>CM074197.1:3449354-4049354 GCA_037179385.1 Holothuria scabra | reverse complement strand
ATTTTTAAATGGTGCAAAATTTAGAGGGTACATGTAATGCTCGCACAGTCACTCATTTTGGGTAAATAAACCCATTTATTTTTAGGAGTGTACAAACAATATTCATAATTCACCAAATCTTTGTGGAAAATCTCAACACAGGTATAGCTTCCTCTCAAGTTTAAATCCTTCCCCAGTTTAAACATGAAAGCAAAACTCTTCCTTGAACAAAGAGCTGTTCAAAGTTACAATTCAATATTATAGACATTGTAGAAACAGAAAAGTATGAAATTTGTTCCTTTTTTCCTTACAAATGAGACTACATTAACCTAATTCTCAAATTTCATTTTATCTGTGAGCATTACTCTTCAATGAGTAACAGCTGCTTTCACTACACCACAAACTCTTAACCCCATTACAACGCATGGTTTCACTGCAAAATAGTAATAAATCATTGGTACATATGGTTTCACCAAAAAGCATTGCACTGCTTTATCCTAGAATAGCTCCTGATAAGCCTTTGGTGTGTAATCATGTTTTAGAACAGGTTTGAAGGGGAGATGTGTTTACATTTGTGCATGTCCTTGGGTGAAAGCAAATGAAAGAATGACAAACTGCAGTCTCTCATTCGGTCCTTATTTTTTCACAACTCTATTCTAAATTTGTCTGCTCCAATTAGACCAAAAAATTCTGAAGGCAATAACAGGTAACGGTTACATGCTTTTTCTAAAGTTATGTGCTTTTCTCTCTTTTTTGGACCCTCAAATCTGCCATTTTAAGTTTGGTCACCTGAAAAACAGTACAAGGGATAAAATAGTTAATTGATCCAACTATAGGCAAATCAGGGCAGCAAGTTAAGTTGGCCATTTAGTGAGGTCCAGGACTAATGAGCCTTAAATCCTCTTAATTTTATTGTCTACATGCAATTTCTTAACCTCATATCCCCTGAAATGGGGGGGAATCAACAGGTATTGTAGTGTATAACCAAACTATCCATGACACAGTTAAGAAAAGAATTTGAAGGATTAAAGCTGATGGACCCCAGTTATGCTCGACTAAATCAGACCATCACTTGACTAATTTGTCCACACTTTCAGAAGGAGAACTAATTCCGTAAGGATTTGTGAAAGGAATGGTCACATCAGGTTCAATAGTTTTTAACAACTTTGCGTTTAAAATAAAATGGGGTATCCTGATGAGCACTGAACCAGGGGTCCCTTACTTTTGAAATACTGAAATACAAGACTTTTTCAGACTGTTTGCAGAATTAAACTGGATATTCTCAGAACAGCATAAAATAAGCTTTCCTACAATTTCCATATTTACCCAGCATGGACACATATTTAATATGATTACAACTACTGCAAGTGTAAGAATTCAAATGTCAAGACCATATGGCAATATTTTGAAACCAAACACCCAAAATTTAATAATTTAAGACTGAAAAATTCCAAACTTTTTCCTACTGTTTGGAAAGTCGCATTTTGCTTTCATGCATGCCTACTGTCAACTCATCTTCATCTGGGACTTTCACAGTCAAACGTAAAATGAGCCACAGTACTCCCTAAACCAACCAGTCATACAGCAGAAACTATGACAAGGCATAGGCCATAGAACTTCTATCCTTTTTGTTACTGAAGGGAGCATTCCTTCAGGCTGAGTTATACATTATATTCCATACACACAGTATGTATGTATGATGTCCACTGTCCAGGTCTGTATCCAGAGCTAAACTAACTTTACACAAATTACTGTAGTTCTATATTCCAGGACGCAGCAGTGCAATGGGTATGCCCTGAAACCCTACGTAAATATACAGCAATGGTAGATTAGGGTTTTGCAGTGAAACCATGTGTAGCAAACACAAAGACAAATCTCTTACAAAAACATTTTTAAAGCAAGAGACCCCTGCCCTTGGTTCAATTTTTTAACCAAAACACTCTTGGTCTTTTATTACACAATTTACCTGCTATGCAGGCAGTCATGAAACAAGAAATACATCCAGCAGTCAGTGCCCGTAAAGACAGCTCCCCCAAATCTTGTCTCCTCTCTGGGGCAATGGAGGATATGCCACCCAGCTGGACCCCAACAGCGCCAAAGTTGGAGAAACCACAAAGGGCATAGGTGGTAACGACTTCCGACCTTACCTATGATAAAACAAGAAAATCTAAATCATTGACCTACCTGCCACACATGCAGTCATGAAGCAAGCTATTGTGCCAGCGATCAAAGCTCGTACAGCAACTTTAGCGAGGTCTGCCTTCCTGTTTGGAGCCATGGGAGTGAGCCCTCCGAGTTGAATACCAATAGAGCCGATATTCGCAAAGCCACACAGTGCATAAGTAGCGATTACCTCTGATCGAATCTGTGAGTAAGCCAGGTAGGAAAATATACAGCGTGCAAAGGATTATGCAAATTTCTCATGAATAAGGGGATTGTGGTTAAAAATAATAATTATGCATATAGTTATTTAAGGAAATACAAGTGTTACTTTTAAGTGTTATTTGTAATATCTTATATGCTGCAATTGCTGGTGAGAGCTATATAAATTGCGATGCAACATCAAGCTGGGTCTTCCATGCGGCGGAAGAAAATGTAATGAGGGTTCAGATTGCTCCACATGGATGACTGATTTCCAGGAAGAAGGAGCCAAGGTATTTGTCCAATTGCTGAGTATGATGCAGTTAGCCCTTTTCGGTTTCTAGGTAAAAGCTTTCAGTTCTTCACCATGTAAGCATTATAACATCACACACCTAAATATTTAAGTGTTAGATATTATAATACAATGCATATACTAGAATGCAAAAAACACATTGAAATTGAGATATTTATATGTAAATATGGGCTTTATTTTCAGGTTGGGTGAAACAATGTGTGAAAACTGGTACATTTAAAGGGAAGATTGAAAAATCAATCCTTAATGTTTTACACTGTTTTCTACAGCACTACATGTCATTGTATACATCTTATGGCCCTACAAAGTGCACATTACCTGAAAAAGCCCTTACTAAAACTGCTTACCACTAAACAGTCTCAAACCTGACTCTTGGGCATTTACTTGATGTTCACACCTACAGTTTATAGCCCACTCTGACCCTAAAATCAATAAAAATATGGTAAAACCCATAAAAGCATAGAAGTGGCTGTAAACTCTGGATGTTAACATCAAATAAAAACCCGACCTACCACCCAAAAGTCAGGTTTTAAACTGTTAAGTGGTAGGCAGTTTTAGTAAGGGCTATTTCACGTATGTGAAAGACCAATGCATACCAATTTACAGACATGTATAAATTGTAAAAGAAAATGTATGAGGGTATGATAAAAAAGTTTGTATGTATTCATGTAAGAAATTTGGCAAAAGGGGGAAATGTACGCTAATGTATTTTATTGTTTTCATTACTGTGTTGGTATACCAATTTCACCCAATGGACCAGTTTAGTGTAATAAATGTTCTATTCCGAATGCCAGATTTAAATACTAGAGAACCAAGATGACCTTTGACTTCCACCAAAAACTAACTGGCCCTTCTTTTAACCATAACACAACTATTTACGAAGTCTCAACTCAATACAAGTTTCCTATCTCAAGATTTTGTGTTAACAGTTTCCTGGGTTGGACCTTGTGTGACCTCAGATTTACCTTCTGACCTCCACCAAAAACAACTGGCACTTTTATCCACCATAACACATTCACATACCAAATGAAAAATTTGTCAGTTTCCTACCTTGAGGTACCCTATGAACAAGCTTTTAAGGGTTTGACCTCTGGTGACCTCAGGTGATCTTTGATTTCCACTTAAAATGATAGGGATCATCTTCATAATGGATCCACATACTACTTATGAAATATATCCAGGTTTCCTAACTTGAGATATTGTGTTCACAAGATTTATCAGGTTTTGCCCTCTGGTGACTATATATGAGCATTTACCTTCTCCACAAGAAGTAGGAGTAACATAGGGTTCTTCCTCTCAATATGGGGCATCTATGTACCAAGTTTGAAAACTGCCAGATATTTCTATCTTGAGATATCAGCTCAACAAGCGAGGTGCCACAAGCACACTTTCACATTGATGCCCTTGATGCCGTACCGGGTCCTGCTAACAGTTCCCTCTACAAAAATCATTGGAATTCCCCTTTACGGGCAAGCGCATGCAGTACTCAAATGCTAGACTGGAGGGCGGGCTCCAGGGAAACTTAAGGCAGACCTCATCATTGACTTGCAGTGGCAGAATTTTTAGGTAGCTACCAAATTACGAGCTGTGAATGAGCAATGAAAGATGCTCTCACCTGTGGCCCTGGTAATCTACTACGGCAATTTAAGTGTTTGTGAGTGCTAAGGTGCTTGTGACAACACACAGAGTGCTAATGTGTTTGTAAGTACACACACACACACATCATCATCATGACTGGGTTAGTTTTGGTTTCTCGTGTCATCAAAAACAGTAAAATGCAGATCTATACACTCAAATGTATTGCCAAAGGCGAACGTTCCTTGGTAGGCCTAGATCACTTCTAATCATTTTGAGTAGGACAATGTGCCAATTACTAGTTAATATTTTAAAAAATAAATGAAAGAGGGAGACAAAGTCTTCAACTAAAGAGATACATTTTGAATAAAAGGCAGATAAAGGGAAATTCCAACTGCCTTAGTCTGTAACAGAAGTAAAAAAAATCCAATTTACTCAACACAAACAATAGAACAATTTCCAAATGGCAAATTTTTTACAAGTACATACCTTTTCAATTCTAGCCTGTGATTAAGCTTTCTTAGATAGGGTTATCAACATGAAATTTATACACAACTTCACCTGTAAAGCAATAATGGGGATGGACGTGCACTGTTTAACAAGGTGTTTCTAGATTGGTCTTTGCTGTTGATTGTTTTCTTTGTAAGGGTTAGGGATTAAGGCTATCATCAACCAGTTAGGAAACTTCTTGTTAAAGAGTGTGCATGGCCCCCAAAATGTACATAAATTCTGCCAAAGATCTCATTTTTCCAGACCAAAGCAAAATTTCAGGTCTTCAAAAATCAACAGGAACAACAGTTTATCAAACTGAAACCAAAAACAAGATGTCCATCAGTAAAAGACACTTACCGATAGACTTGGCTCCAGGCCATTCACTCGATTACCAATGAGTTCGGAAAGCCTTTCATATGCAACGAATTCATTGACAAATGTCTTGATACCAACAAGTCGAGCTACTTCCCTGCAGTCCTCTGGGTCTACCCCCATCAGAAAGGCGACAGGCATAAATACGTATGAACATATCCACTGGTGATAAGAAATGAAACAAATTCAGATTAAAAGGCAATTTTAACAAAGACATTTCTTTCCCATATGTTTTAAAACCAGACCTCCACAAAGTTGCCGTGTTTATGAGCAAAATGACAAAAAAAATTGTACATAAATATAAAAAACCAAAACAGATTTATGTGAATTTGAAGCATCATTTTCAAATGTAAATTCCTTGTTTAAAATAACTACATAATCCAGAAATTGATTTTGCCTTCAAATATTGCACAATTAGTATTTTACTAATTTGTTAACCAGTGAAAACCAATCCTACCTTGAAAAGTATGCAGTCATTTTCTAACATGTATGAGATCAAAAAACTTTTTTTTTCTAAATGGTTCCTTTGTTCATCCAGTCTGCTGTTCTTACCACTTATATTTTTTTGTCCATTTATTTGAACTTATTTTATGAAAGTTACGCTGGTCTGAACTCTGCATGTGTTACATGAGACAATCCACCACTTGGTTGAAGATATCCCTCCCGATCTTTGCTTGGCAGGGCAAAGATAATGACTACCACTGAAATAAATAGGTCACATGATCTGTCATGTCTCAATTTCAAAAGGAATTGGGGCAGGTGATAACAATCCAATTTTGAGGCAGTCATTAGAGAGGAAAGGGTTGGTTTAACGGAAGAATTATTTTAACGAAAAAAAAAGAAAGGAAAGAGATTACAAACTTTGAACTATCCTCTCTTCTAAGCAAAATGCAAGCAAATGGGCAGTCCAATGAACCAGGGGAACTGGAAGAAGTCCCTGAATAAATATACATAGACCAAAGAATTTTGTCAAAATTAAGATTTACAAGATTAAAATTAAATCATCTTCTATGCACATTGATAGAAGAATGCATGGTAAAGTGGTTAGAGCATCCAATTTGCAGCTGAGAGGTCTGGAGACCAAGTCTGGCCAGTTCATACAGATGCCTTCAAAAATAGAGCCAACTGCCAGTGTGCTTGGTGCTAAGCATAAGCAGTTATGTAGTAGGGAAAACAAGCCAAGCCCGGGTGCCACAACTGGAAACCAGAATGCAAAAATGCATTGAGGTTTCGATGATATATAAATTTTCCATTTCAAATAATGCCATCACGCACCATTATCTTCACAGTCAAGTGTTACACTAGCATGTTCAAAAAATAATTTTGTTATTCCAGATGACTTTTGACCTCCATTAAAGACATATATAGACAGACAAACATGCCGACAGAGAGAGAGAGAGACAGCTATCTTGAAAGATCACATTTAAAAAGGTTTCAGACTTTGATCCCCCAGCTGACCCCAGATGACCTTTGACCTCTGCCAAAAAACAAGATGAAACCATGCTCTGACCATACGGCATCCATCCACATATACCTAATATGAAGTTTATTCAAGTTTCTTAGATTGAGATATGGTGTTAACAAGATTTTCAGACTTTGACCCTCTGTGACCCCAGATGACCTTTGACCTCCACCAAAAACAACAGGGACCATCTCCTGACTATAACGCATCCATATACCCAAATATGAAATCTATCCAAGCTTCCTATCTTGAGATATCGTGTTAACCAGATTTCCAGACTTGGACCCCCACTGACCCCAGATGACCTTTGACCTATGAGAAAAACAAAAGCAACCATCTCCTGACCATAATGCATCCACATACCAATTATGAAATCTATCCAAGTTTCCTACCTTGAGATATAGCGTTAACAATGTTTTCAGACTTTGACCCCTAGTGACCCCAGATGACCTTTCACCTCCACCCAAAAACAGAAGGGTTCTTCCTCTCAATATGGTGCATCTATGTACTAAGTTCAAAAACTGTCAGACATTTCTATCTTTAGATATCGTGTTGACAAGCAACGTGTCACAAACACACACACACCCACGCATACATACATACACACGAACGCCATTATGATCCCATTGGTTTCTCTTATCATCGAAACCAAAAATAAAAAAGAAAGCATTCACCACTGCACAGCTTTCCCAGTTACTAGTTAGGATATTGCAGATAAACATCGTATGTATAGGAATAGGTTCACAATGTACATAGGCTAGCCTAGGCCTATGTGCTATAGCTACCTTAGGCAATGGCAAAAGTGCCAAGACATGCTGAAGAAAATTATATCGTAGAGAAAAACTTTAAGCCTTAAGCTCACAAAAGTATTGCACATTGTTGTATGAGGGACTATTACACACGCCTTGACAATATTTTAGATGTTCTTGGCCACATGGATTTTTATTGGCCCTTTTCTGTACTCGATCCTGCTTTGTGAAAGGAATGTAGGCTACTGCTGACTAGCACAAACGTATGCAGAAAGTACTAACGTTAGCTCACTTGCTGAATCAAACCATACATTTTGGGCTTAAATTTCTCAGTTAAGGAGGTAGACACTTGGTGTTTTCAATTTTTCCAAAAGCCAAGAATTGACACTGTAGAATATCGTTAATTTATTTACCTTTTTCCCCTTTTATAATGGCGAACTTTTTTCCGAGATTCCATTGTCGAAATTTGCGAGATCCTTTAGCTAAGCTGTACACACTGAGAAAGCAGTGAATGTGCTGCGAGTAGTTGTTGTGATTGCGCTTAAAGTATGTGATCGATCATTGGTGTATGGAACAATCACAATTTCCACAAAAATTTCCTGTTGAAGTTCACCTTGTCTTCTTGGCAGGTGTCGAATGTGCACTTCTCCTTCGTTATTAGGTAGTGCAAAATATTGAAGCAGTTGCCAAACACGTCCGCCAAGCAAGCTATATTTCAGCATGCATCTGCTCAAATCTTATGCCATCCACATGTGTTCAAACTGCTAATTTTAGCTTTAGGCTTAGTGCAAGAGAATTTTGGGCGGGGCAGCCAATGTTTTTGTGCCAGGGAGGGGGTGGGGAGGGGGGAACTCTTCAGATTTTATCCTGGTTGTGCACCTGTGGTCAAAAACAGCTAGTGGAGAACACTGTTACCTAAAAATGACATTCATCTAAGTTTTCTATCTCAAGAAATAGTGATAACGATGTTTTCGGATTTTGACCCCTGGCGACCCCACATGACCTTTGACCCCCACCAAAAACAGCAGGTTTATTCTCTTGATAATAATGCATCTAGATACTAAGTATGACATTCATCCAAGCTTTCTACCTCAAGATATCCCGTTTACAAGGTTTTCGGGGTCTGACCCCTGGTGACCCCATACGACCGTTGACCCCCAACAAAAACAATCGGGTTCTTCCTCCCACTGTGGAGCATCTATGTACCAAGTATGGCATTCATCCAAGTTTCCAATCTCAAGATATCGTGTTAACGAGGTTTTCGGGGTCTGACCCCTATTGACCCCAAATGACCTTTGACCCCCACCAAAAGCAATAGGGTTCTTCCTCTGACAATAACGCACCTACATACCAAGTATGACATTCATCCAAGATTTCTACCTCAAGATATCATGTTAACAAGGTTTTCAGAGTTTGACCCCTGGTGACCCCATATGACCTTTGACCCCCACCAAAAACAATAGGGTTCTTCCTCTCACTATGGGGCATCCATGTACCAAGTTTGAAAACATTCAGACCTTCCCTTCTTGAGATATCGTGTTAACAAGCAAAGTGTCACAAACACACACACACACATACATCCACACACACACACACACACACACACGCACATACACACATACATACACACACACGCCATCGTGAATGCATAGGTTTCTCTTTCATCGAAACCAAAAAGGCTGTGGCTGGCTCAACTTTAACCAATTGGTTAGAAAATGAGCTGTAAAGCTGAATCTAACTACTGTAACTAACTAACCCAAGAGCATTTTTCAGAATTACCTCAAAACTAAAATCAGGTACTCCTGCGAGTCCTCCTAAATAACCCAGGATACCATTAAGGAATGCCAATAGAGCCAAAAAGGCAATGAGATTTCCTGCAATGTTTAGTGCCAGAGGAACAGCAGTGTAGGCACCATATGATGCGGCTTCGATAACATTCCTGTGCTCCCTGTTGAGACAAGAAACAAAGAAAAAGGTCTGCAAAATTTTTTTTAAAGAAAAAGAAGAAATATTTGTGACATGAATTAATAAGGCAGTCATTCCCAGCAGAAAACACCCTTGAAGGCAAAAATTTAGTTTTCATATGTGAAAGCAGAATCAAATCTACATCGCGCTGTGAAATTTCCATTCAAATGGGACATGTATTTCTTGAGATATCAGTAAATGTCAAAGTCACTAGATGTGTGTTAAACAGTGTTCTAGAGGGCAGCAGAGCTTATATCACTTCCTCACATTGACAAGAAATGTTTTGTTTCCCTTTGTTTTTTCAGACTGTTGTGTTGACAACATTCTGAAAATATGTGATTGTTGAGGAGAAAACAGGCTGTTAAGTTTAAAGAAAAACAAAAGACGGTCCATTAAAGCGAGGATGTGATGTCATATGTGCTTGATTGGAGTTCACTTTTTGTTGTAAATGTGACAAATTTACTTGCTCATAACTTTGGGATTCAACCACACATCATATTTCAATGCAAATTTCACCAAAATGCTTGGAACAAGTACCACTCAAACATATCAACAGTTGATGTGACCTTAAATCATTTTTTAGACTGTTTTCAAAAGAGTTTAATTTATTGTAAAGGGTAATTTTAAAATTCCCTTTGAGATTTGTCCAATTTCCATCAACAACCAAAAGAAACCATTTGAACTCTAACTTGGGTTTTCCGAAGGGTAACATTTGAAACTCTGTGGGGTCATAGGTTATACCTCAAATGGTTCCAAAGGGAATTATCAGCTGGGCTATCGACCTGGTTCACTCTGCTTCTAAAGTTTACCACAGCCAACTAATAATTCCAGTGCAAGACATATGACTACGTTAGTTTATGCATGGTTTGTTTTTATGGGGATTTAAATCTCAACTTTGTTTCTTTGTTTGTTTAGTTCATTTCCATACAGTACAAAGCAACTATTAAAAAACAACATAAAGAGTGACAATAAAGAAAGATAAGAAAAAAAAACGTCCAATTAACGATTATACAAAACAGAACACAGGATGGAAAAGGAGGGTGAAGAAGTTTAGTAAAACTTATATGAATCTCTCCCGAAAAAACTCTACATCTCAACTTTAATACAACCTTTTGGTATAATCTAGCGGCACCCATGGTCTTTGTTTCCAGTGTTGTAATTGAGTCACTAGATTAGTGACTCGAGTCACCAGTTTTCAAACTTTTAAGTGTCTCGAGTCACTATACTATTTCAATGGGGAAATTACTCCTGAATTCTATTGAGTCACTACCAGTTTGAGAGGAAGTGACTCGAGTCGTGACTTGTTACAACAATGTTTGTTTCCAGCTGTTGGCAGTTGCTGGATAATTTTCCCTACTGTACTTCATTGATCATGCAGATCATTACAGGCCTTGAATTTCAAGGCGTGCGAGTGTGATTGCACACCACTCACCTTAGATCGCTGTGAGGAGTGTGATTTTTTGCACACCTAAATGAAGAATGCCAGCTCATATAAATCTACTGAAGTTTTAATAAAATAGCACACCTACCACAATCCTCAATTTCCTGAGGAGTGTGATTTGTAGTACACCTGGAAAATCTAAAACTCAAGGCCTGGCATTACAAATTAAAACCTCTTAAACATAGAGGTCTACAGACAATGTGAATAGGGACACAGCTGATCAATGAGCTTGGGTTGTAGAATATGCCTGTGGTATTTCCTGCCTATAGTAAGAGGCCACTAGGGTAGAACTTGCATGTTTGACTGAAATTGAAACTAAACTTGAACCATGTTTTTTTTTTTATTTATATCCACAAAAGTAGGATCACAACACTCAGCATTTCTAGTATTTGATTAATGGTAATACTACAAGCTTGAAAAACGGAACATTCTGATTTTAATGGGGTTCAAAGCTCAGAAAACAGAACAGTTCTGCTTAAAACGGAAGAGTTGGCAAGTATGTTTGTGCTGTAACATTACAACATTCATATCCGACCATTCTTCACCATACGTTGCAAATTTGAAGAGTAAAACTGCTTTGTAGTACCTGAATTTAAAGTAGCAATCCAGTGGATATTACTTCTAAAAAATGGTGAGTTTTCTTTTACGACAGAATGAATTTGAAACATAACCCTAATCAAGTAGAATTCAGTCAAGGGTGTAAAGGGTAGCCTCCAATTCTGCTTCGACAAAGCTCTGTACTTTCAGCTACATCCCCCCTCTTCCTCCATAACATTATTTTAGTTAAGTGCCACCTCAATGTACAATGGAACTAAGGACGATAAAGGACACTCGAGCAACCCCACAGAGAAGTATGTCACTGCTCTTATAATAAGGGCTTAATTCTGCTGATAACACGTAACAAAAGTGAAAACTGCACAAGTTAACACAGGACCAAATGTCTTTCAATTATCCTTACGATTTTGGCAATTCTATCTGGTCGACCGTCTTGGTGCTGGACTTCTTAGTTTCAGGATAGAACAACTTTGAAATCGCCAACGCAGCAGGGGCCGACATGACAGAAGCTGACAATAGATGAGAAGGGCTAATACCGAATGAGATGTAGGCCCCCAATACACTTCCTGCTATTGTTGCAAATCCTCCTGTCATGACAGCATGCAGTTCCGACTTGGTCATATCTTTTATAAGTGGACGAATCAAAAGTGGAGCCTCCGTCTGGCAGGAGAAAAAAAAATTGCTATCAATGTGATTTGCATTCTCAAAGTTGTTTCTGTCTTAATTGACAATACATTTGAAAGGTTCACTATCTGGGGAAGGTCTATTCCCTAAGTTAGTTAGTTATTTAGTCAGTTAGATGGCACTTTACAGCCCAGTTTCCAACCAATTGGTTCAAGTCGAGCTGGCAACGGCCTTTTTTCCAGTTGTGGCTCACTGGCTTGTTTTAACTACTCCATTTCTTATGCTCAGCATCACCCACAATGGCAGTAGGTCCCATTTTTAAAGCCTTTGGCATGACATGGCCAGGACTTAAACTCCCAACCTCCTGATGGCTAGTGACAGGTTAGGGTCTTGCATACCCAGCAAGAAGCGATAAACTGAGATATTGCCTGGATGTAGATGAGTTTTAGAGTTGTCAGAGGTGCTTAAGTATGTAGCTTTATTGAACTGTTTGGGGTGAGAGGATTATGCCTTTAAGGGAAGAAAAAAGTCCCAACTTCAAAACATCTCTCATTCCATAAAAACCAAAGTCCAAACTCCTTGGTTTGGGAGTCTATTGGCATGGATATGCTCCTCTTAGCCTATATACACAGTGATATTCTTACTTACAGGGCAGGGTGGCCTTTGCGGAAGGCAAACTCTCTAATCCCTGTTGTTTCCCAATTCATAAGATTACTTTCTAAGTTTAATCACTTTTATAAGCTTATATGCAATCACATTCTAAACCCCTTGTTATCTTATATATGGGATGTATATATGGGATAGGGAATTTTCGCACAAAACAACTAGACTTTTTCTTTGCAATCGGTAGCTCACCTGTCCGATAAATATATTTCCTGCAGCATTCAGAGACTCTGAAGCAGTAGTCTTCATAGTGTTCTGCATCAGCCAGGCAATTTTTTTAATCACAACTTGCATGATACCAAGGTGATAGAAGACAGAGATGACTGCGCTGAAATAGATAACGACTGGAAGAACCTGTCAAAATGAAAACACAATTACTGATTTAACTGAAACAAAATTTTTTAACTCTCAAACTTTTCTGATTTGAATCATATTTGAACTTCTCTCCAGAAATTTTTGTAGGATTGTGGCAAATCTGTATTTTCCAGTTAATTATCAACCTTCATTCCTTTTTTATCAAGCCAACACCACAGAATATTTGTCGGTGTGTCATTTCATCTCATCTACATAAAATCTTGCACCTGTTTAACTATGATTACTTTTCTTTATCTTGTAACAGCTTCCTGAGTTTTTCTTAATGAGCAACAGCAGCTGTGCACCATTTTTTTTTAGGAATTTGCTCTCCACAACATAAAATTTGAGTATGGACCACATATCTGTTTTATAGTTAAATATCATTTTTTACTTCTTTGAATTTTCTATTGCAATTTCAATTTTGTCTCAAACAGCAAGCTGCATCACAATGTGCTAAGACCACCCATTGCTTATCAAAACCTAAAGTCAAATTTGAGAACACTGTTTGTGACAATACTATTTTGTTTTTCTTTGTTTTTAGTGTGTTTTTTGGTTAATTTGCAGGACAAAATTAAGTACCTTGAATGCAAATTTGACACAACATTTTGTGTCAACCTGATGATTTTGTTCTTCTTTTTGTTATTGAGGCAAAAGGAAATCATTAACTGTGGGACTTTTAAGCATGCCAACATCTTCACCTATGAAAATGGAAACACAACAGAGTTTTCATGATGCACCTGTAGGGCAAGAAAACTAACTCTCACCTCATTAGGTGTGTCCAGGTGAGAAAGTCCTGTCTAAACATCAACAATGTGGATTTCACTCATCTGTGTTTTAAGTTTGATGTTTAATTTTTCAAAACTATGTTTTTAAAATATCACTGTCAGAAAATCAAAACATCTGATATTTATTGGTTTTAAAAAAAAAGGAAGTTCTTCTGAAAACGGAACAGTAAGCAAGTATGGGCTTTCTTACCTTGAATGCAAAGAAATGAAGTGTGTAAGTGTCTTGACCAAACACAAACTGGGACCCTGCATCAGCAAAATCCAAGAAATCCCTAGTTATGTCTCCAAGCCACTGGAAGATGTTGAAACCAACGTCTGTCCTCAAGATAAAGATTCCGAGAATGAATTGAAGAACAAGACCCCACACTACTGGCCGCCACTGGACCTGTTGGCAAAAATGAAAAAATATGACAATAATAGTTACAAGACAACCGCAACTGAAAGTTTCAAATTTCTAAAGCAAACACTTTGAACTCGTGTCATGACAAAAGGATGAGTTGAGCTACAAAAATTAGTGCAAAGCATTTACATCATCAGATCACCCTTAAAGGCAGTCATTCATCACCCGAAACTACAATTTTCCCCTGAGACTACAGAAATTCTCAATTGGCACAGTCCTTTAATAGATATCAAATTTTAAAAATGCAGAGTAGCAAATATTTCAAATTGTGAGAATTAATTTAGGGGCTTTTACCGTATTTACTCTATTAAACGCCCCCTCCCTAATAAACGCCCCCCAACTTTTTGGTCACATTGCATAAAGTGTTAATTCCAAAGACAATATGGTAAAAGGAAAATGAAATAGTCCTGCCTTGAAGCCACGAAATCTCCTAAAGTCCCATACTATATCCTGAAGTAAAAGGCATGTTTCTGCAACTAATTTCTGTTGATATCCATCACGCTATCACATACCACGAACGTGTACTGCTTCGTTTGCGATTCAAAAGTGGTACTGTACATACCGTAGGTACAGTAGGTATACAAATATTTGCTAGCCTTTCGGAACAGCCTAACATGAAAAACCAAATTCAACACAGGAAAACTGTTTAACAGTGAAATGCTGTGAATGCAAATGTACTGCTAATGGTACTACTCACGGTAACTATTATGCTATTACCGTATGTATGTGCGCATAGCCGGCCGCGAGGCCTGGCTGTATACTGTTCAAAGCATGCATGAATACATATGCCGCGGGCACTTAAAAAAGTCACTTCTGTGTGTAACGTTACATATCAAGATGTCGGAGAAAGTTGATCACACTTGCAAAGTTCAGAGTGCTGTTCGTGGCTACCACATTTATAGGGAATTTAGTTTGGTTACCGATCATTGGGGAGGAGCTCACAGCTGATTGTGAAGCTGACAACCAAATGGACAAATATGCCATATGTAGCAGTTTATCAGAAGTCACGTAAATTTGACTCTAATAAACGCCCCCCTTAACGAAAATTTCACGCCCCCGGGGCGTTTAATAGAGTAAATACGGTATGCTAGACAGCCTACACCCTGAAGAAATAAATGAATTGTGTCTGTATAAGGGTAGCAGATAGTTGTGGGTTAATTAGATAAGAGTTTTACGGCCCAGTTTCCAACCTATTGGTTCAAGCAGAGCCAGCCACGGCTTTTTTTCCAGTTGTGGCTCACTGGCTTGTTTTCTCTACTCTATTGCTTATGAGGAGCATCATATACAACGGCAGCAAGTTCCATTTTTAAAGTCTTTGGTATGACTCGACATGGAGATAGAACACAGGCCTTCTGCTTGAGAGGCGGATGATCTTACCGTTAGACCTAACACGTAGTCCAGATAGTTGTGGGAGGGGCTAGAAGTAAGTAGGTTGGGAGAATTGGAATTGACTGGGGTGATGAGTAACTGTCTTGATATAAATTTGTGAATCTTATATTGAGTGTTTTGTTAGTGAAGTACTTAACTGGAAAGCAGGTAACTCGCAGTGACCGTATCTGTACCTGAGCTAACATGGAACTCTCACGCATGTCACATGAAAACCAAACAAAATCCAACATGAAAGTTCCATGTGTGACTCACCCAAATCTTGGCCTGGGAGCAGAAATTTTTATGCATGCAACAAAATCCATGCCTGTCACAAGCCAGTGTAGCCTGCCCAGAATAGTGTGATAGAGCCTTAAAATTTACCACCAATATTATGCAACTTTAGGGTAGCTCTGATATATTAATACCACAAGTGCCTCCTTGGCAATGGAATTTTGAAAATTGTAAGCCTTTGGGTCTAAAAAGCATTCCTTAAAAATCTAAGGTCAAAACACTAGGATGAAAAATCAAGAACATCAATGTGAATCCATGACATATCAACAACTGTTTGCTTCAGGTTCACTTTTCACAGAAACTGTGACAACTTCAGTTGCTAATATGGACAACTAGACAAGGGACATGAATGAAAATTTCACCAGGATGTATAGAATACTTTTAACATATCAAAAACAAACATGATTGTAGACTATAAACACTGTAAATACTGAGGAAGTAAACATTAGTAGAACCCTTTTCAAGAATTTCTACTTTTTCTTGAAACTTACGTGTCTGGGATGCTTGGAGAAGATGTAGGTGAATAAGATGAAAACCAAAAGGCCGACGGCTGAAATTAATTGTTCTGGATTGCCCTTCGTGAAGAAGTACAACCCAACCGCAACACCCGCAAGACAAATCAAGAAAAATATCCTGGAATAAGAACAATAATAAATTTCTTTAATGATCACGTTGCAATGAAATCAATAAAATCAGGATCCATCCTCTGCTCAAGACCTGCCTCAATAATTTCATTCTCTGCCCAAGCCAACATTTACTTTGTAAGACCTGAAATGCAAGTTTGGTATTATTAATGGTTCAAATATCCTCCTATTGAACAAAAAAAGCTTCATTTTCCCTTTCAGATTAAAAGGGGAAGGGGGAAATGGGAGTAGGAGATTAAAATGTCTAGAGCCAAGCCTAGAACACACCTTACCCCCCCCCCCGATGGGTACATGAACTAAATAAGGTACCCCATCCCAGCCAAACTGCCTAGTGGGTCCATGAATAGGTCCCTGCTGAAATCCATTCATGTTTGTCAGGTGTTCCCATGTGCGGCCCAACTGGACAAGTCTTCTTTACGTGAAGCCCAGCTGGGTGTCAGGTGTTCCCATGCAGGGCCCAACTGGACAAGTCTTCTTTAAGTGAAGCCCAGCTGGGTGTCAGGTGTTCCCATGCAGGGCCCAACTAGACAAACCTTAACCAAAACAGCTGAAGCCGACCCAGTTGGGGGATCAGCTGGTAAAGGATAGCCCAGTTGGGCCCCACATGGAAACACAACTGACATAAATGGGTCCTAGCCAGGGCCTGACAAGTAGCCTTGCAGGAGTCCATTCTGGGCCCAATTGAGCATATTGGCTGGGACATCATTGCCCCATCCTACCCCCAAACAGTCCATTCAAACCCACAACCCAGAGCTTCCCAATATTTCAAAATTCCAACTAAGAACAATCAGTTTTGGAAAAGGAAAAGTCCATAAAGTGCATGGTAAAAAGCCAGTTATGGGTGGGGTTCATAGGTTCACCTAAGAGTCCATGGTGGGTCCCAGGGGTAAATTTCAATAACAAAATACTTGAACATTTGCATTCAATGCATTGTCATCAAACTGACGTGCAGCTTCTGTAATGTTGACAAGAAATGAGAATAGAATGCTTTATGGGACATGAAGTAGTTACTGTACATACTGTAAAAGGAGTTGATGGAATTACAGCAGCTGTACAAAGAAAAAATGCGAGAACAAGGCATGATTTTAGGGAAACTCCTGATTTAAGCGTAAGAGTTGGAAACTCTGCACAGATACTGTACACCACCCCCAAAACTTACATACACACCCATTCAAACTTTTAGAAAAAAAGAGCATCCTCACTCACCATTTTCCATACTTCCAAACTTTCTGTGCAAACTTCATGGATGGCTTGCAAAAGTTAGCCCAAATGGTATCACCATGGTAATCCCGAATGGTGATGTATACAAAGACGGCAAGAGCCAAACCAGTGAGGACTAGCATTGTCATAGCTTTCTCTATGTCCCTGGCACTTATGTAAATCAGGTACCCCAAGTATAGGACAAGAACAATGCCCCACAACATGCGTTTAAGAAGAACCTCATTGTCCTTTGCGAACTGGATCCAATCTGCTGTGACACCATCAATTTGCTGAAAAAGGGAGAAGAATACTTAAATTACAAATTACTAATACTCCATGGTATCACCGCCAAAATAGCCAGTGAAGTATCATCTGCCATGCAACCCTTTTCAAGGTTTTCATCAAGGAAGGTGAGAGAGGGGGGGGGGGGTTCACCCTATCCAGAAAGAGGGCAGTCAAATCACTTTATAGGGGCCTTGAAACAAGCTGTTACCCCCTTCCCACTACATGTGAACAAGTTGAACCCATCTGTAACTTTACCCAGGGGCAGAATAGATTTAAACTTTTGAGTTTGGCAGTTATAAATCCCCTTTTGGTTTTTAGTTTCTGACAGAATCCCTGCTCGTGAAAATTTTGTTTCTACTTAATACTGTACCCATGCAACAAAGTAACAGGTTAGTTCTGGTGGTCAAATGCTTGCTTCATGCAAAGCACCCCTTTCAGGTGCAATCTGAAGCCAGGGTTTTGATGGCTATTTACTGATGTAAGTTCACATACTGTTGCAAAGGTGTCCTCTTCTCAAGTAAGAAACCAAGAAATTGACATTTTCTTTCTTTTAGTGGAAATGAAAACGAGGGGGGGGGGGGGGGAATCATCCCTTATCACCTTTGACTGAAACACTGTACTGTAGGATTTTTTCAAAGCTCTTGGCTAAAAATTGAACTACAAGAAATATCTTGCAATATTTCTTGCCAAAGAAAAGACTGTTTTTCAGTTCTCTTTAAATGTTCAATTCTTTCATATTTTCGAGTAGATCTATATGTCCTGATAAGAAATTGTGTTAAATTCAGAAATTTGATATTTTGGTCAATCGCTCCAATGCTACGGCAGAGTTCTTCACAGATTTAATTTTCTTCGGGTGTTCCCAAGGATAAAGGTTAATACTGGGGATCTGCTCTCTGTGAAAAGGTGAGTCTTTTGAAAGATGTTTGCTAAAAAAATATAAATGATTATGGCATTGTTGTATATGACTACATCTATTTCTATCAAAGGCAGTCAATTCCCACTACAAACTACAATTTTTTGTAGTAATCAAAAGAACTCTGCCTTCTTTTAACATGTTGTCAATCAAAGAGCTGCACCAACTGAGAATTTCTGTAGACTATTACAAAAATTGAAGTTTGGGATGGGACCTACCTGCCTTTAAATAAAGACTTCTCTCTTTAATTTGCCTTTTCCTTTGGTATAAGTGTTTCTGGCAGACAGAGGAAAGTGGGTAGAGTCCCTCCCCCCTTTTTTATTTCCATAAACATCAAAAATTTTCAATATCTTGACTTCTCTTTTCAAAGAGAGGATATTTTTGCAGCAACATTTAAACTTACTGTACACAAATAAATGGCTTTTAAAACCCTTCAAATTGCAACTTACAGGGGCCTTGAAGCAGGCTTTTGTCCCCCTGAACCCACTTGTAACTTTAACATAAGACAGAATCAAATTGGAATTGGGGTTTAGCAGTAATCAACCCCCCCCCCCTTTTTTTTTTTGTTTCTGGTGAAATACTTGATACTGTAACTGATCATGCTTTGATTTGAAAAATCACACAGTAAGTGTCCTGGTATGTTGATTGTTTTAAGTTATTTGTTGTTGTTGTTTTTTTTTTCCTTCCTTTTTACCTCCGGTATTTTAATTTACCATCTACTGTAGGCTACTCTACAGCAGCTACAATAGCTCACTACTGTATGCTTTAAAAGGAGTAAGGGTCAGCCACACAATAGTGACAATAGTATGGTGGTCACACTGGACTGCACATGCCATGGGCAATGTGGACACAGTCTACAGAATTGATTCAATGAATTTCCTCCCCACTCACAATAAAGACCTTCAGTTTAGTGTATTACAAATCATAAATTCAAGTACTCAATACCCCTCTTGGCTCTTTGCCAGCATGCTAGTTCAAGGACTGAAAAGGGGGTACCTTTCATACTGTATGCAGTTCTCAGTGGCAGTTATCAGGACTCTCACTTAGGCAGAATCTAGACAGTGTACACACACCATTGACCTCAATTTAAAACCTTGCCATGACCTTCCCAGCAGTAAATCTTTTTGGACATAATGCTACCCACTACTACACATGTTCCTTGAATGTATTTCAGGATATTGCTGACAACTCTATGCATTATGTAGTCGCCTTTTAAATAAAATTTATGGAAATCCATGGTTTTCCGAGCAAATTCTTAACTGCATGGACAAGTGGTAAAATGACTTGCAGCTAAGAGATGGGGACTGATGAGACAGGGGACTATGGAGCAGACCTTATTAAATAAGACTTGGTCGGAAGAAAATGAGTAAAATATGGTCTACCAGCAGCACTACTGTACCAACCTTCCAACACTTTGCTTGAATACCATCGGGTTCGTCAAGGTCTTTCTTTGTTTCATCGGGGTTGGTATCTACATCACCCATGTGAATAGTGGTGTGGTTTAGTGGGGTACTAGGAGGGATATCATCAGCCTGGGGTCCACCATTGGGGAGAGGTTCCTTCGTATCCTCTGGTCCTGCTGGATTAGTGAAGTCCTGCATCTTATTGAATTCATCTTCCTGTGAGAAAAAAAGAGGAAAAAATTGCATAATCATAATGCTATTTCCTGTGTAAAGGTTTTTCAAAAACATTCAAAGTGCTACACAATGAAAAAGAATTAAAACAAACACAAAGTACCCTAAAATTATGCAAATATTCAAAACTGAAAACACAGAAAAGAATGAAAAGTATAAAATACAAAGCATTGATCAGTTGAAGCAATTACAAAAATATGTTTTCAAATTCTTTTTAAAAAAATTAGGGGAAAAAGCACACATTAGCAGGCTTACTGTTCTAAACCTCAGGCAGTGAATATAAAAGATTTGGTCCCATAAATTGTAGTTTACAATTTCTAAAAGGCTGAATTAAAATTCAGCCTTTCAGATGCCAGATGGGGTTGAATTCCCTTTGGTCTCTCCTCATCAAAAAAACAATAAAAAAAAAAAGATTTGGGGTGACATGTGCAGGGCTTGAAATTAAAGGCCCAGTTCTCTCACCCCGAACAGTACCAATTCTCCAAACCTTATTTAAGTCCCTCCCACAATCATCTGAAATTCATGCTGATCCAGATCAATCTCAGTTTATTGCTTGAAGGTGGGTAAAGAAAAACTCAATTTATATAATCAAAACACTCTCAGTAGCATTCATGCTGTTTAATATACAGTAAGCTTCGGTACTATGCATCATTTGAATTAGCTGTCAATCAAAGAGCTGAGCCAATTGAGAATTTGGATACCCCCTACCAAAACTGTAGTTTGGGGTGAGACATTTGGCCCTTTAACTTTCAAAACCACAAGCCAAGTCAGGCAAGCAAGCAATGAATCTCACTTGCCCTGGATTTTTTTACTTGTCCTAGCAAGATGGAATATGATTTCTCCTACACCTTCTGAAAGGCACCAGTTCCCAACAGTACTTGGAATAACCAGATTCACAATTATAGAGTCGTGTTATACTCCTGATATGAACTATAAAACATTATTTCACATACAAACATAAAAGGCGGTGGGGACTTTTGCTGAACATTCCTGCATTTGCTTCTGTTGGTAAGTAATTTGCGACATTTGATGTTTCTGCTGTATGTCCTTGTTTTTCCTTTAACCACTTTTTCTGGTGGGAGTTTCCACTTGGCCATTCCGGCAGCTTGGAATGAGAGTTAGCTTGCCCACTGAATTTTTTACTTGCCCATGGCAATCAGGCAGTAATAATGTCGAGCCCTGCAAGTGACTGTCTTTTGAACAACCTGTAGCACAGTCAACACGTATGTAGGGCTCAATGCAAAGCTATAGTCACATGATTTACAGGGCCAGCACAGCCGGGTCTAATTCTCTAACCCTACATGTTTTCTTTCAGCCCCTTTCACTTTGTTTTCAACTTCTACGAGTACTCTATAAAATTCTGATTCAATTGACGTCAATAAAGAACAGAAGGCCTATAGATGGATACCTTTCCCCTGCTCACATTCTTCCCCTGCCCTTCTCCTTGCAAAAATCTCATTTGGGATAATGAGTGTCTCTCTTTAACCATCTATAGTTGTGAACAAACACAGGCTGAACAGGGCTCAGCATTCAAGCCTATCACTTCATACCACTTAGTGGGCCAGGCAGTCACCTGTCACAACAAAAGCTTCTGAATGGTGCATTCTCAACTTCTAAATAGATTCTAAAGTAAAATTCTCTGTACAGTATAAGGGGGGTGGTTACACAAATAGTTCTAGTCATTTGCACAAAGATTTGGTTCCAAAGGGGCCTAAGCTGGGAGAAAGTAAAATCTGGTTTTGCCCTGTACTCACCAACTTGTTAAAAATTGAAGGAAGTTTTGCAATGTATACATGAACTAGTTATAGTGAACTGTTTCATAACAAAGTAATTTTCCTTTTTTAAAAAACATATGAAAATTATAAAATGGACTTTCCCTGCCAGGTTTAGACTGCATGGTCAAGTAGTTAGTGCATTTCAACTCCTGGCCTGGTCACACCCAAACTTACATGGAACAAACTGTATCACCATTGTGCTTGGTGATCAGCATTTAAGCAATAGAGAAGGGAAAAAGGACAGTGGGCCGCAACTGCAAAATGGCCCAATTGGTTAGAAACTGAGCCACAAAACATCAACTACAAAACTAAGTCCAAGCCAGTTAGTGTAAAGGCAACCACTAATGGGGTCCTTCAGCCTTAAATCGTCTTAACTTTACTAGGCATACGATTCTAAACCCTCATATTCAGTGAAACTGAGGGAATCAGGAGTATTTCAGACAGTGCAATCATCCATGATACAGTGAAGCAAAATATATGAAAGATTTAAGCTATTGGACCCCAGTTACATCTGACAAAATTAGACCATCACTTGACTATTAGGATTTATCTAGATAGCAATGAACTGGAAGTGGAAACTTACAACAATGTACAGCTCGCTAGTAGACTGTTGATTCCTCTTCTTTCGAAAACTCATTTTTCTCACAAAAGTAAAATGTCAGCAAGGGTGCACAGTAAATACTACACAACACTTCTCAAAACAGGATGATGGTTCAACTACAAAAACTATAAACTCAGGTACCAACTCCCGAATGTTTACAGCAGTGGTTTACTCCCTACAGTACAATAGTTTAATAGCAGAGTGCTTTCAGCTGTTCTAAAGTCCACTTGACAACTTGGTATCCCTCCTTTTAAGTAAATCTGCTACAAATTCCTTAGTCAGTTGCATTTCAACAACCTATTGTATTTGTGCATTAAACCTACTGCATGTACTTAGAAAAGCAGCATTACTGAGGGAGGTGTGTGAAGCCGGTCATGCTTGAAGCTTTTTTTGAAGTTTTAAAGATGTTTATGGTGTCTGGATGCATTCAAAGTAAATAGGTTGAACAGGCCAGAATACCAATTTGAAGTGAAAGATTGATGATACAGTTCTGAGCCATTTTATAATTTGGGATTCATTGTACAGTATTTGTTCAGTGTGTTACCATATACCCTGTTAAGGAGAATGGGCGGGAAGGATTGTAACATAAAAGCAGTTTATGTGTTGGGAAGATCATCATGTTCATTTTTTAACATTGATGCACCACTCTCTTCCTGCTGTGCACTATCTAACGAACCAATTTTTATGACATTTCAGGGACCTGATGTTGAAGAAGACGATCAGTTTGTTAGTTTGGTGAGGTGCTTAACAACACTGCACCAACACAAATGTGTTATATAGTGCCAGTAAACTTTAAGTTCAAAGTTGAAATTTATTTTCATGTACCGTTCAAGTTCATGTTTGGTTTCCCTTTAGTCCCCCCTTAAGAAAGGTGGGGAAATAACTTTTGTGGGGGCGCACACTCTACTAGGGCAAACATGGAGGGGCTTGTTCAGTTTTGTGGCTCCAGATCTGCCAGTCATAGAAGATGAGTAATAACAGCCTCTTGTATGCATTTTATAGGCGAGAGTCGGGAACAAACTACAGTACTCACCAAACAAAACCTCTGATCCTACTGTACCTGGATGCAGTTTAGCGTCACACCCAGGATGCAAAATTAACTTTTTGGTATGGAAGTACCAAAATTCTCAATTGGCTTAGCTCTTTGATTGACAATTTAAACAATGCAGAGTACCAAAGCTTGTTTTACTCAGTATGAATGGGTACTGAGAGTGTTTTGATTAGTTTCTCTATATTCACCTTGAAGCAATAAACTGAGGTGTATCTGGATGAGGATGAATTTCACACAATTGTGGGAGGGGCTTCAATGAGAAGGTTAGGAGAATTGGTACTGTTTGGGGTGAGAGAACTGGGCCTTTATAAAGGGTACATGTCAATTATGCACAAAAACATGAATACAAATTCACACCTTGTCTCCATTTGATACTGTAACTAGTCTATTCAAGAAAGAGGTCACTTTCTAACATTCATGTACATATGCATACTGTATATTTACTACAACATATTTGAATGCACTTATGGGTAATATATGGAGGGTGCACATAAGTAAGTCTACATTAAATAACATGAAATTTGTTCCTGTATGAAGAGAACAAACAGTTTTGCATATGTGTATAATGAGCGAGAATGGATTTTAAAGTTACAAATGATGGCAAAATGTTACTTTGTGAAAACAGCCATCTACTTTCCCAAGAGGACTGAACACAAAAAACTTTCCCTGAATTTCACAGCCTTTTCAAATTTTCATGACTTTTCCAAGCTCTCCATGACAAGAAGCCAGCCCTCTGTCACCTATTATATAGTTGACCCTCCGTAAACTGACACATACATTTCCTGCAGAATATCACCCAACATTATGTAAAAAGTCCTTACTCAAATCAACTACCACTAACAGTCTAAAACCAGACTTTTGGATGACAAGTCGGGTTGCTACTTGCTGATCGCACTTTCACTTTATAGCCATTCCAACCATTGATAAAAATATAATAATATGCAATGACCCCTTCGGGTGGTTGTGAACTGTGGGTGCCAACACCAAGTAAAACCTGACTTACTGCCCAAAGGTCAGGGTTTAGAATGTTTAGTTGAAGGCAATTTGAGTAAGGGATATTTTACGTAATGACCTACCTTGCCCCTAGTATGTTAAGTAACATGTGACCCACCATTTGGAGAGTGACACATACTTCCATTACAACTGGGAAGAAAATGATGCCAGGAGCTAAGTAATCATTTGATTTCAATACATCACAATAGCATGTTGAATTCAAAAGTTATTAATTACTTCAATTTCATCAAACAACAAAAGATTCTAGAAGTAATAAATCTGCTGGTAATACATGAAAATTTGAAACCTTGAAGCAACTGGGAGCCTTTTTTTTTGTTTTAATGAAGTCAACTTATCTTTAAACATGAAAATCTTGAGTTATGAACAAGCCATACTTGTTGAGTTTGTAAGGTTGGGCAATAAAAAAAATATGCTCTTTTATTTGTGACCCTCTCTGACAGGGTCACAAATAATATTTTTGGGGAAATTGACACCAGAATTTTCCTTTAAATGATTAGGAGGTTCCTTGAATTCCAACCAATTGCTTCAAGTTGAGCCTGCCACAGCCTTTTTCCAATTGTGGCTCACTGGCTTGTAAGCCTTGTATTCCCTACTTCATTGTGCTGAGCACTAAGCACAATGGCAGTGGGTTCTGGTTTTACAGTTTTGGTATAACCTGGCCAGGACTCGAGCCGCAACCTCCTTATGGTCCGGGGTACAATGAGTTAAAACTAATACACCAACCTTATTACTGGACCTTCTTCTAACTGGAAAAAGTGCAAAACTTTCTTTGCTTGGAATAATTGATTCCATGGCATCCACATAACCACAAAACTTTGCACAAATTGTTGCTATATACAGTCATAGGCTATGTAATGCAGACAAGAGTCAAATAACATATTCCAATGCAGTCCTTTTCTTGTACCATAGGCAAATGTTATTTGCAATGAATATGGAGGACATAGCATACAGTGCAGCAAAAACAAAACAAAATTAGGGTGATTTCACTGGCTGTATACCCACTCATCCAAAGTGAAAATCCAATGACAATATCATGACATTTAAAATATTAATTTTAGAAAAGTACATAAGACCTTTGCCAACAGCTGCATGAATTTTTCTGACCTACATTCCTTGTCTTTATTCCTTATTTAATGGGGTTAGAAAGGAAAATGTGTGAATAGTACAAAGCCCTTGGGTAGATTTGAAACAATCTGCACAAAGTGAGAACCGGGTTATTTATAGAATTCACAAGTTCTTTTAGTGTAAGGGGGTGACTACCAACTGTCATGGGTTAAGTTCACCAGAAACATAACCAGGGGGAGGGGGCACTACTGCTAAACCCCAAGTCCAAATTGATGCTGTCCTCGGCTTCAGTAAACAATGGGTAGAGACCCATGTAGACCATGTGCTTGTGGTCTAAGGGTAGAGCATCCGCCTCTCACGCAGAAGTGCATGGGTTCAATAATCTCTACTTTGGGAGGACTGGGTTCTGTCTGGGCTTATATCTACTGCAGAGCAATGTCCATGGCCTTTTTTCCAGTGTGAGCACTGGATTGTTTTGCCTACATCGTTGTTTACCTGGAAAGAAAATGTAATCATGATTGCAATCATGATTACATTGCAATGTAATAGCAATCATAATCAATTACTTTCAATTTAAGGTGTAATCATAATCATAATCGCAATTGTAAAATATGAACTAATTGCAATCGTAATCGATTACATTGAGATGTAATCGCCCCAAGCCTGGTTCAAATTCAGCTGCCTATAATTTTTTACCTAAGTACCATTTGCATAAACTTTACTCCATTTGCATGAACAGCATTCTCACAGTATTCAATCCCTGAATGTACAGTGTGCAAATCCAATATTATCACAGCAAACGAAAGTCATGGAGTGGACTCAGGGAAAATGTCACCCAAAACCATTCAAATTCACCCAACTTATTTGCTTCTAACACCTCTGACAGTAGTCTAAAAAGACAACTTGTCCAGGCACAGTAGTTTAAATATTGTTCAAGGGCTAGCTATACCAGTGAGTGCATGGTACCGGTACGGTATGTACCTGTACAAGAATCTAATGTGTAATCAAGTCTTTAAAATTACTGGGTAATCCCCCAAAACTCTGTGGACAGCATCAATTTGGGCTTGGAGCTTGACAGTTAGAAATCCCCCCCACCCATTTTATGTTTCTGGCAGAATTCCCACCTGTTGTTAAATTTGAAACAAGGTTGATGTAACGGGGCTGCTTATTGTATGCCCTTTCATTCATCGCCAATCAATAATTATGGTAAGTGCCCTGAATTTGAAGGAAATGGGAGGGTACAAACTATGAAAATTAGAATGGCAAGGCAGCCTAGGTTGCCTTATACCCTGTGGATATTAATTACAGGTTTGCTTACAGGTTTTGTCCACTTTGAAATTTTTGCATCACCTGTTGACCTGTGATATAGCCTGCAGTAGGTGTAGGACAGTACAGTAATTGTTGTAATGTCACACTGTCCTCTTGAAATAAGTATTCCCTAAGTTGTCCAATGTGTTGTGGTATCCACAGTGTATCACAGTGCAAACAGTGACAGCTAGCCAGCACTTAGGGCATTTTGCAATTTGCAGCAAGAATAGGCCTATTTAAAACTTGGCAATAAGTTTTGTCAGACTGAAGTTTGTGTGGGACTTTGCTTTACTAAAGGTTACAGTGAACCCACTCAATGTTGAAGGGAGTGGGGGTGGGGTCCTATCCAAGATTTAACCCACTCAACTCTCGAGGAAGTGTGTGTGTGTGTGTGTGAAATCCCAGCATTTAAATTCTGGCTTCTTCTTACACCATTGACTTTGTCTGCCTATTCAATATCTCATTTATGATCCCGTACCTTTTGACTTCTGCAACTGTGAGTGAGAACTGTTCAGCTCTCCCTATGCCCATCCAATCATGCTGCTGACTTGCCAAAAGATTACTGCAGGGTAACTTGGGTTATATACTGTACTAACGCAGATAGGACGCTAAGGAAGGGCAATGTAGATCATGCTTGGCTCAATGTCATTGTGTTCTTGAACTCTTCGTAAGTGCTTCAAATCCCCCTCCTGAAATTTGCCACCTAAAAAACTTCCAGTGGAAAGGTTTCCATACTACTGTAGATAACAAAGCATTGTTATGTCAGGGAACAGAACATACGTACAGTAGCAGGGGATTCACTGTGCACAGCGAGCGCAAAAGCAATGACTTCAGCGAGCAGGGTTAAAGGGGCAAAACTTCTCTCTCTCTGAATGTTCAAACTATATGTGGGAGACACTTAAAGGGCAAGGGCAGTCACCCCAACTTGAAGTACTATTGACTGTGCTGTTTCATGATTGTTGAAATGTTCTAGGGAATAATTTTGTATTCAAATTTTGCATAGCAGGTTGGAAAATTTTTGCTACTTAAAGGTAAAGAGCAGTCCCCCCAAACTTATTTTGAAGAAAAAGCTAAATAACACAATTTTCAAAAGTGTTTCTCTTCAAAGTATCTTTCATTACATTTTATGACTTTACAGTACTATTGCATATTCAAGGTAAACCAAGCAGTTATTTCTGGTAAACTTCACATTTGAAGAGAAAAAAACATTGTCATGTGACTCCCAACAGCCAATCATGAAACTGGACAGTCTACTACACTTCTTCAATTTGGGATGACTGCTCCTGCCCTTTAAGGAAGAAATCACTGAAATCTCTACAGTTACACACACCAAAATGTGCTACAGACTTTTGCATTTGTGAAGCAATGTGGCCAGTGTGTATATACTGTACCAAGTTGTGATGCAAAACTGGATAAATCATTCCCTGCTGTTGTTCAAAATGTGGAAATTTCTAGAAGTGCACATGAAGTGGGCTGTTGTTTTGCATGTTATGAGGCTTTTGAATTTTTAGATGAGCTAGTGCTATTGGGGACATCCCTATGTTCCGACATCTCTGTGTTCCGATGTCTCTATGTTCCGTCAAAGTGTACTATGGCGCCGACAATATGAACTTTGGTGTCGATAATAATGTACTTTGGTACCGACAAAGTGTGCTTTGGCGCCGACAAAAATGAACTTTGGCGCCAATAATAATGTACTTTGCCGCCGACAAAAATATACTTTGGTACTGACAAAGTGTACTTTGGCGCTGTTTTGTCGGAACATAGAGATGTAACCAGTGCTATCATGGCATACCATTACTTGCCTCAAATTACTGTTAAGGAATTTGACTTTTTGCCCAAGTAGGTGAAGAATGAGCACTCAAATATACAGTAAGTTAAATAAAACAGCACTCCTACCAGACTTCCTAATTTCCCAAGGAGTGTGATTTGTAGCATGTTTGGGAAACCTAAAATTCATGGCCTGAGAAAACTTAAATATTTTTAATTGTATGATTTTTTTAAGTACAGAAGATGGAAAAGGGTAAAAATAGAATGGTTGGCAAATACTGTATACTTACATGCTCACAGCTTGGGTCAGTGCTGACGTGACAATAGCCGACATTCATTATGATCCCAAACAATGCAAAGCTTTTAGAACTTTCAGTATCTCTTAGACAAACAATCTTGAAACAATCCTTGGCTTTTTCAGGTATTGGATGTAAACCACAAAAATGATTACTACAGCTCAGTAAATTCAGGTTTCAATATTCCACTTAATCTTTTGGTCCACAAGTGACTGGGTCAGCTGTTGGGTTGAAATCTTTTTTATCTACCACTGCAACAAACTGTAATTATGGAGTCTTTGTACAGGTCTACTGTATATTAGCAGACAGCAGGTCTGGAAGTTATTGGGAAAGAAATACTTCATCCAAAAGATATTCACAATGTTAGACAAAAGTCTGACAATTAGAACTGTGGGACTTTCAGTGTACAAATTACAATGGCAAAGAACAACCAGAGAAGTCTCTTGAACAGGACTCGACAGCAGAAGAAATGACAACCTAATGAAGACCTTATTTAACAATCAAAGATCCACACACCTTAATTCCAATTTCCAACACAAACATGAAACAATTAAGATGACATGCTACAGAGATATTCCCAAGTCAATAGTGAGGAGGTGAGAGATACTTTAAACTAAAAAATCCATGAACATTGAACAGCACCTCCTGATCGAGTGAAATGTAAGGTCTTTTTGATCATAGTTCAAGCCCTTTCCAAACCCCTACCCTGAGTATACTACTGTATAACTACTGTCTCTTGACATCATGACAGAAATGCTATAACAGCATCCTTCTGGGGTGTCTACAAAACTAAGACCTAAGACCTAAGATCTAAGACCTAAGACCCTACAAAACTAAGACCCAACCAACTACAAAACTAAGACCCTACCAACTATAAAACTAAGACCCCACCAACTACAAAACTAAGACCCCACCAACTACAAAACTAAGACCCTACCAACTACAAAACTAAGACCCCACCAACTACAAAACTAAGACCCCACCAACTACAAAACTAAGACCCCACCAACTACAAAACTAAGACCCTACCAACTACAAAACTAAGACCCCACCAACTACAAAACTAAGACCCACCAACACGAATTTAAAACTAAGACCCCACCAAGTCAAGTACAAAAGCACTGTGAAGGGGGTTCTGTTTATACCCTGTCGTTAAACTCCTCATGTCAGTGTGTCTTTTCCATTCACCCTGGCTTCAGTTGTTCCTTTTCACCCACTGGGAAAATATTCCGATCTTTGATCTTACACTTTCTGTCTCTGCTTCTGTGTCTGCGGCAGGCACGTGACACAGGGGGGGGGCACAGGGGGGCACGTGCCCCCCCCCCCAAAAAAAATTTTCAATAAAAGGTCTTGCACTGAAGGAGAAAAAAAATATCCCCATTAAATCACCACAACTTCAAAATACCTGGACTGAATTCTGTCAAAATATCTCCCACTTTCGAACAAAACATACACTTTAACTCGGGCAAGGAGCGTATGAGCAGGCGTACACAACTATTATTGTCAATTATTAGTCATGGATGGCGCGTGGAGATCCCTTCCCTGAAGGTCGAGGAGGTTTCGCTTAGTATTGTTTCGAGCCTAATTTCGCACGTCAATGTATCATTCAGCTGTCATATAAGTTCTTACGTGAGAGTAATGTACATTTTACCTGGTTTCTGGGCCGGCGTTGTAGGCAGTGCAAAAGAGAGACTTCAGGCACAAAATAATGTAATGATGTTATCATAAAAATTTATTCCTTAAGAACAGCTTTAGGAAAAAGTGTCTGGAATTACCGTATACCGCAAAAAAACAAGTAAGCAGTTAAATACAAGTAAAATCAACGTCTTTCTGATTTAGGAGTTATTTATGTGTCCGAGAGGGAACGGGGTAAGCAAATGCAGATCAACCCAGTTGAAGTTGTTTCAAATTTTCTAACCGAGAAAAAAGAACCAGAATCAAACTCTTTTAGGTAAGAAAATACTTGATAAAGCTACAGGAAAGATTGATTTTCATGATTTGTTTAAGTTAAGTTTGACATCACCAATTAGCCTTGACAACCTCGTTGGCAACTTGTTTTTTATAATATCCATATTTTTCTATTTTATTTTCACTTTTAGTGTAAAAAGGGTCAAAGTTTTGTTATGAGTCCAGCTTTTTCGTTGTACAAATATATCAAAGAAAAATGCAAAACTTCCCACCATTTTGCATCTAGAGTCCTCGAAAAAGGCAAACATTTTTCAAAGGGGAGGGGGACACCAACTCCCCTTAGACCCCTCCCCCAGGCCGGCGAAACTCCAATATTGATGTGCCCCCCCCAAGTTGATTATTCTGGCTACGGGCCTGGTCTGCGGTGGCATTATCTGATACTAAGTATGCAGTCCCCTGTTTCAAGTTTTGAATTTTATGCGTTCTTAATGGATATTCTGTCTTGTAATTAGACAGGTAGCATGTTTGTGCTGTGGGGTGCGATTAAAACTGGCAGATACTTTGAAGTACTGCTCTGTAAGGTTTCTAAAACCTTCAAGCCAAACTTAATTTCTTTAATTTGATTCACTGCTCCCATACGCCATGACTGTTCACACCAGATGTGTTTAAGTTTTCATGATACTACAGAAAAGAGCAAACACCCTTTTGATGATCAGGTACAGTATCATGCACAGTAACATGCATAAAAATGAAATATGAAACAAACTTCCACCACTGAAAAGTTTTTGAAGCTTCTCCCTATTTTGATCGAGGAAACCCACTTGGTAAACTGAGCTCACTACAGAGATGACAAAAGCTATAAAAGCCAAGGATCATGCATGTGTCCTTGGCTCACCCTGAGGCCAACCAGCTAATTACCAAACTACATCTCCTTTGCTTGTCCTTGGTTGCCTAGTTCACAACTGTGTGTCTGGTCAAGGAGTTTTCATTCATGCTATTTGAAACCCAAATCAAAACATTTCTGTCTGCCTAATAACCTTCTCTTCAGCAGTGGTCAGCAATGACTGTTGTAAAATCAGTGCTATATTATGAGAAACCAGTGTAAAATTATCGTGTGTTTGTTTATACCAAAGAGGTGCAGCTCACGCAACCGTTACTGTATGCACACTGTGTAACGCTGCGTATTCATAACTCGTCACTATATAAAGCGCTGAGAAGGGATGGTAACTCTCTGTTTATATTTAGAAGAGTGTCTGGAATACAACAAAACAAGCTCCATATTCACAAATATTTGTTTGGAAGAACACAAATTTTCGGCACCCTACGCTCGACGCAAATTACTTTCTAAATAAAGTTGTGTTCACACTTTAGAAAAAATTGGAAAATTTTGGTGCTTGCCCGGCTGGAAAAAAAGTCTATAGTTACGTTGGGCGTGTGACAGTGAAGAAGGGGTTTTGAATAGTTTTTATACGTGGGGATTGGTAATATCGCAGCACACTTGTCAGGAGATGCGAAATTTGCTTACCCAAGCTCAATTACAGAATTGATAAGCAGGAAGTACTGGTCCTTATCCAGAATACTTTTGTAGCAATAGGCTGGGGACAACCGGTCATAGTGGTTGGCAAAGACGTACAAGGCGGGGAAGCCGAGCACTGATGGGGCAGGCTAGCCTCAGAAATTTAGCAAAGGATCTAAAAGTCTGACATGGGTATGGAAAAAGTCGGCTCGCACATTTCAATCTCAAAAATCTGGCATGCACTCTAAAAACGTGTTTAATCACTCCCCTTTTCCCCACTTTGTAAACACCTTTTAACTCTAAACATGTTTAGCAATTAAACACTAAACGTTTAGCAATTAAATGTGTTTAAAACGGACTCGGAAATGTCTTGGAATTAAACTCGACGGGTGTGTGTAGCATCTAAACGTGTAAATAAAGCGGAAAAAACCGTGTGGAGCATGGCTAATTTCTGAACACATTTTTAAGTGTGTGTTTTCATAATACAGTAAACTCGTAACTTCGCCCGCATTCTCTAAAAAATTTGCCTGACAAAAGAGCCGTCATAGTCACGCTGATTTTTTTTTTTTATGGAAACTAAAGAATACAAAAATTTGTGACATAATTGAACAGCTCATAAAAGTCATCATTCTCTTTTCCAAGTTGTCCTCAGCATTTTTCGGAAGTGGCTGAATAGCCTAGATCCGAATTCTTTTCAAAATTTACCCGGAAATAACAAAGAAACACAGTCAAGAAAAGAGTTTCACGAAAAATCGAAAAGGTTACAAAAATTCGCAATATATTGGGGAAGCTTATAAAAAAATAATTCCACAGACTCTAGTCTTGCGCACCATTTTCCAGAGTTTGGAAACCGAATAAACAAATCCTTTAATAAATTTTGGCAGTGAAACAAGAAGCATCATAATGCAAGCACGGCAATTTTTATGAAGAATAAAAAAGATTTTAAAAATTATAGACACAAGTGGTCAGATTATTTCTTCAGCCAGGCTTATAGATTCCTGCTCAACAACTCACCTGAAATGGCAGAATCTCGGGCGAATGTTTTCCATTGCCAGAGTCCATTCACAGATGGGAACGTGCCCAAAGTTTTCCCTAAAGATCAATCACAGGCAATCGTGAGACGTGTAATATAATTGAATGACAATACGTATAGTCACAAGAAGGCTGAGAGTGACAGGGTGTTTTGGCAGAATGTGGTCAGTTGCAGTTTCAATCTGAAGATTGGATCAAAAGTGCCAAAATAGCTTACAGTGCTGTGGACCCGCAACGGACCCTTTCATCGGTTTAAACTGAGCCCCTTCTGAGTCTCCTTGGCAAAAAATTGGACCTTGAATTTGGATTGCAGCGTCGCATATACACAAACATATATTTCAATTCCGTCATAGTTTTCTCATGAGATGATACATGACCGTTTCACGCAGTGGCGTAGGAAGGAAATATGAAAGTGGGGCCGGGGGGGGGGGGTCAGGGCAGAACAATTTTAGGCCATGCACCTCACCCAACTTCATTGACCAAAAGGTACATTTATATATATTCTATATACTATATATTTTCTACGAGCAAGAACACTTTTTTTTTTAAATAAAAAGAAATCTAATTTTTTTCTTTAGTGTGAACACTACAGTGTTAGAAACGTAATTTGCGGTGCGCAGAGCGCGCTGAAAATTTGGTTCTTTTACACATTTGTAAATATTCAAGGAAATTTGAATATTTGGGGGACTATGGAAGAAAATTTTAGGGAAACGGCACTGCAGGGCCTGCACGGAACAGTTTACCACTGACTACTTCATGAGCGACTACTTTCTGCATTCAGGCTTCGCGCGCAGAAAATTTCGCCTTTTTAAAACTAATGATTACAAATATGGAGCTTTTATAAGGAAGAATTCGGAATTTTATGAAGGAAAAGTTGGGAAATCCGCACTGTATTTGACTGATGTCTCAAATGGCAAATTTCCGAATTTTTCACTTTCTCGGCCCATGCCTCCTGCAGCTACGTCACTGCTCTGCAACGTTGAACATTGATAACATTTTGACACATCAATATTAATCCATCTACACAGACTACTCAACTGACAGCGTTGAAAGGTATCCGATGATAGGGGTGTACTGAGAGCATTTGAGTAGGCCAATGGTTCCCTGCCTGGAATATGAAGTCTTGCTCAATACACTATCTTCAATTGGCACGGAGCTCCACCCCTCAGACAGCCGGAAATGGCATGTCTCGGGCTTGCAAGTCGTAGCTAAGCTACTGTAACACCACTGTATCAGGGATGTATTGCGGGGCACGAAGCGCGCCGAAAGTTTTGCCTCTATTAAACAAATATATGTAAATATGGAGCTTGTATTGCAGGAAGCTTTGGATTCTGGGTTTCCTGTAAGGAAATTTAAAGGGTAGGGGATTACTGAAGAATCTGCACTTCCTTCATCTTCATATATTGGTGGCAAATCTGAGAATGATTGCTTTTTCTAAAGTCCTCCCGACTCTCTGCATGGCCGTTCAGCGAAACCAAACTATATACAGCTTCTCGAAGGAGCTAGATTGCACTACGACTGAATCGTTGTTGCTACAAAACGTTATCTAAGGCCTACAAACTGACACTGTCCGATGACATTTAAAGTTTCCCAAACTTTGTTGTCCTTTTTAGACAATATATTTCAAAATCGAGAGCTTTCACTGCAGAAAGTTTGGAATTCTATGAAAGACAGTTTACAAAATAGCAATATAGCTGCTGGTGTTTCTTGATTATGTGGTGTCACATATGGTAAATATCCGATTTTGCCATTTCCAGAGCCCGGAAAAGAATACCAAACTGATTTATGAGCGAGAACTAATATTATGCCTTTTATATTGCATTCTGCAGTGAGTTTCGCGCGCCGGAAATTTGGCTTTTTTGAGATCTGGAAAAATTAAGAAGGGTTTTTTCTGACCCGGGAGGTGGGGGCGGTAATGGTAGTAATAAAATTTTAATCTGCCGTACAGTAGGACTGACACCCCTTTTTTCATTCGAGTTCGCTAGACAGCTAATAAAGTGTTGTATGCACATACTGACGAAATAAGGCAAAGATGTACGCTACCGGTATGTGCTGAGCTCAGTTTGCATGTCCCATGCTGTTCCCGTGATTCCATGCAGCAACGAATTAATCACCAAACTCGCCAATTGTGGAACACTTGGTCCATGGGTATTATCTTAAATTTGTGATATCAAGAACTGAAATCTATGACATAACAGAACAATGTAGGTTTTCACCTTTTTTTTCTTCAAAATGGGGAATAACTTTTCACTGACAGAGGGACTGATCCGGACATTTTCAGCATAAGGATTCAGCATAAAAAGAAACAAAATGTAGCACCATTTGGCATCTAAGTCCTTAGAGACAGCTAGCAATTTCAAACAGGGTAGAGCAAACATCCCTCTTTATACCCACTCGAAGGGCGGTGAAGAATTGTGACAATACATCAACCAAATCTTTACGTTATATTGAGAAAATTTGTCAGTAAGAAACAGACTAAAATTCAAGTAAGTATATATATATGAGCAATGCGTCACCAACAAGCAATGCAATGAGCAATCCTAGGTGGCCTAAAATGTGGTCAGCATCATGCATTAAAATTCACTTTGTGTAAACCATGACCTTGATAAAATTACAAAAAAATGAGTGTAGTAGAAAAAGTGCAAACATGATCAATGTATTGAAAATCTGCAAGGAACCGTTACGTAGACCACCCTTACGTGTAGTATATCATAGAACAACCCGCAATGGGCTTTTCTGTGCAAGAAGGCGTCCATGCAGGGCATGTTCAAGACTAAGCACTTGTAGAACAAACAAACTTGCATTTAATAACCGGACCAATACAATATTGAGTTCACGAATGAGGGATTCAAACAGCTAGACGTAAACATTCACACATTTTGCCTCCTAGTTTACTTTTTAGCACTTACTGCCAGTGGTGGAGCTGCCATATGGTCGGGGGGGGGGGGATCGCCCCCCCCCCCAACGGACCAAAATCGTCTGTCGGAGCCCTTTTTAGGTTTTTAGAACACTTTACTCTTGCACCAATATTTTTTTTTTAGTATGAATTCTGTATCTAGAGAGCCAAGCAGACCATTTGTGTTTGCTATTTCTTGCAATATACTTAATTAATGGCTATTTCAGAGTGGTCACATGATGTAAATTATGTCAATTAATGTTCCTTCTTGTACGTATCTTGATTTCCAGATTCCAAAAATGTACACCTAATGGTGATTTACTTCCATAACCTTTCCCCCTGTAAGATTGCTTGCTATTTGGCTCTGACAGGTTTAATCTTCATCTCCACAAAGTAGCTCATTATTACATTAGAATCTTTAATCGAGAGTACCTGACAATACTACAAAATATAATGACCGACTTCATACTAGAATGTGAAAGAAAGGGATAGAAACATGGGCGTCCGCAGGTGGGGGGGGGGGGGGGGAACTTGCCTTTCCCTGGAAAAAAAACTGAAAAAACAAAAAAGACATTAAGAAAAAGATGAAGAAAAAAAACATCAACATTTTTTAACAGTTCACTCAGTGTTTTCCCTATCAATATTCGGTAAAGAAGCTTTAGAAATGCCATTTCCAGCGATCTAAGAGGAACTGTGGGCCAAAATTTCCCTGCGCTCCGCACCAACTCATGGTGGCGCAGAGCTTTTCCCCCTAAAAGAATTTTGCCAAAAAAATTTGTCCCCCTTCCCTCGAATTTTCTTCTGCAGAAGCCCATGGATAGAAAATTTAAACATGTTTTAATAGAAAAATTTCGGGAGGAGAAATGGCAAACTAGTCTTCTACCATGCGGTGCGGAAAATCAAATGGAAAGTCTGAAAAGCTGTGGCTTCGATCGTGCTGAGGCTCAGTGTATTTACTCCTTTGAAGCGCCCTGCAGACCATTTTCGCCCCCTCTGACTGAAATCCCTAGCTCCGCAACTGGGTACTTCAGCCTTCTTCATCGATCATGCCATCATGTAAGTAGACCCATAGTCTAGGGGCCAGGGCAAGAGAAAGGGAGTGGACTCATCCCATCATTTTCAAGTGCATTTACCTGCGAAAATTTTAGGTGAAATCATATTGTTCCCTTCCAGTCCAACAAAATAGCCTAGTATGCGGCAGAGTAAAAAAAGGAAATTCTCAAACGCTAAGTTTGCGTAGAAGAACTCATGAAATTTGGAGAGTTTTTAGTCGAAGCAGGTAGAACACATATGACCACTAGATGTCACTTTGTAACTACGACTAGAAATACTAAATGAGCAAAAATAGCACGCGGACTTCGCAAAAACAGTACTACGAGAAATATAAGTAAGCCAATCGCAAACAACCCCTTGGCATTGTTAACAGAAATATCTCTTCTAGGCACCAACAAATTGGGTCAACCCTTTTGAAAATTTCTGGAAAAGATTGGTTTCCAACGATTAATCGCTGCCCATGTAGTCGTTCCCGCACACCTAATGCATCACATTAACATAAGCACGGATTACTGTACCTTCATTCCCCCGAAAATTCACAATTTTTACACAAAATCTGAGTTGCAATAAACAAGCTTAGTCTTGATGTGTGGTGATGCAGTAACTTGTCCAAGGGAGGGGGTGGGGAGGATAAACCATCCCCACCTCTAAAGTATTCACAGATATCCACCATTTTGGGAAATCAACTTGGAAGCAAAGTAACCATGACCTTTTGATTGTACACTGCAAGTAAAAATGTGCTTACGAATGCTTCAAATTTAGCACCATTTTGCATTTCAACCCTCTAAACCAGAATGCACAAATGCATTGAAGTTTCGATGATCAATACATATTCTATTCCAAAAAATACCATGATGGCTCATATCTTCTCTTTCAAATGATAAAGTAACATGAAGGGAAAAAATAATTTTGTGTGACCCCAGATGACCTTTGACGTTCACCAACAAAGAAAGAGACTATCCCTGCACCATATATCCATGTACCAAATATGAAATATATCCAAGTTTCTACCTTGAGATAATGTTTTAAAAAGGATATCTGCATTTTTATCCAAGACTTGTTACAGTACCTACCTTGAGATATCGTGTCAACAAATTCTTTACGACTCTGACCCCTGGTGGCCTGTTATGAACTTTGACATCCACTAAAAGTTACGATAGGGACCATTTTCCCACCATACCGTAACACATCCACATACAAGGTACTAAATTTTTGCAAACTTCATATCCTGAGATTACTGTTAACAAAGTTTTCAAACTCTGACCCCTGGTGATCCCAGATGGACCTCCAACAAAAACAAAAGGGGCCATCTTTTCACCATAATGCATCAACTTACACCAAGTATGAAATCTATTCAAGTCCCCTGCCTTGAAATATTGTGTTGACAATTATTTCAGTATCTGTTATGTTCTTTGTGATGTTTATCTCAGATAACCTTTGACCTCCACCATAAACATCCCAGCCAACATGCCCAGCTGGGCCCCAACTGGGTTTCAGCTGGGCTACTTGCTGGGCCCCAGCTGGGGCCCATCCGTGTTTGTCATGTGTTCCCACGTGGGGCCCAACTGGGCTAGCCTTTTCCAGCTGAAGCCCAGCTAAAGCCCAGAAAGGCTTCAGTTATTGAAGCGGGGCACAGCTGGGCTCCAGCTGGGAAAGGCTAGCCCAGTTGGGCCCCACGTGGGAACACATGACAAACATGGATGGGCCCCAGCTGGGGCCGGCAAGCCAGCTGAAACCCAGTTGGGGCCCAGCTGGGCATGTTGGCTGGGATTGTAGTAATTCTTCCTCATAATATGGGGCATCTATGAACCAAGTTTGATAACTGTCAGATGATATCTGGAGAAAACATGATAAAAGAATAGTGCACAGCCCAATTTATTTTTGATATTGTAAAGAGGAACATATCCTAAGCATCCTGGTCAAATTTTTATTCATTTTCCATGTTCATGCAGTTCTCAAGATATTAGCTGTTGAATGAGTCAACATTTCTACACAGGGGACATGATGTCATGGATTCACATCGTTGGTCAATGTTTTTTTTAGTTATAATTTACCACTTATTTTATGCAACTAAACTGTGATATATTGACAAATTATACCATAGGTGCATCCTGAGCAATGGAATTTTAAAAACTTTATATGCCGAAGGGGCAAGATAGCATTCCTAATCAGCTCAAGGTCAAACAAATATGATGAAAAATAAAGAAAAACAAAACACTGGCCAACAAGGTGAATCCATGACGTCACACCTGCTTGCTTCAAGTTCACTTTTTATAGCAAATGTGCCAACTTCACCCATGTTCAAGAGGAACATATCCTAAGCATCCTTAGGATATGTTCCTCTTAGCATTGCTACAGTAATGTGCACTCATTCAAATATATTTAGCAGAGCTGTATAATATCCTGGAACTGTACATTTTATGCTGAAAAATTGAAATGGTTATCAAATATTAAAACAAAAAATTCAATAACGATACTGTTAAACTTAAAAATAATTATTGTATAGCGTGAAAACTACAAAGCCACGAGCAATTAAACAGCTAGATGCATGGAGATCAGTCTTATAAATAAAATGTTTCTAACCAGTCCCAACAAAACCAGTTTTCCTACCTACTACTTTCCTACCTAGTTTTCCTAACATCAGCCTCCCATCTCTTATTATCTCATTGAAACCTGTTGGTGAAGAGCACAACTTTTGAAGGTTGAGATCCATTCTCTAAAATCCTGTTTAGAAAATCAACTGTGAATAAACTCTGTCACACTAAGACAATGGATGTGCAAACATCTTGGTCAGCCCAGACAAGATCATCTTTATAGTTATTTTCAGCTTGATTTGGCAGAGGCTTGAAGCCAAAGACAAAATAGCAAACTGAATACACAATTGCATTATGGGGAAAAAAGAAGTATATATGGGTTGAAATGACCGTGACACTTTTCTTTTGTACAACTTTTTGACTTCTTTAACTAAGTTATTAGCCTATCCGGTTAGCAAGTTAAAATTCTGACTGCTTGAATAATTATACAATATGGTATAAACTACAAGATATGATACAAATGTAAAACCTACCAAACATGGCCATGTTGAAAAAGGATTTCAGCTACAGCTACAGTATCAACTAGCTAGTGTGATAATATCCCAACACATGTTATGTATTGAGATAATTACTAATGGCAAAATTCTCAATATACATTTGATGATCTGTGTCACATTAATATGTGATAGACTTCAGGGACATTTTTACCTTTAAATCTAAGTGACAGTTGAAAAAGCTAGTCTCAAAATGTGCCATTTTTATTTAGCCATTGGAAATACAAAACAAAAAAAATTGTACCATGTTTCATTTTCCATTCGACAAGTGACGTTTCCGACCATCTGGAGACTGCAGTGTGTAAATCAAGACAATTTCCTGTACACTCCATGCCAACTAATTATGGCACTCCACTTAGATAGTTCTGCTGTAACTCAACCCCCATGTTTTCCATTATGTCACAAACTGACCAGGGCCCCTTCTGGGAAAATCTTGAATCTGCCACTGGCTAGAAAGTGAGGTTTCCTGTCCTTCATTTCTTTTCTTTTGTTACAAGGAAATTTGGGAAAAGATGTTTTAAGTCTGAATATCGCAGAACTGCTCGACCTCCTGTTTCAGTAGGGGCCGAAAATAACCAAACCTAAGTGTAGTGACTCAAAAGTATAGGGGCATGAGTGCTGACTACTGTTCAATCATTTTCAAAGTCAAATTAATCAATCATTAAGTATCATTCATCAATAATTTAACATACATGGAGCAGCATTTGCTTCAAGTGGAGCTGTAAGTGTAAGCCTGCTCCCATATGCTCTATGGATGCCCACAGATAACCGCCCTTGACTGCAAAAGGTATCTGATTACATTCAATCATAAATAATTGTTGGAGAGAATGCCAATCAAAACATGGTGGGGTCTTAGTTTTGTAGTTGGTGGGGTCTTAGTTTTGTAGTTGGTAGGGTCTTAGTTTTGTAGTTGGTGGGGTCTTAGTTTTGTAGTTGGTTGGGTCTTAGTTTTGTAGTTGGTAGGGTCTTAGTTTTGTAGTTGGTAGGGTCTTAGTTTTGTAGTTGGTAGAGTCTTAATTTTGTAGTTGGTAGGGTCTTAGTTTTGTAGTTGGTAGGGTCTTAGTTTTGTAGTTGGTAGGTCTTAGTTTTGTAGTTGGTAGGGTCTTAGTTTTGTAGTTGGTAGAGTCTTAGTTTTGTAGTTGGTAGGGTCTTAGTTTTGTAGTTGGTAGGGTCTTAGTTTTGTAGTTGCTGGGGTCTTAGTTTTGTAGGGTCTTAGGTCTTAGATCTTAGGTCTTAGTTTTGTAGACACCCCATCCTTCTGACCTCATCTCCACAGGTGTTGTGACAAGCCATCACAGAATCTTGCCATAAGCACCATTCCTCCATTTCTCTTGGACACCATGAATTGAAAGAAGGGTCCATATTCATGGGAAATTTGTAAATAATTTACTGTCTGTTTTTGGCAGAGTGTCCAAAGTAAAATGATAAATGAAATGTACTTTTCCAGTCTTTGAGAGCCAATGAGCATTTATTATTGAATCACAATGACCTGCAGGGGGTCTGGCACTCTCAAGGCAAAAACTTTGGCCACATTGCCAATTCAATTTTCCACCTTAATTTAATGGGCCTGTTGTTTGGAAAATGTTCATATTTGTGGTGACTTGTAAGATGCACTAATAGTGTAGAAATGCAATGTTTTTAAACCTGCAGTAGTGTGGCGCACTGTATTGTCCAGAATACTGGGACTCCTGAGTGTTCCCAAATTCTTCTGCACCTGCCACCTACCGTAGATATATGACAGGTTCAAGGAAAAAGTTACATTGCCATGTTAATTGGACTTGAGTTTAAAAGTTTGTGATTGGTTACCATACATTTTGGTTTTCAGACTTTTTGTACACCTGTTTCAGGAAATTTGTTGTTCACTATGTTGCTAGCAAAAAGACTAGATATGAAATGAAGTTTCCATGTACAAAGAAGGGAGATATATCCCTCTAGTAAGGTAGTAAGATGGAGTTTTAAAGTCCAGTTTCCAAAATATTGTTTCCAGTTGGGCCAGCCACAGCCTTTTTTACAGTTGTGGCTCACTGGCTTGTTTTCCCTACTTCATTGCTTATGTGGAGCATGACACACATCAGCAGAAGGTTTCATTTTTAGAGTCTTTGGTATGACTTTACCTGGAAATCAAAACCCAGGCCATCCACATGAGAGAAGGATGCTCTACGGTTAGACCAATCATGGGGATATATCCCTCTAATTTCCATCCAAATACTAAAAATCTGCTGAGTTAGTTTGATTGGATTTGATGACACAGTGCACACAAATATATGTTATATAGTGTCACCAAGTTACAAAAAGTTACATTGCTGAAGTAGAACTACCTTAAAAAGTAAAATGAGGACTAAGCTCAAAAAGTAAAATGTGGGGTATATTTCCACTAAAAAGATAGCAAAGGCAGGAGTCACGTCAGAAATATATATAGGTATTTCCTTAAGAAAGCCAAGAATGAGGGCTGGACAAAGCTTTTTTGTTCAAACAAAGTTTACAGGTCTGGTACGGTATAGTATTTCTGGAGAATATGGGTGCATTCATAACATACGATCCTGGAATGTGACTGACAGTGACAGCACTGTCACAATTTGCTGAGAAAAAGTCTACCAACTTTTCCATAACCTTTACCTACACTTGACCCCCCCCCCTCCCCCCACCAACCAAAAATTCACAAACATTGGGTTACATAATGAACCCTTTGATAATGTTGTCCATTGTACTGCAGTACTGTAGGTATCCTGACACCAAGTTGCTTTTGACACATTACTGCAATATACAATAACTTACAATGCAGGGCTCTTCTGTATGATAACTATGATTATAACCTTTTCAAATGTTCTGAAATATATTGATCCCAACATCTCTACATTCTGAGTTGACAATTTGATGAGTCTGTATGGTGAGGTTTGTATGAGGAGTCTGAGGAAAGGAAAGCAGAAGTTTTGTTCTAGCCTAACCTGGTATGGTCATAATATTGGCTCAGGGTCAGGGAACAGACTCCCCTTTTGACTTTATAAAATATACTGGGTACTGCACCATGTCTGTAGCCTATATACCATATATGTATGTGGTAAAGTTCAGGACCATATGATTTGTAATACATTGAAGAGGCAAAACTTTCTATAGAACAATGCCTGCATTGCATGCTACATCTCTGCCTGAAGGCAAGTCAATACAGTTAAACCACAGTGCCTAAAAACAAACACTAAACATGCTGAGTATTACTTCTCTTTGACAACGGAAGTCCTATTTAAGTTTACATACCACTTGAAAAATTTCATGGGCACAATACCTGTTAAGCCATAGCAAACTATATAATTAATGTGCCTGTGGTATGCCATAAAAAAAAAAATGGAAAAAAAAAAAGAAAAACTGCAGAGTCCAATAAAATCACTGCTAGTCTCAGAATAATATCTGTGTGTTATTTGTGTGAAGAGTGCTAAGATCTTGAAGTTTGAACTATATACTGTACTGTTCTGCAATTTTGCACTGTGTGTTGAATGTCAAAAAGTTTGCAAAAAGTAGAGGGTGCTGTTTAAAATTAGGTACTGTACACTGCAATGCATGGGTCTGTCTTGTTTATAACATGACTAAATACTAGGAACAGACTTTACAGCTACTGTAGCAGAGGCAAATCTAATGATTCCATATGTACATGGGTATTGATAGTGTAAGTGTGGGGAGGGGGGAGTAGGGGGATGAAGTCACCTTAAAACAAAATTTCCATTGTTTGATTCCTGTCAAGCTCAATCACGGTCTGCAGAAACTGCTCAAGACAATCATTGTGTCTGTCATTGTGCAATATTTGTCACAAAATATCTAGAGCTGTTAATGACTGCACTGTTGCTGTAGGTTTGTGGAGTAATGTTTAGTCCCTGGTCTCACTACTACCCCATCATGCCAGTTCTCCATCTTACTGGTTCCCAATCTCATTAGTCCCTATTTCATTGGTCTCCCCAAGATTTTCAGGAGATTTTGTCCCCTAACCATTAAACTTAAACCCTAACCAAGAACCCATAACCCTAATTCTGAGGAATTTGAGGGCCAATGCAACATGGTACTAATGAGATGGGGGAGGGGGGAGGGGAGGAGGAGGGAGGGGCTTGGGCTTTTGAGACTGAGTTATATTAAGGAGAGAAGTCCTTGTGACAGAGGGGACCAATGAACTGACTTAAGTACTTAATTTTGGAATATCAATGAGACAGCGGACTATATGGAAGGGTCCCTCAATCTAGTTAGCAATAGTTGAAATTTAGTAAAAATATTACAATCTCACTATCTCATTATTCTGTTCCTTGGAATAGTGACCTATCTCAGGAGTCCCTACAGGTGACAAGTCTCAATTGTTTACTTCCTTAACTCATTGGTGTTAGGGCTTAGGTTTTACAATTTGGGAATATGGTCAAGAGTTAGGAAAAATGATCAACCTGAAAATCAAGGAAACAAATGAGAAGGGAGACTAATGAATTGGAAAATTACAGACATTATCATGACCAATCTCACATCAATATTTGTGAACACCTTTCGACACCTGGTTGGCACTTCATTGTAGGACAAGTACTGTCAATGAACACCTCTCACTCACCTGGTTTGATGTACACAGTATAATGTACATAATTATGCAGTATACACGTGTACATTTGATAGTTAGATGGCTCAATCCGTAAACTAGGGGTCCACTGGGTTTTTTAATGACTTTGCCAATTTAATGCTATATTTCAAAAACAGGGAATACAAAAAACCAGTGCCTCGGGTATGTTATTATGCCTTACTAACTAGAGTAGGCTGTCTTATATAAACTGAACAATGTTTTTTTAGAAAATAGATTAGAAAATAGACTACTTTTAGGCAGCGGGCCGTACACGAAAAAGTGCTTTCGTTTTTAACTTTTGTGACGCACATCTGAGGGTCGGCATAAAAATTACCCACGAAGGTCAATTTTAACCTTTTGAACATCATATCAATTACCACAAGCAAACGAGTTGGCCTACGAAGAGAAATTTGAGGGTAAATTGTTGGCTTTTTTTGGCCAACATTCGTTGTATATACTTGTTCCACGAATTTTCTGACATGTACAAAATCTCAACAATGCCGTGCATAGTGCACAGGGCAGTGGTCAGTGAAATTGATAGGGATTAACTTTTACGTCAATTAATTGACGGGAGGGGGGAAGCAAGGGAGTAGGACGAATTTCTCCTCAACTGAGGAAAAGTTGAATAAATCAGGAACAGGGACGAGAAAGGATAGCGAAGGGATAGGGAATACTGAAGGAAAATGAAATAGGACAAAATAAGAATAGGAATTTGGAACAGAAAAGAGGAAGAAAATAAACACACATGACATGAAAAAAAACAAGAAACAGTGAGTAGAGATGCGTTCAGTAAGGATACCAATAGATAATTCACATGATATTGTGCAGTCAAGTCTGGTTTGCAGTTGAGTTATGAGAGAGTAAATAACCGACGGCATGGTCAAGTGGTTAAAGCATCCGACTTCAGGCGCGGATTAAGGGGTGGGGACTTACGGCCCCAGACCTCCCTGAAGTTTTCGCCACATCGACAATAAAAAATATGGACAATTAGTAGTGCAACGCCCTCTCACCCCTTTTTTCCCTTAGGTCAACCCCCTCCCCCTTTTTTGAATGTGCAGATCCGTGCCTGGACTAGCTTGCAGTTGGGAGGTCGACGGGAGTTCGAGTATTGGCCGGGTCATACTGAAGACTGTAAAAACACCTTTGTGCTTGGTGTTCAGTGTAAAGCAATTGAGTAGGAAAAAAAGCCAGATAGTCACAAGTGGAAAAGCTAGTTGATCCATGGCGGCTCGACATAAACCAATTGGTAAGAAACTGGCCATATGGGCCATCACGTAAAACTCCGTCCATTTAACTAACTTGAGAGGATAGGCCTTAATGGACAGGCCTTACGGCCAAGCAGTATAATAATTATAATTCCCATTTAGATCTTTTGTCCAAATCAACCAAAAGGTTTCAACGGTTTCCAAATGGCAAAGGGTTTTCAAAAGGGTTTGGTTTAAAAAAAAGGGTAGTTTTATAATTCCCTTTGAGTTTTGACCAATTTCATCATCTACCAAAGGGACTGCCCTAATGCAAAGGGTATTTACAAAAGGTATCACTTGAAACCCTTTGGGTTCGAAGGGTTTAACCCAAAAGGGTTCCAAATGGAATTTTCAGCTGGGCTGCCAAAAACGTTTGACTATACCTAAAGCTGTAAAGTATAATCTCTTCTATAGTGAGCATGCCTGCATGATTTTGAACCAGCGTCGAAACTCCATGAAGCCTTGGACGTTCACTCCAAGTATAAGTTCAAACTATATGATCTATCATCAAAGAACCAATCACAAATTTCCTGGGAGAAACTTAGCATCATGTAGTAGAACTGATTGCCAGCATTTCTGCCAGGAAAAAAGGGAACCGATCATAGGGTAAAGTTTACAAAATGTGAAAATACCGACCGGGTTGAGAGCTGCATGAATATATTATCTTCTGTCAGGTGGAGAGGGACCCAAGATTCCTAGAGATATAATCACAACAGCCAGTGGTTCAAACCTGCCACTTATTCATATGCTTGGTATTTTGCATGTATTTTATAGGTGAACATTCCATTTGGAACCCTTTGAGCACAATTGTTTTGAAGTGGTAGGCCTACGTTTCGAAAAGTAAAAAGAAAAAAAACTTTTTTAAGCATATGGAAGCGGGGGGCTGGGGGAGAAACCCCCAGTGAAAAATGAGGGGCGGAAGCAGTTCCGCTCCCCCACTTCCCGTGACAGAAACTCCTTCTTTAATTTTCCAAATCTCAAAAAACATTTCCGGAGCGCTTTGCTCGCCGCATTATGCAACATAAAATGCACCAGTTCTCACTAATAGATCAGTTTGGTAAACTTTTCTGAGCTCTGGACGTAGTCAAAATCGGATATTTACCATTTGTGTGTCACCACATCATTAAGAGACACCGGCAGCTATGTTGCTATTTTTGTGACCTGTCTTTCATAAAATTCCAATTTTCCTACAATTAAAGTTCTTGATTTTGAATATTTTGTCTAAAAGGACAACAAATCTGGGAAACTTTTCAAACGTCATCGGGGTCTGCAGGTCGCGATTTTTCAAAATTTTGTATACGCTCGGCAAAAATTAGTCTTTCGAGAAAGACTTCATATTCCAGGCAGGGAAGCTTTGGCCTACCGTAGTCAAATGTTCTCATACACACCACATGCGGGACATCGAATCCAGAGTAGCGCTTGCAGTGACCTTCCGTATATCTTTGCCGCACCCGCACCAAGTTCAAACGAGTTTCAAGAATTGATTTGTATCTGAATATTGACGGAATCGAATTCAGTCATTACTAGGCCTAGATACCAAATGATCTTGAACCAAGGAAGTCGGTCCAATTTTAGTAAAGTTATGCTCAACTGAAACTAAGATTAAAAATGCGGAATTAGAATTTACATTTTTTTCAAGTTGATAAATTTAAAAAAAAAAAAAACATATCAGGTACCGTCATTTCAAAAAATACACAAAGGCGTACGGGAAGAGGCGGATCCTATTCGCCGTGAACTGAATATTTTTCAAGTCCTATTTTTCCCGGCCGCATGTCAACACGGTCGGATGCAGGCCGAAGTGACTAGCTACTACAGGCTACCCCTTGCCCTAAACTACATGTAAATGTCAGTGCCCTGAAATAAAACACTTCCCCTGCTCTGGGAGGAGTGCAATCCCCCTATCCCCACTAATGAAAGGTCGACGTCTAAAAGCATGAAAGACACCAAGGTCTGCTTGCGATTTTCTGTGAAAAACCAGCCCCTGTCTAAAGCTATCGGCCATGTCATGACACCAAGTCTCCAGGGGCAGGAATTTCTGATGAGATTTTCTGCCAGAAAGATCAAAATTTTAATACATGGCTACTTCGTTGAGTGTCGCAACATGCATTTCATCTGGAAAGGGCTGATCGTTTTTTACAAAATGTGGTCAGTGTACTGTATTCAATTTGGCACTGTACTAGTACTAGTACTGAGCTCAGAGGCTCATATTGGACCAGAAAATTTAGTACACGAATTCCGATAATTTTCGGAAGGGAAACCGTTCTTAGCCGCTAATAACAGTTCGACCACAAAATTTTAAGTAAGTTTTTAGCGGTTTAGGATTTTTAGATAGCATGTAAGTTACTGCTAAGCCGAATTAAAACTACAACTATTCCCTAATAACTTGAGAACCAACACACCCCAGATGCCAGTGCCTATTAGAACCTATTACACGAAATACAGCTTGGCGACATTCTCGCCCGTATTCGTATTGTTAACCTTCCAGATTTCGTCGTTCCTCGATACAAAACTGATACTAGATGGGTTGGAGGGTATTATTCGTTTTTCAGAGATCGGAGCGACGCAGATTACACAATTTGGATCGGTATCCAGCTCGAGTTACCCATTCGCAGCTAACGTTACGCGCGAAACCGACGGAGCAGGGACATGTACAGCTCCTCGTTCGCAGCTTTTCTTTCCACATCTTTTCACCGTTTTCAATCCCACGTACCAAAAATAGCACTAAAATTTGTTAAATTTTTCATATATTTAATATTAAAGCCCATTTCAGATAATTAAAGTGCCTTTGGAACATGATTAGAGGCTGCAGCTGTAGTTTTAGTACTCTTCGAGGAAAAGTTTACTTAAAACGTGGAAGTTGTGTGTCTATTTCACCTTCGCCAGATTTTGAACTTAGAGGGATATTTTTACTTAATTTTTCTTGCTCCATAGGCCAAACGGATCGCTTGTGGTAATTGCATGGGTTATTATTTCATCTTTTCCCATCGATTCGTATTTTTTTCAATCAGACCCTCCGAAGTGCGTCACGAAGTAAAACGAAAAAGCAGGACAGATTTTGGTCTATTTGCTTTGGTGTCCCCCCTTGTTTTTGAGTACTGGCTGTGACATACAAACATAAAAATTTGAATCATCAGAAAAACATATACACAGTATCACAAGATTGAATTACTTTGTCCATGAATGTATCATGGTAAAGACATCACCAAAAGTCATCATTTCCAGCATTAGCGCTCCATCCAATTTTTCTAATGAGACTTTTAAAAACAACCTGGCGGACATAACCCTTTGGTGTCCCCCACTCCCCCTAGTTATGTTGGTTTTCTAATGTATATTTCATCATTTGAACAAATATGATCATTCTCAGGTGGCCATAGTTTTCTTAATTGAAGAATTAGGTCAAACTCTTTTAGATAGTAGCTCATTTGGAAAGAAAATATCAAATCCAATGTTGTTTCGGGCGTAATTCGATATGGGCAGAATTTTGGTGTCCCTCTTCAAGAGTTATGTTGGTAAACTTTGATGCTTCACCAATCGCACAAACTACAGTAATTATTTTTTTGGTGAATAAAGTTACATGAAGAGAAGGTCCCAGGATGTTACCAGAAAAGTTAATCCTGTTGTTTGAGAATCATGTATTCCATCCTAATGAACATTTGATTATTTTGGAGTCCACCATCCTGTGAGAGTTATGTTGGTCATGAAGAAACAAAAAATTTATGAAAATGGATCTTTTTATTGTATCTTGTAACTGCAAACAGTGGTTTGTGTTGTATTTGGAAGTTTCCAGTTCAACTTAAAATTTTAAAATTAAACTGGCACTTTGAATGTTAGGTCTTATGGGGACACCAATTCTTGGTGTCCCTGTTACATGCTACAAACATAATGGAGTGAAATATTACCTACAGTATGTCCATGAAGAGATGATTTACAGCATACAGTAAGTAAGATTTCAAATGTTAAGTCTAACAATCTGAGGGGTGTCAAAGGGGAAATTTGAATACTTAAACATCATTAATAGCTTAAAATTAGTCAATATTGTAAAAGAAATATGTAAATATGTAGACATTTTGACACCTGCATATTTTTGAGAAAAAATGAACCTAACATTTTTAATTTTGGGAGATTTTTCTCAAACTTTTACCATGTTCTTGTCAGTTAGTTGCCTCTCACGACAGGCAGGAAAGTACAGTAGGGTACATTTGGCCTACATTTCTGGGAGGCGGAAAGTTTTGCAAACTGTGAGATTAAAACAATGTGTAACAATAGTAATCAATTTTACTTCTAAAATAGAAAAAAGAAAAGTGCAATTACCTCATCCACTGTCATTGCTCTGTAAAGAAACAATTACAGTTCCCTAGTGAAGAACGATTCGTATTGTGGCATGTACTGTATCCTGTCCTATATAAACACTTGTTCCAGGTTTCAAAAATAAAATTTCTGTTCCTCCGATTAAAACTGTCAGTGCACAAATTTGCTGATATAAAAATGGTTTAATTAATCAATATTATCAACAATTTGTGATATTCTCTCAGAGGCCTTCAGATCTATAAATTCAATGGACTGGAAAATCCTGAACTGTGATTGTCTACACTGTTTACTTTTTATACTGCACTGAAGGTTATGAGATGGGTTCAGTTCAGTGTGAGTGACAAATGGCAAAGGATAGGCAAAGCTGGAATCACTGCATTTTCAAATTTATAATAGGGTGATGTGTTGTATTGCAAGCAAAGGTCTTGATTAAAGTTTATGGTACTGTACGTCTATTTAAACTAACAATGCATTACTGCAAAAAAAGGTCAAAGGATGCTCCCAAATTTCAAGTGAAATGAACAACCTTCCTTCCAGCAGCTCTATCAAAATTGTTTAAACTGAATACCAACAGGATTTATCAGTCACAGCTCAATTGAGATTCTCAAAGCACAAAGGCTGTACTGTAAATGAAATGTACAGCACACATATATACTGTACAGAATTAAAAATTAGTTTATAGTTCAACTCAGACAGTGCAGGCAAAAAGACAGCAAATTCAACAAAATACCATCAAACTCTTTAGTCCTGCAGAAAAAAGCTATGGGCAAGTTCCAAGGATAGAATGAACCAGAAGTTTTAATAGGAGCTGAATAACTCCAACAAACGTAGCCAAACACTTTAATCCTGAGTTTAGATTCTGTGTAAACAATCCATGTCCGTCCACTTAATTGGCAATATTCCAAAATTAAGGCACTCGATTACCCGTACCATGAAAATGAATTGTCAGCAATGAAATAATGATAAAAAGGGAGGGCACCACTTCAAACGTTGAGAAGTTTTTTATCTGAAGAAACAAATCAAAATGTTGCAGGCAAGTTGTAAACTTTGCAGTCCAATTACTCCAAGTTGTCAATTGCAAGACTATTTTAAAATGCTAGTGCTGCACCACTGAAAAATTGACAAAAAGTATTTTTCCATGCCAAATTCTCAATACTTTAATCATGGTAACATCCAGTGCAACTGGGTAGGCTACATGCAAAACACCATTGGTACATTGTATCTCTTCAGTCACATGTGATTAAGTGTGCTTTTAAGATGACTGCACATACATACTAAGCTACAGTACCTACAGTATTGTATTTAAGTGAGTAAGGTTAGTTCATAATCTCTACACATTAACACAAAACTTTACCATCACTAGGTTTGGCTCTTTCATTTCCAAGAACAATCGACATACATCAAACAAAAAATGTACAATTCAATGCATGCTGATCAATTATGGCGGTTACTTGCGGTACACATCTTGTCAAGACAATCAATATATCCGTTCTTCCCCCACCCCTGCATTGACCGTGTGCCAATTTTCCAACATGGCAAAGAGATTCATTGTCTAATTCATCCTTATTTGGAAGCTAGCCAATTTCCTCTATTCAACACAAAAGAAATTCTATAATTATCAAGGGCAATTTACAAATAGCATGGTTACCAGACCTTATCTGAGCTGTGGGGCACAAATCCCATTGAAAAATAAAAGCACAGCACCACCAACAATACGCTGGTATGGAGCAAACACGCACAGGGAACAATTAAGTGCTCAAAATTTGCCAAGCAAGTTTGAGGTTTCTGGACTTCTTGTCCACAAGATCATTACACACCCTAATGTTGTGCCTACCAAAATCTTCTACATCATGTGGTAATGTGTAGCAATGCATCCATTTTATGTAGCAAAATTATGCGACACAATGCCAGATACCTTATTCCCTCATGTATAAAAAGTTTGGCAAAAGCATGGTTCCCAAACAGCAGAAAATGTCCTATTTTTTCCTCAGTTTTTTTTAAGCAGTAACACATTGTATAGGGCTAAGTTTAGGGGGAAGTGAAAAGCAATATTCTTCTAACCCAAAACTACAACTTTTGTAGAACTATTGGCCTGCAGCTCTTTAATTGAAAGCAAATAATTCAAAAAAAAGAAAACTAATAATAAAAAAGGAGAGTACTTCAGTCCATTACAACACAGCATTTACTGTTCTGAGAGCGTTTTGTTTAATATTTTATACTCACCCTGAAGGCCCAAAGCAATAAACTGAGATCGTACTGTTCTGGATGAGGATGAGTTTTAGATGGAGGTGCAATGTTTGTGCATTTTGGGGGGGCTTGTGCATCTCTCTAAACAAGAGTCAGTATGTCCTTTGCTTTTCAAATTTAACCTTGAGCCTACATTGTCTTGACAGCATGGCACATCTAGTCTTTGTAGTCCTTGGGCCTGTATATACTGCAACCCATTGTGATATTTTTGGATGAGTAAAGGACCACTTCCTACAGAACACTGAGTGATTGATTATCATGTAACCGTGGAAGTACTTCCATGATGTAATGTTTTTGGCTCAAGAAGTAAAGGCCTATGTATGGGAGGTTTCATAATAATTCCCTATAAATAGTCTTCTCCCCAGTGATTTGACTGTTGTGGGTTTTGACCAGCTCACAGCCTGGCAAAATTGATTTCCTTTGTATAGTAAAGGTAGGTCCTTTAATCTCAATTTACTATCCCAACTTTCCTTTTCCAAACCTTACACCTTTCCCAAGGTAGCACAGGTCATAATGGAACTGCTTCCACTGCATGTCATTCAGGCACTGTCCTCAAACAGGTTAAGCCTTAGTCAAGCTTTGAGTGGGTGTGGAATCTAAAGTATTTTTTTTTTTACTAAAACTACTGTACAAGGTGGATATCACAGCTATTTAACAGATTCAGTGACGAAATGACCTTGGCCAACATCTTACTGTACAGTATATAGGCTAGATGATGAGGAAGGTCTATTGTTTTTTTCTTCCACCATGATAAAAAGCAGTTTGCGTGTTTCTTAAATCTTAATTATGTATTGCAAATTTTGCTACACCTACTGTATTTTTATTTGTAGCAAATCTGTCATTTTGCATGGCATTTTGCGATGCAATACCAGATAAATCATTCTCTGTTTAAAACCCTTTAAATTGCACCTCTCAGGGCCTTGAAGCAAGGATTTGACCTCCCAATTCCTCTTCTATCTTTAGCCCAGGACGACATCAATTTAGACTTGCAGTTTAACAGTTACCAATCCCCCTCCTTTTTCTCGTTTTTAGCGGAATCCCTGTGCCCAGTAAGTTATGGATTTAAAGATGTTGGTGAATCAAGTTAAACAGGTTTCTGGTGAATTCTAAAAGTCATTATTGTCAAATAATTTTGCATAATTCTGCAAAAATATTCTGAGTCATTTTTAGAAAATATCCTAGAATCAATAATTTTGCACTGGAATGTGTCTAACTTGTCCCTACTAACCTCATGAAATAAAAAAGAAATACACCAAGGTCAATTTTCCTAGGCCAAAACTGCATAGAAAAATTTGTTCTGAGTCAGAAACTAAACAAAAGTTAAGTAATGAAGGAAATTTATATTTCTGTTTAATTCAGGGTTCTTGGCTGGTCAGATTTTTCCCTCACAAGGAATATGAAAAATCCAAGTGGGCACAACCAGTGTTTGATTAAACAAGGAACTGCCATTAAAATAACTAACAATTTTTAATCCTTAGTCCATACTGTAGCATCAATTGAATACATGAAATACAAACTGGTTGTTCAAATAAAAATAAGGAACTGGAAATTGCTCTTTAAATAAAATGATAAATTGAATGAGAATTGCTAGTTTGGAGTTTGCACCAGATGACCTTTGACCTAATACTCCAAACCTTAATAGTTTTAATTTACTCACATGTATCTGATCTTCTTCTTTTCTTATTCACACAAGTCACTGGAGGATCCTCCTTCACACTTGCAACAACTAACCAACCTACTCCCATCCAAAACCAAATCATAAGTCATCTAAATAATATATTTGAAAATAGTTCATGCACGCACAGCTCAAATAATAATAGTAGTAGCGCACACAGGAAACTGCCCCATGAAAGCCCTGTGAACACATAGACAATTGACAGCAGTTCTGAATGAGGGTTACAACCTAAATAGAAAATTGCGTCCATCAAGCATTTGATTCGTGCGTTCACGAAAACATAATTTTGATGCGAGTCATTGCAAACACTACTTACGACTACTCATATTCCCATTGTAATAACAGTAATACCTGAAGGGTACTTGACCAATCAATTTTCTGGGTGTACCGGTGTAGCTATTTGCAAGAGGCTGAAAACTGCTGCCAAAAATTGAATACTAGTAACAAGGGGTTGAATTAAAAATTCAAGGTGAATTACGACTATCACTGAAGTCTGAAGTACAGTAGTCCGTGAGCAGGGCTGTGTTCTCCACTCGAAGGACCAACTCTATACAGTCCCTGGCCATACACCTCACAAAATCACAATGATGTGTGGAAGAAGCACACTTTCTCAACTTCACACAGCTTCAAAAATGTAACTACAATTATCATACTTGCCATGAATGATCTTTGTCACAACATTCAACTTTCTTGACAAGTCTTTCTTCAAATGGAAGGGAGCAATAAGGTGAAATTTGGAGATTAAAAGTGTCAGCAACACTAAGTCAATAACAGGACACTGTTTGCCTGCATTGGCTTGCAGATGCAAGCACATGAACGAGTGTGAGTGTAAAAAATCACATGCAGAGTAGCCATACAAAAGTGATACAAAATGTCTTATCAGTATCTTTACAAATTTTCGTACCTCAACGAGGTAAAAAATGACTCTTAAACCTGTTGACATGAAATAGGACAAAATTGAAGGAAATTCTGAAATTTGTGCTAGGAAAGTAAACTTCAAAATGCAGTTCTCTACAAAGCCATAATGTCGGGATCTCTCATGCACTGTGGAAGTAGCATAGAGTCCTGATGGGAACAACAGAATCCATTACTTTTGTATGGTAGGCCTGTTAGCCATAGTAATATCTAACAAAATCATTCTGATTTAGCTCTAAGCCTAGAGGGTAAATGACTCCCATTGGAATATGTAATGACAACAGAGGTCAAAAACCTGTCTTCAACCTACACAGTAGGGTAATTTCAACCTAGACATTGAAAACCATCCAAATTTATGGAAAAATGAATTTTGTGAGGGTCATAAGCAGGGTTTCTGTCAGAGGGGGGAAAGGGGGGGGGGAAGGGGGAGATTTGTTCCCCCCTTTCCAGAAGAAGGTGGGTAAAATCCCCCCTATTTATTTCCATAAAAATTAGAAAATTGTCAATATCTTGGTTTCTTACTTGAAAAGACGACACCTTTGCAGCAATGTTTCACTTACACAAATACTGTAAATGGCCTTTAAAACCTTCAAATTGCACCGTACATGGGCCTTGAAGCAAGCTTTTGTCTCCTTGAACCCACTCATAACTTAAGCCTAGGACAGCATCAATTTGGACTTAGGGTTTAGCAGTAATAAGTCCCCCCTCCTTTTTGTGTTTCTGGTGGAATCCCTGATAAGAAGTAATCAATCACCCAGATGTTGTGATTAGTGTTACCAGTGAAGGTGACTCTTGTAGAGTTTTACATTTGATAGGCCTAAAATCCTAAATGACTATAAATTTTACCAATTAAGTTAACATTGATCAGATTTCTGTAATTTCAATGATGTTATGCAGGATAAAATTAAAAACTAGGTGACTACAAATAGCCTAGAGTTGACGTTGAAAAATGTTGGGTAGTTTTCACCATCTTACTGCACTGGGCTAAGTGAAAGCAGCGACAACTTTGGAGCAAGTTCTGTTTTTGACAATATCCCACCAATTTTTATCTAGTTTATCAAAATCTGACTACTTAATAATTAAATTTGAGCTGCAGGAGTGCCTATAAAGACATGTAGGACAAGCCATTGCCTTAGCCATGTGGCATACCGAACATTATAAGAAAATATTTCAAAACAAGTGGGTTTGAATTGGGTTTCCAGGTGCACATTTTTTGTTTTAAATGGTAAGGCTAGTTCAGGTCAAAAAGGTGCAAAAATCAATTGCCATTGGTTCAAATTAGGCTACTTAATGATAAAGTTTCTGGTACCATAAGTTTTACTTTTTCAAGACACTGTACTGGTAATTTACAGAAATATTCAAGGCAATCAGAAGTACCCTGTAGACTGAGGTTGAAAACAGCCTAATCGTGACAGCGTGACTAATTTACCCGATATTAATCCACTTTCATATGAGGAAAAAAATGCAAGAAGTTCAGAAGAAAGTATAGAATACCCTGTGTCTAGGGCTGACACGATGTCGCGATATCGTCGATACAGTTTTGCCCCGACGATATCGACCAATGTTTTGTCAAGATGTGATATCGCAACAAATCAAATAAATGACTAAACCACTGTGAAATCCCTATTTTTATTGTCTTGAGTCAGTAACTTGAAATGATCATAAGTTATGATGTCACAAGAAATGAAATCTGCACTTAACCCACCACAAAAAAACATGATATAAAATCTAAAGCTGTTTCAAAATGCATACAGTGAATACTGTAACAGCTCACATACGTTCTAGACTTGTGAAGAGTTCTGCACAATCAATATTGCTACATGCACACATAACCAATCTCCCCTCACTTTTGGTATGAAATCAGTAGTGGCTGCATGCAATAAACAGCTGTTTTGCTTCCTTGACGCTGATGGAAAATGTTTAGACTAATGCGCGACATCGATAAATGAAAATGGTTATCGTGGCAGCCCTAACCCTGTCACAAAACTATACCAGTGAGTTGATGCAGTGTTTCTCTATAGCAGCTATTAATACTAGTTCTGAACAGTGTATATGCTGTCTGTATCAACATTCTGTTTTGTCCAAATTGCTATAAATTACTGGTGGCCAGTGCTTTTGCAGACAGTCCAACATCTTGAGAATGACACCACTTACAAACATAGGACTACCAGTATTCAGAAAATTTGAAGTCCAACCAGGTCTCTATGAAGCTCTCTCTTTTTTATTGACTGAGCATCCATTTAGAGCTGAATGTTGAATTAAAGAGAGTGAGCAGGAGTTATTTAGACCTAGACTAGGCCTATGGCCTGTTGCATATTCTTTGCAAATTCAATTAGCATCCATCTGGAACTGGATGCTGCGTCGCAGTGAGGATGGGGGGGGGGGGTATATATAGCCTGTTACATTGTTATTGTTTATTCCACATCAACTGAGCATCCATCTGGAGGTGACTGCTGAGTCGAAGTAGCAGTGAGCTGGCACTTAGCATCCACCTGGAAGGATTGTCTAAAATCTAACGATGACAACTCAGTGATGTGACGTACCTGACTAAGGACGATGAGGCCCAAAAATATAATCAGTGACAGTAGACCTAGCCTAGGCCCGCCACAACTTTGAAAACACATAGCCTAGGCCTAGGACTACTCAACATGGCCTCCATACTGGAAAGTAGGGCCTTTCACAGAAAGATCTTTGGCGTACGGCAATTTACGCCAACAAATTTGGCGTAGGGCGTACCCGGCTGCTACAGCCTACAGGGAAAATTAGAACAGTTGGCATAGGCTAGGCCTACAATTGCAACAAAATTGGTGTGGCGTATAGGCCTAATTCCAAACACCTCCACCTTGACGCGATTTTTTGGCCTATGGCAAATGTACTTTCCGGTGTGGCATGGCCTAGCCTAGGCTAAGCCTAAGGCTTGACTTAGCCATTGACTAAGTTACAGGCCTAATGTTACTGAGATGGGCTTGCAGCAATCCTTTAACTTTTTGAAGCTCAACATGGAACTGATTTCAAAACTTGCACACATTTACATGAAGCCTAATGTTAGGCCTAGGCTAAGTAACAATAACATTTTAGTTTTTACGAACTGGCAGTGGCAACAGAAAATCAACTTAGGCTAGCCTACAGTAAGGATTAGGCAAGCCCTAACTGGTGCCTTCCTTTGTTTTCCAAACACACCAAGGTTTGGTTCAATTGCCCCAGATTACACAGTACACAGAGAATTTTTTTGCGGGCATAAAACTTTAAGAGTAGTCAGGCTTAATGAGGCCTAGCCTAGGCCTAGGCTAATACTAATAGCCAGTAGCCCAAGTTGTTTCTGAAGAAATCCTCTTATTCTTAAGCATTTACCAAGCCAAGGGCAAAGTTAAGTAACATAACAAGTTAAGCTAGTAAGCTAGGCCTACGTAGGAGCTAGGCTAGTCCTAGATGAATATCAAGTATAATGTGACTCAGTCTTAGTGATTTGGGCCTATTTATTATTTTGCTAAAGTTTAGGACCCCTAACGTTAAGTCTAATGTTACTTGTTAGGCCTAAGTTAGCCCTAGGCCTAGGCCTATCTTCGTGCAGAAACTAAGTATTTTAACAAAAATCTAGGCTAGGCTATGCCAGTATGTGGAATACGTACGCAAAGATCCAGAGAACGACTGACAGGAGGTCTCGAAGGTTTCCTCGGAGTTGTAAATTCACCTTGTTGCTCAATGTCAGACTCATCCGAATAGTTCGAACATTTTCCTGAGTCCGGGCTGTCGGGATTTCTGAACATTTTGAGCAGTTACTGGTGAAATTAAACCAACGATGAACTGGGGAAAGTAGGAAGGGACAGCAGACGAGGAAGCAAGGTGCACGGAGTATAAGCAGTTTGGGATGTACTGTTTGTGTCCCGCGTAATATTCGTATTTCCCCGCCATATGGACGGTTCCATTGAAGAATTAAATACTGAAAGAGACTGACGCATTATTTTGGTAATTTTGCCATAGCCTGATTGTGTTGTGTGCACCGAATGTAGTTTACTATTAATAATATATTTTTAGAATATTAAACCCTTTTTAGCGGCATTTGGAGTATAAACTAAAGGGAAGCGGCAATTGAATCACTACTGACACCCCTACTTTGAAGTTTGTGGATTTTTTGCCCTTTGACCTTATGGCGCGTAGAAATTTGTCAATGAATTTCAGGGCTGGGTGTAGTATCTCTTTGTTTACATGCCGTCATATGTTCTGACACGCCAATGTAACACAGGAGACTCGTGTGAAGTACTAGGAGAATGTGGTCTGGCATTGATCCAACTGTACTCCAACACGATTGTTCTGGATGGAGAAGCGTTGACTCGTTTTGTTACTTCATCACCTGCCTGCCTTAAATCGATTACTCTTCATCGATTAAACAAAGCCTTAACAATTACTGCAGAAGGAAGTAAATGGATTTGTTCAATGACTGTTCCACTTCATATACAGCCTTCGATTCAGAAAAATACCGCGCAAAACCGTTGATAAAATCACTTTTGTTCGTCTTTGGGAAAACGGAAATTTTTGCATGACAGGAAGACATTCAGTCAGGCAGTACTCGGCCATGTTGGCGATATTATGCTAGCTGACGGCACTGTCCTAGAGAGCCAGGGTTTTTTCTTTTTCTTTCATTTTGTTATCTCATTTTTCCTTTTGGGGGAGGGGGAGACAACTGCATGGGCCCGACTTCCGCAGGCTAGACAATGGGTAAGGTCTCAGGCAGGTCTCAGAATGCGATCATAGTGCAAGACTAAGCATCACTTGAAGGCATATTTTCATCATCCCAAACAAACAGTTCCAATTCTCCCAACCTACTTACTTCTAGCCCCTCCCACATTTATCTAAAACTCATCTTTATCCAGACACAATCCTTGTTTATTTCTTCATGGCTTGTCCCAGTGGCCATACAAGTCCATAATGTGAAATCAAGACACTCTCAGTGCCCATGCTGTGTAATTTAGCTATGATGCATTGTTTAAATGTGATGCCAATAAAAGAGCTGTACCAATTGAGAGTTTTGATATATGTATACCGAAACTGTAGTTTAGGGTGACGAATGACGGCCTTTGAAGTCATTTACGAGCCTTACCCCTGGTAGCATTCCCATATGGGCCCCATATGGGCCCCATATCGACAAACATATGGGGCCCATATACCTTTTGCACCCCAAGGCCCATATGGGACCCATATGGGCCAGCCCAGGAAACCCATATGATGCATATGGGATAGTGCTGGGACCCATTTGGGCAATTGCCCCATGTGGGCCCCAGTACTATCCCATATGGGCATAAGGGCATACCGGGCTGGCCCATATGGGTCTTGGGTGCAAAATAATATGGGACCCATATGGTTTGGCGTATATGGGGCCCACATGGGAATGCTACCTGGGTACTCTCCTGGAAAATTTTCGCCCCTTCCAGACATGCCAGAAGATTATCTAGCGACGGTCCAGCGTGTATCGGAGCAGAAGGACGATCGATATAAGCCCCAAAGGATAGATTCTCAAAATGGCAGAAAATCACAAAAATACTGCCGTACGTAGTACAGGTTGACGTTTACTAAATTTGCTACCTTACTTATCCAGTGGGTTCAATTGGCAACCAAATTGGAGGTCACCTTTCTCAATTTGACATACAACCCCAAGCTTACAGCAGTAGGCTAGCTACTAATTCTAACAATTCTTTTAAATGTTTAGGAACTGGACGCGTGTTTAACATACTGTTTTAAAGTGAGGGCAAAAGGTGTTCAGAAAACCGCGTTTCATGACACCATTTTAGAGTGAACCCTGAGGTAGCATTCCCATATGGGCTCCATATACGTCAAACCATATGGGTCCCATGTGATTTTGCACCCAAGACCCATATGGAACAGCACGGTGTGCCCTTATGCCATATGGGGCAATTGCCAAATGGGTCCCAGTACTATCCCATATGCATTTTATGGGTTATCTGGGCTGGCCCATATGGGCCCTGTATGGGTCTAGGGTGCAAAAGGTACATGGGCCCCATATGTTCGTCGATATGGGGCCCATATGGGAATGCTACCAGGGAAGTGGCAACCCCCATGAATTTTCAAAGTATACCTTTTCCCATTTAGCAATATACAGGGAATACACGATAAAGAAGAAGAAAAAATGGCCGTGTGCAGATAAATGATTGAAAAGAATATGGCTACTTTCATATATAATAAGGGACCCAATTTTGACATTTTGGGTAAAAATTGGATATTGCACTGGAAAGGCGACGAAAGAAGCCTGCGCGTTATATGCCCACTTAAAGATAATATCACTGCCCAGTAAATACACTGAAATTATAGCCTTTAATTGCATTACCGAAAATAAAAACTTTGGAATGAAATGGCATTTTGGGTTTCACATGTAAACGGGACACCAACGGCCATGCATGCAAGACATATGGGATGAATGTCCTTCTAAACTTATACTTTGTTCATTACCATTGGCAATCTTAAATAAGTCGAAAAAATTATGTGCATTTTCAATTGCAGTTTTTATGGTCTTGTTTTTAACGGGACACCACTTTGGTGTAGGTCGGGTAAAATTATACGGGGAACTCAGGACTTTCCACAAATTGTGTATAGGCTCTTAAGCCATTCTCTTTCAAATCGAGACATTAACGACAACGAAAAAATGTAGCAACACTGAATTGTTTGCGACACACTTTTCATTTTGCCGTTAGCACACAACATGGTTAACTATTCACGTGTAAACGATAAGGTGAGACACACCAAAATTTTGGTTTGTTTTCACTTGAAACCCATGAACTCTGTTCCAATGAAAAAATATCATGGTACCCTTTTTTTATGGAGACCTGTATGCTATATTAAAGTCTGACACGCCTGTTGATTAAATCTGGTCTTTAAGAAGCTGGACAAAACAATGAAAGTTAGTTTACATAAATTTTCTTTCCTTTAGAGTCGTGCGCAAAAACTTCAATGCCAGAGATGCTCCTCACGGTCCCCACCAGGGTTTGACTCCTCACACACTCAGCAGCAATTCATTATTTTGCGTTTTATGCACTACGTTGATGAAAACGGGACAGCCATTTGAGTCGAAAGGTGCATGTTTTTCATTAAAGAGAAAACACCTAAGGGTGTCAGAATATGGTACTTTTTTTAAAAATTAGCCGTTAAGTAAAGTAAAAAACATCCTACAGTTAACGAAAAATTATCATAAAAGTAGGAAAATTTTACACAAATTTGCGAACAATTCGGGCAGTTCATAAAAACAAAACAATGATGGACTTTAACCTCACTTTAAAGTCTTGTGCATCCCTTTACACGAAATGGCGGGAACCTTGATACTCAAAAAGGTTTGGGCATGTTTACATGCAAAGCCATATTTCACTTTCAGACCGTGACGGTGCATATACCACCATTTGGGAGAGGGGTATTGGGTTTCCCTGAATCACATTTGACCCCCAAAATAAATTTAGAGGTTAAGACTGAAAAGGGTGTTTAGGAATGAAGCCTTTTTCTATGCACTTACCCTCACTTTGTAAACACTTTGCTAAACACGCGCGTGTTATCACTTATCATTTCGCTTTTAAACGTGCGATCCGCTCAGATAGTATACGAAATAGTAGTATAGTAGTATAAGTAACATCATTGTAAGGATGCGCTCCCAAACATCAAGTCCTCAGCGCTTCCTCAGTGTAGCATTGCCCAATGTTTTCCCGACATAAATGTTGTGTTTTTCCTGATTATTTTGTAACTTGGTCATTTTTTTTTATCTCTTTTACAAAAGGAGGTCAAAATGGCAATTTCCTAAATTCTACTAACAAGCCCTAGAAGCTGTCTTAGCAGGTGGCAAAGCGGAAAGAACACCCTTTTGCACATACAACAACACGTTTGTATGCACACATAAGCTGGTCGTCCACAGCCCCTCCCTCTAAATCATTGTTGTCCTCGACAAAGTATAATCAAAATTTCAACTTTGAACAAGGGGGCGAAGGACTGTTCCATGTACCTCTCCGCCCCCTCCCCCTCCGACAAGAATGTCTGAATAGGGCCTTTAGTCCGCACTAGAAACTCGAGGCTACTTTGGAAGAAAATGACTTCTCGACTCTCTGGCTAAAATCATCTGAAGTACCTGTTTTTTTAGGTAGATAAGAACGGGGGCATTCACGATGGACCTACGGTGTATAGGCCTGAAGGTTAAGACGTTTTTCCCTTTGGGACGGGTTTCTTTGGGGAGAAGGACTCCATTGGGAGTGGCGCTTCGCAATTTGGTTCCTCGTCAGAGAGACAAAGTCACTTAAATCCCCAATTCTCTCATCCCAAACAGTACCAATTCTCCCAATTTTCTTAATTAAGCCCCTCCCACAATTGTCTGAAATTTACCCTCATCCAGACACAATCTCAGTTAATTGCTTCAGGGTGAGTACTAGAAAAGCTCAATGTGTATAATCAAAACAGTCTCGGGAACAGTTCATACTGTGTAATATAAGCTTTGGTACTCTGCATTGTTTGAATTAGCAGTCAATCAAAAAGCTGAGCTAATTGAGAGTTTCTGTTACCCTATACTAGAAGTGTGGTTTGGGGTGAGAGGATTGGCCCTTTAAAGGCCAAATATTTTCACCTCAGCCAGTTCAAATTCTGTCAATCTATTTACTTCGCCCCTCCCACAATTATCTGAAACTTACCCTCATCCAGAAACAATCTTTGTTTATTACTTCAATACCCAGCACAGAAAATAAAAAGTGAGAAACCATTCAAAAACTGAGTCAACTTGTTTCTGGAAATCGAACCCGAGCTTTCCTCTCAAGCGAAAGGCCCGGGTTCGATTCCCAGGTCGAGGCATACGAATGACTCTAAAAATGGAACCTACTGCCGTTGTGCGTGATGCCATGTAAGCAATGTAGAAGGGAAAACTGCAGTGAGCCACAACTTAGAAAGGACGGGACCGGCTCGACTTGAACCAATACGCTGGAAACTGGGCCGTAAAACTCCATCTGACTAACTAACAACTGAGGTGACCCATTCATCTGAGTGAGCCACGACATAGACGAAATGACTCGGTGTAAGGACATGACAATGACTCTTCGAATATTTATCATATCAGAACCCCTCGTGCAGTACGCACAGTACGTGCTGTGTATATGTGAGTTGAAACATAGTGTTCTTGCTGTAAACCAAAGAGCTGTGCCAGTTGAGGATTTCAGTTGTCTACTACAAAAATTGTATTGTTCTAGAAGAGTTTAAGAAGTGTTTATGAAGCTGAAAAGGTTCGGGAATGATCACGTGATCTTTGTAGTACCTGGGTTTATTTTGGTTTGTTACACTCTTTAAGGGGAAGTCAATGCAAAAATTAATTTCATTTGTGAAAGAGGAATTAAATCTACACAGTGTAGTGAAAGTTCCATTCAAATCGGACATGCATATCTCGAGATATCAGTAAATAAAGTCAGTTCAAGTTCAAGTTCAATTTATTCTCTATTACTCCCCAATATTGGGTACAAGAGACTGAGAAAAGTAAATAACAAACAAGGTAAACACAGTTATTACTTAGGAAGAAAAAGAAGGAATAAAGAAGTGAAAAAAGTGAAAAAGGAAAAAAAAAAGGGGGGGGGAAAGAAAGCATCGTTCACACTGATACAGTACAGATAGTAAATCAAGACACTCAAGGGAATATAATTAAGATGACAATAATAATAAAAAACCAGAATGCAAAACTGCATTGAGGTTTCGATGATACATAAATGTTCCGTTTCAAAGAATGCCATCATGCACCATTATCTTCTCATTCAAATGTTATACTAGCATGTTCAAAACATAATTTTGTCATTCCACAGTTAGACGTACAAACAACAGACAAACAAATGGACAAACAGCTATCTTGAAAGATCATATTTAAAAAAGGTTCCAGGCTTTGACCCCTGGAGACCCCAGATGACCTTTCATATCTGCCAAAAACAATGGGGACCATCCTCTGACCATAATGCATCCTCATACCCAAATACAAAATCTATCCATGTTTCCTATCTTGAGATATCGCATAAGCAGTATTTTCAGACTTTGACCAGCAGTGACCCCAGATGGCCATTGACCTCCACCAAAAACATTAGGTACCATCTCCTGACCATAACGCATAGGGACCATCTACTGACTATAACGTATCCACATAGCAAATATGAAATCTATCCAAGTTTCCTACTTTGAAATATTGCGTTAACAAGGTTTTCAGACTTTGACCCCCGGTGACCCCAGACGACCTTTGACCTCCACCAAAACGATAGGCACTATCTCCTGACCATAACGCATCCACATACTAAATATGAAATATATCCAAGATTCTAAACTTGAGATATTTTGTTAACGAGATTTTCAGACTTTGAACCAATGTGACCCCAGATGACCTTTGACCTCCGCCAAAAACAATTGGGACCATCTACTGACTTTAACGCATTTACATACCCAAATACGAAATCTATCCAAGTTTCCTACCTTGAGATATCGCGTTAACAATGTTTTCAGACTTTGACCCCTGGTGACCCCAGATGGCCTTTGACATCCACCAATCACAATAGGGACCATTTCCTGACAATAATGCATCCACATACCAAATATGAAATCTATCCAAGTTTCCTACCTTGAGATACTGCGTTAACAAGGTTTTCAGAATTTGACCCCTGGTGACCCCAGATGACCTTTGACCTCCACCAAAAACAATAGGGACCATCTCCTGACCATAACGCATCCACATACCACATATGAAATATATCAGAGCTTCCAAACTTGAGATATTGTGTTAACGAGATTTTCAGACTTTGACCCTTGGTGACCCCAGATGACCTTTGACCTCCGACAAAAGCAATAGGGATTATCTTCTGGCCATAATGCATCCACATACCAAATATGAAATAAATCCAAGCTTCCAAACTTGAGATATCGCGTTAACAAGGTTTTCAGACTTTGACCCCTGGTGACCCCAAATGACCTTTGACCTCCACCAAAAACAATAGGATTCTTCCTCTCAATATGGTGCATCTATGTACCAAGTTTGAAAACTGTCAGACATTCCTGTCTTGAGATATCGTGTTAACAAGCAAAGTGTCACAAACACACACACATACACACACGCACACACACACATACATACATACATACATACACACGTACGCCATCATGAATGCATTGGTTTCTCTTATCATCGAAACCAAAAATGATAATTACAATAGCAATAGTAAAAAATAAACTAAAAAAGAAAGGATAAATAAAAAATAATAATAATAATGTTGGTAACAACAATAGTAACAATTCGGGGTCGGGGATTAAGGCTAACTAATTGAATTGTTGAAGGATGTCTCCACAGAATAAACTGATCTTTAGGAAAGTCTTCCTATTACTTGTCTGAAATAAATCTTCCATTTTCAGGGCGTTTGGGTTTTTATGGAAATAAGGGGGTATATACTTTTTCCTTTCTTGGTATAATGCATTACATTCGAAGAAATAATGGAATTCGTCTCCTAACTTTTCCTGATTACATAGGGTGCATATTCTGTCATGAAAAACAATATTCCTATATCTGCCGGTCACAGTTGGTATTTTGCTATTGCTACAGCGAAGTCTACAAAAGCTAAGTCTGTTCTGAAACGGGAGATTAACTAAATACTTTTCAAATGTAAGATTCTTTTTAAAAATACGGTAAGTTTTATACTGAGTATTGCTATCAACTTCCACACACTATTCTTGTTTATAGATATCCTCAAGTTTACGATCAATAGTTTTTTAAGCCAGGGCAAATTTAAACTAGAAAATGTGGTTACGTACCGTAACCACAATGGACATGACATTGTGCTAGTCTTTGGTTGCCCATGTAGGGGAAGGATGGACTGCCTGGTTAATCCGACGGACAACAGGGACGTAGATCTGGTATGTGGTTTGGGGAAAAAAAATTTTCCAACAGACTATGTTGAACCCTGTATCGTGTCCAGGACCGGAATGATCTATAAGCAATCCACCCTATGAAAGCGAGTGCACTCGTAGGCCTACATACTGTACACACACAACCAGACACACATACACACTCACAATGACATGCACATACACTCAAAGTGACGTTTTCAAGAAGCCCCCCCCCCATATCCCAAAATGTTATTACATTTTGGTTATTCTCCTATTTTTTTTTTTTTTTTTTTAAATTTGCCGGAATTATTGGAGGGGCAATGCTTATGTTTGCTTCCCCCAATATTTTCATTGGTGATGCAATTAGTGTAATTTGCACGGGTAACCACTCCCTATCCTATAACCCGGTTCCAAATCTACTACGCGAAGCTTAAATATTTTGCATGCGAAAAGGATTACCCAATTTACGCTATTCCCCACGGTAATTAATAAACTTTTACGATTAATTTGGTAAACATTCTCGGGGCCTGAGAATGAAGAGAGCCCTAGAAATTATGTGTAAGTTTGTTTGTGTTTTGTGCTTAATATGTACCAAATAAATAAATCAAAAAGTTTGAAAGTTGTTTGTACTTTATTTCCTGAAGATGAAATTTTTATCAGCGTGCTGCCCGATCGCGCTTTATCGTCATGTAGTGAGTTACTTCTCACACATCAATGTACGTCACTTGGTTCGAGCAAGCTATCCGACGGTGATTCAAAATCACTTCGTACTTCACGCAGAAACTAGCAGACACATCCCCCCGCCCAGCTTGCAGAGACAGTGCCCGTTGCATTCGGCATGCTAGGTAAACTGAGCCTTGCATGTATACGATCTTAATACGGCGGTATGACACCTTTATGTCACCATGTCCAGATGTCAACATGAGGCCTGCTCAGTCAGAACGTACATAACCCTACAGTGAAAATTCCAACGTGCATTGTGCATTACTGTGAGAGAAGTTCACGAGCATGACGCCTTTGTTTACAATCGGTAATTTTGGACGTGCAAGAGAATACCATAATACAGGGCTGTGATTGGTTGATGTTTTTAAACCGGTGTTTTAAAAGGAGAAGCTTCGAGCTCTTAGGATGCTTGCTTTTAGAGTAGGAAAGCGTCCAAAAATTTAATATCAGATATTGATAGAGGCCTTGGAAAGTACTTATTTTTTTATTTGACTGTTTTCTGTTACGTTTCTTTGGGATCATGGCCACTACGCGTCCGGTCGTTCCACTAAAATTTAAATACACTTAAAATAGGGGTGAAGGTTGTTGTGTGTGGTGTTTACGGCACAATAGATGTTCCAACAATAGCCCTTTCTCGTTTCTTTTACTTGTCATTTTGATTTAAAACAAAAGGAGATGATAAAACCTTATGGCAAATCAAATGTTTTGAACTTGGGAATGTGATCATCACCTCTCCTAAACAGCTGTAACTATTATTTTGCATGTCTGATATGGAGCATGCCTAACAAAATGTTCTAATCTTTTAAGTCAGTGTAACACCAGGTACCCGACGGGTATGGCGATTTGGTACCAGGGTCCTACTTTTTAGTAGGGCCTATACCCGTGCAAAGGCACTTGTTGCAATTCCCTACCTGCCACCGAGGATTGACAAACCTGTCCGAAAAAAGTACAGCAAGTGTGTAGTACTAAATTTGTCTCTGATTTAGAATAATTGTCCGGAATGAAGTGAACCTGCGAATGTACGTGCAGTTAATGTACACTAGCTACGTTCACGTTTGACCTCAGCTGGCCTATGCCAATCGAAAACCTATAATGGTTTATACGTATGGTAAAATAGGAGATTTGCATCGAAAATTCGGACTTGAGGTTTGATTGCACTTTGCCTTCGATCGGTCTGTACGACATTATGTGAAATTCCTTTTGTTTATACGTTCAATCGGTCACATTGCTTGTACACGATCGCAATGGACCGTACATAATGACTTTATACTGCTGAACGCTGCGCCAAACCCGGCACTTACACTACTGTACACGTCATTCCTTCACTGAAAGCAGTTCAAACGGAGACATCGTAGCATATGCCGCTCCGTCGAACTTCCAGGGAATTGCGACAAGAAAATTATACGAATTATTTCAAATTCATACAATTGTCTTTATAATCACTTCATAAGTCAAATGTAAAATTAATTTGGTGACCAAACAGTTCTACTAAATAAAGTGATGTTGAAAATACAGACCAAAGTAGGACAGCATCCCTCGCGTTCATGACTGCGTCATATGTAAAGTAACAGGTATATTACCTACTTAATATTAATATTAGCCTACTTAATATTAATATTAGCCTACTTAATATTACTATTAGCCTACTTAATATTACTATTAGCCTACTTAATATTACTATAAGCCTACTTAATATTACTATTAGCCTACTTAATATTAAAATGTCGAGTATTTGAGGAAAAATGTACCGCATTTCGTAATTAGCGACATTTTTCACACAACCTTGTCACATACCGGTCTCCTTTGCTGTACAAATCTTTTCCCAAAAGATCGGTTTGTTTCTCATTGGGAGTCGTCCGATAAACTGAACGAAAGAAATGGGGTCACGTGATCATCAGAAAATGCGACCAACCACAATAATGGACATGCTGTGTCATGTCCATTAATAAGGGCAGTGATGCATATCATTACGATTATTACTAAAGAAAGGTGTGTCCCAGATGAAAGGTGTTTGAGTTTTTTCAAAAATGCTTTTAATTTTAAGGAGCCAGGTCGAGGTGTCATGGAGAACTGTAAGATGCTTATACATCATGCAAGAAAACTCGTTACCGTCACCATTCACAATTCTGCCCCCAAAAGTAACCATCCTACTCTCAACTACTTTAACAAGTTTGTGTCTACCCAGCTCACCATATAGCAGTAATTTTATGTTCCAAAATGAGTTTGAGGGCAGCAGAGCCTATATCACTTCCTCACATTGACAAGGGGTGATTTGTTTCTTTTCGTTTTATCAGAGAGTCTAGGGTTGACCTAGACGTAGTAGGAATAGAACCCCCTTGTGGGGAAGCAAAGTTTATAAAATACACATGCCACTTCTGCAATGACATTTTAATAATATTGGATTGTTGAGGACAAACTCAACTCTAAAGCTTAAAGAAAAACAAAAGACTGTGCACTAATGTGGGGATAGGCTATGATGTTATAAGTGCTTGCTTCAAGTTCACTTTTTGTTGAAAATCTGAAAACTTTACGTGCGCATATCTTGAGAACCACTCATCGGCCCGGATTTCAATGCAAATTTCCCCAAAATGCTTAGAATAAGCACCCCTCTTACATATCAAATCCTGTTGTGACCTTAAACCCTTCTTCTTTTTAATCAAAAGAGTGAACTTGGTCACACTCTAATAGAATGAAAAGTGATAATTCACTCCATTAGAGTGTTAATGCACTCCAAGAAGAGTGGGATCCACTCCAAGACGAGTGAAATTCACTACATGAAGATGAAAACTTCACACTTCCGCGAGTGCCTGCATTGGTCACTCCTCTTTTAAGAGTGATCACTATAGGCACTCCATCAAGAGTGAAACTTCTCTCGTTTGGAGGGAATTCCACTCTTTTGGAGTGAGTTCCACTTTTCTTGGAGTGAAGTACCACTCTAATGGAGTGAATTCCCACTTTTTACTCCATCAGAAAATGACTGACAGGCGCGGATCCAGACATTCCAAAAAGAAGGGGCTGACCTATCAGAAAACAGAGGTGTGAGGGAGTTGCACTGCTAATTTCACTTATGGTTTATATTGTTGGTGTTTTGTGAAGCCTTAAAGGGGTGAGTGAACAAACCGAGTTCGCCCGCGTGGTAGGTTTGACATAGAATACAAACCTTTTGTTTTAGCATCTCCTTTTCTCTTCCTGTCATTGCTTAATTCAACTCAATTCAAATATATTTTTCATATGAATTTATAAAATAAAAAGTTGAAGACGAGTCTATATGAAAACAAAAATTTATGGAGGGCACTAGAAAAAAGAGAAAATACCTGTTTTCCAAGCTAGTGACCAACCTGGACAAAAATACAAATACACTAACAATTAAGTATACACAATAACCATATAATAGAGTAAATATTAAGTAAGCATAAACATAACTAAACTAAACTAGAAGAAACGTTAATTTTGTTTTGCTAACTGCTGAATAAAACTTCCTGAATATTTGTCGGGTAAAATAATCTGGACAAAAAGGCTAGACAGCCTCCGGCATATTTTAACCAATCATGACGTTAAACCGAGATATTACATGGAAAACATTTTGTTAGGTTTAAGTCAAATCTGGTGCAGAATTAAAGTTGTGAAAAATTGTAGTAACATGACTCTGATTGCCTCTTTGAGAAAGAAGACCTATAAATACACAAACGAACAGCCGGACCTGCTTCACTAACGGCTTTTCAAACAAATTGGCTTAAGTCTATTCCACCCACTTCCCACGTCCCTCCCCCGAATAACGTCACCACTTTGCACGTGACAAGCATGGCGGGCACTATAAGCGTGGAGTACTGCATCTTTTTTTTTTCTTTTTTTTATCCCAAAACAGAAATTCTGACTCTCCTGTTTTAAACCTAGATTTTCGCAAGATTGCAGTTTCCCACCTTCAGGTTCCATATCTTGCGTTCTGTCTGACCTTGAGAGTTGCGACGTCCCCGAATGGGGTAAAGAATAATAACAACTTCAAATCATGATATCCGGGTTCATTTGGGTCATCGACAAGTACATAATAAGTTGTGTTTCGATAAAATGTAGTCTGGTAGTGCGTAATACGTTGTCTCCCATGTGTCCTCAGATAAAATATAAAATAAGCGAGACGTCTCCGGGAAGCTTCAATAGCCTATGGACCTAATGTATGCTAATTATAATTGATATAAATTCCGGGAGCTACACTGAAAGGTGCCATTTTTAACTTTTCCACCAAACCACCCCATCGGGTCTTTCGTGTGACGTTAGTACTTTCTAACTTTGCCTTACTGAATAAGACCCCTGACCGACTTCTTTTTTGGCATAACTTAGATTCACTTCTGATGGTAGGTATAGTTCGTATCTAAGGCACTCGATCAGAAGTCAACACCAGTGACGGTATACTTTGTTTTGCCTCTACGGGACATTATGACGTCCAAACATTGTAGTCTATCATTCTCGGACTTAGATATCATACATCCCTTTTATTTTGATATGAAAAAAAAAACATGAACACGCGACCTTCATAATAAAACGGACTTTTCTCCATCTGTGCTCAAGGCAACATATGAAAACATGGAACACAGCCAAAAGCGTAAAAAGGCGGGAGTGGGCTATCACGCGTGGGGAACTCATGTTTTCTCAGCTCTCCGGCTTCCAAAACCACATATGCGGTGACAGCCTGCTACGAAGGTAAGAAGTAGGCCTATAATAGGAGAATAGCATACGCTGCCTTACTGATTGCCGCCGAAAGGATATTAGACTGCCACCTCTGCAGGTGAACTATGAATATTATTCAGTCCCCTCACGAGATAAGCAGATGTAATACATACACAGAGGAACTCATACCGGGCATTGCATACTAACTTTCAATATGAAATCCGTATGAACAGGAAATATTCGTTTTTCATTCAAAGCCAGTTTTGTTTGCATTTTAATTAAAACATCCCGAAATTTTGTTTTCCTAAAGATCATTTGACGTGACCACCCACAAGCAACGCACATCTGCCTTCCTTACGGTTGCGAATGGCACGGAATGTATGCCCCTGTATCTTGAGAAAGTATACGTCACATGATACAGAGTTCAAGATTTCAAAACGATGATATACCTGCAGTTGCACTGTATAATCATATCCATAACTTGATAACCGTAGCGATTGGCAAGCTTCCTTTTTTTTTTTTAAATTTTGTTACTGTGAACAGGCTGTTTTAAAGGCAGCCATTCGTCACCCTAAACTACAGTTTCAGTATACATATATCAAAACTCTCAATTGGTACAGCTCTTTGATTGGCATCACATTCAAACAATGCATCATTGCTAAATTACACAGCATGGGCACTGAGAGTGTCTTGATTACACATTATGGACTTGTATGGCCACTGGGACAAGCCATGAAGCAATAAACAAGGATTGTGTCTGGATAAAGATGAGTTTTAGATAAATGTGGGAGGGGCTAGAAGTAAGTAGGTTGGGAGAATTGGAACTGTTTGGGATGATGAAAATATGCCTTTAAAGACGCAATTTGCGGCGGGCGAAACATGCCGACAGTTTTGCCTTTTATAACTACTTGAAAATATCGAGCTCGCATTTCAGAAAATTTTGGACTCATGGGTTGTAAAGAAAGGAGGTTTGAAAAGTTGGGGGATTATTGGAGAACCTGCACTTTAAACTAGAAAATCTATGATGGTGACTGGTAGGGGCGCCGATCCTGGTGGTTGGGGGGTGGGGCAGGGGACAATAACCAAAGCAGGTTATGTGGGTTATACAACAAGAAATTCACAAATCATTACGCAATTTACTCATTTGATTCAAGTGAATAAAATTCATCATTTTATGTCTCTACTCAAGAATGTCCCATGACGATGGGAGTTGGACTGTTAGAGTTCCTTTTTTCATGCTGTTTAATCTATAGGCTATATTTTTGAAATTTTTGACTTTAGTTTCACTGAAAATACTAAAAGGCACGTGTTTAATTCATTAACATGTTTAGAATGAAAACATGATTCCAAAAAGGGGCCAAACGTGTTTAGAAAAGTGTGTATTTCCTTAACATTGTGTTTACATGTCTTGATAGCAACACGAGAGCCTCGTCGGTTCAGGGTGTCCCCTGTGCCAAGCCAAACGGTGGCATAGCATTGTTCAGTCAAGCCATGTAACAGTTGCCTGTAGAAATCTGCTCTGCGCTTCCGGTTTCTGTGGGTCGGGAAAGGACACAGGGATCTCCACAAAAGGTGCGTAGCCAAGGGGACAGTTTGGGGGGGAAGGGGGGGCTAATACGTCAAATCGGAAAGTTTTTGCCGCCCAGAAAATTCAAAGTTGCCGAAAACTTTTACACATTTTGTCCACTCAGTCTGAGAAAAAGTTCGCCCAGTGAGAGTCAGTGGGTCGCCAAGGTGGGGATGGGGATGGGGAGTGGGGCAGGGGGCACGTGACCCCTGAAAAATCGTGTGCTCTTCGCGGTGTACCCTTTGTGTCCCTCAAAAGATATTGGAGATCTTCAAAAAATATTGTTCTGTAGTCAGAATTTGACTTTGAATTTTTCTTAGGGTTCGATTCCTCCGTTGACAAGAAAAAGCAGTAAATTTTCATGTTTGTCGTATGCAAATACCGCAAAAAACCTGAAAATCCCATTTCCGTCTTTCTTGGGAATTTCCCTACAGAAATTGTTCTCACCCGTTAGCGGATTTTCGGGGTGGGTGGAGCGTCGGGAAACTTGTTATAGAAAGTACACTTGTAGGTTATTACACTCTGAAAACGTTTCTAGCAATTAAACACTTACTTTGCTCCCACTTTGTAAACACAAAGTGGGAACAAAAAGGTGTTTAGAAAAACGTCCAATTCCTTAACACCTTATTATACTTGCTTGAAACTGACAATGAATGATACGCAGACGCCGCATCATTCGTATGAATTCTCAATCCTACACATAGGCCTACCAAGGGTGTATATCTGGTTTATGGAATGTGGGCAACACTTTTCCAACAGTCGGAAACTCAGATTGTGAAAAAACGCGCAAGCACACTCACATTGACCACATGTGTACAAAATATCCATGGCGCATTGCAAATGCAGTATAATTGTTTTAAAACAGTCTCAAATTGACGTTTTCTAGAAGCCTTAAAGTCATCAGTCTGTAAACCATACGGAAATGTTGCATTTTGTTTTTTAATAAGCCGGAATTATTTTGGACAAAACGGGATTATTTCCCCCAATATTTTCATTGTTGGGGATACCCCCCCCCCCCCCGTCAGGTTCGACGTGCCTAGTACATATACTTATAAAACGACTACCATTAGGAGATCAAAATAAACCCATTGGGAAATGTGTGAAGTGTACCTTCAGTCTTCGGGAAGTTGTAAAAAAGAAAACTCATTGTCGTTCGTTCGGGTCTATGCACATGCGCACATTCTCCAGATCGTCTGGATAAACATACAAATCCCGTACCTACAACTGTTCAAAATCTACCTCTACCTGAAAATTTGGTGACATTCTTTCATCACCCATAACATACTGAGAAATAAGTGTTATAGCTTATAAGTGGGTAAAAATTTGCATTTTTATCTTTTCCTAAAGATGGCCCTTCCGACCATCTGGCAAAGGGCCGTTCGGCGAAATAAAACTTGAAACTGCTTCCCGAAGTAACTATTACGTCCACTGAAGGACAAGACTTAACTTTTATCTGCCCTAAAGTCGAACACGCTGAAGCCACGATTTTTGTTCGGGTTGATAGCAAGTGACATTTGTCCCTTATGTTATATGCGCGCACTGCACCCGAACAATTTACCACTATGCACTTTGTGCTGGGCACGGTTTGATGCTCCCCCTCTTAAGTGTGCCCCCAATTCGATGCACCAACGAATCACCGAATTTGCTTTTTCAGAGTCTTTCTGAAGTTAATGAATGCATATCAGTGATGAACGTTCACTAGGTAGGGAGATCCGGATCTGTCTGTAAAAACAGTACAGGTACATTTGACCTTGTTACCTAGCCGGAAGTGCAAAATTTTCAAGGCTTGTCTATGTGCCTTACATGTAATCACGATATTCCACTAGTGTTGGCATCATGTGATGATTGAACCACCTTTTATGATTTATATATGAATTAATTAAAGAGCAGTACAGTAGGTTGGAGTTCAGAGTTCATTTCATGACACGGAGAAGGGGTCAAACACCAAATAGCCTACCTTATAAAAGTGATAGTAAAAGACAGGCCTATTAAGCATTGATAATTTTTCACAACCGATCGGTTAGTCACACCGAGAAAACATAATGAATTGCCGCAATTGAAATCAAAGGTGGTAGCATGGTGGTATCACGTACGGTATACACCTCCGTGGTGGTAGGTCACCAAATGTTAACTCACAGCGAGTACGAAACTGCATGTGTACACTCACGTGACCGTAAATCTTGTGAAGGACTTAGGGCCTACTGCATGTGGTATAGGAAAGCTCCATTGAAGTATTAAAACCTCCTTTTTGGTGAATTAGGTTAAATTTCTATACTTTCACAAGAGGGAAAATTTCTTAAGGAACTTTTGACAGAAACGAAATTTCAAGAACGTTATATTCAAGTAAGCTACAGAAGCATGTTGTCAGTGCATAGGTGACTTTAGGACACAGAACATGAGTTCACCCCTGTTGTAATCCAACAAAGGCGCCACCGAGAAGGGTAGGCAAGGGAAGTTCCCATTAGCCCTAATAATACTTATCTTACGCATCACCCCAGAATTCCAGTGGTCGACTTCTGGTCGGGTGATACCGGCTTTCAGACTTTAAAAACGGAACCGACTGTCATTGTGCTTGGAGCTCATCACAAGCAATGGAGTAAGGCCCAAAACAAGTGAGGAACAACGACCGGATAAAAGGCCGTGGCCGGCTCGACTTGCACCAATCGATTGCAAACTAGGCCGTAAAACTCCATCTTACAACCCAGATTATATTGCTTCACAAAGATACATAAGGTGAAGGGGTACCATTTGCTCCTGGAAACTGTTCACCACCCCCACCCCCTACCCTTCAATCTTTTACTGAGATGTCTGTCTCTCCCTTTCCTCCACACTTTTGAAATCCTAGTCTAGCATCGTCCCTTTGGAGCAAGCCTTGACTTTTAGATTTAAGAGCAAACTTGTAAGGAAAACTTTGAAAAATACTTACGATAATTACAGGATTGCTGTAAAAGCTGCAGTCATCCTCTTCGTGTGATCGAATCATAATCGCCAAAAGTTTCGATTCGTTTGAATCATTGTGTGGTAATATTTCGTCCTCCTTCGTCATACTCCTTTTTTATTTATTCCCGGTTTTCTGTCTTTTTTCCCTTTAGCTGGAGGAAGTGTCCTTCTTTAACCTCACCACTCACAGTTTATCTGTCTCCTGCTTCATGGGCAAAATATCAAAAGTAGAGTTCCGCGTGATCATGGATCTCCAAGAACTAGAGCGAACTTCTCATGTCTGTAACATCAAGTCGAACCTAGACCGACAACAGTTGCAAAATTTCTTCGAAGAGTAGTGTTTAAGCAAACGCTTGAGGTATGCCAGAGCTGATGAAAATTTTAAAGCAATGTTTTCATAAAACTTTTCGTGTCAAAGTTCACGTCCATTTTCATTCGAAACAATGCGATACAATGGTTGTGCATATACATCATGATTTTTACAATTTTCAATTCATTTCTTACACCCATATAAAACGTATTGAAATGATATCATACTTTTTGATAGACAACAATTAAGATTTATAGGCCCTTTCCCCAAATTTGGCGAGGTAATTGTGACCAGGGAAACCACACATTCATTGTCTGGGATCAATTTAGCTACCTGTAGGGAACTTGACTGCAGAACAATGGTGGCGGGCGCACCAGGAGGTAAGGTTGCTTAAAGCCCGCCTGTAAAATTACGTATATGCATACAATGGCCAAATATATCTATGGGGTTGCATGTGGTTATTTATACTACAACCACAGGCAGACAACGATGATTACATTCCTAAAAAAAATGAAACCTGTCAAATGGACCGACGAATTGTTTGATGACTTTGCGCATCGTTCGTGATCAAGGCAGTACCACGTCGTGACTGCACGGCACTTTTTCGTACCACTGTTACCTGCATGCGAAACTGGTATGGATTGTATGGACGTCTGCATGTGGAGGTCGTGCACGTGACGTCATACTTCGATACACTATTAGCTTCACTGAATGGACTGCGGTAACTCATTGCGGCCACACATAATAAAATCATGGTTTCGAGTCTCTATTTTTGAGCTTTTAGTTCTTCATGCTGCTATTACAATCCGCCTCTTTAAGGAGTTTTTTTACTGCTACAACTGTAACCGATGTCCTGTGGAATAAGTTAGGCCTATTGGAAATTAAAGACGAAAGCATAATCATTCGTAGTTTTTAGTTAGTTTTCCGTCCAACATGGCATCGCAATGCTAACTTGGCCTCGCTGTGACGTCATAACTATGCCATTGGTGCATGACCTTAATAAGGTATAGAGGCTTTTCATATGACGTCATAATACTCTCCGACGGCCATGTTGGAGTACATGTAACTACGTAGTAAGCCATACGGGACGCAGTCAAGTGCGAATACACACCTTTTCTAACTAGCTTTTACGTATGGTTAATATCAAGCACGCTGCACGTTGTTGAGTGTCAAATCAATGACCCCTCTCTCAAACCCCCTCCCTTATACCTTCCTCTTTTCAGATCTAATTTCTAAGCATTCCAAAAATCCTTTGTCGAAAACATGACCTCATTAACATAAACTACTTATACAATCATCTGATCATCATTAAATGCATCACGTAACTATAGCCTCGTGAACACCCCCTTTTATAATGAATCTTGAACATTTTGGCTAAAAACTCGAAAAAATCAAGCATTCTAAAGTTTGGTCGAAAAGCTATGCTTTCTCTCCATGCTCTCATAGCAAGTGTCATAATCAGGCAATATCTCTCCTGCCACACCCAATAAAGTTCAGCTTTATTTGCCCATTAATCATTAAAATGGGCCATTGTGATTAGCCCTCCGCCACCCTCTTCAAAACTGGCTCCGCGGATATTGTCTGAAGTCTTCATGGAGTGAATTTTCGCTCTGTAGGAATGAGCTTTACCAGTTTACAACTGTAAATCTTCTAACTGAAATTTCATCTTTTTTTTGGAGTGTGAAGTGTGAGCATAACTTTATTATTTTTTCTTGAAAAGGACATTGAAATGTTTGCGGATGATTGAAAAAATGTGTCTTTCATTTTAACAAAATGCGAAATTGTCGGAAAACCCGCAAATCATTGGGTCTCACCAATCTTATCTTAATGAGTATCTCCGACGAATTTAAGAAATTTTCTCCAACTTTAGTTGCCATTTCAAGTCATGAGCTTATTGGAGAGCCTTTTAGGTTTAAGTTAAATTTTATGAAAGAAACGTGTAGAGACCTCACTTCAGTGACTGGTGCGGGTTAATGAGTGTCACACATGGCAAATTCAGGGGCGTGGCCAGGAATATGAAAATTCGTATGGGACCAAAACCAAAAAGATACTCAGCGCTCGGAGCCATGTAGGGTATGCGGAACGCAAGAAATCTTTGGCCAAAAATACCTCCAAGTTGTTAATTTCACTTCTCAGGCTTGATCATCGCCAAAAAAAAAAAGAAAACATGTAATAAAATAGGGGACATATAAATAGGGTCTGGTCAAATTTCCGAATTTTCCATTTTCAGAGCCAGGGGAAATTGACCCCCCTCCCCCTCCCCAAACCCTGCGCGCGACTGAAAAAGGTTAGAGTTGCCATACATACTGCAGAGCGGCTGTGCACAAGATGTTTCTTGATTGGTTGTTGTCATTGCATGTTATCGATTGTATTCTTTGTTCAGACGGAATTATAGGTTACGATTTAAGGCTATTGTTAGCCAGTTAGGAAATTTCTTGTTTACCTGTACACTCTAAAATCAAAAGAGTGAAATTAGTCACTCTTTGATCGAGTGAAAAGTGTAAATTCACTCAATTAGAGTGATAATTCACTCCAAGTGGAGTGAAGTTCCCTCCAAAAAGAGTGAAGTTCCTTCCAAAAAGAGTGACATTCCCTTAAAACGAGCGAAGTTTCATGATGCAGTGCACACAGTGATCGCTCTTAAAAAAAAAAGAGCGATCATTGCAGGCACACGTGGAAGAGTGAATTTTCCCTTTTCCTCTAGTGAATTTCACTCTGTTTGGAGGGAATTTCACTCCTCTTGGAGTGAATTATCACTCTAATGGAGTGAATTTACACTTTTCACTCAATCAAAGAGTGACTAAGTTCACTCTTTTGATTTTAGAGTGTAGTGCCTATCTTTCATATGATTCCAAATTTGATCCGTAATATAAGCTCTTTATTTTGAAATATTTTGTCTAAAAAGGAAAGCAAAGTTTCAGAAACTTTGGAAATATCGTCGGCATGTCAGGAAGCCTTAATTCGTAGGCCTTGGTAACGATGTTTAGCATCAAAGATTGTTATAAATATTCACTGTTCCCTAGGACTTTTGCTGAATGGAACTGCCTCCCACCCAGTATAAGGGATGCCCCCACTGTGAGTGCTTTTAAGTCGGGGTTAAATTCTGTGAGTCTTGAAGAAATTATTAGTAGAGCCCATTTTAGTAATTAGTACGCTACTAAGCCTTCTGTGCCTGCAGGTTACATCCCGTATCGCGGAGTTTATGCAGTATTTCACCAGAACCAGAACCAGAAACGATCTTCAGTCGCCATACAATCTCAGATTTGCCAATAGGGAGGGAGTGCATGCACACTCTTCAGTAATCCCCAACTTTTCAATTTTTTGGGGGGCCCCACAGGAACTTAAGCCCAGAATCTAAAATTTTCTGCAATAAAAGCATATTTGTACATTACTTCCCTTAAATAAGGGTGTTCACACTAAAAAAAAAAGAGAAAGGAAGAAAATGTGGGTGCTTGACCCTTGGAAAAAGGGCTACTGAGACTACTCTGTTTCAAGAATGACTCTTGGTTACAGTCTAATCAGTTCTGGATGAATTACTGTGAATAGGCCTATGCAATATTAAAATCCTGAAAAAATCATAAAGGATAGTTGGTGGGGAAATTAGAAGAAAATGATGAGATTTACCTGTTAATTTTAAATTATATCGAGTAACATGTTTTCGTTCTTGAAAGAAAACATTAATATTTCAGCTCTTATACGCACGAGCGTTTTAGATTTGGACGGTTTTGTGTTCAACCATGCATATGCTTACACCATGAAGTATAACTTCATTTCACCTAGTAATCTCATGGTAGTCCACACCAGTTGTTCTGTCTTTAAGCCAGAAATTTCAAAATGACCTATGTATCAGTCTCTTGTATTTGTTGTAAGCGGTTAACGACTGACTACAAGTATTCAAGATTTGACTACTTTATTGGAAACATGCGGTGAATACTTTGTAATACTTGGCCTCGGTGGGAGTTAGCAGACTTTGCAGTTGACGCACTTTTCATAAATTGTTAAACACTTCATGTGTGCCCCAAAGTTCAATTAAGTTTGCATGATCCAAACTTTCCAATTTCACAGGTAGACTTGAGAAAACACTCTTCAGCACGCAACCTGACATATCTGGTATAGTAGCGACTGTTTAGATTCTGCTAACAAGCGTGGGGCATGCCATTATCCAGCCCTTCGGTCGTGACTTTCCAAATTTTCCGCGGACGCGCTCCGCTTAGCTAATCTCTCAAACACTTGAACAAAATTTCGGGAAGACTCTCAGTAAGTTGGGCGAGGTTTCTAACCAGAATGTTCATTTCATTCATCCCAAGAACAGTGAAATTCACTTCAAGAAGAGTAAACTTCACTCGAAAAGAGCGAAGTTTCTCTCGTCATGGAGTAAAATGGATCACTCTTTAAAACGAATGTTCACTGCAGGCACTCGATAAAAAGTGAATTTTTACTGTTCACATGTCACTCTATTAGAAAGTGACCAAGTTTACTCTTTGTTTAAAGACACTGTATCGTGGAGCGAAACGGGGGCGGCAGCATGTTTTTAAAATTGTTCTTTTCTCCTTCGCGCATCAAAAACTGTTACAGCGCCATCACCCTCATGGCAGTGAAAAATGTTCGTGCGATAGACGGAGGGAAGTTGAAGCATGGAAGTACTAGACAGTACCCATTCGGGTGATGCGGATTTCTGCAAGACATTTGCAAATACCACACACAACGAACAATCGTCGGCAATAACAAGAGAAGTCGGCGAGGGCAACTTTTCCCAAAATTAACATGAGATTGACGGCACGGCTTCCAAGGAACGCTTTATCAACGTTAATTAACGAGTAATTTGTGATGTTTAAAGCTGCGAGAAGGTAAGGAAAAGAGATGAGAACAAATACGATGGCAATTAGTAGACATTGGCAGTAATTCTGCGAAAAATCTTTTGCTTGGCGATGTGTAGTATTAATTACGTGTATATGCCATATAATATTGAACAAGGGAGCAATTTTCCCAAGATTATGGGCACAAATTCCCAAGGTCCGATACAATACAGCAAGAAAGAAATTCAACTTCCATCACGTTGCATGTGGATCCTTGTTATTTTATTGAGTGTATAATTAATGCTACAGTAGCTTCTACTAGGATACACCTTCAAATTAAGGCTGATATATCTTAAACAGCTGTGAAAGGGACAAAACTTTAGTCATTGCCAGAATGAAATTACTACTTCAAGCACACCATTCTTTGTCCTACAATTGAGTTACATAGTGTTTTAGTAAAATATATCCCACAATTAGAAAGACTTGTGTGAGTTGACAGATTTCAGACTACACTTTGATCACATGTGATGGCCTAGCTAGCTCGACAATTGGCTTTTCACCACCTAAATTAGGACAAAATCAAAAAGGAATAGTTGTGTGATGCACAAAAGTTTAGGAAGGGTTTGCTTGATGAAAACATTATATACATCCTAAGTATGATTAGAAATAAATTGGACTGACCATGAGGATAAGAATGCTATCCAACCAGCTCAGTACTGTTGTAATAATGCCAACAATTTCCACTGGATGCTTAATTGACATGTGACAGCAAATTGCATCTAGGGATAGTCTGGCCATGATGGTTGTCTGAAACAGTTCTTCCACACCCGACCTCAAGAGAACTTAGTTTACTAGACCAAAGATTTTAAGAATTTTCAGGGTGCTTGCTATAATCCATTACCTAACCTCATTTTAAAATATCAGGGTATTAACCTGCCCTCAAACAGGTCTATGTCGTCAGTTAAATGGTCTAATGAAATTCTGTACATGTAACAGAATACACATGCAGCCCTGTTAGCTAGGTAATGGAGGGTGGCAATTAGAACTTTGCTCCACTGATACCCGAAGGGTAACTGAATACAATTAGTCTATCAATCATTTAACCCCCCTCCCCTCACCCTCCCAATTAGGAAAAAAATTAAGGTTCTACTGTAGCTACCCCACATGACAAATTTTCTTGTCAAGCTATGTTTGCCACTGCTAGGTTTCTTTAAAGGGTGAATCTCTTCATTCCAGATGGTTCCCGCCAGTTCTGGTAAGATGGCTAATTACATCTTTAGCTCCTCAAAAAGCAGACAAACGTTTGTTGCTAAGAGACTAACCCTGTCAAGTAATGTTTAATAAATCAGAATTGCAGTGCATGCAACTGCATGTTGTAATGAAAGCATTAGCTCCCTACTGCATCTTCTGAATTGGTCAATGGAAGAGCAGTCACTTATTGCAAAGGTTACTCTCTCATAACTGATCGACATGAGTATCCATATTTTTTTAAAATGATTCCCTTCACAAGCTAGTGTACATCTCTCATGTTTCATATGCTAACTATTTTGCATTTTAATTAACATCATATGAAATAAACATCATATTAATCCAGGCCTATGTGTCATTCATGTAACAGCTCAGTAGCCTCTGCCTGTCACAAGAATCTTCAACATGGCTATATGTACATAGCATGAAGTAAATTAAAATATCATACCAGAGTAAACTAAGCTTCAAGAGTACAGTACAACATTTTACATTTTCCTTAAACAGTTTACCGAAACTAAAAGGTTGTTACTACATGTGAGATAACTTATTTATATTATGCTCTTCTTTGTATCCTTGAAGACACTAGCACTACAGGCACTGCATCAACTTTTCTGGAAAAAGAATCACCTACAATACCTACTATATGGCAGAACTCATGCATGGGAACCTACCATTATCTTCTTGTTAGACTGGAAGGCAAATGTCTTCTATTTAAAGAAGAAAGTGCAGGCCAGGTCTGTATGGTGGCTTTGAGAACTACATCTCCACTGCAAGATGATTGCCTTGAGAATTCAACTATTCAAACTTGCTTCGTATGACTGTCAATACTTACTTAATGCAATATTCCAAGACTGGGGAAAATGGCCGGTGTCATCATGTTAGGATACAGTGACAGGAGTGCAAGTATAGGAGTGGAAAGGCCACCCAGAAGTACATTGAGATGGGAATTGCATATCATGATATCAGTGACAAAAAATGTACTTGTAGACCCAAACTATCATGCAAGATATATCATGAAAGTTGCATGAAAGCCTCGAATTCCTACATTTTAAAAACTTCATTTACAAAGATGGCAGCAGTTTTCATATCACTTAAAATATAAACTTTTTTTCAGAAAAACATACGTTTTTGTATCATTTTTGAAGTGAATTCATAACAACGTGCAAAATAGAAGAGTTATGTTTTGTTTGGGAATTAATCATAGTGTCTACTATTATAAAAAAAATAAGAGCTTTCCACTGTCATGCTTGTTGATCAAGAAATGTATTATGGCATGTTGATGGGAAATTTTAAGTGTAAAACAATAAAGTGAAACAGCTGGTACAAGATTCCAGTAAGAATATGATACTCTACCTGATTCTCATCTTTTATTTTATGTAATATATTTCTGTCAATTGGCTTTTTAGGAATTCCAGTAATTATTATAATTTTGTCAAAAATCATTTAATATTACTATGAGATATGAGTGAATTACATATTTCCTATACCTTTACATATGCCTTGAAGACTAGTTGGGTCAGGCTATTCACTTACAGAGGTAGATCAGAAAAATGATGGGGTATTTACAGGATGTAGAAGAATCTATTTCCAGTGGTTTACAGCAGTTATGGTAGTGTTATAAATTGCATTCACTGGAGCAAGGACCTCTAGCACAGATGTATAGTCTACCTACCATTTCTTTTGAATGAGAATGACAATGGCAGTTATGATAATTTTGAGTTTGCAATTACTGAGCCATTCATTCTCATATAGAATCAAGCATGCACCTAGCATATTTTATTAGCATTCTCGGCTGGACCAAAACGAGGGGGGGGGGGGGAGGAGGAGGGGGAGAAAGGAGGAGATGATACTTACCATGCACACTGTCCTGCAGGTTGAAAGGCTGACAAAAACTATCCACCTCCTTTTTGAAGTTTACAAATCCATCCCTACAAAATGTATGGTCAAACTTTGAATAGATCACATTCTGCTTTTTTTTGCATAGCAAGTTTTCAGACTTCAAAAAGGATAACAATGAAGCCCTATTTTAAAAGCTGTGTTCTACACACTCTAGTACCTTCTCCAATTTAAACAAGAACACCAGCCTAGTGCACCTCTGCAGAAGAACTTCAGCAAAGCTGAATTGAGTTTCAAAAGTCTATACAATTACATACAACTTCATTTTTATTGGGGACTTCTAGGTAGCAGTAGGGTGGACCTGGGTGGACCAATTGGTACTGATCTTCATGTATAAAGTGTTATATATATTCCTAACTATCTTTGTGGATATGCTACATTCCCTTCAAGTGTAGCGGTGCTGTTTGTACAGTAAGCAAGTGCACATACTGTATGCATGCACTTGCATAAATATATTTTCTCCTTATGGCAACAACTTAATTCTGCATCATTGCAAAATCATTCTACGTCTAAATGTACAAGTCCCTCCATAACTAACAGCAAACAATGATGGATATTAGGACATATATGACACCCATCGAAGCAGTACCGCAGTCTCCTATTTAAGAGGCACCATGCATGCACCAGCATGCACCTTTACCAGGCTGGTTTCTAAATGGTACTCAGGTGGGGACACATAAAGTACTGCACAATACCACAAATAAACAAGCTTGTTGATCAGGTGTAGGATTAAACCAAATTAGTGGAAGAGAGCTGAGAAAAGAGTTCTCATGGATTGCTCAATGCCAGAATTAAATGTAATCAAAAGTTTTATTCAAGTCATATTTGGTCCTTGGGATGTTGGAATAACGTACATGAATGTGGCAACACAGACCCAAAGCATGTCATGACTGAACCTGAAGGAAGTACTGTTCAAGGAGTGATGTCAATGCTTCAGCACAAAGATGGGCAATGCTTACAGTATCATGTCCTGATTTTACAATTGCTCTTATTCAAAATGAAACACAGGGATTTGGTTTAACCCATTAATAGAAAATGTCACGATTGAAAAATTTGTGTGTCCCACTTACCATGGCGAGGGCTCCAAACATGACGATAGCTAGGAAATGTGTATTTTCAGCACAAATAAAATTTAATTAAATTAAATTAAATGTTCATCTGTAAAAAAAAAATACTCTTCCAAATTTTCAACAATTCTTGGCAAGGAGCTTCCCATTTCGCTGGTTTTTCCACCCTTGCTCATGGCATATTCAAATCTAAGAAAAGAAATATTTCAATCATTTGCAAAAGAAGTTTTAGAAAACACATTTGATCAGTGCAAGTGTAGGATATGTAACACAAGCTTGCTCCAAGTTCATAAAAATTGAATTAAAAATCTGGTAACTTTACTTGCATATATTTTGAGCATCCGAAGAATTAAGTTAAGAATGATGGGCAACATTCTACTTCACTGTATTAAACATAAATTTATTTGAAAAAAAATTCTTTTACAGGATATCTTTAAAATGAGAATTAGGGTCTACTTCTGGAGGTAGAATATTCAAGCTAGGCCAAGTCCTCTCACTACTTCATACATTCTCCCAACCTGTTTAATTGTAGCCACCCACAGCTGTTTAAAACTTTTCATTGCGCAGACATATTCCTGGTCTACTGTTTGAAGGGTATATCATCAAAGTGAGCATACAAAACCCTGTTGAATCAGACTGCACTCTCTGTCGGAATATGAGCCACTCTGCATTCTTGAATTTGATATCACAGATCAGGATGATGCATGGGTATTTCTTACACAGTACAGTTACTACAAATAAATAATCTATAATTATCAATCTGAATATCCTGAACATGCAGTTTCAAACTTCCACTTCCTTTGGTATACCAACGTCTCTATTAAACAAATGACTTAAACACCTTTAAAAGGGTTCCTGCTATGATCGTTGAAAACCTAAAAAGTCATGAAATTTGAAAAAATATTTTCCAGGGCCTGGTGAAGTTTTCCAATTCAAAAAATTGTGTTAACCAAGTCATGAAAAATTCATGGAAATTTTCACAAATTTTCATAATTTGATGTAACAGTCCCCCCCCCCCCGGGATTCATTTGAAGCTTACAAAAGACACATGCTCCACTGCGTGCATCAACAATTGTTCTTATATTCTTGTTGTCTTTATTGTGCATGATATGATAGTCCCATTATTTCTTTCATGCTTTTTAGTAACTGGAATAAAATTCAGACCTAAAGTTTCAGGTATAGCTGATGTTATAACATATAAATGAAAGGCTTCAATACAGTTACAAGCTGGTTGGCAATACTGTTCAGGTATCACACCATCTTCCTATTCACAAAACTTCATACACAAAACACATTTGGCCAATAAAAATTGCTTTTGTGATGTGAACGATTAGATGGCAAGCAAGGCAAGCAATCCTTCCAGTATTGATGTGGTTTTCTAGGTTCTGCCAGGATACTCAAAATCATGCATAAATCCATCCTGGTTGGGAAGCATCAACCTGGTGCCTTTTACACCCCAATTGTAGCTAAGATTTTGAATCTTCAGTCCAGTGGAATGTGACACTGTACATGACTAGCATATGCAGAGGTGTACTTGACAACTTTGGGTGTATCCTTGGGCTGGTCCTCCTGTGTCAAAAAAAAACAGCATAATATATGAAATGCCCACAGAAATATTTTTGCTCTGTCCTTGCTTACTTGAAATTTTTCTGGATTTTTTAGTAATCTGCATTGGTACTTCTTCAAATTAAATGTAACAAGCAGGCTCAGCTGGAACTTAGAAATGTACGAAAAACACTTATAATTTTTTTTCTTTATTCTCCTTGTCACAAATTCCAAAAAGATGAAATTGTTCTCATATTTCTCACTTTCTTGAAGAGAGAGCTACTCATAAAAGATTTCTTTCAAACTTGTGGTGCCAAAACTTGATTACTGGACAAGGCCAGAGCTTCCGAGGTGAGGTAATTGGTATTACTGTCAGTAGGTCGTGGAACTGGGGATAGGCAAACCACCATTCCGGAAATATTTTGAGCAGAATCCAGATCAAAATGGAGATTCAAAAGATGTAACAAAAACTTGATATTTTTCCAACAGGTACAAGGATTCTCTCTTCAAAGAAACTGAAACCAATGCATAGTGAATTTACCTAGATAGTCTACTTTCATGTTTAGACTTGACTGCTTCCTCCCACATTATATTGTCTGCCTCTGCCTCATCAGTGTCATTTTCATTGTGGCAATCCAGGAAATCTTCAACTGAACTGTTGACAAAATAGATTGTACTGCACTTAGACCTGTACTTCAAGTCACCTCTTGTCCAAGCAGGTAATAAAAATGGAGCAATTAGCAAAGTTTGAAAACTACATTTTATCCTTTATATCATATTTTGAAGATAAATGAATCAAGAAAAAAACTAACAAACTGACAAATGGCAAAAAATTTGCAACTTGGGTAAAGGTATTTTTTATCCATGGATATGTTCATGCCAAATGCAAATGGTGAATGTTCCTACCATGCATTTTCATGATACTGTTTCAATCTAGGGAAATCTCAGATCCTCTTTTCTGCCCTTTGATATCAAAGCATGATTAATGAAAAGCTTAAAGGGCAAGAGCAGTCTCCCCAACTTGAAGTAGTGTAGTACACCGTCCCTGTTTCATGATTGGTTCTTCACGGTCATGTGCCATTTTTGGGGGAGTCACTGCTTGGTTTTCCTTGAATATGTAATATTGAAGTCCTAAAAAATTATTACAGATACTTTTAAGAAATTAAGAGAAGTGAAAAGAAAATTGTGAGCTTTAGCCTTTGCTTCGAAATACAGTAAGTTTGAGATGACTGTTTTTGCCTTTCAATGTGGAAAAATGACAACAGCAGTCATGTACCTTGGAGTAGTATGGTTAAAACGGGAAGACCCAGTGATTGCAGATCTGCCAGGACTGAGCCTATACAGCACATTAAAAAATTACAAAACAAATTCTGTTTAACAAAGGATTTTTTTCTTTCCTGGTCAGCTTTTTGATGTTAATATCCGACATTTCAAAAGCACTTTGGAAAGCAGGTATACATGTTTTGCAAGCACGTGACTGCATTTGAAAAGTGGTCAACCAGTTAGCACTAGAAAAAACTTGCATTTTCAGAATTAACACCCAAAGAAACAGATTGGGTAGTATATTGTTGGAATAATAGATAAAATAAGTAACAATAAAAAACATAGGACTTCTCACTTCATAAATCCATTTTGAAATGATGAGAGTAGCCTATTTAGGTTAAAAAATAAAAGGAAATACAACTGCTGTGAGTAGAAGAGAGATGCATATCTGACAGTCAAGCTACGGTACTGTACTCCAGAAGAAATGCTTACTGTCATGAAAATACTCAAAGCTTTAGAACTTTCTGAACAATAACAGTAAATATAGCACCCTCCTCCACACTGTGACAAAGACATCACACTTCCACTGCAGAAAGACAAGGGAAGACTGGCATCCAATACCCCCATCCCTTTTTGTTTAGGTAGAGGGCAAAACAACTCCATGCATGTTAAAATCTTGAATGACCCTTAATTTGTGTTATGGCAATTTATTTTGCCATAAGTGTTCAGTAAAACCAGGAGTGCCTGAGAGGTGCTAAGGGGAGCAAGGTGGGACAGGGGATTCATCTCCCAGTTATGATGGATGGTTCCCACTGTATATGGGAAACATTTTAGAAAACAATTTCCATTCTTTTCAAAGAAGCATAGATGGGTATGTTATTTATTGTCCAGAAAATGACAAGTAACATATCCAATTGTGTACTTCTTTCTAATTCTTGAAGGAAATGCAATTGTCCTTTAAAAACCACAATTAGCTTGAAATTTAATTTTCAAACCCAAATCAACATTGAATTTAAAATCCAAATTTTCAATTTTTCTTTCATAACATATTCAAAATAATTCCCAGACAAATCTCTGGGTTTGGCCACAGATTTGGGTTGCTTGTGCCTATCATGAAGGATTTCATCATTCCCTTGGAAAGAGACTGCATGGCACCATGCCAGATGTTGTGACTTATTACAGCATGTACTACAATGCTATAATCATGGGTGAAAAGAGTTGTGAAGCTGAGACACTCCTTCCCAGGAAATTTGGACATCTGGAGGAAAATTTCCCTTTTCATGAAAATGCGGGGAGAACTGTGGGAACTTTTACTCTCTTCCTGGGAAATAATGCAACTCGATCCCAAGCTTCCTCGAAAATAAATATTTTTTCCAGGCCTGGCTGTAATACATGTTGTAGTTAGATGGAGTTTTACGGCCCAGTTTCCAACCTATTGGTTCAAGTCGAACCGGCCACGGCTTTTTTTTCCAGTTGTGGCTCACTGGCTTGTTTTCCCTACCCCACTGCTTATACAGAGCAGCGATCATGCAAAATGGCAGTAGGTTCCTTTTTTAGAGTCTTTGGTATGACTCGACCTGGGAAGTGAGCCTTCCACGTGAGAGGTGGATGCTCTACCGTTAGACCAAACACACCGTCTGTGTAATACATGTTGTATAAGGGAATCGTGCATATAGGACATTTATAATGTTTGTCTGAACTCAATGAAAGTTCAGCTAATCTTGGGCAATAACTATTGGTTTAAAGTTGAACAGCCATTTGCAATCCTCCCTGTGTTTGGCTTCCATAATTACCTGTAGTTGCTGATGAGGGACAAACTGGATCTAATATACTGTCATAGTGGCCCTTGACAGGAGTAGATGTCAATGCTGCAATTCAATGGAATATCATATTCACAGCTGGTGATTGCAAGTTTGCAGCACAGGATGAACTGTATGGATGAGATTTTCAATTATTATAACCACACTTCTAAGTACTGTAAACTTGATAATAGGGCAAGGCTTGTTTTTATGGAGGTATCTCACAATTTTCTTCTCATTCCATAATACTGGATATTCAGGCAAACCAAGCAATTAAGTAAATTTCACATTTCAGGAAAGAATATTGTCACTTGTCTCTATAGCCAATCATGAAACAGGGCAGTCTAACTCCTGTACACTTCTGTACTGTATACTGGGGTGAATGCTCTTGTCTTCAAGGAAGGGAGCACATCATATCAATATAGCAACTAGCCCAATTTGTAAAGGTAAACTAATAAAGCACATTACAATTATAATTTTGAAAATGTTGGCAACGTCAAAACATTACCATAGTGGGTATATTGTGCAATTGGGAGAAAATAATATTCACTCAGGCTTTGTGGACAACTAATTGATACTGCAACTCTGCATCATTATCAGACAAGATATTGGATAAAGGCCTAACAATGCTCATAAACTGTGCAATATTTTAGTAAATATAGATATAAAGTTTCTAGATAGTAAAGATGAGATTTAATATACCCAACATGAACATGTCATGTACAGTATTGTGTCAGTCAACTCAATATAAAGTTCAAAGTTTAAATTTACTTTCAAGTACAGTTCAAGTACAAGTTAGTTTTCCCTTTCATATCACCTCTTACAGTAGGCAGGATCAAACAGGCTTCACCCCTGGAAGCTCTGAGGTTTTAGCATACTGTATCTCTGAATGAAAAATGTAGTCTCTGGAGAGGTATGTTATTTAAATTCTTTTCAGTAAACCCAAATTTAACCCAACTCCTTTCTGGCCAGCTAACATTTGGGCGGGGGGAGGAGGAGTGAGGGGGCCAAGGACAAAATCTATGGAGGGCAATGCCCTCTTGCCCCAACATAGAGCCACCACCATGGTACTAATTAAAGCCGCGAAAACGTTACGAGCAATTCAGAACAGCACAAGGTAGACTGTTCTGTGCTATAGTGTTGTGAACCATGGAAGTACTTGCTGGAAGTTAGCTGGGAAAACATGCTTTTGGAAATTGAAAGACTTGTTTTAATACATCCTGCAGTTATTTTCACTCACCTATGGGTGTAACAGCTAGCAACTGAGGTGAGGTTGGTCATTCACTTGGCTCTGTCTGCGTGGCCTACTGCATGTACAGTACTTTGAAGAACACCTGATAAGTAAATCAAGACTATTTGCAATGAAACAGTATTTTATCTTAGGGAAGAGTGCATATATCAGACTTCCATGATTTCAAATCACATATCCCTCAATGATTAAGGGGTGGTGTCAAAATGATGATGTGAACACTAGGCCCCATTAAAACAGAAAGGGACAAGGGGGGGGGGGGGGGGGATTGCAATCTTTTCTGTCTAAAGGAATTTTAAATCAACCTACCGACTACCAGTGGCATCAGCAGTGGCTCTTGTATACCCCCCCCCCCCTCATGTAAAAAGTATATTGGACAAAATGTGTAAGAACTTTACAAACATCTTGAAAGCAGTACTTCTTAGTAGTAAAAACAACAGCTGGGAAGTACCATTCTATGCAATCTGAAACACATTTCAGGCAAAGTGTTCTCTGTACGCAATGTGCTGGTCAATAGTGGCACTCGATAGGCGACAGTAGGAGCATTTTCATTTGCCCCACCACGTTCAGCACTTTCCCTCTCCCAATGAAAAAGTCAAGTAATGCCACTATCAATAACCGAGGACATAAATTTTGTTCATGCATTAATTTTTATTGCATTTGGCATTTCATGTACACTCAACATACAGATTCCCGGCCCGGTCTCACTGAAGACTTTAAAAATGGAAACTACTGCCATTGTGCTTGCAAAAGCAATGGAGTAGGGAAAACAAGCCTGTGAACCAAAACAGAAAAAAGGGTAAAGACTAGCTTGACTTGAACTATACTTGGTTGAAACCTAACCCAGAAATAGCATTTATATGCCACGATCTCCCTAGATCTTGGGGAAAACAACTTTTTATACTGTATGTACAGGTACAGCGGCTATACTATGCTTAGCCTACCTTACAGTACCCTTCATAGTCCAGCAGGCCTCCATTTTTAAAATATTTAGTGTTGTCTTGGGGCAACCATTTCACTCATTTTAGTTGTCCAGAAGGAAATTTGGTTTTTTTTACAAAACAGAAGGCTAATTATGTTCATCAAGGGCAGATCCAGTGTGGGGGACAACTAGGGTCAACTGCCCCCCCCCCCTTTCCCGGAATGAATGATGCCTATCAAAGCCTTCATTTCCTTTTTTTGCAATTCATATAACTAGTATCAATTACCATGCAGCTGGAGGTCACTCAAGCATAAGCAAAGTTACAGAAATCAATTACTGGATAATGGCGTCTTGATCCTGCTCACCTGATATTGCACCAGATAATCTTCATTTATATTATAAATCCAACATGCTCAGGCTTACAGACTGTTGTTCTCATCAAGTCAAATCTTTGGCAAATTACTGCAAAGCTGAGCATTTACTCATTGTCAAGTGGACTGTAGGCTAATGAAACAGCTACAGTAGGATTATCTAAGTCTATGCTTGATAAGAAAGTTTTGAGATGGCAATACTGGGGAAAGTGCAAACTCCGCGCCAGGCCCTCTGAGAGATCATAAGTGTAAAGTAGATGGGGCATGTATATGAGCATACCGAGGACATAGGCTAATCAGATTTTTCAAGAGTAGTGCGGCTTATTCTGGGGTTATGATTTTGATGAAGTGGTAAATGTAGTGCTGATCACTTCTGCTGTAACCTGTGCTAGCTCGTCAAAAGTTTTACTAGGCATATAGCTACTGATAAAATTGTCCTGACGTTAGGCCTATGCATACTCTGTACTGTACATATGCTAAACACGCGTGTGGGATGGGTATGTGGATCACTAACGAGACGGGAATCCTGTTTACTTTTTACTATCAGTAACTGAACAAACACATTTCACTTACCTTTGAGCATGATCTGTGAGATGATGTTTCGCAAAATCGCCGTTATAAACAAGAGACTTGGCATTCCACAATCAATCAACCTGCTTTTTCTGCGGCGATCCAACGTTAGGTAGGGCCTATTTCGCGTGAGAATGGGGGAAGGGAACTCCGACTTTCGTTTGCTAGTGCCTACTGTTTTTTTCTCGTTTGATTTCTCCTTCTCGTGACGACGTGTGCTAACGCTGTCCTTCGATTTTTCTTTCTGAAGTTCTGAACAGGAAGACATTTTGCTGTCGTATTAGACTAGCCCCTTCGCTTCGACCAATCTGTCAAGTTCAATGCAGGTTTCCTAGGCCAGTTCGTCTTTTTAGAAATTCCCAAGATCACTTCTCGAATAACAACGTATAGCCTCTCAACGTTGAACTACAGTAATAACAGCCTATAAGAGCATCGAAGTCAAACTGATGATTAAAACACAAAACAATTAAGCCGGAAATTTAATACAAATTAGCCACCTTTTCATTCTTTTTAGAACTCATTCACATATTTCATAACTAATTAATAAGTGACTTAAAAAAGTAGAAAAAAGAAACAATCACACAATATTTCTTTTTTCAAAGTGGGCAGGAAAAGACTGATCGAGACGGTTCAAAATTCCCAAGATATTGGGAAAATTCCCAAGGGTCTCTCTGTTGTCACTGAGCAAGGTACTCGCTTGTATCAAGAAAACAACTCCCCGCTATATACAAATTAACACAGATACTACGCCTGTTAACGCTCACACAAGCAAGCATATGCAGCAGTACGCTATCCCACCAAATCGTATGAACTGTTATCATACGGTGTCTATGGGCTACATCCGGGATTTTGGGTGGGATAACAAATTTTTTGAAGGCTGTCCAAATGTCGCCCCCGTTTCGCGCCACGATACTGTGTCTTTAAGGGCTTAGTTAATGTCGGCGCTAGTTCACCATTTTAAGTATATTAGGTCATGCGAGTTGTCAGGGCAAAACTTCCATGTTGAGATTATGGTACCGTTTTTTTTTTTTTTTTTTTCGTTTTTTTTTTTTCTTATGTTAGTCTTCACTGCAGAAGGCAAACGTGGCAAACAACGGCCCAAGGGCACTAAGGTTCCTTGCATTTAAGATGATTTTTTTTTTATTAAAGAGTTACAAGGAAAGGCATTTGTAACTTCCACCCCAATGACTTTTGACCTTCACCAAAAACATAAGAGCAAATTAAATTTCAAAATCATACAAATATTTACAGTTTTAGAGGAATTGATAACTTGATTGTTTAAGTTATCACACTGCATACCTTTCACTTCCATGTGACATTTACATACACTCATCACCTTTCACTATAATGTCATTGACTTGATACATGCACTCTACTTAGAGGAACACAACTTTCCATTATGCCATCCCTCTGTGTACATTAACTTAATTATTGAGTTATCGCACGCACCCCATACCCTGTGTTGTACTCGAGTCACTAGATTAGTGACTCCAGTCACCATTTTTCAAACTTGTTAAGTGACTCGAGTCGATGCAAGTCACTGTACTATTTCAATGGGGAAATAACTCCTGAATTCTGTCGAGTCACTATCATTTTGAGAGGAAGTGACTCAAGTTGCTGTACTATTTCAATGGGGAAATTACTCCTGAATTCTATCAAGTCACTATCATTTTGAGAGGAAGTGACTCAAGTCGAGTCAGACTCGATTTACTGTACTATTTCAATGGGGAAATTACTCCTGAATTCTATCGAGTCACTATCATTTTGAGAGGAAGTGACTCGAGTCCAGTCATCAACTCGATTTACTGTACTATTTCAACTAGATTAGTGACTCCAGTCACCATTTTTCAAACTTGTTAAGTGACTCGAGTCGATGCAAGTCACTGTACTATTTCAATGGGGAAATTACTCCTGAATTCTATCGAGTCACTATCATTTTGAGAGGAAGTGACTCGAGTCCAGTCATTGACTCGATTTACTGTACTATTTCAACTAGATTAGTGACTCCAGTCACCATTTTTCAAACTTGTCAAGTGACTCAAGTCGATGCAAATCACTGTACTATTTCAATGAGGAAATTACTCCTGAATTCTATAGCGTCACTAGATTAGTGACTCCAGTCACCATTTTTCAAACTTGTCAAGTGACTCAAGTCGATGCAAATCACTGTACTATTTCAATGAGGAAATTACTCTTGAATTCTATAGCGTCACTAGATTAGTGACTCCAGTCACCATTTTTCAAACTTGTCAAGTGACTCAAGTCGATGCAAATCACTGTACTATTTCAATGAGGAAATTACTCTTGAATTCTATAGCGTCACTAGATTAGTGACTCCAGTCACCATTTTTCAAACTTGTCAAGTCAATCAAGTCGATGCAAGTCACTGTACTATTTCAATGGGAAAATCACTCGTGAATTCTATCGAGTCACTAGCATTTTGAGTTGTGACTTGTTACAACACTGCCCATACCTCACATTCCAATGCATATGACCTACACACCAGTAAACAAGTTTTGTTTTTGTTGCCACATGGAATTGTGGGGCAAAACAGAGTGGGATATACAAACCAAGCAGCAAACAGTGTTCCCATGTTTTTGTCAGCAGGTTTCTACATCACTAAGGGTCTAGGCAAGCCAAACAGCAGCAGATTAATATGCAAATTTTTACATCAAAAGGACAATTTTGACACAGTCCACTACATAACATTTAAGATACCTCCTTATGTTATGGATGTATTAAGTAAGAATGTTTCACCAAATTTTCATGTAAACTCAAATTTTGGAATACATGTTGTAGGTGCAGGATTGGTTTGTTTATCTCGACAATTTGGAGGATGTGCGCATCTGCATAACCACTAAAACAAACTACCGAACTCGCTTATAGCTTCATGCCCTCAAATATTATACACAAAGAATTATGGAAGTTGAATCAGTTAGATATTAAAGTTTGGGTGAATAAGTTATTCTGGAGGAAAATTCCCAGTGGGGGTCCCATGGGCAAACCCTTGGAAGCTCTGATGCTTATATCCCCACATCCCTCACAGGGCTTCAACTGGAAACTCTCAAACAATGGATAAATACAGTGCCCCTCCCCCTTTACAAAAAAATCTTTTATCCACCCCAGCTGGTCTTTGCAAAGTGTAAACTGGACTCATTCAAAAACCTCCCTGGTATTGGCAAATCATGATGATTTCACAAAGAACAAAATTACAAACCACTCAAGAAGTAAACAATATTTAAAAGCATATTTTATAATATATTTACTGTGCATTGTATCTATGGCCAACATTGGAACACATGGTGCAATGGGCTAGCCATGGTAACTGTACAATTAAACATTTTTTTTTTCAAATTTCACAGTTTAACAAAGAATGAATGCAATGCTTTTGTTTCTATATCATTGAACAAGGTGGTGACAACAATAAGCCTTTTTTGCATAACAATAGGACAAACCTCTTTATAAAAATAGCATATAGACCATTTTCAAATAAAAAAAAACCATTACATAGGATTGTGGGTACAGATTTTTGCTACACATTTTTCTGGTCAACACCAATATATGAAGGCCAAAAATGACATGCACCACAATGCTCTCCCACAATCCTTTGCAACTGATTTGAAAAGGGATCAATGCTTTATCACCTTTGACATACAAGACACAAAACTTAAAATATTTGTTAATTTGAAAAACGTTATCTCCCAATAGAATCCTCACATGATGTGAATGGAGATTTACACCTAGTGTATTTTAGCCATCTCAGAGTGCAACCCTGGCAAATTGTACAAACAGACCTGTCCTCACACATGGCCCTTACTAAGAACTATTTTCAAGGTAGCACACCACCATTAGCGGACCAGCCTTCACTTGAAAAGCATACAATCACTTTTAGGTCCTCTTGAGTGCTCATGTTAGGCGAATCAGTTGCTGCACATTTTTCTTTGATATTAAAGAGGAGATGTTACTTGTGTGAGTGCTGTCACATTGGGATGGAATTCAGGTAATTTAGAATACTTCAGAGATGGATCTGAAAAGGATTGGTATGCATCCCCTTGTGGATTAACAGGGGTGGGTGCACAGCCTACTAACTTTATACCCCATAGCTCAGAATCTAAATATTCATGCTATGGAAAATTTGTGGCTGACTTTCATGTGAGGGGGTAATTTCAGTCAGGTGTGAACTTTGAAAAGTCTTGGGGGGGGGGGGGGGGGTATGTAAAAAAGAGGAAACTGTTTGTAAGTCAATGGAGCATCAATAGTGGTGTGCTCCCACGAGCTGAGCAACAAACTGTGAAGGCACTATTACAGTAAATCACAGTATGATTTTCTGATGTTATGATGGGATCATTGCATCTTCTCATGATAACAAACATTGATTGATCATTGTGCCACTCAGTCTTATACCTGGGATACTCCCTCCAGGATACTCACACATATTATTGCTGTGAGCATGCAAATCTCCCAGGAATGGGCTGGGCAGCCAATTCTAAAGTGGGGGAAGGGGGGAGAAAGGGACAGGCTAATCATCATCTAAGTGGCCCAAAATGTTCAAAACAGCAGTTCCACCACTGATATGCTAAGAGGGATATCTTTTCTATGCACTCTGGCAAAATTACCAATGAAATCTAATATGTGGTCCACAAGATACTAACGATTGGAATTTGTCCCATTTTCAACACAAGGTTAACTTGAAGCAGGAACATGCAAAACCACACAGCAATTCATACCTTCTTGCTTCTCGTTATACAAGACATTCCACAAGCATAACCTTCAAGCAGCTAAACGCACTGGATGAACACATGGACAGTTCCAGGGTAATTTGATGGTTGAGGGCAGCAAAGCACTAATTTAAAGCTTCCCTTCTTCTTTTCCCTTATTTTGAATCTTTTTTCTTTTCCCTTTTTCTTGCTTAGCTTTCTTGAAATTTATCCAGCCCCATCTTACTTTTGGTTTGAGTATGTCACTTGTGAGAAGACTGGTTTTATCTAAATTGAAGCTAGGAAATAAGACCTGAACAGGAAGTTCTCTGATAGATTCTGGATTATTAGGTGCCAGCTTGAGATGGCTAAAACTTGCTATTGGCTTCTAGCATCATGGAAATACCTGTAGACAAATCCTTTATGCATTCACTTCTTAATCCTGAGTAAATTTTATGAAAATACCAAGAAAGATACAACAGACTGATTACAGTGTAAGTGAGTGACCATGGAAGTGCAAATCACATTACAATGCAATGTCCTTTGAAAAACAATTTCCTACTTGAATAAAGGCAACAGGTGATATGAACAATATTTAGGTTAAAAGTTTACAAAAATTTCACAAAATTTGTGCAATACATAGGCAAATTGAAGTAGGGATGATGCAATACACTGAGATGGAGACACAAAAACATTTAGACCTCCCCCCCCTTCCACCCCCCTCCTTAAGCTATTAAAGCACCCAAATAAACCCAAACTTCAAATGTTATCACCTTCAAGGCAGTGATTGCAATATATATATTTTTTTCTATATACAGCTTTAAATTTATAAACAGTTAACACAGAAATTTCATAAAAATAACAATGCAAAACAATAACCTTCACAACACATCAATGGTAAACAAACAGAACAAACTGTAAAACTTGTTTTTAAAATAATACATGACACTAAGTTTCTCTGTCTTGCTTAAACCAGTCCCAAAATAATAGCTACACTTAAAAAATGTGTATACGACCCCATCACCTTTTTTAACAATCATTTACAATTACTAGAAACTTTGTCCTAAAAAAAACCTATAAAAACTTTGAAATTCTCTTACAAAAGGACCACAGTCCAGAAGAGAAAAGAATAAATGCAATTTCACATGGATAAACACAGTTCCCCGATTAAAATGCATAAAATTTAAAAAATAATAAAATAAAAAAAAATAAAAAAAATAATAAATAATAAATAATAATTTTAATCAGACTTTTTTGATTTTTTAAATTTCTAAAAGGTATGATGTCATAAAATTTCCTGGATTTCAGTGTAAACTTCATAACCTAAACATGAAGTTTTCAGCTTCCCAGACTATCTTTTGCAAAACAAAAAGGAAAAAAAAATGTATGGAAAAATGGGAATATTTGTAGCCCACTGTAGCAGTATACACAAGAAACATACAAGACAATCCCTCCATGGTTCATCATAATATAGGACACATGACCAAAGTATTGTGCTGTATGAAAGTGCTGTGCATACAAAAACAGTGATTTGAGAAGAAGAAAATTTTGGGAAAATAGCAATTTTCCCAAAAGAAAATGCTAACTGAACAATACACACCAACCATCCTTTGAGATAGTATTGAGTAGGCTGTAGGCTTAAGTGTATATACAGTATGTTGAACTAGAGAGTCTAAATTCCTGGTTGAAATAGAGAACTGGTACTCCTTGTTACTGAACTCAATGCACATTGGTTTAGTAGTAGATGAATTGGCAATTGATTACACTATGTAGAACTTTATGGTGTACTGTAGACATCTGTAAATCAATCCGTCTATCAATTCTCCATATTTCTTTTACTTGGATTGGTAAGATCTCATTGGGCATGGTTTGAGTCCTGTTATGAGGGTTGGTGAAACACAAAAATAATTGAACCCCATGTCTGATCCATAGAGTATTGTACGAATTTCAAAAGCATCCGGTCTTTGAATTACCCCAAAATGAGCACCTTCCACCACTCTGTGGTACAATATTACTAAAATTTCTGATATTTTAAAGTTCGAAGTTGTTGCCAGGACACTGTTGATGGTGAAGTTAGCATGCTTCACCTAGCCTATACTGTCTAATACTTACAGTTTTATTTCAAGATCCTACTGTCCTCAACCAACTTCATAGAAAGGCTCATGATCACTATGAATTTGGTTGGTTTTTTCAATGAAATTTGGTACATCTAACTTGAACTGTAATATTGACAGTCTATGGAGTCGATACTGATGCAACTGTTACTAGGGGTGCACACTGATTTTAATCATTCTAAACTGTGCCGTCTCTTCAAATTAGTTGAAGTCAGTGAATAAAACAACCATAAATATCTTTCTCTGTCCAAAAATAAAATTTTCAAAAAATCATTTGATTATAATCGCGATTTAAGTCAGTGATTTTAACCACGGCAATTAAAATCAAAAAACCCTGCTACAGAACCTAAATACTTTTGTGTATATTATGAAGGGTAATTACAATTACTGGAACTCAACAGAATAAACACACATGCACATAAAACCATTGGGTAAAAATATAAAAAATGAGCTAAAATCACAAAATTATTAATTGCACATTCCCCTTAATTAAATTTAGAAGGGCAAATTCCTTGAATGAAACATTGCCATGAGTCACAACACTTGTAGAAAACTATTTGCAAACAATGTTTTCACTATCATTCAATTTTGATGTTATGGCTAGTCGATTTGATGCACTGATGTAAGTAGGGAAAAGTCAGAAAAGAGGATTTCATTAGCGTCATGATTTTCCCCATAGGTTGCCATGTGTACAGTTCCACAAAACAGAAATTTCCATAGAGTTAAATTTCCTCATATTGAGTGTATTGACCCACTGGATGATTTCTGCAAGGAAAAACTTGTTTGCAAAAGAGATTTCCAATAAAACATAATGACAAAACTGGACAAATGGTTTCTGAAAAAAATTTGACACAAATTCAGCTGCTCAAGATATACTACTGGCTCAATTCATGTGTTTTTTTTTAACCTGTCTCGTATTATTCACAACGAACAAATGATAAATGTGACACAATTTACATGTTCCCCACAACTTCATTAAAACAAACATGTACAACTTTTCTATCTCAATCAAATTCAAAAAAATTCCCAAAATTCCTGCTGTTTTAAGCACAAATTAAAAACAGGTGGATTTCCTTCTTAATTCAGTAAAAAAATTTATGCATTGCACAAGCATGGTAAGAAGATACAGCCATACCAAATGTCATGACTTGATCAAAACTTGTCATTAACATTAAATTTGACAACTTTTTTTTTAATTTAAAAATCTGATTCTCTCACCCTCAACAATTCCAATTCTCCTTACCTACTTACTTAAGTCCCTCCCATAACTGTTTTAAAGTTACATCCTCATCCAGTCACAATCTCACTTTATTGATTCAGGGTGAGCATACAAGACCCCAATTTGTAATCAAAGCACTCTCAACAGTAGTCTGCCTTTTTCTGAACTAGCTGTCAATCAAAGAGCTCAGCCAATTGTGAATTTTTGTGGACTACTACAAAATTGTAGTTTGGGGTGAGAGGATTATGCCTTTAAAGTTTTTCTGTGATTTATTGGACGATGAACTCTTGCCCATGTTATCTAAGCCTCTACATATCAAGACAATCTTTTCTCATTTTCCAGGTTAAAATAAAAGGCAGTTCTGTACAGCATTCAATTCGAAACATTTGAAAAAAGTCCTATGTATAGTAAAATCATAAAACTCCACAAGATATTAAAATTCAGATAACTACCACACATGGTAAAATTGACTTGTCAAGCTTTGTACATACACTGGGTTACACATCCTAAATAGCTGCAAATCAAATGAGAAATAAGAAAAAAAAAAACTCCCATGATGCAATAAATAACAAAATGCACCAATAGAGGTCATGCACTGATGTCAATGCATTGCACCTCTTATCATTTTGGTATCTACACGTCCATTTTACAATTTTTGTTACTAGGGTGCTGTTGTGTGAGTTGTGGTAACACAATGACTGACCCATGATCAGTTCCATCTAGTATATTAAACTGAAACAAGCCGATGTCATGTGCATGACCTCTATAGTAACTAGGTTGTAGAGACGCTCTAAAACTAGAATGAACTTGAGCACCATAGGGCGACACAGAGAATTAACATAGTATAAGAATTTGCTTAATGTGTAATAAGTACAGTAAGCTTAGATTTGTTTCTTTCTTCACCTGGCAAAAAACCTAGCAGCAGTCACCAAAAATCTAGCTTCCGGTTCCGATTGTAACAATGAACCATTGTGAGAGTTGCATATGATAATATGTGACACAAAAATCACTACTACATTAACCTCCCAAACCCAACCACTTGTAGACTGCAAGGCTAGCCTATTGTGGTGATGTGTTGACACAAGTCTCCTTTCGAACTGTGCATCATTTGATTCCAAATCCTGCCAAGCAGTGATAATTCAGTGGGAAGCAAAAGTGTTCCATGAATACTTTTCAAAATACAACACAAAGTTGACACATTGTGTCTTTAATTTTACCAGGCGCCTCTTTTCTTCATTTCTGCCTTAGTCGAGTCCTGAAGCACTGATGGCGCTTCATGAACATCACACAGAGTCTGAGCCTTTTAAAATTCCATCTGCTTCCCCATTGGTTGGAAGTATGACAGTGATGAGAAGACTGGCACTTGATGTGGCGGGTGCTCGGTGCTTGTGAGTGTTTGTGTACGGTGTCCACAACTATGCCGTTGTGGGAATGTCGTAGTACACTTCAGCCTTTCTGCAGGTTTCCTCACTATCGCAAGGTACCTCCTTGACTGGTTCAAGCCATGCAAATTCTGCTACTTCTTCGGCCTTACTAGGTGTGCAATGGGGTGGCACTGGAGAGGGTGCAAACATATACAAGAATAAAGTATCATTTTTGCACCGATTAAAAGAAGGATTTACCATCACATCAAGTTTTGATACACTAGAGGGTACTTATTTCAAACATTTCAGTGTAATTTCCATCAAAATGTAATGGGTGGTATCTCAAGACAGGGTTTCCCTTGGTACTCAATTGCAGAGATGGCTGCCTCGCAGTTTTTTAAAAATTGTCACAAAATGAAAATTGTTGAGAAAAACATCAGTAAAATGTAGAATAAATCACAATAGAAGACACCTTATCTTCATCCTAAATGAGTAGTCTTTAGATTTCACAGTCAATGCAATCATGCAACAACATCTGTGATTGGCTGAAATATTAATGTTATTGAAGATATTCTGTATTGTGTTCACATGATGACTATGATTAAGCCCTGAGAATCTCGGGTTCACCGTATGAGTGCAGTATGGGAGCAAAAAAATAAACTGAACGTATTCTACTGTGACAATTCTAGAAATTTGGAAAAACAAAGTTTTTAGCCCCTTAACCTAAGAAATTTCAGCAGAAAATGTACAGTTTAATTGTCCAAGGGAGCTACTGCATTCTGTATATGTTTGTGCTACAATATTAAAATTCTTTCCACAAAGCAGGTTCGAGTCCTGAAAAGGACCGAAAATAATCCACTTGGACATAAATATCAAAAATATTTGCAAGGAATAAGCAACAGACCCTCATGCAGCAATCTGCAATACATTTGTGAGCCTAAGGTTTAAAGCTTCTCTCTACCATATAATTTTCTGCTGCATGTCTTGGCACTTTTGCCATTGCCTAAATATGAAGCATACGTGTACGCTATGAACCTATCCCACACAGATGTATTTCTACTATCTCCTTACTGGAAAAGTTAGGCAGCGGTGATTTTTTTTGTTTTTACTTCAATTCTTATTCTTAAGTCACTATCAATTGATGTTTTATTTCTTCTGGACAATGATTTCAGACATGCAGCAACATATCTAGTTTATGAAAGGATTTCACCTGCAACAGCAAAAACTGAAAAAAAATTACTAAATCCTCCCACATATTAGTGTTATGTGATGCTGTAAGCAAAATAATATCATGACTGTACATTCCCAGAGTTGATCCAAATTGGCTATGGGGTTGATTCAAACCTTGCTCTACCAGAACTGAACTCTCAAACACCATAATATGTAAGCATTTTTCTCCAGAAAAGATAGAGGAGACTCTCAAGGATTTTGGAGGCTAGATAAGCATGCATGTGAAATTACAGATCTTATTTTTGCAGCATATATTTATATTTCCCAGCTTCATTCTAGTGTCCATAATTTTTTAAAATGCAAGAGCTTTCAGGGGGTTGGCCACAAGGGTGTTACCCCTGGACCCAACCAGGGTGTTACCCCTGGACCCAACCAGGGGTTTACCCCTGGACCCCACCAGGGGCCCTAAGGCGGTCCCCTGGAACCCCTGCCAAAGTGGGGCCCTCACACCACCACACACTCTCCAAAACCCAGGGGAAATCCTGCAAGATATGGACAGGTAAAGTTGTCACATTTTCAACAAAAAGTGAACTTGAAGCAAGCATCTATGACATGATATCTTCACATTAATGGGCAATCTTTCACTACAATTTACACCCAATTTTCTCCTCAACAATCCCATATTTTCAGGATATGATTGCATAAGTGGCATGAGAACTTTACAAAGTTTGCTTTCCTCACAAGGAGGTCCTATTCCCATTAACTTCAAGGTCAACATAACAGTTTAAAAAACAAAAACAAAAGGGGAAATGAAGCATTCATTGTTAATGTGAGGAAGTGATATAATCACTGCTGCCCACAAGCTCACTTTGGCACATAAGTCTATGTTCCAATTACTGATATCACAAGAAATCATGTCCGATTTGAATGGAAGTTTTACCATACTGTGCAGATTTGATCCCTTTTTGACACATGAAAATTTAATTTTTTGCAAAAACTTTCCCATTAAAAGATGAAAATTTAATTTTTGCAAAAACTTCCCCTTTAAAAGATTCAATCTCAAATCTTCACGACGTTTTGCTTGCAGTGGGGGTTGGGGATAGAGGGGAGGTTGGGAGGGGTCAGGCGTTCAATAAAATGGTGCATACATGCTCAAGTACTTCTGTGCCTTTCACCTAAAGGCACAATGTCAGAAGATTTTGCTGACAGTGGGGGCTGGGGTGGTGCAGTAAGTGAGAAGGGGAAAATATATACAAGGGTCAAAGAAAGTGCAATCTTCAAAGAAGAGACAGCATCTAAGAGCCTCACAATTCATTGTATAATGGTATTCATCAAAGTATAGCATTAGAATGGTAGAGTGTTTTCCACATAATTGAACCAAACAGCGCCCTACAGGAAGTGATGTAAGAACATTTAGGTTACACCAGAGAAAGAAGTCATAACAGGGCAGTCATATCATTCATGGGGAGTTTTCCTATATACTACCAAGGGTGGTTCAGGGAACTTTTGGGAAACGTAATATTGCAGGAAATGTAAAGTGGAAGATATCCAGAATACATTGTTACTACAATTTTTAAATGCACAGCCATAGCATTTACCGCAACTCTTCATAGGTGTTCATCACCTTGCTCTTTAATGTCATGCAATTTAAATCCATCAAGGGACTTACTGCCATTATGCTTGGTGCTTAGCCTGAGCAATGGAGTAGGAAAAACCAGCCAGTGAGCCAGAAAAGAAAAAAAGCCATGGCTGGCCGACTTAAAACAATTGGTTAGAAACTTAGCGATAACACCTTATTTAACTAACCAATGAGGAAACTTGAACTTTTGAGGTTACTATCAAATTGAGATTTACAGTGGTGATGTTCAGATGGTCTCGAGATAGACAGCTCCTGAACAAATACCCCTGACCAAAACCCCTGGAAAATGGGGATTTTCTCTTCACCCCCATCCCAACCCCGCAACCCCCCCTCCAGAGAATGAAGGAAAAAATTCCCACTTGTCATTTCCATAAAAATACAAAAAATGTCAGTGTATTGGTTTCTTATTTAAAAAGAGGACACCTTTCAGCAACGTTTAAACTTGCATAAATAAATACCCTTCCGCCTGCACTCATAGGGGCCTTGAAACAAACTCTTTCCCCCCTGAAGCCACCGGTAAATTTTGCCACTAATAAATGCTGCATTTTTTTTAATTCATATTCAGTTTCTGATACCTCTTCAAAGATTAAAAAGAAACTAAACCGAGCATGAACTTGAGCTTGGACCTGGTTCCTATGAATGAAGTTGCTAAACAAGTTGCAGTCAACTAGATTCTACCAGATTTGACACTAGCTAGCAGCCTTTTTTTACCATAACATGCAAAACTAACCATTGTTTAAAAATTTGCCAACAATTTCTTCCATGTAGGCCTTGTTCCTTGTAGATGCCTCCTTGTGGTTTACAATAGGATGCGGATAATCCTTTCCAATAATGCAGCCTGCCTTCTCTTGAACCTCCAAGGGGGCCTTGTGTGGACTAAACAGGTACCTTAAAGGCATCTTGGCTAGGACTGGAAGATATCTCCTGTTAAAAAGACATGAAACATTCCGAAAAGTCAAAAAATCCAAGGAGTCAGAACAAGTGCTCTCCTGCAGTCCTAAAATGAAAGTATTGTGAGTACGTTTCTTAGACAAAAACTGCAACTACCATGAGCAAGGCAAAATAAACACTGCTTTTAAAATTTCTAAATCCAGCACTTACTCCATACCATTCCAACTATATTCTCAAATTTTGGTCTGTAAGGTGTCTGTTTCATGTCTCGAGACATGTACATCATGCCTGACATTATGTCTCAAGGTTGGGTTAGGGTTAAAGAGGTGAGGTTAAGTTCGAGTTGGGAGGTCTTGAGACTAATTATTTTACTTCAAATGTTGTGAGGATTGAGTGCAATTTCAGTTTCACTTATTAGATGTGGACCAACTGCATGGTCAAGTGGTCAGAGTATCTGACATGCAGTCGGAATGTCTGGAGTTTGAGTTCTGGCCGAGTCATACCAAGACTGGAACCTACTGCTATTGTGTCTGGTGCTCAGCATAAGCAACGGAGTAGGGAAACAAGCCAGTGAGCCACATCTGGAAAAAGGACTGTGGCCCCAATTGGTCAGAAACTGAGCTACAAAACTCAGAAGTTCTCGTGCAGTAAGAAAAGAGCTGCCGGCACAAGAATGTCACACATATTTGTGTAATATTATTGCTTCTTGTAGCCATTGTTTCAAGTATACAATGAACCTGAAATTTTTGACATAAGTGGCACTTGTCATACCAAGCCTGAAAGTTTAACTCCCATTTTTTACCAGTGCATGAGCCACAGGTCTACTAAGCACAAGAGCAATGTATTTGATCCATGTGACACAAGGTATGTTTTGCTGGGCTTATTTCTCTTCTTGTGCAGTAAAGTCAGACACACAATAACAATCAATAATCACAATGCAAAAATTTCATTGAGGTTTGGATGATGTACGTTCTACTCCAGACAATGCCATAATGTCCCACATCTTATCCGTCAAATGTTGGGAAAATAATTTTGCTCTAAGCCAGGTAAGCTTTAACTGCCACCAACAACAATCAAAACCACAGTTTTGTACGTTTCCCGAAAGGATACTGTTAAAGATCACCATTGGTCCTTGAGGAATGATAGTGCACTGCAAGTTATGACCAAAATGTCCATGCATCTGAGTGGGGCATTACCAGGTTCAATATTGGATAGCTTGGCAATTTAAACATCCCCACGAAAAGCAATGCAATGAAGAAATTCTCCTTCAGGGTTATCTCAACGACACTTGACAACTTAAAATACTGCGGAAGAGTGTTTATTTTCTCCACGAAACCATTCCAGTATGTAATGAAGAGGCTATGATATTCACCTGTGGCAGTAACTGAGAATATTTTACTAGCAAATTCTCTTAGAGAGTCAATACATGAAGCTATTAAAGTAATAGCTCCATGGCCAATACAAAGAGAACTCTCCAGTTAATAAAAAACATGTATGTTAGCAGATCCGCAGTCATGCAAGGGGTCGCCAAAGAGGGCTAAGCCCCCATGATTTTCCCCAGATAGGCCTAATTTGATTATTTTCATCGACTTATTACTTGCAATAGCCCACACACTTTGTCACCTTGAAAATTTCCCCGGGTATTGCCTTCTTCTCACTCTGGCTACGAGCGGGAACTAGGCTATAGCATATTACGGTGACTGCCCTATATTCTGACAGCCCTATATGTTCCGACACCCATGTGCTCATCTACGATCAAATGTCGGAACATAAGGGGGTTGGAATACGAGGGTGTAGTGTACAGGGCTGTAACCGCATATTACCGGAGGTATATATATATAAAAATATCAAACCAATTCTGAACGGCCCCTACCAAGATTCTTGCAGAGGCACTCTTTAGGTTACTTTACTACGTACAAGTAATTAGCATAGGCCTGCTGAAAATATAGACCTACAAAGAAGGCCTACACTGTAGGTCAGCCATTGTGCTTGGTACTAAGCATAAGCTGGAAAACTGCTTGGTGTTCAGCATAAGCCGGAAAATACGTCAGTGAGCCACAACTGAAATATAGCCTTGGCCAGCCTGATTTAACCAACAAACTTAAGCCATGAAAACCTCATCTAACCTGACCTTAACCTATATGAACCAAACTCAAACTAATTGTGGCCGTTCTCTACAAGCAACATCAAGCTACCACTACCAATGGTTATTACAGGTTTAAAACTAAGCTGGTTTGAAGTCTTCTTACAAACAAGACCAGCTACTACGGAACCTCCGATAATTCAATCAGGGAGTTGCGAGGCAACTCCCTGATTCGATCGCCTTTAAGCAGCAGCAACATTAATTACACAAGGAAAAATAATGTCTGAAAACATCTCTGAAACAGAATAAACGATTTCAAATCCACAAACTGCAAACACAGCCTTACACAGGCACACGATACTTCATGACACTGGCACCCTCACAATACCCTACAGCTCGTTTATCGCAAAGAATCGACTGGTCTCTTGTTTTATACACAGAATGTACTGCAAATCATCATTGAGTTAACTGTATGTGGAGAAAGTTTACACAGTAAAACTCCATTGCGATTGTCCCCAGATGAGAAGCACTTTGACTTGCTTGTAGTCGTAGTACGTTACAGATATGTAAAATACGGAGTACAAAGCGGATGGGTTGCAGATTGCTATATCATTAGTGGCTATATATGTGTACATTGTTTTAGTCTGATCTAAGACAACAAGGAGTGTGGCTTATAATCACAGGCTTAGAGGATTTTCTCCAAGAATGCAGTAAACTTCAAAGTTATTTACGACTTTTTAAATTATTAACCCCTTACCGTTGTGCTCTGATCGGGGCATATTTGCGCGCCTCGGGATTGGGCGGAAAAGCGGACGTAGCCCGCCCCGCACCGGCTTCCGTAGGCCATTGACCCCGTAACCTTAAACTATTGTCTCTCTCGCTCTTGTGGCCGAATTTTCAGGTAGCTACTCACAGTTTCGAGCTCCGCATGAAACAGTAAAGATGTGTCACAGCCGAGCTCTCCGCATGGGTCCAAAAGGACCCAAACAACGGTAAAGGGTTAAACATGTGATGACCCCATAAATTTTTAGTAAGAAAAAAGTCTTTGACTTTTGTTTTGTAGAAACACTGTGTCGAGCAATATTGTAAAAGCATGCGGTATGAGTAATCGTCCTCGCTCATTTGTATGAATGACTTGTACTAGTCAATATCGACTTTGCAATCCGCGGTCCCTCTCAAAGTTTTGCCTCGGTGAACTTGAAGACCGGCTCCCTAGTTTTCCCTTTCGGGAAACCAAAAAAGGAACACCTTCTTACCATAACACAGCCATATACCAAACAAGAAATCTGTAAATATGTGTCTACATGTCCCTTCCTTGAAATATTGTGCTAACAAGGTTTGACCTCTAGTCACAGATGACCTTTGACTTTAACCAAAAATGTTATGGACTATCTTCACACCATACACACATCTACATATTAAGTATGAAATATACCCAAGTTTCCTACCTTGAGATATCATTTTTAACAAAGGTTTCAAAGTTTTACCCCTGTTGACCCTAGATGACATCTGACCTCTTCAAACAACAAAAGTGACCATGTTCTCACCATAATACAAATAAATACTAAGTATGAGAACTATCTAAGCTCCCTCACTTGGGATATCACATTTACAAAGTTTTCAAATTTGGAGTGTAGATGACTTCCACAATAGACAATAGGGTTCTTCCTCTTAAATATGGGGCAACTGTGTTCCAAATTTGGTAAGAGTCAATTTCCCTTCTTATCATGTTGACGATCAAGTGTCACAAACATGCATGCACGAACATGTGCACACACACCCACACACACTCACATGTACTAGCATGACTGCATAGGTTTCTACTTCATCACAACCAAAAATGAAGAACCTTTCTTTTTGATACGTGGCCTCTACACACATCGGACAAGTTTCTTTTCAAGGAAGATTGTGATCTTTGCCCAAAACTAGACCCTTCTCTCGAAGGCATACAGCAGCTTACAGCATTAATATTCTGAGGCATCCTTCACATAATCACAAGTCAAAACATAAGTTATCTATAGACCCCCATAAAGCACCAATTTTGTTGTTAATTAATTGACGTTCCCCACAAACCATCAATGTTTTTTCAACTTAATTTTTTAAACTTTCATCCCATCACTCCCATCCCCCATTGGCAATAGCTCTATCGTAGAGGACACTCCAGACTGAGAAAAGAAGAGGAAGTGGTTGCCAAAAGTTGACAAGTTGTCAATAAATATCAAAGGAAGTTTGATCCAGCATTAGTTGCTTCAATTAAATTGTTTCAATTAATTTGCCATCAATGCCCCCCACATATGATCATTTTTTTCATCCACTGTTTGATATCAATAAATTGACCAAAAATTGATTATGCCACCATTCAACTCTTTTCTGTCTGTTGGGTGGTAGAAAGCAAAAATATACAGCACCATCTATTACATACCTTTTTCATAAGGCCGACCATTTATTTGGAGGATGCCACACAATGTTAATTAATTAATTAATTAGCCACAGAGTGTAAACAATGTTAAAGTGTTTTGTTAAGGTACCAGCACATTTGTTTTGGTTTTATCCCTTCCCCATCACAGACGGCAGTAGGGCCGACGCCCGTTTAGCTCCCTACAAACCTTCTCTGCTTCCAAAGAAATTGCAAAAAAGTACAAAGGACTGAGGAATAGAATTTTGGTGAGCAGTTTTTTTTTTCTCCAAAGTAACCCAGATACTGACAAAAATTATGTGCACCCAAAATTCTATACCACAATCATTTGTAATTGCTTTCTGGGACAGGATATGATGATACCTGACATACTGTCCCCTTGGATCCATTCTCCGACCATAGTTTACCGGACAAAAACAGGAAGGACACTGGAGAAACTTTTCAAAGGCAGAACTAGAGACCCACATCCAATTACCAGAACAAACACTCCAATCAGCATCTAAGAGATACTTATAGAAAACCTGCAAAGAGATTATTGAAAAAAGGCCATATAAATCTTCCACACAGGAAAATCGCAGATGTGCAAAAAATATTCAAGTCAAACACACATTGTTTTGTTCCTTGCCGATTAAATTGTTAAACATATGACGTTGACAAATGAACTCTCCTTGTTTTCAAATTATTTTAAAAGAGTTGGAAAGCTTGAAAAACAGAGCTACTTTGGACACTAAACCATAAATCATATTTTTTAGAAAGTGAAGCGGCTTTCAAGTGTACCTCAAATCTAAAATTTCAAAATTACATAATTTGTGATGAGTGCCATCACACATCTGCACAAGGTGCTGTAACTTTCAGAAAAACAAACACATACAAAGACTGTAACTTGAGTAGTACAACAATGACATCACAAATTATTAACGCAATATACCATTTCAAATTGAGCAAATTAACTTCAACAATTTATATTTCAGCTCAAGAATGCCCCATAAAGATGGTAGTTGGACTGTAAGAATTCATCTCCATGCTCTGTTATTTACACATTTTTGAAATTACAGAATTTAGGTGAACTTTAAAGGCATATCCTTGTGTCTTTTCACTTGGGTCTCTTAAGGTTGCAATAAAAAATAAAAAAAATTCAACAAAACCACAAGAAGTTACGTAAAGTTAGCACATTGTCCCAGATTCCTTTTGAGTGAGCCTTTCGGCATACCAGAAGTCCGCCAAAAGGCTCACCAACATGCGATGTAGTAAAAGTACACGTTCATGTACTAAAATTACATGTTCATGTACCAAAAATATTCGATGATGCATTAACTTCATACAATCATGATGTAAATTTACACCATCATGTACTAAAATGTTACGATGTACACCTGAAATCACACGTTGTACATCTAAAAACACATGTTGTACATGTAAAAATGTAAGATCATCATGTTATTATTGTCTCTTCCGCATGCCATATTGAGTGAGCCGTTCGGCGTATCAGAAGTCCGCCAAAAGGCTCACCGACATGCCATGTAGTAAAAGTACATGTTGATGTACTAACTGCTTACCATGATGTACTGATTTCATACGTTCATGTACTGTTTGCATACGTACATGTACTGACTGCATACGTACATGTACTGAATTCATAGGATAATGTACTAAATGAATACGTTCATGTATCGGAGGGGCCCATGTGAGTATCAAATGGTAATAGGCCTCTGTCAATACTAAGGGCCCAAAGAATTGATTTTGAAGCTACAACCTGTGGAACTTTTGATTCGATTGGAAATCTCAATGGTACATTGCATTAAATACACTAAAGAGAACAAAAGATTTTTTTCTAATTTCCGTGACCAAAGATGGCCCAGGGGCCTAACAGCCCTGTTGATAGAGAAACTTAGTTCAAGAACCGGAAGTACCAAATCATCATTGGGTCTGTTGGCGACGGGTAGGCCTGGACATTTACTGGACATGACAAGTTGAAGTATTAAGGGTCAAAATACATTGCAGCATAGTGGTAGATCGAAATTTTTGGGCCCAGGGCCCCATTGTGGGCAAGAAAGGCAACGAACACCAAAGGAAACATTGAAGTAACACTCAGTGACCACTGCATTCTTATTTTTTGTCCTTATACAGAGGTAATGTAATAGCTGATATGAAAACCAGTATAGCCTAACCATTTAAGGTCCCTGGGTCCCGGCCCCACAGATCCTTCAGTATTGCCAAGGGTTGCATGCGTGGTGTAAAGCATATGAGAAAGGACATGAAGCTGCTGTTCATTTCACTTTAGTGGCAAGAATCATTACTTCATTTTAAATTTCCCAATACACGGCCCTGGGCCCACTTTCAAATCCGCCGACTGACTCTTGGTGGGAAATTACTTCATCCTACATTATATTCTCATATAGTATACTTTAGGGTTCCATATAATTTACTTTATGTTGCATGTTAATTTGCACCCAATATTCATAAGGACCCCAGATGGGCCTCTAAATATGTGGTACATGTGGGCAACTGGTTTGTTGGTTTAACATAGTGACCCAGTCTTTTCCCATATGGTATCTGGCAAATCCCATAAACATCGACAAGCAGTGGCCCAGGTTTGCTACCAAATGATTTCCTCATGGGCCCAGGCCTTCTGGGACCTAAAATAATTAGGTTATAGGAGTTTCCATACTAATTTGATCACCATGTCTGTGTAATGATAAGAAGTAAGAAAGCATTGGTTACTGAGTGTCACTTCAATGTTTCTTTTGGTGTTGGGTGCCTTTTTGCCAACAATGGGGCCCTGGGCCCAAAACTTTTGATCTACTACCATGCTGCAATTTGACCCTTAATACTTCAACTTGTCATGTCCAGTAAATGTCCAGGCCTACCCGTCACCAACAGACCCAATGATGATTTGGTACTGCCGGTTCTTGAACTAATTTTCTCTATCAACAGGGCTGTAAGGCCCCTGGGCCATCTTGGTCATGGAAATTAGAAAAAAAAACAGACAATAGCATGATGATCTTACATTTTTACATGTGCAACATGTGCTTTTAGATGTACAACATGTGATTTTACATGTACATCGTAACATTTTAGTACATGATGGTGTAAATTTACCTCATGATCGTGTGAAGTTAGTACATCATCGTATATTTTTGGTACATGAACATGTAATTTTAGTACATGAACGTGTACTTTTACTACATCACATGTCCGTGAGCCTTTTGGCAGACTTCTGGTATGCGGAAAGGCTCACTCAGTATGGCATGTGGAAGAGACAATAATAACATAATGATCTTACGTTTTTACATGTACAACATGTGTTTTTAGATGTACAACGTGTGATTTTACATGTACATCGTAACATTTTAGTACATGATGGTGTAAATTTACATCATGATCGTATGAAGTAAGTACATCATCCTATATTTTTGGTACATGAACGTGTAATTTTAGTACATGAACGTGTACTTTTACTACATTGCATGTCGGTGAGCCTTTTGGCGGACTTCTGGTACTCCGAAAGGCTCACTCAGTATGGCATGTGGAAGAGACAATAATAACATGACGATCTTACGTTTTTACAAGTACAACATGTGTTTTTAGATGTACAACGTGTGATTTTACATGTACATCGTAACATTTTAGTACACGATGGTGTAAATTTACATCATGATTGTATGAAGTTAGTACATCATCGTATATTTTTGGTACATGAACGTGTAATTTTAGTACATGAACGTGTACTTTAACTACATCGCATGTTGGTTAGCCTTTTGGCGGACTTCTGGTACGCCGAAAGGCTCACTCAGTATGGCATGTGGAAGAGACAATAGTAACATGACGATCTTACGTTTTTACACGTACAACATGTGTTTTTAGATGTACAACGTGTGATTTTACATGTACATCGTAACATTTTAGTACATGATGGTGTAAATTTACATCATGATCGTATGAAGTTAGTACATCATCGTATATTTTTGGTACATGAACGTGTAATTATAGTACATGTACGTGTACTTTTACTACATCGCATGTTGGTGAGCTTTTTGGCGGACTTCTGGTACGCCGAAAGGCTCACTCAGTATGGCATGTGGAAGAGACAATAATAACATGATGATCTTACGTTTTTACATGTACAACATGTTTTTTAGATGTACAACGTGTGATTTTACATGTATATCGTTACATTTTAGTACATGATGGTGTAAATTTACATCATGATCGTATGAAGTTAGTACGTCATCGTATATTTTTGGTACATGAACGTGTAATTTTAGTACATGAACGTGTACTTTTACTACATCGCATGTCGGTGAGCCTTTTGGCGTGCCATACATGAAGACATAACAGATTTCCCACAATGCCCCAAATTTCAAAGAAAAATTGTATTACCTCAAATATTAGTATCTTCCAAATGATATGTGTAATTGAGATACAGTTTTAACCTCCTGAAAGAGAAAATCTTTCTGCGTACTCTGAAGTTACCAAATTACCTCGGGAAAATTCCTTTGACTGAGGATTTATATTGAGGGGTAAAGATCACATACTTACCTGAAGACCTTCCTCCCAACTTATCCAGAGGTCACCTCGGGTCAAGAAACAGGCCACAGAATGACGTCCAACCTGGTGGATCCAGCCTTCTAGTTTCAATTGTTTCATACAGGCATCGATCCAAGGAAACCCAGTCTCACCCTGAGGAAAATATATCACAAAATGCAATACTGAGCACACATCATGCCAAAGTTTTCACAAAAATTACATATTACTGGAGTGAAGTTAGGTGGGGTTTAATGGCACGCCAAGTGGTGCAGCTAGGATTTTTTTCATGGGGGGCTTTGGGGGACTGCACACTTTTGTAGGGGGGGCTGGGGTTTACTATCTAAGCGTAGTGCCACCATTGGTTGGCGTGGAGCATACAAAGAAAATTTTGGATTTTAATACCTCCCAGGTGGCTGGAAATGGCATTTGCCAGGTTTAATTGTCTTTCATTCTGGTACGAAAAATTTGGTGATTTTTCTCTGATTTAACGACATACCAACACAGATGTGTCACATTGTGCCATCTCAGTAAAACAAAACAATGGTGGGCTAAAAATGATATAAAAGGTGTCATTAAAATCATACCAACATATTGTCAAAAGTAAATGTCAGAGTCTTGCCAAAAACTTGTGCAGAGGTTGCTTTTCTTGAGAAAGCCGAACCTGAGAGAAGGATTTGTGCACTCGAATAGTGTTTTCAGTTTTGGAGCAGTGAAGTTCTTCTGTGAATGTGGTGACACTACCATCTGAAGAAAACATCACAAACTGAAAATGGTGGCCCACAAAATCACACCAAAGCCTGATTTCTTTTGCAATGGTACTTCCCTAATTTGAAGATTATATAAAAGCTTCAATTCTTGGAGCTTAATTATGACTTAGCCTTTTTCATACAGCTTATTCACAACAGAAATTAACGCTCTTTTTACATCTTGATCTTGTGTTGTCCCGTTACTGAAAAATGCATTTGAATATATTTACAGTATTTTTTCATCACCCCCCCCCCCAAAAAAAAGTTCCAAGATATCATTGACCTAAAAGACAAGGGTCAAAGGTCAAGAAATGCTTTAATATGTTAAAGGGGTCCATGTTCTAAGCAATTTGGTTAAATTTTCATGGAAATGCAATGTGTACTTCTAAAGACATCAGCAGATGAAGATGACAATTTTCAAAACAAAATGCATTTGAAACAAGCATACATGTTGCCATATCCTTACATTAATTGCTTTGATACAAATGGTTTAGCTGTAAAACCATTATTTGAAATTTATACATATCATACGTATGGTTTTGCCGCAAAGCCATTGCACTGCTGAGTCCTGATATAGCTCCTTATAAATTTACCATGTGTTATCTTGTTTTGGACACAGGCTAGTCTTGAAGAGGAGGTATATTTATAAATGAGCATCCTCTTGGGTTTTAGCAGAAGCAAGTATGGTGGTCTCCATACAAAAATTTAGTATTTGCGGAACGGTATATAAAATAAAATATATAGTTCAGTATGGTGGGATGGACCCTCTTCAGTAGCAAAAGGGTAAATAAGCAGGCTTTTTTTTTTTCAACTTTACCCACCAATTTTCTTTCTTCTCAATAATCCCATATTATCAAAATGTTATTGTTTGAGAGGCAATGCGAACTTCATAGACATTGTATTCCTCACTGGGAGGCCCTATTGCCATTAAATTCAGGGTCAACACAATAGACTGATGAAAAATAAAACAAAGGAAAACAAAGTACTCCTTAGATCAATGTGAGGAAGTTTTACAACTTGCTCGCCTCAAGGTTACTTTAGGTCACAAAAAAGCAGTATCTACAGATGTTGTTATCAAAATAAATGCATGTCCAATTTGAATGGCAGTTTCACCAAATTATGTAGATTGAATTTGTCTTTCAAGTATGAAGAGAGTGTTTGACTAAACCATCCCTGTAATGCATTTCTATTCATCTAGCCCCACTCCCACCCTCCAAAAAATATTTTTCTAACCCCTCCTGAGCATAAGCCATTTAGCTGCTTCAGTCTTGCTATGTGCCTGTTTCAACAACACATGACAGTCATGTATTCTATTTTCTATGAAAAAAAACTTTATTTACAAAATTTGAAGGGGTCTGGCACAACATCCATCAAAGTCCCACAAAACAAAAGGTATTATTCTGCAATAGGGTGTATTTATATATATTTAGAATTTTCTCTTCTTCTACTGCATTTCATTTTTTAGGAAGAAGAAAAGGTAAGGGAAAAGGTTTGAGCCAGGAAGCCCCCAAAACCCTGTTAAAACAACTCACTTCAGTCCAAGCTCTAAGTTTCTCCGGATCTTTGTCCCAGTTGATACGGAGACAGATGGGGTTGTTTTCCATTTTGTCAAAGTTTTCATTGCTGACTGACATCGTGTAAAAGTACTCTCTCCATATCAGCTGAGCTGTCACGTGGTTTGAGCTGATCTTGTGTTGGGCCTGTTAAATACCAAAGGATAGCTAGGTAACACATAGAATTATCCATGTAAAGTGTCCATGGGTTTAACAAACACAGTTTAAGTTACTTTGATGATGAGGTTTATGACTACTTTTCAAAACAACTTGTTTAAGTTGGGCCAACCACAGCCTTTTTTTTCAGTTGTGCTCACTGGCTTGTTTTCCTTACTCCACTGCTTATGTTGAGCACCAAGCACAATGGCAGCAGGTTCCATTTTAAAAGTCATCTGTACAATCCAGTCAGGAGTCAAACTCCGGACATTTCGGCAACAAGTCAGAGGCTCTAACCACTTGGCCATGCAGTCATTACTTTTGGGCAAAGTAGACTTGGTGATATTCAAGAGATAATTTTGCACCTTAAGTAAATCATGTGTTGTGCTTCATCTTCTTCCTCTTTAATTGTACCTCGAGTCAAAATCTTCAAAAATATATACTAAACAGCATGAAAAATAAATTTTAATGGTCCAACTCCCATCTTCATAGGAAATTCTTGAGCTGAGATATAAAACATTGAAATTTATTCACTTAAAACAAATTATTCCATTGTGCAATACTTTGTGACTTTCTTGTTGTACAACTCAAATTACCTGCTTTGTTTCCCTTTAAAATTAAAAATGTTTTTATGACCTTGAACACTTCCTGTTTGCTTGCACAGCATGTTGCACAGAGAGGGCTTATTTAATGACATCACCCCATAACAGTAAGAATGCTATAGCACCTTTGTACAAGGTGCAGTAACTTTCAGAAAAACAAAGCAATATAAAGATTGTAATTTGGGTAGTACAACAGTGATACTTTTGCTATGTTACTGTGCAGATTTGGGTCACTTTTCACATATGAAAATTCAATTTTTGCTTAAACTTCCCCTTTGAATAACATTCGATGCAAAAACACGTTAAACTAGAAACTTCCAAATTATATAAAATTTTAAAGCTACCAATACTTTCAACCTCAGCACCTAATAAAGGGGGAGGGAAGAAGTGACAATAGTAAAGAATAGAATCTTACCTCTGTGTACAATTCATGGATTTCCCAGTAAAACTTGCGAATAGACAAAGCTCCGAAACGAAGGTAAGCACTCAAGCTCAAGGGGGGCTCAAGAAGTTTTGGGTTGTACTGGTTCACCATAACGATATCCAACTTGAATGCCTGCAAATGAAAAATGAATTGGATTAATCACATTGTTGAGACCTGAAACTTCGGCATGTAAATGGGTCACTGAGTGAAAATGTGACAGAGCTGATTGGCAAATCCAAGCCATCTCACCAAGGATTGTTGTAACCCGAGAGACAATGTGACAGGGCTGGAGCAGGGTACACTAACATTTGCATGAAAAACTCCGTAAGAAATAATATTTACAAACTGCATAAAGATATTTTTAAAGCCCTGTTTACATGATCATACATTTGGTCAAAAACATCACCATGCACTTGTATGATTGTGCTAACGTACAAAGGTATGATGATCATTTTGACTGATTCAACGACAAATCTGAAGTACATCCAATATGTATGAAGGTGTTCAAATATTTAGCTGCATGTTTCATCTTCTCAAAAAATGTTCAAACACTTGTATGACAGTGTTTGTGAAGAAAGAGCAATTTGTAAAGATACCAATCATAACTACAATAAATGCACATTAGCAACAAGTGTCAGCAACTACAGCTGGAACTGTCTCATTTTAAGACGCGTGTTTGGTCTAGCGGTAAGAGCAACCACCACTCACGCGGAACGTCCAGGTTTGATTCCCAGGCCGAGTCATACCAAAGACTCTTAAAAATGAACCTATTGTGAGTGATGCTCGGCATAAACAATGGAGTAGAGAAAACAAGCCAGTGGGCCACCACTGGAAAAAAAAAAGCCGTGGCCGCTCAACTTGACCCAATAGGTTGAAAATTGGGCCGTAAAACTCCATCTAACTAACTAACTAACTCATTTTAAGCCGATTGTATCTTTTTTAGTCATAAAAATGATATGAACTGTTTTCTGTAGAAACAGGTGAGTACCAACATGGTGAGTACACAGCTCCTTGGTGCAGCAGCCCTTTTGTATGTATTGCCACTGCTTTTTGTACATACGAGGAATCTTCAGCTTACGTTAAAGTTACACAAAATGTTTACAAACTTCTGCCTTAGGGAGTTCCAACTGAGAGAGGTATGTTGTGCAAGTCAGACTTACAAAATAATGGTTTTGTTTGTAAATAGCTTTTGTGAGTCAGGCTCCTGATTTGTAAATGCAAGTCATTTCACCAAGTCATGGGGTCACTGAGAGATGATGTGACAAGGCTGATTGGTAAATGCAAGCCATTACATCAAGGAACTGGGTTATGAGAGACAATTTGACATAGAAAATGCAAGTCATTTCACCAAGACGGGGGACCGCTGAAAGATATTGTAACTAGGTTGATTGGTAAATGCAAGTCATTTCATCAAGGAATTGGGTCATTGAGAGACAATGTGACATAGTTAATGCAAGTTATTTCAACAAGACATGGGGTCACTAAAAGATAGTGTTACTAGGTTGATTGGGAAATGCACATCATTCACCAAGACATGGGATCACTAAAAGACAATGTGACCAGGCTGATTGGTAAATGCAGGCCATTTCACTTAGACATGGGGTCACTGAGAGACAATGTGACAAGGTTGATTGGTAAATGCAAGCCAGTTCACCAAGGAACTGGGCCACTGGAAGACAATGTGACAAGGCTGATTGGTAAATGCAAGTCATTACATCAATGAATTGTGTCACTGAGAGACAGTGTGACAATTTTGATTGGAGGGTGGAGTTGGGATAATGGTTGCACAAACTGTCTTGCTCACTAGAGGTTACTAGGTCAAACCCCAAACAATCACTTGTAAATTTTCTTCGGACTTTAATTGTTTAGCATAGCTTTTGACAGTGACACTAAGGGGATATTTAACTGGTAAATCTTGATTAACTTTCTGATAGTCTAGTCCATTTCAAAAAGCTTGCATGTTGTCTGACTCAGGATATTGTCTTCCATTAGTTCAGCTGTCAGGCAGTGGTTCAGGCAAGGCACCTTCACCTTTCCCAGCCCATGGGGAAGTGGCTTAAAGCCTGAGAATACACTCTTGTTCGAAAAATGCTGAGATCAATTATCAATCTTGGGAGCGGTAAGTACACATCAGCAACCTCTTAGCATAAGTTGCGAAGAGAACTGGAGCAGCTATGCGGCAGCATCTCAATACTTTTATTTATGACCAATGGTAATAATGAAGCAGTGGAATGATGTGCCTAAGTTTTTCAGGATATAAAGGAAAAGAGCAATCATCCTTTTGGTGATCAGGTACAGTATCATGCATCAAAATGAAAGATGGATTAAATTTCCCATCACACATACAGTGCAGGTTTGTTAATCTATTGTGGTGCACTGTGGACATTCAAATATTTATAGCAGACATTTATAATATCCTGATACTGTACATTTTATGCTAAAAATTTAAAATGGTTATCAAATATTAGAACAAAAATTCATTAACTAGAGTAGCTAAGCTACTGTCGCTCAACCTTTTTGTCGTTACCAGTATTTTTTATTCATCTTGAACAAAATCATGGTGCTCCAGTTGGGCGGACCAGCAGGTGAACACTGTTCACCTAGCAGTTGAACTGTGTCAGGGATAAATCTCTGTAGCTAGTTCATCCCCTTAAGATGTACCTTAAGTCATGTGACTTAAGGAAATATATATATTAAAGAGCATGAAAAGTGAATGCAAACAGTCCAACTCCCATTTTTATAGGACATTACTGAGCTGAAACATGAAATGTTGAAGTTTATTCTGTTGAAACAAATTGGTCTATTGTGCAATTATGTAATTTGTGACTTTCTAGTTCAATGTACAACTCACTTAAGATGTTTGGTTTCCTTTGAAAATTAAAAATGTTTTTAAGACCTTGAACACTCCTCTTTGCTTCCATAGCATATTACATTACCCCGTAAGAGTAAAAGTGCTATCACACCTTGGTACAAGGTGCAGTAACTTTCACAAAAACAAAGAAAGACAAAGAGTAATTTAACTTACAGTTCAACAATGACATCACAAATTATTGTGCTATGTACCATTTTAAATTGAATAAACTTCAACATTATACATCTCAACTCAGGAATTCCTATGAAGATGGAAGTGGACTGTTAGCACTTATTTTTCATGCTTTTTAATTTATGTTTTTCAATTCTTTTTTTTTTTTTTTTTGACTTGTGGTACACTTTTCATAATACTGCCTATGAGGGCAGGAATCTGAAACTTCAGTCATAGTACACTTGACCAGTTTGCGTAGTACAGTGGCATAAGCAATGAGGAAAGAGAAGATACTCAAATGTCTTCCCTCCCCCTCCCCTCAATCCATCTCTCCCTTCCAATCATTTTCATCTGTTTTCCTCTCCCTCCCTCCCCAGCTCACTCCTCTGTGAAATTTGTAAACAAAAAGTGCTGTATTGGAAGAAACTTCAATGCACCATCCATTTGAAGGCTGATAGGAAATGCTATTTTGTGTCCATTCAAATTGACAGTATTCCAAATTGTTACATGTAACAAGATCACACAGTATATCCACCACTACTCCAGCTTGACCAGGGAAACAAACTTTGTGATGAACCAAACAACACTACAGTGACCCCACAGTATGGAAGTGTCCTCACACAGCAAGGAGACTTAGGAGAGATCTGTGTAATGGCAGCTCCCTAGTAATAGATACTAAAATTACTGGAGGATAAGTAATTAGCTGACTGGGAACTCATGTTGTGTACACAATGGACACAGGCAGTTACAAAAGTAGGCCTACAGTACATGCTAATAATGCATCCACTGGGATTGTGTTGCATGAAGTTTTGCCTTGAGGCAAAAAATTGATAAAAATGGCAAAAAAATTACCACTTTTCTTCAATTTATCTTGTAGATAGGAAGGAAATCTGTTGCCCCATCAAAATGACACCCGTACTGCAAATTTGGGGAAAATCCACTGGCAATTACAGAGGCTGAAACCTTTTAAAAAGTGAGACAGACATTTTTTGTGAGACAGACATTTTTACCCTCTACAGTATAACATAAGCTCTACCCAATTTGTCAGTTGAGCTAATGATACTGTTATACTAAAAAATAATCATTGTAAAGCATATATTGAAACAACAAAACACAAACAATTATTCAGCTAGATGGAGATCAGTCTTATAAAGAAGAAACTGTTTCTAACCAGTTCCAACAAATAACAAAAATGGGGTCTTGAAGTGCCAGCAAAAATCCTCAACACCTACACTACGATGAAAAAAAAAAAAACCCAAAAGGCCTAAATAAGAATGGGATACTCATGGTGTCAGTAGAAGGCATCAGGGGAGCAATCCTTGGGGCAGCTACACTAAGCATTGGTCAAGTTTCCTAATAACAATCATGAAAAAAACAGCGGAATCGTGCCAGACAATTTGACAAACATGTTAACAAAATCAGCCAAAAACGAAGGAGGAAGTTGTTAGGGTACATACAGACTGTCCTCCATGGGTAATTTTGCTGCGGTGCAACTAGTGTCTTGCCAGATGGTTATTGCCAGCAAAAAGACATACATAGGTTAACAGAAGGTAGTAAAGAGTAAATTAGATACTCAATCATTACAACACAGCTTAAAACTTTGAATGCTATAGATCGTCTAGGGCTATACCTCTGATTCAGATTTCAATCTACGCTGGAAAAGATCTAAGGCTTTAGTTTCACCACCATACCAGAGTTTATGTTCTTGTTCTGGAGTTTCTGGGGTTGCTGTAACAAAATAAAAAACAAGAAAATAAACAAGCAAGATAATTTATACCCAGCCATTTTGTCCGTATACTATTACATCAGAAGCATTTCAAATGTGACATGTTCAACTCATTGCAATAGGGCTCTACTTTGTACCAAAACTGGTCGCAAACATTTCTTTCTTTCAACATGAAAAATTTATATGCCAAATATACAAAGGGTTGGCAACAGATGGGTTCGAAGTTCACATTTGCGCCTGTGTTAGTTACCTTTCCGTTACGTTCAAGTGAAACAAAGCGTACAACGACTGGTTCAAAGTAAATGGACTTACTGATTGGTCAGTTTTTATGGTATCTTCACAAGCACAGATTTATAAACGTGTTTACATTACTAAGCTTTTACAATGGAAAAGTTGGAAGTGCATTGATTTTCCAAGAATGAAGGAGTGTGTGTCAATTAAGCTGGAATATTATACACAAATAAATGTATAACATGGATATATAGAGCACATTTTAAAAAGGCATGCATGCTGACACTCCTCACAATGAAATTTTGGCTTATGTGTCCTTAAAGGGCAAGAGCAGTCCCCCCAAACTTACTTTAGGCAACAGCTAAATATCACAATTTCCTTCTTATTTCTCTTTAAAGTATCTTTTATAATATTTTGGGACTTCAATGTTGCACATTCAAGGTAAAACAAGCAGTAACTTTTAGTAAATTTCACATTTGAGGACAAAAAAATATTGTCACATGACTCTCAAGAGCCAATCATGAAACAGGACAGTCTACTACACTGCTTCAATTTGGGAGGACTGCTCTTTACCTTTAATTATGATGTAAACAGCTGCAAACAAAGTTAGGTTCCTGTGATGATGTCATTCTTGGGTCAACGCCCTTTTACATTTTTGAGCTGTTGTGCTGGAAGGGGTACCATTTCACTTGAGCATTTCTCTTTCGTGGGGCTGGATTTTTTAAATAAAGGCTATTTTGTCGTTAGACAGCGCCAGAGAATGACCTCAAATCATTGTTATAAAGTCATTTCAAGGGCTCTTTCATAATATTTTGCAACTTGACACTTCATAATAAAAAAAGAAGCCATGAAACAAACAACCTTGTACTAGGAAAAGAATGAAACCTGCTATCTAAAATAGGGCACAAACAAAAATCCAAATTTATCTTTGCCGTAGATTGAAGGTAACTTGATTAACAACAAACACACAAAACATTACAACTTGACTCCAGGGAGTTTCTGTTTGTAATGAAGGCTGTCAGAATACATAAAATGAATTCTTAATCTACTTTGCAAACCAATTATAGCATCAGTATTGCCAGGATATGCTTTAATCCTATTTTAACATAACCTTTGTCAACGTAAATTCTGACCTCAACTACTTGAGAAATCTGGCAGAACCAAATCGACCCATATTCTAAAGCATTTTATGGCAGAGAGAAGAAAGCAGTTCATAATATTTACTGCTTTTTTTCTGATATGAAGGACATGAATGACGACCTGCTCCCTCATCAAACTGAATACACATTGATTTGTTTTAATACCAAAGATGAGCCCTTGGATTTGGGAGCAGCAAAATGTGACAAATGATACACTTTTTATCCAGGATATTTTACAAGCCATTTTTGAAAAGAGGTAAAAATAAAACAGAATTTTAAGCCAACATTACATGAGAGACTATCTTTATGATATTGCCAAAGGTATCTTGCCGGTTTCTCTATCAACAACTGAGAGGGCGATTTCAAACTTGCAATTCCTTCCTAGGTTTTTCTATCACAGGAATTTTAAATGTTAAAGACAAAATTGCCAAAAAGAATGGCAATTGCCATCAAGGAAATGATATTTTTCACAATAAATTGCCTCTCTGGCATAGTGCTCTTTGTAAATGTAATAGACATTAGTTTTGGAGATCTGTGTGTTTTTATAATTAGAAATATTTCTTAAAGAGATCATTACCTTGTGTCCATGCAAAATGTTGTTAAAGGCCCAATTCTCTCACCCCAAACACTACCAATTTTCCTAGCCTTCTTACTTTAGCCCCTTCCACAATTGTCTGAAATTCATCCTCATCCGGAGGCAATCTCAGTTTATTGCTTCAGGTTGAGTAAAAAAAAGCTCAATGTGTAAAATCAAAATACACTCAGTACAGTTCATGCTGTATACTATAAGGTTTGGTCCTCTGCATTGTTTGAACTAGTTGTCAAACAGAGAGCCGAGACAATTGAGAATTTTGGTTAAGCCCTCCAAGAGTTGTAGTTTGGGGTGAGAGGATTGGGCCTTGAAACTCAACCAAACTTCCTGACTGCAAGTTGAATGTTTCAACCAATTGACCATACTTTGATAATGAAACTGAAACACTGTCCATGGTTTTTCACCCATTCTTTACCATGTGCTCTTGATCCACAGCTTGAAAAAATGGTTGCCAGGTTGCTAATCAGAACATGCCTGACTGGGCACCTTGAGTCGGAGCATAAACTACCATAGGCTTACATACATTGCAGATAGATTACCATGTTGAGTGCAGCCCATAACTAGTAACACTGTGTTCTGTTAAAACATACACTCCTTGTTGTGGTAACATGGAACTTTCAAAAGTTTAGCTTCAGTGATTGCCATTGTAGAGAGCAACAAAAATATGGAATAATATTGTACAATCACATTTCCTTCATTTGGGCAACAATCTGGAGCAACCAGAAATGACTAATTTCAGAAGATGGGTTGCCTGACATGGCAACAAGGCATCAGAAAATTTTTCAAGACCTGTGATCTTTTATGAAAAAAAAACAAATAACTGATGATCCCTATCTAGGTGGATATAGTGCATAGAACACAACCATTCTGTCCAATTCTATCCCACATGGGACCCCATACCTGAATAGGGTATCATCTCTACCCAAAATCTGACCACCTCTCTTTCCAAAAGATGCAACCTCCACTTTGTTCATCCACCCCCCCCCACCCCCCAACCCCAACCCCAATCAAGAAAATTCTTATTACGCCATAAATTTTCTTGGATGGAAACCGTTTTTTCTCATTACACTTACCATAATGTTCCAGTGGTTGCAAGCTGTAAAGTTTGTCCATGGTTTCTGTGTAAGGGATCTGCATACTTGATGTATTGGGTTTGGGTAATGGGTGAGGGGGATGACCCACCCTCTCTACTACTTCCACAAACAAGGAGTAAGTAAGTGGCGGGGTACCACCATTTTCTGCAATCACTCTGTATAGGAGAAGAAAAAGAAAATAATTAGGTAGGCTGGGCCAAATACCATCCAGAAACTACTGCATCTTTTTCAAATAATACACTTTGATGAACAAAACTGAAAACTTTGCAGGCAATAAATTAAAAGATGGAAATTCCTGCAATTGAAGGAAAGACAAACTATCTTTACTGAGTCCCACAGGAATCACCTGAGATAAACACAGCCAGCAGGCAAAATGTCTATAGAAGGCTGCCGCCTGTGTTTTAGCATTCCCAGTTTGGCATTTTACCCTCCAAAAAGGGAGAATTTGGCATTTTCTTGAAATGCTTAGCGGGAAGATTTTTAAATGGGACGACAAACCGGGATGTGGCGTTTTTCTGGCGTTTTTTTTTTTTCAAAGTAGTCTGTTACAGCAACATTTCCTCAGACACATTTTTAATTATTATGATGCTCACAATGCATAATTTGGACCAAATATGCAGTTGCAGAAGCATTTATAGGGCACCGTACTGGGAAAAATACGAAAAATACAATGATATAAGTATGCCCAAGACGTCTCATGTCCTTCTGAGTGATAAAATTGTTGATCCTGACATGTGTTACCCTATGCTGATGGATTTTTTGAACTTGACATGTTTTCAGTCCATTTAGAATCTTGTATAAACCCTACAAGGCCCTGTAATATTTCACAATAGTTGTTCACTACAACTTGCCTAAATTTTTTCAGGTTGATCTAGAGTGGGCCTGTTAGCCAGACTTACGAAATTCAGAAGGGGGGGACAACAATGTGGGATGCTGGTGACCTGAGGGAGCAGACTTAGAGGAGGGGTCCAGGTGGATAGGATAAATTCATGCATGACTTGAGTCTTGGTACAAAATGGTGCAAGATACTCCACCAACCATGAATATTTAGTAGCCATCATTTATTGTGGTAACACTGATGTTTTTGTCTGAGCATTTCCTTTGAGACACAGGCGTACTCCAGCAAGAACAATCTGTGGATGGCATATTTGTGGTAACCTGTTTCAATGTAGTTAATAACAAATGTCTCCCTCAAACTCCTGCAGTTCACAATGCCACAAATATGTGCAGCCTGGCATGACTTTTTCCTTGTAGACAATTTGCATAATTTGCATGTTTCATAGACTTTTTCTGCACCAACTTCATCCATATAACATGAACATGTTCAATCAAGATGGGAAGCTTGCAAACATATGGCAGGACTCAGAGAAATCCTAAACAAACACTGTTCCAACTGCCGTGGGGTAGCCACATGAAAATGTTGGTAAATGTATCGTAGTACTAAACATTAGACAAAACTTGTGATAGAAATATAACATAAGAATCAAACAAGTTTATTTTCTACCATTAAACCTCAAAATAAAGTGGTCCTTGACCCCCAAAATATGATTTTCAAATGGTCACATAAAGCACTAAAAATTATCAAGGTATAATGTAATGGTTCCAGTGAAAGTCACATCTTTTAACCCTTTTGCTGTGCATGGTTTTGCTATGAAACCGTAACTTGCCATTGCAATATGTGTTGGTTTTGTCCCAAAACCATAGTGCTATTTATTGTGTCCTGCAACAGCTCCATATAAATTTACTATGTGTAATCATGTTTTTGATATAGAACAGGCTTGCAGAGTTAGTTTGGTAGTTAGATAAGAGTTTAACAGCCCAGTTTCCAACCTAGTTCATGTCGAGCCAGCCATAGCCTTTTTTCCAGTTGTGGCTCACTGGCTTGTTTTCCCTACTCTATTGCTTATGCGGAGCATCACGCTCAACAGCAGTAGGTTCCATTTTTGAAGCCTTTAGTATGACTCGACCTGGGAATAGAACCTGGGCCTTCCACGTGAGAGGTGGATACTATTACCGTTAGACCAACTACACGGTCAATAGGCTTGCAGAGGAGGTTGATTTATATGTGATGCACCACAGCAGTTCGGCTATTATGTCAGCCAAGGAACAATTGAAACAAAGGCATTTTTATCAAATTTAGTGTTTAGTATGCATTTCATTGAACTTTGATGACCTTGAACAAATGTATGAGTTTCTTCAAAATGTCATGTGCCCATTTTGATATCAAAATTAAGCATTCACTGAGCTCTTTCCAGCAGTATTAAAAACTCAATATGTCAGTGAGACAAGATTTAGACAACAACACAAATGTGTCATATAGTGTCAGACAACTCAATAAAAGGTTCAAAGTTAAATTTACTTTCAAGTCGGCTACAGTTCAAGTGCAAGTTTGGTTTCCCTTTAGTCATTTCTTACAACAACTGGGAAATATGGTGGGCATATTCTAAAACCCCCAGCCCGCAGGAGGCTACAAACTCCACATGGCCCACTGTCGACATAATACCTGATCTGCCATGGTGGGTCACAAATTGATGTTTGAAGTTCTTTATTTCCACAGTAATATATTCTGATACAAAACATAATAACATTACATAAATTACATACACAAGATAATGTGGAGGAGAGCCATCAGAAGCAAAGCTTATCAAGACTGGGCCACCTAATACAAAAAAAACCAGAAAGCCAAAAGGCTTAGTGAATCCTTGCCATCAAATACCTTACCTGCTTTCAAATTGACAGCGTTTGATAGGTTTTTCTTTACATTTTAGGCACAGAATTTTCACAATTTTACCGCTGGTGACCTCAAATGACCTTTGACCTCTACCAAAAGCAAAAGGCTTCTTTCTCTCAACATGAAAAATCTATATACCAAATATGAAGAGTGTTGGTCTCTCCTAACTGAAGATATGTTTACAAGCCATTTTCGGTGTTTCGCAATTTTACCGCTGGTGACCTCAAATGACCTTTGACCTCTACCAAAAACAATAGGATTCTTCCTCTCAACATGACAAATCTATATACCAAGTATGAAAATTGTCGGGCAATCCTATCTGAAGATATCGTGTTTACAAGCCATTTTCGGCGTTTTCGCAATTTTACCGCTGGTGACCTCAAATGACCTTTGACCTATACCAAAAACAATAGGGTTCTTCTTCTCAACATTACAATTCTATATACTAAGTATGAAAAGTGTCGGTCACTCCTATCTGAAGATATTGTGTTTACAAGCTATTTTTGAAGTTGTCCCAATTTTACCGCTGGTGACCTCAAATGACCTTTGACCTCTACCAAAAACAATAGGGTTCTTCCTCTCAACATGAAAAATCTATATACCAAATATGAAAAGTGTCGGACATTCCTATCTTAAGATATCGTGTTTACAAGCAAGTGTCACAAATACACACACACACAGACACACACACACACACACACACACACACACACGCACACACGACATCACCATCGCATAGATTCCTTGCCTGCCTACAGCAAGGAATAAAAAAAAAAACAAATACCGTTACCACTTAAAATATAATCACAACATATAAGCGATAGACAGAGAAGTCTTACAAAAAAAAAAAGAAAAAGAGAGAGAGAAGGAGATGAAAGAAGGAAGGGAGGACACATTTGGGTCAACACGTGGTACTGAAGATATTGACAAGGGAGAAGACACCCAGGGAGTGAGATAGAAGTGAAAATAATTCTTTAGAATATGATTTGCAAATATTGACAACTCTAACACAGAAGTTTGTATTCATGGACAACTGCATTTGTTCTGTGTATACTGAATATAACATGTAGCTCAGTATGGAGGGATCAGCCACCTTCTAAAACATAAGGATTAAGGTGACATCAGGCCAGAAATTGTGACATAAGTTCAATTTGTATAACCCACCCAAGCCTACATTGATTACATCACATCAGCTTCTCATACAGTACACCAATACTTACCCAAAAGGGCAAACCACATAAACCTATGAAACTAGTGCTCCAAAAGCGTCTTAAAACTAACCAAGAACTAGAACCTAAAAGAATCAAATTAACATACTTACGACATATTTACTACATTATTTACACTAATCAAACTTCCATAAATCAATGACGGGTGACTTTCCAATCTCAAAAGTGAAACAAAAAAATTGATTGAAAAACACTGATGAAAGAGTTCCTTAAAAAAAAAAACGAAGGGGGGGGGAGCTGAATTGAAAACTGTGAACAAATCAGCTGGCGATGAAACAAGGGTGAGTTAGGATAGCCAGCAGAAGGAAGTTACATAGCGCCACCAGTCAAGGATTTCATTGCCAGTGATCATTCCCCAGTAGTAGTTAAAGGGGAGGTTAGTAGGAGCATAATAGGTTGCATAACCCATCTAAGCCTATAGAGGCTTTTCACATGACGTCATAATACTCTCCGGCGGCCATGTTGGAGTACATGAAACTACGTAGTAAACCATACGGGACGGGCTTGCTCGTTGAATTTGTATACACCGTGCATGTCACAGTGCACACTGTGCAGTGCGTTCGGCACAAAGCCACGTGTATTTAGCATGAATGTCCTCCAGCATGGCAGTTCCGTGACGCAATTGCAAAGCCTCTATACTGACTAAATCACATCTTCCACTTCTACACCAATACTTACACATGTGGATTCCAAAGTGTGTGGGATACCCTCTCAACACACACAATATCAAGCTCATCGCATAGGGCTTTAACTCTGTTGTCACGGTCCTGCCAAATCGGCTCAGGGTCCATCTCAAAGGATATCATCTTAACATTCCATTCCTGTGAAGAGAGAGGGAGAAAAAGAAGCGTGTCATATTTCACCAATGAACAAGCAAACCAAAAGCACAAACTGCAAGACATGAAAGTTATCATCCCGGCCCCACAGTAGGGGGTGCAGAGGGCGTCCTTCACCCTATATCTTCCTACAGTACTTCATTTTGCCAAGTAAAAGGGTGATTGGAGGTAGGTGAGGACCAAAGCAGACTAAAGCTGGTTGGGGGAGATTGCAAGAGCAACAGCTATGCTCCACACCTCCCAATGTGTGTGCTCTGATATGCTTTAAAATGTTCCAAATGAAACACCAATTTTCAGCTCAGACCACTTAGAAAAGGAAAAAATTTTCATCTTCCCCTAAGGCCATTCCCAAAGGACAGCAGCCTTGATGAAGCCTTCCTAGATACTTGCCCTTTCACTGGTAACCACAACAACATTTCCTGAGAAACAAATTACGAGCCAAATATCCATTTATCAATATGACTTTTCAAACCTTGAGTTTTAGATAATCAAGAGGTGCTACAATTCACACTTCTCAGAAACTTAAGGAGTGTGGTAGGTGCGGCTGCTTTATATAAAATGGATTTTCTATGAGCTAACATTCTTCATCTAGGTGTGCAAAATCACACTGATTTGAGGCCAGTGTGCAACCGCATTTGCACAACTCAAAAATTCAAGGCCCCAAGTCTATCTTTACATCAGAGTCATTACTTATGAGGCACCATTTTGCATCTAGCCAGTTTACAGAATCCTCTCCATTTCAATCTGGGGAATTCCCTGCCTGGCTCCCTCACCTCAAAATTCTGCACATTCCACTGCCAGCTTCTCTATCATAACCTCATTATTTTGACCTATGCCCAATTAGGTTTTTCAGGTGAAATTCTCATGTAGAGGAAGAGGAACTGAATATATAAATGTGTACACATAGCACTGTCCACATAAAGATATGTTAGAACCACTCCTTAAAAATTGAATACTTGTCACATTTTATGCTGGGCCAGTGTGGGTAATCACATAGATACCATTGCCACTAAGGTATCTCCCTCAAATATTAACATTTTTTTTCAAATAGACCATGTGCATGTGATGTCACAAAGAGAAAAGTATAACCTCCTTTGGGAGCAAAAAAAAACCCAACACAGACAAATGCAGACAGCTGATTATATCAAATAGTGGAATACTCATACAGTCGTTATGCATGCCGGGCGAATTCTTAAGCAAGCAGCCACATGTTCCATTGTTTTGCCCCCATGGATGATGTCAGTGTGTCATCAATGCACAAGGTCTATTGGGTCTCAAAGAGTCAATAAAGAATGTCCAATAGACCTTTCCCTTTGTAACAATTACAAAGGATTCTGGGACAGCATTTTCTTGCATGTTGTTTTAGGCCACAGTAAAATGACATTGACAAAAATGACACATAGCAAAAGTCTGCTCCAAAATTCTTTGTAATCACAAGCACAAAATACACTACCATTAGGGGCACAACCTTAAGAAAAGTGCTGTCATTCCAAACATGGATTTACTACAGATGGTAAAAAATCGTCCTCCTTTCCTTCGAGACTATCATGATTGCCACACATAAGCTCCTGATTATTTTGCTCTTGAAAAATGTAGAAGACTTAAAAGAGAATAATTGTTCTTGTTGTCGATTAGATCTCAAACGCTTCTTGGCATGGTTCCACACATTGCCACGCTATTGTCAGTCGTCAAAGTAAACAAAATTTACTCTACAAAAGCATGTGAAACGACGTGAAAATCTCAGGTCTTGAAGGGTTCAGTGAAGCATGAATTAATTATTGAACATAGGCAGACTTTTCTTCAGGAAATGTTCTGAATTAGACTTGCTAATGAACTGCTAAAAGGGAATTAAAGTGTACCTCAAGTCAAAATATTCAAAATATGTATATTAAGGGGCATAAAAAATGAGTTCTAACAGTCCAACTCCCATCTTCATAGGACATTTCTGAGCTGAGATGTAAAATGGTGAAGTTTATTCACTCTACTTGAAATGGTACACTGCGCAATCATTTGTTACGTCATTGGTGTACTACTCAAATTACAATCTTTGTATTTCTTTGTTTTACGGAAGGTTACTGCACCTTGTGCCAAGGTGTGATAGCAGTCTTACTCATATGGGGTGATGTAATTAATTAAGCCCTCTTTGTGCAACATGTTATGTAAGCAAACAGGAAATTTTCAAACATTTTTAATTTTAAGGGACAACAAAGCAGGTAATGTGAGTTGCATGACAAGAAAGTCACAAATTATTGCGCAATTGACCAATTTGTTCAACAAAGTTCAACATTTAATATCTCAGTCCAGGAATGTCCAATGAAAATGAGAGCTGCACTGTTAGAATTCATTTTATTTTTTTTAATGCAAATTTTTGAATTTGTTGCCTTCGGTACCTTTTAATGTTTTAGAACTGTCTGAACAACTCAAAAGAAACAAAGTGAACAACCTTAAAATAACAAAGAAACTTCATCACTAGAGGTGCATTTACAGTCATTTAGACTTGATGACTGACAAATTTTACTCTAGATGGACCCCATGATTCTTTCAAAGCAAGACCTGTGTTTGGTCTAACGGTACGAGCATCCGCCTCTCACGCGCAAGGCCCAGGTTCCATTCCCAGGTCAAGTCATACCAAAGACTTTAAAAATGGAACCTACTGCTGCTGTGCATGATGCTCCACATAAGCAATGGAGTAGGGAAAACAAGCCAGTTAGCCACAACTGGAAAAAGGCTGTGGTCAGTTTGACTTGAACCAATAGGTTGAAAACTGGGTCCTGAAACTCCATCTAACTAACTAAAATAACTTCAAAACATTATGACCATCAAGTTGTTTGTTCAAGGACTATGTGAATATGAAAGGATCTTACAGTATTCTCAATATGGTGGTTAAGTCAAGCAAACCTAGAAAAAGAACTAAAGGATGGGTTTGGATGGGTAGGTACAGATCTTTGTATGCTGCAAGGTGGAATGGGGGGGGGGAGGAAAGAACACATTCTGCAGGAGCAATGGGAGGGAGAATAACTTGCCTAGCACATCATCAATTTTGACTTGGGATTTCGCAGTAATAAATTCTCCCTCTTTTTTATTTCTGGCAAATCCCTGTCCAAGGAAAATTTGAAACCATTTTTTCCAAGAGTAGATTGGTTCTTCAGAGGGAATGTGCTTTGTCCAGGAAACTTCCGTTCCATCTCCTCTTCTGCTTATTTCTTGAGATTATCATGTGTTTATTCCTACTTTCCAATACCATCATCTTCTACACCTTTGATTCACTCCTTCTCCCACTCCCTTCCCTTCTCCCAATCCCCCTCTCCATCCCTCCTGCAAGTGATATGTTACATTCACTCAGATTTCTGAAGTACCCCCTCTTAGCCTCTTCATTTCCAGCTAACCACCATTCTCTGACTGTGCAATAGTACTAATACACAGACATCATGAAGGTTATGTTGTACCTGTACCCACAAGTTTACCAAGCATAGCCTGTAAACTGCTTTTCCATTCTACTGACCAGCAAAACTGGATATTAACACCTTTTTGACCAGCATGTAAGTTTAATTACAGCTTGCTACTGTTTCAAACAAAAGAACAGATGGTATAGAAATTTAAAAGGCACCTTTATTTGTTTTCTCAAGACATCCACAGGATCTCCCGTAAAACAATACAGCATTCCACCACATTTTCTGAACTGGTCATCAAGGTCCTTCAAACAGTCATGCAGAAATCGCCACCTATTGAAACCACAGATGGATGTACCTGAGGAAGAGAAGATAATACAAAGAGCAAAAATTACAAGTGAAATTAGAATGTCCCACAATGGATAGATTTTTTCCAAAATGAGACGAAACATCCCATATAAACCGAGTAAAAGAAACAGAAGGGAACAAAAATATATTAGCAGGCCTTGAATTTAGGGGAATGCAAGTACAATGGCACACCACCACTCCAATCAAATCACTGTTAGGAGGTGATTATTTGCACACCTACAAAAAGATGGGCGTCCATACAATTCTACCAAAATTTACTTAAACAGCACACCTACCACAGACCTTCATTTTCTGAGCAGTGTGATTTGTTGCACACGTGGAAAATGTAAAACTCAAGGCCTCAATTAGGCCCATATTGCCCCCCCCCCCCTAAAATTTGCACTCCTAAAACCATTCCTGGATAAAATTCTACAATAATATTCAGCTCTGTTGCAGTAAATTTCATCCCTTATTTTCATCCCAGTGAAAAAAGAACAAAAACTAACCTGCTACGTTGCCATCAAATATGAAAATAGGATAAAAATTTTCATAGCTGCAAATAGCTTCCAGGAGAGCTGGGTTGTCATGGAGACGGAGACCATGACGAAACCAATGGATGGAAGCTTTGGCCTCCCCTGCCTCTCTGAAGTAAGAAATGGAAAAAGACGCTGACCATTACTTAAAATAAAAGCCAAAAGAGACACTGGAACATGAAACAAATATTTCACCAGAAAGCCCAAAGGCTTTTGGCATTATTTGCTCAAAGGAAAAATATGGGAAATTTTGCTTTTTTTTACCTCTGGTGACCCCAGATGATGATACTGAGAATTCTTCCAGAACTCTCCTTTTTGATTTATGTGGTTCTCTTCTTAACCATATTGCACTTAATACTGGAAGGTATATTGTTAATAAACAAAGTTTAACCCGAGGTGACCTCAGATGATATTTGATCTCTGGTGAACTGACATGTCCTACAGTATAATCTCCACCACAAAAAAGTTCTTCATCTCGATTGTGTTTAAGGAGATTTTTGCAGTTTTACTTCTGGTGACCCCAAATAACCTTTGACCTCCACTGCAAACAATAGGCTTCTTCTTCTTAACATGTTAAGTCCACATACTAAATATTAAGTGTGCATCATTGCTATCTTGAGATACCACTTTCGGCTCCAGTGACCTCAAATGACCTTTGACTTCCACCAAAAATATTGTATCAGGGTTCTCCATTTCAACGAGACAAATTCATATATGAAAAGTTTTGGTCATTGCTATCTTGAGATAACATGTTAACAAGACATTTTTAAGGTTTAAGTAGTTTAAGCTCTGTTGACCTCAAATGACCTTTGACCTCAGTAACAGTATAAGACTTTTGCTCTTAACATGAAAAATCTGCACATCAACTATGAAAACAGTCAGTCATTGAATCCTGATATATCATGTTTAAAAGCCATTTTCCAGGTTTTCAGAATTTCACAGGTAGTGCTGATGACCTCAAATGATATTTGACTCCACTAAAAACAACACCGTTTTTCCTCTCATCATAAAAAATTTATCCCTTGGATGAAATCTGCAATACATTTCCTATCTTGAGATATTGCATTTACAAGCAAAGTGTCACAAACACACACGCACACACATGAAATTACACACATGACATCACCATGGCATAGGTTTCTTGCCTGCCTTCTGCAAGGAATCAGCTACACAAAAGCAAATCCGAAAGTAAACTAAAGCTTTAAAGCTAAATAGGTTAGGGTCCCCATAAATATTTCTTGACTGTTAAAAAAGTATAAGATCACATTTTTTCAATCCTGACAGTTCCTACTTTTTGTACTTAAGCCCCTCCCACAACTGTCTAAAACTCATCCTCATCCAGACACAATCTCAGTTTATTGCTACTGTATGTACAGGGTGTGAATACAAGACCCCCATAAGAACATGCTCAGAAAACAGTTCTTTTCATACTAAGTAATATTCACAGAGCCCTGAACTCTGCAATGTTTTTAATTTCCTTTCAATCAAAGAGCTGTGCCTACAGTAAATTGAGAATTTCTATAGACTACTGCAGAAACTGCAGCTTGAGGTGAGAGTTTACAGTCTTTAAAACTTGACTTTTCTTTTGTACATGGGCCACATGAACTGACCACAATTTTAAGAAAATTTTGTGGCTACAATTTACACAACCTCTGCCACCTTTCATTGCAGAAACGTAACATGAAAAGGCTGTCTACTCTCACCCCAAACTGATTTTTGCAGTAGTCTACAGATATTCTCAGTCGCCACAGCTCTTTGATTGACAGCAAGTTCAAAAAAAAATCAGAGTACTGTATCTCATATTACTATACAGTACACATCATGTGCTGTACCGAGAGTGTTTTGGCATTGGGGTCTTGTATTATACTTGCCCTGAAGCAATAAACAGGAATTGCGTTGACCTGGATTAGGAAGAGTTGTTGAAGACAGTTGTGGGCTGAGAAAAAAACCTATACACGAATCCGGACAGCTGGTAATGGTCTGATTTCAGCCGGTCGTAACTGGGGTCCGTCACCTTTAAATCTTTCAATTTCCTTGCTTACCTCTTTCATGCATGGTTATACATGAATTTGTACCTTGAATTCTCCAATTTCACTAAATATGAGGGTTTGAAATTCATGAAAACAGTAAATAATTTTAGGCTGATGGACCCCACTAATGGCAGCCTGCAGTCACTAAAAACAAGCGCTAATCGGATTCGTCTATACACAAAGTGAATGGTACTGTATCAACCTTTGTTCACGTGGTTCATGTGTTGATAATGTTAACAATCCATTAAAGATTTTCCTTCAACAATATTGAAACTGAAAGGTTTCCAAATTCTAATGCTCTGTCCAGAATATACAGTAGGGGAAATACAGTTCACCCCAACTGGAATTAGTTAATGTAGTGTAGACTGCTCTGTTCCATGATTGGCTCTCCAGAGCCATGTGACAATATTTTTATAACTCAATTATGAAATTTATTAAACTAGAAGTAATTGTTTGGTGTACTTTGGATAAAAATGTGAAGTTGAGGTCCTAAAATACTGTATTATTAAAGTTTAGACAATTCAATTGTGAGGGGATTAAATAAGTAGGTTAGGAGAATCAGAACTGCTTGGGGTGAAAGAATTGGGCATTTAAGTTTATCTCAAACATTGAGAGAACAGTAGTGTTGACCTAAATTACTAGTATACTTAAAAGGGAAAGATAAGTTGCCCCAACTTATTTTGAAGTGACAGCTAATTCTCACAAACTTTTCCCCATTTCCCTTTAAATTATCTGTCGTACTATTTATGACTTCAGTATTGCATTTTCAGTGCAAACCAAGCAGTTAATGTCATCTTATTTCACATTAACTTGGGAAAAAAAATATATGTCATTATATTTCACATTAACTTGGGACAAAAAATATTGTCACATGATTGTAAAACAGCCAACCAGGAAACAGGTAGGGCTGTGAATGTTTAACAAAAGAACTAAACATTTAACCTCAAAAATTTGCGATCGTTTGGCAATTAATTGCGATTACATAAAAAATACTTTCAGTGTGTCGTGATTGATACTGAATGTAATGCTGAAATGATAACAATTGTTATTTTGCATGGTAAAATCAAATTATTCTGAAACTTTGAAGCCTACAAGGTTCAAATATGGCCAGAATGTTCCATATAACAAAAACTAGGGATCATTAGAGTATACAAATGGATAAAAACCTACAGTACCAAAATCAGGTTTTGCGATTAATCTCTTGTAGCTTTGTACTAAAGGTTTATTCGACATGCGATCACTTAGCGATTAATCGCTACAGGTTCACAACCTAGAAACAGGACAGTTTACTACACTAAATCAGGATGGGATGACTGCAATTTCCCTGTTAAAGGGACTCATTGAGTTGATACCCATAACTACATGACAACGCTTATAGTTAGCATAATAAGTCAAGTGTCATATATCCAATAGTTACGGAAAAAGCTGAAATTTTGAACTTTGTGGTGTCCCAACTTAACCGTTATGTACATAATTTGAAAAAGTACTGTCTGGTCACAACATTTTTAAATCTGAATTGAACCATTAATTACTCACTCATAAAACAGTTATTTTTATGAAGAATATGGGGATTGTCTAAGTTTGACTATTTGTCCTTGGTTTGTGAAGAAAACTTAATGGCTTGGACAAATTTATTGAATTTCATTAATAAACTCAATGAGCCTCTTTAAAGGGGGAAAACAAATTAAAAAATAATTTTTCATGTGAACTGCAGTAAAAAGTTCCATTGACAAATCTTATTATTAGCATATTAGTATATCAAGTTTCGCTTCTAAAAGTTACAGAATGCAAAAAAAAAAAAAAAAAAAATGGATTTTTCGATCCTGTCTTGTAAACTGTTTGGTGCATAATATAAAAGTATGTGTCAGGTCACACATCATACAAACCCAATCGAACTGTTAATTACTCACTCATTAAAGAATCATTTGTGTATCAGTTTAATATGGCAATTGTTTTGAACATTTCTCATCAGTATATGGGAAGAAAATTTTTGCAAGTATGGAAAAACTTGGTGAATTTCAAAAATCAACTCAATGGACACCCTCAAATGTTCTTGGAAGGTGTATAATCCATTGTCAACAGGAAATGAAACCTATAATGCTGTTTTAATTAATGACATTAAAACAGAAGTCAGGAGTCATAACAAATGGGGCCATGGATACAACGCTCCAAAAATGTAAGTCTCACAAGCCTAATCCTCCTTGCCATTTTGAATAATACTGTAAGGTCACATTTTATATACTAATCACATGACGTTTCCAACTCGTAAAATCTTGTGTACTGCAATTTGCACTATGAACTACAAAATTCACCTTTATATATAATGACAGGAACGTTACTTCCGAGGCCACCAGAGTACGCCATGACTATTTACAGTAGATCACAATTAGTAGGTTCTGTCATATAATAAAATACTATGAATACAGGGAATAATTTAGCATTCAAATTTTGCCTAGCAGTTTTGAAGATTTTTGAGGTTTTTCACAAATTGTTTGTGAAAATGCAAGGGTTTTGCACACAAAAAATTGCTACACAATTTTTCATTTGTGTAGCAACTTGGCCTGTTTGTGCAGCAAATTGCAATGAGATACTGGATAAATTACTTCCTGGCATGAGTGGAAAAGGCTCCTTCCTGGGAAATTTGGCAATCTGGAAGGAAATTTAGGCAGCTGGAAGGAAATTTCCCTTTTTTGTACATGAAAATACAGGGAGAACTGTGGGAAATTTTACTCCCTTCCAGGAAAATAATTCTTCTTCCTTCCTGGGATATAAACATTTTTTCCAGCCCTGCTTCCTGGAATATATGGTATATTATTACAAAATTACATTTCACTTGGCATATGGACACTGAATTGCCAGACATCAGTGGCAGCTGCAGTGTACTGATGGAAAGAAAATTAGGTAGTCACCTTCTCCAACTGTAAACCAGAAATAGGCCTTGAAGCCCATTACACACCACCAATGCTCTCAAATAACTGTGAGAAACTTGTGCAAGAATTTGCACCCTTTGATGAATCATAAGAACTCACTTAAATCCCATCAAAAACTTTGATGGATTTTTAACATTATCAACACATGAATCACATGAACAAAGGGTTTTATGGATTGATACAGTACCATTCACTTTGTATAGGCTTTTCCTATGATGTCATACTGTCATATACTCATGGAGGTCATGTTGGAGTAGCATGGTTATATGAAAGTTTCGTGCATTCCAGCACTATTTTGTAAACATCATAGTCAACTCACCCTTTGAGTCAAAAAACTTATGACCAGGCCAAACTATCATTCGGTCACTTTTTTTTTGATATGAAACATGTTTTAGTTAGATAGAAATTAAGGAAGTAATGGTTGATTGAAGTTGGGCCCCATTGTCACAACTTCATGCTGTTTTATGTCCCTAAGTTTGGCGCACCCTAAATTTTAGTGATTGCGTCCTTTGTGGGAGTAAAAACAGATACTGCATTTGTCAGACGTTGCCAAAAATTGTGTTTTGGCAATTTCTCAGTCTTTAAATGAGTTAAAACTGATTGCAAATGGGTTTTTGTTGATGAAGTTGATGACTGTTTTCCATTCATTTTAGACTAAAGGCCTGGTGAAATTTTTCTTCGTTTTACCCCCCAAAATAGCATCAAGTAACAGTGAAAACAGTTTTAAACATCGTTTATGCCCAAGAAATAATTTATCAACATCAGTATTATTATAGATGTCCTAAGGACGGGATAAATGATTGGAATGTACAGCATATCGATTGCACCTGGTAACACTACCTCAAATTTTAAGACAAATGTTTCTGACCCCTTGCCATTATAGCTAAAAAAAGTCTTTACATCACTCTGCTTCGCAAAACTGATACACGTAAACATGCACAACATGTTAATAAACAGACCATCAAAGTTTCCAGTTGGGATAAGATCGTGTGACCAAGAAAACAACAGGTTTGTGACACTGCTTCCACAGCTTTTCAAAATATTATCGTAGGAGAAAATGAGGTAATACTTTTCAAAATCCTGAACGACCTTAACGCAAAATTGAACTCAAAATGGATTTATTTTGACGAAAAATTTCACGTTTTTAATATATAACCATCAATTAGCTAGGCTGTTGTGTTGCTACTGCAATATAGCGAAATTTGTATGGTATCCTATTTCTGGGGTGCGCGATATTTACGGTCATTGACTATACTGTAACATGTAGTAGCCACACCTGACGGCCCTAGTCTATTACATGTGTACACACCAAGTCTACCACAGTGGTCACTGTGAAGTGTGTTCAGCACAAAGCCACAAGTACTTAGCATGACTGGCCTCAAGTAGGACAGATCTGTTACCTAAATTTGCAAAGACTCTACTGGTTGCTTTGTGAAGCATACTGTAAACCTTGTCAACTACAGCTCTTGTGTTTTCATGAATCACATACTGTGGTACATATGCACCTTCAATCAAATTCTTAGGAGGATTTGTGTCTGCCCTGGAGAAATTTTGTGAAATTTTCCTTATTTGATCACACTGCACAGCTCTGGTCAGTGTACTTTATAATATAACATAATGAACTACCTGTTTCATGTAATTATACCGACAAAATTTAACCTGAAATAGATTTTCTTTTTGTTTTTCGTTTTTTGAGAGAGAAGGGGGAAATGATGGATAACTTTCTATAACCTTGGCACAGACAGTCTTAATTCTCAGATACTCTAAAGGAGTTGTGACTGAATGAAGTCATACTTTTATCTGACATGGAAACATTCAGCAGCCACTACTGTAACTGTCGACACATATATTGCACAGCATGTACTGTACGGTACTGTACTGGAAGTTTTTTCATTGCACATTGCTATCTTCTTTCTTCCATATACTCGCCCTGAATCAATTATAAACTGAGATTGAGTATGGAAGGGGATGAGTTAAAGACAGATGTAGGAAAGGCTCTAATTCCCTTACAAAAAAAGGTGCGACAACCTGTGTCTGCACCATGTGTGATCACGCGTGGAAAAACAAAGGAAATCACGCGTGTTCTTGGGTGACAAACCTGCATTTTTGGAACCTTCTACTCACAGGTTTGACACAGGTTTTGCACACATTTCCTTGCCTTTAATATCAAGCCACAGGTTTTGTGGAATAATTCTTTGTTATCCCTAGGTTTTATCACCACATGGTTTGCACATAAAACCTGTGTCAAACCTGTGTCGAACCTGTGGCAAATGATCAACCTGTGTCAATGTCAAGGGAAATCACAGGTTTTCATGAAAAAACCTGTGATAACCCCTGGAAAAAACCTGTGAAAACCTGCGAATTTGGAACCAATTGCCAGACCTTTTTGTGTAAGGGAAAGTAAGTAGGTTACGAGCATTGCAACTGTTTGAGTTGAGAGGAAGTTACTGTAGGAGAATTGGATAATACCCTCACCCCAAGCAGTTCCAATTTTTCTAACCTACTGTACTTCAGGTACTGTAGGGGTAAGCAAGGTCATTCTTATCCAGATGCAATCTCAATTTAATACTTTGGGGTAAGTACAAACAAAACCTCACACTCGTTTTGTGCAATATGGGCTACCATACTTGGCCTTCTCAAATTTCTGTCAATGAAAAAACTGTGCCAATTGAAAAATTTTTGTAGAATACTACAAGAATTGTAGTTTGGGGAGAGAGGATTTGCCTGTTAAGGCTTCTAGCCCTTTCACCCCAGTAGGCATGATTAAGTAGGCTGAACAGTTGTGATCAAGTACTGACATTGAATAACTGTTGAAGCTGCCAGAGAAAACTTACAGTATCAAAGATCAGGAAACTAAGATCTGGGTTAATTATCATCCATAGCACAAGGTTAAATATTATTTTTAAGCAAATATTCTTCATTAACTACATGTGTTAAACCTAGGAGTAAGGTTTCCATTTCCAGACTAGGAATATTTTTTTGCATGGAGTAATTATCTGAGTCGTTACACAAAGAGAAAAAAACATCCTTTCAAATCTCATATATCAAACAATAAAGTACACACATTGAGAGCGATCTTCAAAGTTTATGTAATTTATTTCTGTGGCAATATTCCTTTGAGAGTTTGTTAATGTCTTTCACTTCCTTTCATAACGAGAGTGATCCTTTTATACCAGCCTAATACGTACACAATTTCAGGATATTGATGGTGATGATGGTGGAAGACAAAAGACTGGGATGGCTAAGACCTTTGTCAGTCTTACACAGTACTACTGTATCTTAATGACTAGTATTAAAGACACTGTCAAAAGATACCGAAAAAAACCTGTTAGTATCTATTGCACAGGTACAGTTGCAAACTTGTACAAGAAAACCTTTAGGAGGAGAAACCTTCATTAATATTCCATAAAATGGGTCATATGGCCCACACATGGGACCTTGGACCACAAACTCTTGCACACTTCAAATTGCCCACCACCCAAGGAACATTGTATCCACATTTCAAACAAGTTCATGAAAGCATACATGTGGGAGAGTGGGAGCCTTTTAAAAAGTGAGACTGATATTTTAGTGAGACAGACATTTTCTATACCTACAGTATAACATAGGCTCTACCAACACTTGATAGGCTTGAGCTAAAAATGTAATAAAATAAAAAGAAAAATTTGTTTTTAAAACTTTGAAAAACATAATAAGATATCAAGATAGTCTTACGTGGTCATATTTAAATTCCCACTGTTGCTCTCTGATGGAACACTGTAGCCGCAGACGTCTCTATGGCAACTTGCCTCCCTGGCACGATGTTGCAGAGGATTTCAGTCTAAAAGATAGAAAAGAAAAGGATTGGTTGCCTTTCTGATGAAATTCATTTCAAACCAGTATCACGTACTATGACAGATTTTCCTAAAATTATGCACTGTACCTTATGTATATGACAGATGAATGTCGTCATACTGTACAACACAATGAAAATGTCCATACAGTACAGTACAGTAGTTCTTTAATACTGGGAACACCGAGTCTCTTAAATATACCATACACCTTTAAAATATGGCAAATTAATTATGATCATGAAAAATGAAATTCTTTCCCTCATGGTCACACAAAACATTACTGATAGATAAGTTGCAACTCAATTTGCATACACAGGTCTTGAGTTTTAAATTTTTTCCATGTGTACTACAAATCAAACTCTTCAGGAAAGTAAGGAGTGTGCTAGGTGTGCTACTTAACTGAACTGAAATAGATCTATACTAAAAGCTCCCATTCTACATCTTTAGTACCCTGCTGTGTACTGAGGGTAGTAGACTACTGTATGCCCATGGTATTCCCTGCCTGTCATAAGAGGCTTCTAAATGGGAGGACTTGAACAGTAAATTTGAACATTATGAGACTACATGACACTTTCGTGTTGATGTGTCATTAAATCTTGCCTGCTGTCCGTCCGTCCGTCCGTCCGTCCGTCCGCCGGCTGGCCGACCGACCGACTACTGTATATCTAGGTGTGCAAAAAATCACTCCTCACTGCCATTTGAGGTGAGCGATGGGGTGTGACCCCATTCGCATGCCTCAAAATTCAAGACTTACAAACCTCTTCTACATTCAGTGAATGCAGGCTACATTGTGTTCAAACTATTAATCAAATATTGTAATAATGGTAGTATAGGTGTGCAATACCTGCAGCTACAATATACTGTACAGCAATTGAGATAACAAGAAAAGAAAAGCACTTACACATCACACATATAAATAGAATAAATTGTCATGTTTGATAGTGTTTTTTTCTTCATGTTCTTTAATAATGAAACATTGCCCCCCTCTGCCTTTGTCATTGTAATGTACAGTTTCTTAAATGAGGAGCCCTCTTTCCACAAGCTCCAAGGAGCTTTTCTGATTTTTTCTTCCGAGTTGTACTGTTATAAATTCATTCTTTCCATGTTGTTTATTTTTTAATGTTTTGACCTGAGGTACGTACACTTTTAAAATATTCAAGATAAACGAAGCAATTACTCCTTGTTAATTTCACATTTGAGAAGCAAAAAAAATGCTGTCACATTGCTTTGAAGAGCCAATCAAGGAACAGTACATTATTCTTTACTACTTCAACTTGGGATGACTGCCTTTCCCCTTTAAGGTCAAATTGTTCTAGTACCTCATCCATGCACAATTTTCGATGGCACTGAAAAATAAGTCACATACTACAGTACAACAAACAAAGGACAACTAATGCAGTACTCACAATTTTTTGTATTAAAGGGGCCTTGAGCAAAAACTTTTAGCGTTGATAGGCGCCATACAAGCCTAACTTAATATTATTATCACAACAAAACCCTAAGCAATGAGTTTTGTGATATGTAATCCAATACAGTCTTATGAATGGAGAATTGAACAGTACCAGTATGTCCACTTGTACTATTTTCCATATTACCATGGCAACAAAGCAATAGGTTTAAAGGAATTACACCTCCACCCAGACATAATTCAATAGAGTAGTTGACTGTTCATTGTTTGGATGTACAAAGAAACTAAACTAATAATGAAAACTGCACAAAACTAACTTAACAGCCTATTACTTGTGCACACATAAATGGAAATAAGAGTACACAGTCAATTGCAACGACTTTTAACAAAGTATACCGTAATTCATTCAGATCGTCTGCTGCTTACTAAAACATATATTGTCCTGTCTCTAGGTAACATCATAACCATTGTTATGGTTAACCAATTATAGCAGATGCATGACTAAAGTGATTTAGAAACAAACACAGGTGAATTAATCAACTGAACAAACTGTGCTACGCTTAAAGGACGAAAGCTGTTGCACCATTTTGAAACAAGAGTAATAGCTCATAATTTTTTCTTACTGTATTTCATTTCCAAGTGCCTTAATGATGCTTCAGAACTTCAACGTTGCACATTTAGGGTAAACCAATGGGGTACAGTACTCTCCAAAATTTCATACTTGGTTTAGAAAAGTGTTGTCACATGACTCTCAAGAGCCAATCATGAAACAGAGCAGACTACTGTACTATTTCTCCATTAAAGGGAAATATTGCATTTGTTTCACAAAGAAATTTCATCCTTTTAAAACCAAGATTTATTGGTGATAAATATCATAATTATGAATAAGGCAGTATTCCTTTTCAAGAAATAAGTTTCCCTCAGATAGAAATTCAGTTTTTTGCTGCTCAAGAATCATTTTTTCACCCAAACTTTCAACATTTCAAAAGATGCAACTTCCATATTCTTCTGGTGCATTAGATTTTGAGGAGATGAAGCTATTGCTGGGGTTTATTGCTGAGACCAAATTATTTGAAAATGACTAGAGCTTTTCACTTTTAACACTGTGTTGGAGCATTTTAAATGCAATGTTTCCCTTTAAGCCCTTCGGTTACATGTGAATACATCTTACATTCACTGCATAATACAGCAGGATGCCAATCTTGTTCAAACATTGCTGCATGAGTGTTCTCTTTCTGAATAAGAAACAAAGTGAAAATTAATTCTGACTGCTTTTATCTTTATGGAAATGAAAAGGAGGGGAATTTTATCCCAAGAGGGACAACTCCCTCCTCCTCCTCCTCCCCCTCCCCTTGGTGGAAACATAAAACAGGTGTACTGTAATGCTGCTTGTACTATCATTCCCACCTTTCCAAATATGAAGCTGGCACATGGACTTGAGGCGCATAGCATGGGATACAGAAACAGAACTCAGCATATAGTGAACTATATTCCGTATTCCTGTGTTTTCATGCAGTACAGTATCATCCATACAACGCTAAGAATACATAGAAGAATCTAGCAAATCTGAACGAAAATAGGGGTTTTAGCCCCAGTCAACGGTATGAGATGCGGAAATTTTTACAGAAAGGAAATTAAGACATATTTACTGCACAAAAGCTCACTTTAAAATCTTTCTTATGTTATGAGTGGATTGATTCAAAGTCAAATTTATTTGGCATATGAATTAACGAAATTTAACAAGTTGGAAACAAGTACAGTATACAAGAGAGCATAAACGTCAAGGACACTACGAAACAGAAAATACCTCTTATCCAAGCTAGTAACCCAGCTTAGGGAAGAAATACATTTAACAAAGCATTATACACAAAAACCATAACAGAAAAATTGCGAAACAATAATTTCATATAAATTCAAATGTTGGAAAGTGTTGTTAGGGCAGGATTCGTTTTTCATCCCTACTATTTGGCGAATATGCACCAAATTGAATCGGATCATTCTGGAGTGACTGAAGCTTAAAGGACCAATCCTCTCACCCCAAACTGCAATTTTGGTAGGGGTGTACCGAAATTCTCAATTGGTTCAGCTCTATGATTGAAAACTAATTCAAACAATGCAAAATACCAAAGCTTATATTACACATATTACACATGAACTGTACTGCAAGTGTTGTGATTATACACATTGAGCCTTTTTATACTCACCCTGAAGCAGTAAACTGAGACTGTATCTGGATGAGGATGAATTTCAGATAATTGTGGGAGGTGCTAAAGTAAGAAGGACAGGAGAATTGGTACTGTTTGGGGTGAGAGATTTGTTTTGGGCCTTTAAGATACTGTATCTGCAGTAGGTTTTCAAAAAAATTCATAGTTGTCCTCCGGGCAACTCTTTCACAAATTTTAGTTGTCCACAAATGAATATGGTTGTCCTAACATTTTTCACTCGATTACAAAACAGTAAATGTGTTCATTTTGGTCTTGAAGATGAAAAGATGTGATGTTTGACATACCTGTGCAAACACATTTGAAGGCTGACATTTTGTATGATGGGAAAAGTTTAAAGAATTAATCAGTCAGCAGTTTACTTTTTTAATGTGAGATGAAAATGGTTGTCCATTGGACAACCAATCTTTAACTTTTGGTTGTCCGCATTGGAATTTTAGTTGTCCCAGACAATCGGACAACCACGAAAATAGAGCTCTGTAGATACAATCTGAGATTTGAATGATTTGAGAGTAAGATGTGACTGCTTCTAAATCTTTCCCCAGTAGACTTAGCTACATACCCTTCGGATCCTTAGTACCCACCAAATAAAGTCCCCAAAACTCCCTGGTTTGTGAATCTACGAGCCCCGATACTTACCTCCTGTCTACAGTTGTAACCCTCACTTACCTGTAATAAGGTCCTGGCAAGTCTTGATCACACAGTAGGGGAGGCCAGCCTCCTACAGAGGGCGGCCTACAGCTTCCTCTCCGCTTGCAAGTCAGACAGACCCAAAACTTTGACCCCCTATGACGGACATCTACCAAGTGTCACAGTGAGAAGTTAGCATTAATACTACAATACATATAACACAAAAACATAGGAAGACACTCAGTAATAAGGAGATGGTCAGAGACCTTTCTCACCTGATAAATCTGTCAATTAAGGCCAGAACGCCGGATCGGTAAACCTCTCTGCTTCAATATGGGCTAGCTGACCCCCTGCAATAGTGTTTGTGTTAACTGGTGAGGAGCACACAACACTGCCATGGTCAGAGAGGCCAGCGTTCGGATCTGTCCAACATCCGCGGGGCCGGGAGGCGGGTATGTAGATAGGAGGTAAGTATCGGGGCTCGTAGATTCACAAACCAGGGAGTTTTGGGGAATCTACATCGCCCCTCTCTTACCTCCTATCTACAGTTGTAACGAGATTAGCACCGTGACTGAGGAGGGAGGCCTGGTCTCCGAGAGCTGGAACCCTGGAGAACTGCCCTGGCAAAGTCTCCCTCTGTTGACATCACGTCTGTTAGGTATGAGGACACGAAGGACGACAGTGTCTTCCACGAGGTCGCATCCATAATTTGCTGGAGAGGAATGCCCTGGAACCACGCCGAGGACGAGGCATGTGCCCTGAGATCGTGAGCCCTGACGTCTTCACCCGAAAGAGCATGAGGCAGGATCAGGGAGACGATCCATCTGGAGATAGTGTCCCTGGAGGCAGGCGAGTAAGGAGCCTTTGGCAAGAGGAAGAGTGCTTCCGACAGCCGTAGGGATGAGGTTGTCCGTAGATACCACTTCAGCGCTCCTACAGGACAAACAAAGCGATCTTCGCGGATGGAAGATGTGGTAGAGATTGGTGGCAGGAAAATCGGTTTCGGTGTGAAGGACATTGTCTGATTTTTCGGCAGGAAGTCCGGATCTGGGAGGAGGAGTATCCCTTGCGGGGAGAATCTGATGAAACCACGTTTTGTAGACAGGGTATGAATCTCGCTCCTACGTCTGGCGGAGGCGGCTGCTACCAGGAACAGCGTCTTCTTCGTGAGTGCGTCGAGCAGTGCATCCTGGATAGGCTTGTAAGGTCGAACCTCCAATGTCTGTAGCACGTCATTGATACTCCATGAAGGGGCGAGCTTCCTGGTTGGTGGCCTCTGGTAAAACCTTCCCTTTAGCAGGCTGGTAATCACCGGGTTGGAGCCGATGAAGGAGCCGTCCTCAAACCCAGCATGCATCGCCGCAATTGCTGAATGGTAGTTTTTGATTGCGAAGATCTGCTTCCTCTCATCGAAGAGGGGCACAAGGAAAGAACACACCTGGTCTAGTGTCGCTTCCATGGGACGGCAAGAGTTAGCAGCTGCCCACTGTGAGAACTTTTCCAAACTGGAGTTGTAAGTTTTAGAGGTGGATCCTCTTCTAGCCCCTGCTGCAAGGTCAGCAGCTCTCTCAGAAATGCCCTTCTCCTGTAAGCGTCTGGTGACAATTTCCACACTGTCAATTTTTTGTCCCGCAGATGACGATGGTGAATCTGGCCGTCTTCTGAGTCAGAAGTCGGCTGTCCTGAGGGAAGGGAAACGGAAGGTCGACGAGCAGCTTCAGGATGAGCGGGAACCACGGCTGGTTCGGCTAGTATGGGGCTACCAGCAGCATCTCCCCTGATGACCTCTCTAGCTTCAGGAGGACTGCTTGAACTAGGCTCCAAGGTGGAATGCGTACATCATGAGACTGCACCATTCGAAAAACAGGGCGTCCACTCTCCACGCCCGGGGGGGGGAAGAACCGGGAACAAAACGTAGGTAGCTTCCCGTTCTGGTAGGTCCCGAATAGATCCACATATGGTCGGCCGAACAAATGAAAAATTAGGTTGGCCTATGGTTGATCCAGTTCCCATTCGTTCTCTGTCCACGATCCCCTCGAAAAGAGCGTCTGCCTGTAAGTTGTATTTTCCGGCAAGATGACGGGCCCTGAGGCAGCTGTCAGCTTCGTGGCAAAGCAGGAGTAGGTTCCATGTTTCCTGACACAGGCGTAGTGGCTTGGTGCCTCCCTGGTGGTTTATGTAAGCTACTACTGTGGAGTTGTCCGAGAGAACGGTGAGGTCGACCCCTTTCAGGTCCTTGGCCCATGAATGAATGGCCTTTGCGACCGCCATCAGCTCCAGCAGATTGATATGGAGGGACTTCTCTGTCTCAGACCACTTTCCTGCTATTGAACTTGAGTCCCACATGGCTCCCCATCCGAAGAGGGAGGCGTCTGTTGTAATTGACGTCTGCGGTCTTACTTGTCGAAACAGTCTCCCTTGGAGCAAGTTGTCGCCGATGGACCACCAGGCTATGGGCGGCTGAATGCTTTCTGCAGCTGGGATTAGCCTGGTCATTAGATCGGAGTCTGGACGGAAGTGGTTTAGTGTGTGAAAACTGGACAGGTCTCAACCTCATCCTGCAAAAGGGGAGTACTTCCACTAGGCTGGCCATCAGACCCAACAAACGCAGCCACACCCTGGCCTGAACTGACGTTCTCGACAGGATTTGATTCGCCACCGAAACCAACAACTGGACCCGTTCCTCTGTCGGGTATGCCAGACCGGTTGTGAAATCCAGGAGAGCCCCCAAGTAGGTGATCGTCTGACAGGGGGAGAGAGACGATTTTTCCCAGTTGATCACCCAACCTAGTTCCTGTAGTGTCCGGACCACGAATGACGTGACTGCAGCCACCTGGCTATCGGATTCGGCTAGCACCCGCCAATCGTCTAGGTAGGCAAAAACCATGGCGCCGTTTCGTCGCAAGAAGGCAAGGACGCACCTGGTGACTCTTGTAAATACTCTTGGAGCCGTGGCCAAGCCGAACGGCATCGCGTTGAAGGTGTAGTCTACCCCCTTGTACCTGAAGGCTAGGTAACGTTGATGGTCTCGGTGGATGGGCACGTGAAGGTACGCGTCCTTCAAGTCGATTGACGTAGCCCACATCCCTTGACTGAGTGTTGAAATGATGGTGGCTAAGGTCTCCATCCGGAACTTCTCTGGCCTGATGAATGCCTTGTTTAAGGGCTTTAGATTTAGGATGGGCCTCCACGTGTTCGGCTTCTTCGGCGTCAGGAAGAAACTTGATCGGTACAACCCGAGGGCTTCCTCGGCTGGAACCACATGAACGGCCCCTTTTACCAAGAGGTCCTGAATCTCCTTCTCTAAGGCTAACCTCTTCTCTCTCTGGTTCGGCACAGGGGTTGTACGTAGCAGACCTCTCCTTGGAGGGGGGCTGGTAAATTCCATGCGGTACCCCTCCTGTACTACCTTGCTCACCCACAGATCCGGATGGATCTTGTTCCAATTGTTGCGGAACATAAGAAGTCTCCCCCCACCGCCGGTGGCTGTACGGTGGGGTGGGCATCCCTAGGGCCTCGCCAGGCCCCGACCTCTGCCGGTTGTGGAGCCTCGCCGGGGAGTGCCTCTGGAGGGAAACGAACTCCTCTGACTTTGTCTCGGCTGGCGGGATACCACTCAAGTTGGCCTTGATCAGGTCTTTCTTCCGCTTCGCCTACTCTTGGGCATCGAACTGCCCCCCGAAGAAATCTTCTCCCAAGATCGGAAGATCCATAAACCTTCTTTTGATATCTCTTCCTGGGAGGCGCATCCCCTCTAGGACCAATTCTCTCTCCTCCAGGATAGTCTTTACCGATACTCTGGCGAACTGATCGTATACTTGCCTCGCAATGGGCCCCACCAAACTCGCAAGAGTGGCTGTGGCCTTCCTTGAGACTTCTGAAGGCCCTGACTGGTGAAAAGATTTCGAAAGTACTTCCACAATGAGAAGGAGAGCTGAGGAATACTCCATGCCAACTCTGGAAGCCGTGTCAACCTGTTGGAAAGACTTCAGGATTCTCCTGGAGGAAAATGACTTCAACTTCCTTGCAGAGTCCGCTGCCCCCACTGAACGTAGGTAGTCTTCGGCTGCCTGTGGTACCATGGGAGCCCTGAACAAGTCCTCCCAAGCCTTTTTCTCGACCCTAAAGGCCGTGCTTTGCTTCTTGGGAAAGGCAGTCCACTTCTGGCCACCGCCTCGGCCTTAGATCGATCCTCACACTCCGCGTCCACTGGCATGGAGGCTTTTCCTGAGGAAGAAGGTCTATTGAGGGTCAACCTAGATTTTGACGAGACCTCGATACCTGTACCTGCCGGAAACCCTAACTGCCGGCGCAAAAAGTTCACTGCTGTCTCAAAAATATCCTGCGGAATGTCAGTACCAAATAACGGCTCATCCTCGGAGCCCGAAACATTAGAGTCCACGTGGGAATACACAACATCCACAGAGGGTAAAAATTCCACTGGAAAAACCCTTTCCTGGTCTGATTCCAGATTATCCTCCACACTAGAACCCGGAAAAGTAGTTGGGGCCGGGGTAGCTGCCGCCGCAGCTGGAATCTTATCGTTACCCGTGGCAGGAGGACCGGCCATACTCGCCAAACCCTTGGTCAAGTTAGTCAGAAGAGACAGAATCTGGGATAGTGCCTGAGAACTATCAGGACAACCATGGCGTCTACGCTTCCCTCGACCGGAGGATCGAGACCGGGAGAATGAAGATGAGGAAGAAGAATGTCTCCTATGTCGCTTCTTTTTACCCTTATCGGGTTCCTGGCCTTGGAGCGACCCCGCTTCCCCAAAATATTATCTTCTCTGACCTCCGTCTCCTGAAGGCCTGAAAAATCCCTGGATTGGGATTCTGAATCCGAAATGGTATTACCCCTTCGTGATGACTCCACAGAGCGGGGAAAAATGGATCTTGAGGAAAGTCCTGATGGGCCTGGTAGGGATGGGTCTACCAGATAGGCCGTAATGTACTGACCCTCTGAACGGGGTCCAGAGTCTTCCATTGCCGAGCCTTGGGTACTCGGGACGGTCTGGGAAGGCTGGAATGTCGTCATAGTCGGAGCCGTGGATGTAGCGGCCGTCAAGGAAGTGGGGGCTTCCAGGCCCGAAGGCGCTGTCCCCAAGATTGTGGTCGCTGAAGATGGAACCAGAACGGGTAACGACTCCGATGAGTGGCCGGAGGAGGGTTGGCACGTTTAATCCGTAACCTGTACGGAGGCCTCATTGCCCGGCACAAATGCCATTGGTTGCAATATACCCTCAGGGGAAGCCATTGTGGCTTCCTTCCCCTGTCCAGAAATGGCTTGGTCCACCTTTCGTTTGGCTTTTGCAAGTATGACACTTGTTCCTCTGTCTAGAGGCTTGGTCCGCCTTTTGTTTGGCTTTAGCCTTCTCCTTTTCCGTTTTCCGTTTTCCATTTTGCCAGCCACTTCCACTGGGACCAGAACGGGTAACGACTCCGATGAGTGGCTGGAGGAGGGTTGGCACGTTTAATCCGTAACCTGTACGGAGGCCTCATTGCCCGGCACAAATGCCATTGGTTGCAATATACCCTCGAGGGAAGCCATTGTGGCTTCCTCCCCCTGTCCAGAGGCGGCTTGGTCCGCCTTTCGTTTTGCTTTTGCAAGTACGACACTTGTTCCTCGTATCTGAAAAGATAAAAGTACAAAACAGGTTGAGGCAAAAAAATTCCCGGTCCTTCGACACGGGAAAAACCTGAGAGGAGAAAAACAATCAATGCATAACCTGAATACCAGAGCAGCCCCACAGCACGCAGTCTAGCTCTGTCACCTAACAAAGGGCTGCACACCGCGAGACAAAGGACGAAAGGCTAATCCAACCGACTCACCCGAGAACGGGGTGGCTCCACACAATAGCTATAGAACACACAGCAAAAATAATACTACAAAGGAAGGAATGCGGGAAGCAGCCTAGACCTAGGCCAAACAAAAGGGTCGCCAAACTACGATGGCAAAAACCCCTAAAGGCATAAACCCAAAGGGAACAAACCTCCCATAACTAACAAAGAGCTTCTGAAAACCCCAAGAAGACATGGGGAAGGGAAGGCAGACCAACCCTGTCCGCAAAAACCAACCCAGTCCCGAAAACCCGAGCCTAACCAAACTCTGGAAAATTTCGCGGAACAGGTACCCATGCTAAAGCAATGGGAGAAAAAACGTGAAAACAAACGGAAAGGCGGGAATCCTAAAGAGACCTGAAAAATACACCAAAGAAAAACTATACTCATCCAAAACCACTGTAGATTGTCACAAACAGACTTCTAAGGAGTTCTCTCAAAAACCAGATCCAGAAACCAGAAAAACCCATACTTTTGAGAGAAATCCTGACCAGAACCAAATTACACGTCAAAGTTTCTCTGACTGGCAAGTGGGAGAGGAAGCTGTAGGCCGCCCTCTGTAGGAGGCCGGCCTCCCCTACTGTGTGATCAAGACTTGCCAGGACCTTATTACAGGTAAGTGAGGGTTACAACTGTAGATAGGAGGTAAGAGAGGGGCGATGTAGATTTCTTTTTACTCTGTAAGATGACGTAACCTACTGTACCGTAGTGAGCTCAGTCCCACCTCCTATTTGAAATCCTTATCAAGCTTAAATATGTGCACTGAACAGAGACAGTGCCCATTCAAGGCCATTTGCTCAATCTACAAGATCTTGCATATCTCCCCTTCAGGTTAATCACTCACACGTTCTTGACAACGTTTCCATAAAAAATAGAATGTGGAAGGTACCCCACATCCTAAGGGGTTTTCTACGTCTTTAAGGCCATGTGGTTCATCAAAAGTGAACCACTTACACTAATAAAAAATAAGCTGTAAAAACCCAAGTCCCAGTTAACTGTCCCTTATAGAATTCTTCTTAAGGGTAAAGGGCCCTTATGGGCTCTTAATAAGTGGAAATATTACGAAAGCTGGGAGACTCCTTGCAAGGAAATTTGGCCATTTGGAGGGAAATTTAAAGGTAAAGAGCAGTCCCCTAAACTTTTTTTGAAGAAAAAGCTAAATAGCACAATTTTCTTCTTATTTCTCTTCAAAGTATCTTTCATTATATTTTATGGTTTAACAATTGCATATTCAAGGCAAACCAAACAGCAATTTCTAGTAAATTTCACATTTGAATGGAAAAAATGTTGTCACATGGCTCCCAACATCCAATAAAGAAACTGGACAGTCTACTACACTACTTCACTTTGGGATGACTGCTCTTGCCCTTTTCTGTAATGAAATTAAGGGGAGAAGAGTGGGAAATATTACTCCCATTCAGGAGCACAATTTTACCCCCTCCAAGGAAAATAAACGTTTTTTCCAGCTGTGCTTAAATGGGCCAGCATATTGATCCATATGACTTTCCACCTCATTCCCCAAGGGACTAGGGATACCCGAGGGACCCATTCTATCCATTTGGCACGTCTGGGACCCAAATGGGCAACTGATACTGTATGTGGGTGAAATACTTGGAAAGTGCATAATGTCCAACATGCACATCAGCTGCCTATATGGACTGAATATGAATCTTAGCTGAAAAATTTACGTCCCTTATGGGTCACACATATCCAAATTGGCTAGTTACCTTTGATGCAGATGCAAAAGCATTTTATGACAACATTTATGTGTTTCTTTATGTTTTTAGGGTATAAACTGAATTGACCTCTAAAATTAGTGGTGACATAATACAGTATAGTACTGTACTTAAACTCCTGAGGTTAATTTTGTCCCTGAACAATTAATCCCCTCCCTCTTTGGTGAAATTTTCGATGTGGTAAATGTCCTGACAATTCACAACTTTCTTGCTACGGCTTTAATCTGTTGAAAGATACTGTATCATCATGACTTAAAGGGCAAGAGCAGTTCACCCATCTGGAAGTACTGTAGTGTAGTAGACTGTCCTGTTTCATGATTGGCTGTTGACAGTCATGTGACAACATTTGTTCTCCTCAAATATGAAATTAACTGCTTGATTCACCTTGAGTGTGCAAAAGTAAGGTCATAAAAATATAATGAAAGAAACTTTGAAGAGAAATTAGGAGAAAACTGTTAAATTTAGCTGTTTCTCCTTTTTTTTGGGGGGGGGGGGGAGAAGGGGTGGGGAGACTGTTCTTCACTTTTTTAAATCTTCCATTGGAATGGATAGGAGACTACTGTAATGTAAAAGTTAGGTTGTCTGTGTGGGGAACTGCGAGCTAGTGTTCTTGGATATATAATTACAAGGAGCTTCTGTGCTTAAAAATTCAGGCCCTATTTCCGGAACAACCTTAAACGTTGATCTCTTACCTTACTCAACTGGGTTTGGTCTTGGACTTCCTGTGATACTAGCAAACTTTATAAAGGATTTTTAACTGTGCACTGGGAATTTATCTGTTGTACAACTAACAGGACACTATTTCCTCACTGGCCAGGGATTACCTGTTAGTCTAGAATGAATAGGGTAAGGTTTTTTACAACAAAGAAATGTTGCTGATGTACAGTATAGGATTTTATTACACCCAGAGTGCTCTGAACTATGTTCTAAAGGTTAGGTTAGGTTAGATGGAATTTTACACCCTAAATTATAACCATGGTTGGTTTAATAATGCTGTAGCTCAACCAATCTTTAAAGTAAGATACATGTATCTTTTAGTTGAGGGAAGGGTATTGCAATGGGGTTTGGAAGACATGATTTGTGATGTTTTTATTTTTCTTGCAATCTTTTGAAGTGGAAAGCCACCAGAATATGCCTTTAAGTCAACATTAGACTTTGGGGAATATATCTGTGGTGTATACTACACATCTGAGTATTCCATACTACAAATTCTTCTTCTGACCATATGTTTCAATTAAAAACTTCCGGAATATGCGTCTACAAGCACAAAATATTAATTTCACATTTGCAAGACTGTCACACGATCTGTTCCCATTGGACTGTTTCATACTGTAACATATCAGCGTAGACATACAGTACAAGTAATCAGCATAAATTCAAAGGAGTCAGACTACTACAGTATACAACATAGTTACAGTCCAAGTTAAAAAAAAACTAGCGAGCTCTGTGCCTCCCGATTTTATCTCCAAGAGAAATTGAATTATGGCTCTTGATTTCTGTTACAATGATGCTGAAAGTACTAACAGCCGACGTGAAGGAGGGATGGTGAATTAATGAACATAAAATAAACAGTGCTTAGCTTTTGTGGACACAGATAGGCTAGTGTACAGTATCTTGGTTTGCAAAGCAATATACAGTATCATAATGTAAAATTTGACAAAGCCAAACGTTGAGATTTTGCAAGTAGATGGGGAGAGCAGGGCTTGATTTTCATGGTTGTCCAATTGCATGGAACAACTTAAATTTCCATATGGACAACCAAAAGTAAAGGTTGGTTGTCCCATGGACAACCATTTTTGCCCTTGAATTGAAGAAGTATACTGTTGACTGATCAACTCTTCTAACTTTTTCAATCATACAATATTTCATCCTTTAAGTGTTTCTGTCTCTCAAACATCACATCTTTGTATTCTTAGAGATAATAACACATAACCACAATGACTGTTTTGTTATTGTGCAAAAAATATTTTGGACAACCAAATTTCCTTGTGGACAACTAAAATTAGTGAAATGGTTGTCCAAAGAACATCAATAAATTTTTCTGAAAATCAAGGCCTGGAGGGGGATGACCTGGAAAAGGGAGAGGGTACTGTAAGGGAACAAAAAGGGTGCAGAAGAAATGCTTGGAGAGTCAATGCAATTAAACTACATCATTATCGTAGTAAGTAATACCTTCTGTAAAAACAATCTGGGTGAAACCCATATGTACAGTGTAGTTATATATATAAGGGATATTAATGACACACCAACATGTTGTACATGTGTTTTACTGTCAGCTACTGTAGATGAAAGTTTCTTTCAAATATGGTTCAAGTTTGATGTCATATTATCTCCCTCTCCTTAAGACACCTCTTACAACAGGGCCTACAGGCAGGGGACACTCCGACACAGTGGGGCTTGGGCATATTCTACAAACAACAACCTACATGGGGGCAGTGATTGCAATAGATCTACATTATTGGAATAACAACTGGAATGATATTTAATTCATTTATAACAAGATTCTCTAGTACTGTGCTTGCTGCTTCTCTTCATAAAGAGTGTTGGTATCATCAGCAACAAAATTGATCTGAAAAGAAGGGAGAACATGTACAAATTGCATCGAGAGAGGGATCACACTCTCAAATTGGTGCCTTAGGGATTTCACAGGTACAGTACAGAACAGTAAATTATGATAAGAACAACTAAATTGCCAAATTCTTCCACTTTAAAGCAGCTCATTGAGTTGGTTCATGAAATTCAACAAATTTTTCCAAACCTAGTGAGTTTTCTTCACCTACCAATGACAAACAAATGGTCTATCTTAGACAATCCCTATACCCTACACAAAAATAACTGTTTTATGAGTGAGTGCGTAACGGTTTAAGTCGGTTTTCAAAAATTTGTGACCAGACACTTTTTCAAATTATGTACAAAACCGTTACAAGTCAGGACACAAGGAAATTCAAAATTTTTGGCATTTTCTGTGACTGTTGAACTTGAAACTTGACTTGTTATGCTAACTATAAGGGCAGTTCCAAGCGTTATACCGTGACATTCAGAAGACTTTTTCAAGTTTCAACTGGCTATGTCTCATGAGCTTTATTATAAATCACTGAACAAATTACACCCCAATTTAACTGGTACCATGGTCTCTCATAAAATGTTCAAATTTTTTTCAACATGTTATGTAATTAAAAAACATGGTCAATTAATCACTGCCGTTATACCGTGACGTAAAATGGACATGACGTTTTTACCTAAACATGTATACCCAAAACTCTGTGAAGTTTAAACAGTTACTGTGTTACAAAGTTGCTGTCCATATTCTGTAGTATCCAAGCTACATTATGAAAGTAAACATTTGATAATTGATTCATCAACTAATTAGTTATGCACTGAAAACTTAACGAAGGCACTGTTATACCGTGACTGTTATACCGTGACAAATGAATTTCCCACATAAAGTCAATGCAAAATCATAGCACATATGGGAATGATTGAATAATTTCATGTACCACTGGCCTTGATGCCGCAAAGTTTTCCATATTGTTTTAGTGATACCTAAAATGAATATTTAGCATTTGTTTTTTGAAAATTTGATAGCATCCATAATTTTATGACATAAAAATAAAATATGCATAGCGTTATACCGTGACATGGAATGTCAGTGAAAATTACTCTGTCACTCTCCTGGACAATTCCTTCTTTAAAATCACAGATTTAACATGCGTGAGTGCTGTATCTGTAAAACTAAATTTAAATGACATCACACACCTTGATATTTTTGTGTCTAGAAGTAATGTACAGAAGGCCCACATGCATTGAACATTTAGGTATGTTGAAATGTTCTGAAAGTTTTCACGACTCCAGATTGAACCAGTATAATGGGACCACAGGAATAATATGCAAAAGCGATTTTCAGTAGGTTATAATAGCCTAGGACTCATACAACATTGCTCAGGACATATTGTAGAAAAGCAATTTTGGCAGAATATATTATTCCAATGAAACATCATATCATATGAACTGTATGCCAAGGTCAGAACACCCATTGGTAAGTGTACTTACATTGTGAGCAAACATTGCAAGTGTAGGTTCCTTTTGAAGGAAACGGTAGTGTGGGGTGAAAAGTAATAAAGGTTCAGGGGCCCGTTCCACAAAGAGTTACGCTCGATCTTAAGTTTGATTTACTGTTGACTTAAGTATGGGGAATCAAACTTAAGATTGTGCGTAACTCTTTGTGGAATGGGCCCCAGGTCTCAGAATATTGCCCCCCTCTTGTGACATCCATAAGCAAAGCTACTGTAGCCTGAGTCTATCAATTTCTGTTGGGATTTCATTTGAAACTTATCCCGATATTCTGGGAAAAATTACTATTCATTCATGAGAAGGTCACATGGTATTCACGGCTACTGAAATTATCAACGACCAACGATTACCCACATACTGTATTCCAACAGAGTGATTCCCTACAAAAGTATGTAATTATAATGTATGGGCTATAAATATTGAGACAATCCTTGCAGTAAAATGTGAAGCCTAACATAGTGACATTTTGCTAATTACAGGGAAATCTGTTGATAATATACTGTAAGCCAAGTTCTTCCAGTTGGGTCAACTGAGATCAAGTGTTTAGCCTGGACTGGCTCTTGGTGGTCAAATCAGTGAAAGAATACTCTCTGAAAGCATTATACACTTGGTTTCCACAGGTCTAGGAGGGAGTTTGAAGTTTAAAGGGAAATATTGGGTTTGTTTTACAAGGAAATTTCATCCTCTGAAAACCAATATTTAATGGCAGAGAGTGATAAATAATTACAAATAAGGCAGTATGGTAGCCTTCTTTTCAAGAAAAAGTTTCCCTCAGATAAAAATTCAGTTGTTTGTTGCTCAAGAATAATATGTTCACCCAAACTTTCAACATTTCAAAAGATGCAACTTCCACAACTCTACTCGTGCATAATATTTTGAGCAGAGAAGCTACAGTATTGCTGCGTTTTATCTATAGTTGAGACCGAATTATTTGTAAATGACAAGAGCTTATTAATTTTAATGCTATGATGGAGCATTTTCAACGCAATATTTCCCTTTAAATCTGCCTCCTGCTCAGAATATTGTCCTACTATTAGCACTGGAATCAACTAAATGCTTAAGGCTTTTGTTGCAAGCTAGGTTTATGTCAGCTGAAGTACACAGTATTATAGCATACAGTATGGCGAGCTGTATACCATTAGGCATGCTTACTTCATGTACTATACTGTATATAACATGTATCATACAAAAACAACAGTTAAGAGTTTTCTGCTAGCCAGGCAACCATTTGCTATGTTAACTCCACCCCTTACCAACTTGCTGATGATGTGTGCATCCATTATATAAAGTTATTTTTGTCAGATTACAAATGCAGAGATTGGCTGAAAGTTGGCAGCTTATTGCATTGCATTACATTTTATGTTAGTGGTAAACCTACAGAATTGTTCTTGTAGCTGATAAAACTTAGCAAAGGCCTACTTACTGTACAGAAGGCTGAGGGAAAAAATTGCAGTGATTTATCTAGTATGCTATATCTAAAAGCAAGAAGAGCTGGATCCAAAGCTATACTGAAGGCAATGCAAAGTCAATGGGATGTCACGTTATAACAGGAATGTCACGGTATAACGTTATACCGTGACAGATTTTAATTAGTGATAATTAATTAGGGGAAGTAGATAAACTTGAAAGTGAACATTAATTTGGAGAGTATTGATGTTCTGGATTTGCAAACAAAAGATTTCTGCAATTCATTGCTTTTTTGAAGGAATATCTGAAAAAATATCAATATTTGCTGTTATACCATGACATAAATTTGGTAAATTTAATTGCCATCAGTAAAATACAATGAATTACATAACCTGAAAAATATGGCCATTTTGTTACTCTCTGAGGTTGTAACATTACATGACAATTAAGTTTCATAACTTTCATGGTGATTATTCATGTAAATAACACACCTTTTTGTGTGGTGTTTTTCATGTTTTTCCTAATTATTATAATTACTAATTATGAATGTTAATTTCAGTGGACAAAATTGACCAAAATATTTTTTTTCAAGCAAATCCTGAAAATTCAAACTCTTAGCTTCAATTTGATACCATATTTGTTATGACTAGATGAATTTGAAATTTTGTGACCCATGTCCACTTTTGCTTGGAACTGCCCATAAGCATTGTTATGCCATAGTGGTCCTTTGAGACTCTCATTAAATTATCGATATCAACTCAATGAGCCTCTTTAAGGTCTCTATTTTCAAGAAAATAATCTCTCAGGGGTTCCTGAGATAAAATAATGCTAAGAACAGAATTGCAATTGGCAGTGTTTCTGCCAGATGGGGGAAAGGGGCAATTGTCCTCCCCTTCCCAGGAGAAGGTAGGCAAAATTTCTTCTCCCCCCCCTCCTTCATTGCTATAAAAATTGGGAAAATTTCAATATCTTGGTTTCATCCTTAAAAAAGGACACTTAGGACACTTTTGCAGCAATATTTAAACTAACACAAATTAATGTCCTTCAAAACCCTTCAGATTGCACCAATCAGGGACCTTGAATCAATCTTTTGTTCCCTGGAACCCACTGGTAAATTGAACTTTGGACATCATCAATTTGGACTTTGGGTTTAACAGTAATGACCCCCCCCCCTTTTTTTTTTTTGTTTCTGGCAAAATCCTTGATTGGGGTGCTTGTCAAACACAAATTAGCCTTAGAGAAATTATTCTCGTATAACTCTTAATACGTTACAGAAAACTGTGTTAAGGTGTTCAAGGTGTGATTATTGGATCAATATGCATTTTGTTCCTTGGGAATGGCCGATAGCCAAGAGCATGTTAAATACTGTAGAAGGCATACAGTGCAGTATGTAGTATTGTAGCTATTATAAATAACATGTTTCGCCTCAATTATATCTGCAGTCCAATTTGAAAATTCAGCACTCTCTCCGGCTTGGTCATCCAACTGAAAAGTTTGCCCTTCACTGGGAATTTATCCCCCACAAAAAGTTTGGGCCTCATAGTTGCCAGTATGCAAATCTAACTAGAGCAACCATGCAAAATTTCCTAGTAACAGTACCAGTTAGATACAATACAGAATATGTTTGCATATGCTGATAAACCTGGTTTATCAACTGATAAACCCAATTCATTGAATTATTGGGCATTTGGCTTGCCATAGAAGTGCTTCTTTGTGAAGTGCCTTTTCAAAAATGCAAAACTGTCTCAAAAGTAAAGGTGCAAATTTGTCTTTGTGAGATACTTTAGAGCTTTATTAACAAAACAAAGTCAATGAATTGAAATTCCTTCTTTGATTCTCTTTTAGGATGAAATAAGGTTGATTTTAGATGGTAAAAGAAGTTGTTCGTTTGTACTACCCAAACATCTGTGCATTATTGTTTTAAATGTTATTTGGAGTGACTTTTTGTGCCGACATCTTTCATTTACTTTCTCCAAAAGGTAGAACTTTACAACAAGTATAGAAATTTGAATCATAATCAGAACCAGAAAAAAATTGTAAAAAAGAAGATGCTGTTAAATTGCAAGTTAAACTTCATTCTGGACATGCATTAGAATATCAGATCACATAGAAAGGATTTGTTGTTGGTATAGCTAGGCTATTATGGATTGCAAATGCATCTGTTCAAGGGAAGTTGTTTTAGTTTTATTCAGAGAACTTTACACATTTCCCAATGTTTTTACGATACGAATAAAACATTGTTTTGTTGTATAAACAAAATTTCACACACCAGAGAAAAATCTTCCCTTTCACTGTACATAGCAAAGCATCAGCTTAGGTATTGGAACAATCTACCAAATCTAATGCAATGTGTTTGGCCCACGGACTTATATACTGTACATGGACACAGCATGTTACATATAAGTCCTATTCGTAGATGGTCGCCACCGGCTGGGACAAAAAAGGCGCACTAAGATGGCCACTGTGATGCAATAAATCATCTGATTTGACGACAAATCTCTAATATTTTAAGCAAAAGTTAAACTTGAATGGGAAACAATATCATATTCCTGCAATATGTGTAGTGATTTTGACCTTACCTTTCCATATTTCAAAAATATTTCAACTTTCTTGCAAAATCTGGGAATTGACTTGAGCAAGTCCAAACTTTCACACAAAACCATGCAAACGGCCATCTTGGTGCGCATTTTCTCACACATACGGTAATGACAACGTACAGTGCAGGGTGCTCTGTCCATGTATAGGGAGTCCGTGGTTTGGCCACACTGAAGCCAAAACGGGTCAATTTGTTTTCAATATCTTCACCCAACTTAAAGGCATTTAATCATCATTGCACCAATGGTTGATTCTTGAATTAAAGGGCAAGAGTGCAGTAGTAGTTCTCCCAAAATGAAGTAGTTTAGTAGACCGTACTATTTCATGATTGTCTCTTGAGAGTCATGTGACAATATTTTTTCTCTTCAAATGATGATATTTACCAGGAGTTACAACTTGCTTCCCCTGCAATACTGAAGTCCTAAATGATTATAACAGATACTTTGAAGAGGAATAACATAAAAATTGTAAAGTTTAGTTGCTGCTTCAAGAAAAGTTTGGGGTGGCTGCCTTTGCCCTTTAAGGTCAGTCAAATCACACTTTTTCTCCATATCATGGTTGTGGTTAATAGCAGACATGCCAGCTTACTCAGTTGTCGATCACACTGCACAGGAATCCTTCAAATATCGAAAGTCATAATTTATTTTGCACCATCCCTTCCATTACTTGCAATCTCAACATCCACCTACAGTAGTGCATGAAATTTGACAGTTTTGCAACCAACATTTACAACAACAGTTCTTTCAGTCAACACCTATGAAGCAAAGTTTTGAAGATTTCTGGTTGAAATTTTAACAGAATCAGGTTAAAAATTTACAGACTTAGAATACATACCTACCAACTTTAAGGGGCATTCATGTTCAGTTAAAGATTACTTCTAGTTTGTAGTTTATTGTAGTAGGCTACACGTGCTTGTGCAAAATTCCACCCCATCCATGCTAGCTTACTTGCCTACAGCTGTCATGACGAGTCTTAGAAAAGAAAGGTACAGTAAGTACTTGGGGATGTGGTAACTTTCACTTGGAGGCGTACTGGCAATGGAGCAAAACGACCTGGGCTGACTGGTAGGGGCAAACTAGCCTAGGCTAGGCCTAACTTGTTAGCGAGAGCCAAGAGGGGGCCTAACTCTTGGGCCTGGCACTTGGGTCAAGCCTTTGTAAGACTTTAGCTATTGATTCAGCACAAGCTACTTCTGTAGGAGGTACCTTGCTGCACTTAGCCATGTTATTTCATCTGCAGTTGCAAAACATTTGTTACTAATTTAAATCAGTGGCCAGAAATGACATCATTTTAAACAACTCTCAGCTTAAATAAAATAGGGCACTGAAACTTTATTTTTTATCCAGAAAAAAAACGAAGTTTTTTTTTGCTAATTTTTTTCCCCATAGTAAAATGTGTTTCTTTTTTTTTCTCCACTCGAGAAGAGCAGTACGATGTATTTGCTGTGCAAAGAAGTGAATGGTTAATGCTGTGGAAAAGCAATGGTAAAACATGGGTTCTAACCCCTGACATACTGGTGTATACATTATGTAGCATATAGACCAGCACGCTTGACGACTGCGCTACAAGCACCGTTGCTGGTATAGGGTTTTTAAATAAGTACTGTCTAACAGTACCCCTTACTATATAAAGACACATATACAGTACGTATGTACGTGCATATGCCTAGAGGCGAGTAATTACACAAATTGGTAGCCGTACGCATATGTACGCATATATTTAAAAGTACAACAGGTTATACATATTCCCACGTGTGCATACATAGTAAAGGCACCGTAAGTGACGCAGGTTGAATGACACACCCTCAAAAATTACCAAGAAGCACATTAGTATCATTAATAACACAAGCCTGACCCTGTTGGAACTATCCAGTTGTTTGTTTTGAAACACGATGATGAAACCATTTCAGGTACATTTGTATCTAAATGTGATTAATTTTCAAGCGTCTACCAACTACTTTCTACATTAACGTGTATTTTTAACATTTGGAAATAATAGTCCACCAAAATAAGGAAAATTATCTCGTTCTGGTGTACACTGCTTGAAGTAAGTACTCCTTCATATGACGTAATAACCTGTGTTCAATGTGATGAGTGCATAAACTAGGTTACTACAGTAGGTTATTTTGCTGCATTTGTAACTTATAAACCAAACTTCAAATCTTCTTAGGCAGGTTAGGTCGACAAGTGAAACAAGTTTTGCATGTAACTGTGTGTAAGATCCCAAAATGCCTTACTGCAGAGCGGACTCTGTTGCTCAACACTTTTGTGCTACCCTGTTGATTCGCACCACGGACTAAAAACCATACAGCTTGCTACGTACTGTCAGTACCTATACATAACTTTAAAAAGTCAACATAAATGGTTGCGCACTACATATACGGAAAATGCGTCAATAACAGTGCCATTTCGAGGTTGATGACAGAGAAAATTTCTAATTAGGCTAGACCTAGGCCTAAATTGAGATCTCTTTTCCTAAATTTTGGATTGGGGCAAGAGAACTGTGGGTAGCCTAGGCCTCAGTTACAGTATTCTATGAGTTAACTTACAGTACTAACTACAGTATTTGAAAACGGCAAGCAGGAGAGTGTTAAGGTTTGTTTCATACTGTATGTCGAGTTTGAAATGGTCGGGTAAATCATTCTAGGTCCTAACATGCTACCTACATATGATATAGCCTACCCTAACCTTCTACCTATGCATACGTATGCGAATGCATACATGTACACGGTTACCGTTAGTTTCTCCCCTCGTTACTTTACTTATTTTTAGCAAAAAAAATCTTTTTTTGGGGGGAGGGCAGAAAGTAATGGAATGGAATGTGATATCAGTGGTACTTTTGTTTTAAATGAAGATTCCATAGACTTTTCCTTAAAAGTTTCAAACTTCATCGAGGTCTTTTACAATTCAACGGATTGCAACACTTGTTACTGCCATGTTGACATCTTTCCAAGCAACATTCTCTCTGTAGACTTTAGTATACTACTGTAATACGTACTTACATACAGGTATACGGTATTCAGTGCTGTGGGCAATTGTTCACACATTCAGCATAAGCCTACCTATAGACACACGGACAGCCAGACTACAGTACATATGCGAAAAAAAATATATAGCCGTGGCTACACATCGCATTTAAAAAAAAAGTCAAACATTTCATTCTTTTTGATGAGGATGACGAAAAAGTTTTACCCCTATCCACAAATTTCACTGTGGTCTTGTACTTGGATTTGAAACTTGAAGTTAAGTTATTTTTAACACGTATGTAAGTTCAAACATTACTTTCTGTCCCAAAGTTTTTAGGGGCAGAAAGAAACGGGGGGAAACCAGGGGTGCTGCCAGTGGGGGGGCCGGGGAACACTGGGCCCCCCCCATCGGGGAAGGTCGGCGATTTCGTCGGGTAGGCCTAAAATTAATCAAATTAATTAATTAATTAATCAATTAATTACTTTGTTTTGCAATGCTATTTTTTTAAAGCATATTGGGAATCGAATTTATCCGATCTATCCCATTTCTTAGCTCTGTTATACCTAATTCCATGTACCTTAATTGTCCTATCTCATCTCCCGTCAGGGAAGAGCAGCATTTTTTGTGGAAGGCCTAAAAATGAAGAACGTAAAGGACTGAAGTTACGGGACGGATGATTGTGAACTTTTTTTACTGTTCGTTTTTCGTTTGTAACCCTATTTTTAAGCACAGTACACACTATGTACAGCAATATCGGATCGGATTACTATCCGATTTCTGTCAGTTTTAGTTAAAATCTCCTCCATCCATTTTCAGGGCTACACATAATGATAACCAGTGGCTTGAGTATGTCTTCCCTTAAGTCTGACTGAAAATTCATTTGAAGCCACCTTGTAATGTGACATTTTTTCAAATACATTGGAAGTAAGATCATTTTGTCTGGAGTTCGGGCAGTCACGAAGAAAATTCCATCTTTTTAGTGGATATTGCAACTGAAAGTAACAAAGAATTCTGGTAGAGTAAAAAAAAACAGTATGTTTTTGCATAGTTTCCCCCCGAGAAGAGACAAGTCCATTACATCTAATTGTAGCAGTACTGTACCTTTTATCTGGTAGTTTTCTGTCCACTTACCACATTTTTTTTTTTTGCTATTAAAGTGAACTTTCTATTTCAAAGGAAAGCTCAAAATAACGAATGCTCAAGTCTGGGAAATGACATTTTCGGGTGTCTGCGGTGTTAGTTTTTTTAAAACAATTTTCTTTACGTTCCACGCCAACTGATGGGTGGCGCTCCGCTTAGATAGTGTTTTGGTCGAAAAAATTACTTAACAGATTAATGCATGCCTGCATATTATTCGTCATTTTGGGGCAGTATTACAAAGTGAAAATTTTATCGCAAAAGAAAGCTCAAAATAATGACTATATCGGTACTTTGTTTCTACTTACCAGCCCGGCGGCAGAAAAGCCTTTTCCTGCTTTCTGGAGGTTCTTAATTTTTCAAAAATATCTGTGCGCTCCACTTCTAGTTTTTCAGGCAATATAATATTTTTCGAACAAAAGAAAAACAAAACAATTCTGTCCCCTCCCAAACTGAAACACTCCCATCGGCCTATGTCAGAATTTCAAATATGGGAAGCCAAACTTTTTCCACCGGAACATTTACCAATATGGTCCGAGGGCATTAATCTACCTGATGATATTCAGTAAACCCAACAAAGTTGCACAAAACTACAGATTACTCGCTACTTGATTTTTCTTATAAGAAGGTCAAATTCTTCCATAAAAACACGAAAATCTGTCATAATATAAGTTTAAGATTGTTAAAAGTGGCAAATTTTTCCAATTTTGATGGGTACTCAGTACAACAAATAACCAGACAACTTTGTTAATCACCCCAATATTCTACCTAATTTGCTCTTGAAAGGCATATCATTTAATAAGGAACCCATTTTTTTTCTTGAAAGGCATATCACTTAATAAGGAACCCAAATGTTTTCATTATAACCTTACCAAAAACCAAATTTTCTTATATTAAATTCCAAAATTTATGCAATAAAATGAGGACAAGAACAATTAAATGCATATTAACCCCAACAGAATTTCAGCTGTCGCGTGTAAAACGTTTTTGAATTTGTTCATACCAAGGATAGATTCTTCAATAAATGCCCCCTATTTTTAATTATCATTACAAAAGCCAAATTTCTTTCAAAAAATAAAATTCAGATTTTTAAGTGTTTCTTTTAAAATAAGACCAAAAATTTCGGCCCGCTGCACGCGCCTCAAATTCTATCAAGTTATGTCCCGCCAGGACTAACCCATCACCTTTGTCAGGGCCTTGAACTGCTGCCCCCCCCCCCGTCGCGGAGCTTGGCCCCCCTGTCGGGCAAATCCTGGCGCCACCCCTGGGGAAAACTACTGAGGGCGGAAACTAACAGACCCCTATGTACACATATTCGTAAGCCTAACAATGCCTAAAGTTAGGCCCTAATGTTCTTCTTCTTCTTCTTCTTTCAAAATACAGTGAGACATCCAGTTAAGGACATTAGTACACCTCGTACGTGGTGTGAGGTCGGTTAGGCCCTAAGAGAATTGGTTATGAATTCTGCGGGCTTAGGGTGACAAATGACCTCCTCAATTAGACTGCTGGGAGATTATTCCAATCCTGAATAGTGTTGGGGATAAAAGTTAAACCGTATTCAAAGCAATTTGTCCTAGCAGAGGGGGATGGTAGTGCAAACCATGCATATTACGAGTACTACGGTGGGTTTACAAAGGTCAGACAGAGGGATATCAGCTTGGCTGTAGATACCTTTGGCAAGGATTTGATTTCTACAATGCCTGCAGCAATCAGAAAGCATGCCAAGACAGAGATCTTTCAAAAGGGTAGTCATTGATCCAACATCACAGGAGTAGTACTCATTTGCTATAGGCCTAAATCGAGCAGATCATCTTTGCACTCCCTCTAGTTTATCTTGAAGTGAAACCTGATTTGGATCCCAAATGGAACAAGCATACTCTAATGAGGGCCTTATCAAACCTTTATAGGCTGCCAATTTAACTTCCTTGGAACAAAAAGAAAGGTTCCTGCATAGTAGACCCAGGACCTTATTTCCTTTATTACAAACAGACTGTAGGCCTAGGCCTATGTGCTTACTCCAATTGAAATTCTAACGGTCACCCCCAAATACTTAATAGAGTCCACCCTCTCCAGATTAGCACCATGGAGATACATGAAAATTCACGGGTTATGTTTCCTAGTAACAGACATAACATTGCACTTTGCCAGATGAAATCTCATGCCCCAGGCATTAGGCTATGTCATGTGTATTTCTGGCTAATTAGTTACCTAGCCTAGGCCTAGGCCACACCGGAAAGTACATTTGCCATACGCCAAAGAATCACACCCCATACTGGAAAGTAAGTTTACCATACGCCAAAGATTTAAGCCAAGGTAGATCTGTATCTTTTCTGTACTTGTACCCCAGACTGTCATGAGTGTGTATAGGAAGTCTGTGTTTTAATGCAATCTATTCATTGCCTAATCACTTTCAGTTGCCGCTCAGGGTGCATTCTGAGAAAAGCCAATGCCGAACTGCCGAAGGTATGACAATTGGTTTTCACAATAGTACGGGGGGAATTTTTCTTGCACACACATTCAATGCTACATAGCAATCTGCCGGCGTGCGACTTACGCATAGCTCCCAATTTTCAAGTGGCTAGAAACAGGTCAAACTGATCTTTCCGTTGATGGACCGACAGCCTGGGGAAGGGGTCTAAGGGGAGGGGATGGAATTTTGGAGGTGTCTACTTACAAAATGGTGGCACCTTTTTTGGCAAATCAGGCAACACAATTTCGCTAGCCTCGTTAGGTTACCGCTAAAAAAGTTCAGTACGGTACTGATTTTTTTTGCAGCAACCTAGAAAAGCATTCTATTGAGAGATTTGCCAAAATAATATTATACAGATACTCAAAAACGTGCAATGACTAAAGCCTCTCCTAATCACAATATTCAATCATTATTTTTGCCATAAATTTTGGGCTGGTACCAGTACAGTTTGCAAACATCAACTCGACATGTCACGGACTATCGTTCCATGCTGCAAGTGATTTCCAATATATATCTTTGTACATCTCGCATGGTGTTCTAGCCATGAAAACAAAAACACAAAAACAAGAACGTCAACAACTGTCAAGACAGTGCAGAACATTTGTTTGATGGGAAATGCCTGAGACAAGCCCTGCCTCTAGCCCGCAAAGTGGGCACTGATTTTTGCTTTTGAATGCAGCATTGCACGACGTTATTACACAAGTTTTTTACGCAAAGACAGGAATATCTTCCATACTTGCTGCGAAGGTTAGCCAATAGCGATGTTGCTGCAGCAGCAAACATAGGTCCGCACAGTATGTACCTAGGCCTGGGCATTGTTTAATAGTTGAATATGCTGTGAGATACGATTTACTGAAAATGGGTAAGCTGAATTATTTGCTAATTTGCATGGTTCTCTAACTAAGAAAACTTTGGAGATTTGTAACATGGGTTTTTCACGGGGCTGGGCGGGTCAGCTGGGTTTGGGAGTTCAAATGCTCTCACTTAGGAGGAATGACTTACATACGGTATGTACGGGACGCATACATGATCTGTATGTTGGCAGTGCATGTACAAGTATATGGTTCACACAAGTAAGTAGCAATCCGTATGTGATTGTACATATTTATGCGTACATGTACGTAATGCAGACACCATTTACTGGCACGATACAAGTAGTGTATAACGATGTACGTTTATCATGTGACGGAGATTACCCGGTGCGCCGGAAATACAGCTTGCCTGTCACTACACCAAGAAGGAGTTGGTGCTCACGTCGACGATCTTTGTGTTGGAGTGCAAGATATGTGCATGCAGACTGGGTTGCGGCTGAGTTTTCTGCCACGGCAGTTACAGTTCCACAGCCTCATGGGTGCTGGTAATTGTACGCCATGCCATTTCAAGGTACGCAAGGACCCGATGTAAATCAATACTTAGGTGTAAGGCTGTCACGTTTAAACGTTTAAACTTATAAACAAACGATCGGCCGTTTAAACGGCGCTTTCATAGCCCAAACGTTTAAACGATATGAAGGACAAGTTCTAACACTGTAACGTTAGCGTACCTAGTCAGTGTAGCACACTGCACAATAACCAACGTTAGGCCTAATGCCTTACTACATGCATAGGCCTAGGCCTACAAGTGGAAGCTGCAACGTTGATTTTACTTTCAATCTATCTTAAAACTTATTCCTAAAGTCTACAATTATAATGCCAAACTTTCTGTAACAATATGCCCGTTAATTTACGTATAATTTTAATGTTGTGATATCGATCACTTAACGTTGCGCCAGCTACAGTTTAGCTCGGCAAGGTATGTAATCTGTTTAGTGAAGAAGCCTGTGCGGCAGGGCAGCAGTTAGCTGCCCGTGGTATAGCGGAAAAGCTGCCGTATTTAGCCTTGCATTTCCTGTACTATGTAATATATATCAGGTATGCGGGTACCCAAACAGCCAGCAACGCGTGTCCCGGATGTTTTGTGACAAATGGAGGGCGGCATACCATAATTATTGTCTCAAAGCCATTACTTGTACATATCATCATGTTTGCGGTAGATTCTAGGGGAAATCAAGGGCGGTTACATGCCTTGATTTTCAGGAAAATTTTTGGTTGTCCTTCGGGCAACCATTTTATTAGTTTAAGTTATCCATAATGAAAATTGGTTGTCCAAACATTTTTTGCACAATGACAAAACAGCATTTGTGTTTATGTATTATTAGTCGTGACTCTTGATGAATAAAAAGGTATGTTTGAGAGACAAAAAAAATTGGAAGTCTGAAAAAGTGTGATAAAAAAGTTTGAAGAGTTTATCAGTCAGCATTTAACTTCTTCAATCAGGTAAAATTAAGCTGCTTTTTAGTTCATTCTAAGAGAAAAATGGATGTCCATGGGACAACCATTTTTTGACTTTTGGTTGTCCGAATGGAATTTTAGTTGTCCCGGACGATCGGACAACCACCAAAATCGAGCGCTGGGTTATATTTGGACATCGTTTAAACGGTAAACGAACATTTATTTTGACCGTTTAAACGTTTAGGGCCTAGGCAATTAAACCGAAACTGACACTGACAGCCCTAATAAGGTGTTTGCAATTGTGCGCCACACCAACATGTTGTACTTTCCCCTGGTGCAGTGAGGTAACCGTGTATGCCAAATTTACTGGCGTACATTTCCATATGCCAAAAGTCTTTCTGTGAAAGGCCTTACTTTCTAGTATGGATCATGCCAAGGTGGAGGTGTTTGGAAATATATGCCACACCAATTGTTGCAATTGTATGCCAACTGTTGTAATTTTCTCTGTAGCAGGCGGGTACGCCGTACGCCAGATTTGTTGGCATACATTCCTGTACGCCAAAGATCTTTCTGTGAAAGGCCCTATTTTTCCGGTATGTGGCCTAGGCTCTAGGCATCACCCTTAACCATATTGCCTAAGTATCCATGGATGACGAAGGTTCCGGCCACTGATTCTAAATTAGAGCCGAATATTTTTATTAATAATTTTTCTGGCGCGACAGTCCACACACCCATGCTACTTTACTTACCCCCCTTTGTGTCCTTGTTACACCTACACTCAGGCTATGTCAGTAGGCCTAACGTAATACTGTATATGGCCTAGCCTAGGCTCCTACGCTACAGTACATACAGTACAGTATTAGGCCTATCACAGCACCAGCTTCTTTTTTCAACTTGATGGTGACTGGAAGTGGAAGAGCATACGAGAAAAGAAAGAGGAAAGATCGCACCATCAACAGCCCAGGGTTGTTAAGTGTTATCCTCCAGTGATAAATCAAAATACTTTCCGATGAAAATAAATGGAAATGGTCCAGGATCTAAGTTAGCAACAGCACCTCTCGACTAGTAATTTTGCGGTCCTCTGCCCATCTGCTGCCCAGCTGTGTGTACTTAAGAGTAAATAAACTGGACCCTCGTCGTACAGACATTTTAGATCTGACAGACAACAGACAAAGTTACGGAGCGCCCTCAACAGTGTAAAAAGTTTCCATCATGTGTGTGGAAAACTGCATACATGTATGTATCTGTATGTGGCTGCTCGCTGCCCACCACCTAGTAAATATCAGTCCCTCGATCACGGATCACTGGCAGCTCAGTCACCAGGCTGAGTCAATCCAGTTCCGGGGTCACGTCAGGATTTGCCCGACAGGGGAGCCTATGTCCCCGACGGAAAGTAGGAGAAGGTTGGGGCAACGACCAGTGGCGTCACCAAGGGGGGGGGGGGGGCGCGAGTCCCCCCTGAAAAATAATCATGTGCCCCCCCCCCCCCAAAAAAAAATGTTATTTGAGATTTTTAAAAAACGACATGTCTTCTTTAGTCAGAGTGTGACTATTAAAATATTTAAGATTGGATTCTTCTTTTGACGAGAAAAGGCAGTAATTTTCATACTTTTCAACTAAAAATATCGCAAAATCACCTGGAAAATGCCATTTCCGGCTGCCTGAGGGATTGCGTTTTTCAAAAATTTCTACACACTTCCAACTTCGCTAACTGAAGGTGGCGCATAGCTCAGGTAACCGTTCAAGCAGGATTATATAGGCGTACATTTTTTCCTTAAGGTGATCACATCTAACTGCCTTCTCTTTCGAGTTCAGCTCTCCTTTTTCTAAATATCAGCCGGATCCGCTCTTGAAAAATGTTCCACTAATGTGGTTACCTAAAAATTCTTAATTGAAGTTGCACTGGAAGTTTTTTTTTTTTTTTTTGAGACGAGTGTAAAGACAACAGAATAACCGTATATAACGACCTGAATACCTAACAAACCCCATAAAACCCAGGAACTTCCGGGGCTTCGCCCCCTGGACCCCAACCGAGACACACATTGAACTGCCCATCAAATTCTTTTCTCAATAGTTCATCTCGCCCTTTTTCAAAATGTCAGCCGGATCTGCTCTTGGTAGTTGAATCACTTTTTTACCAAAAGTCTTACTGGAAGTTACCCTTTATGTATTTTTGAGACCAGTGTTAAGTCAATAGAAGAACACTTAAATAGCGACTCTAAATAATACCTCACAAACACGCTAAAACCCGGGAACTTCCGGGGGCTTCGCCCCTGGACCCCCACCGAGACACACATTGAACTGCCCATCAATTCTTTTCTCAACTCGCCCTATTTCAAAATGTCGGCCGGATCTGCACTTGGTAGTTGAATCACTTTTTACCAAAACTTCTTACTGGAAGTTACTCTGGAAGTATTTTTGAGACCAGTGTTAAGTCAATAGAAGAACACTTAAATAGCGACTTTAGTGCCTCACAAACACGCTAAAACCCAGGAGCTTCCGGCGGCTTCGCCCCCTGGACCCCCACCGGGGCTTTGCCCCTGGACCCCACCCGCTGCGCCCGCGCTTCGCGCTCGGTGGCGCCTACGGCGCCATGTGTGGAGTTCAGCAGTGAGCCCTGCAATATTGTTGTGCCACCCCAGTGCCCCCCAGAATGAAAAGTCTGGTGACGCCACTGGCAACGACTCTCAGCGATAACAACGGTTCCATATCACGAGACCTGCGTAAGGGTAATCACTCATGTTTGCAATTATTACTTGAAACATTTTAACAATCGGTTCACGAAACTTAAAGGTCAATAGCACTTTCCCTAGATCCGTCTGGCTTTTATCAAAAAATAATTTATACTCTTGCCTCGGGAGTATTAAAGAAAATGCCTATCTTACGCTCGCCAGGCCTTCATTGCAGTACTCATTTTCTGTTTGGGATCCCTACACCGTCTCCCTATCCAATAAGGAGAGGGCCCTGGTCGCTGCTCATGGGATGCACAACCTCAGGAAACTACGGAAATATCTGGATCTGTCTTCTGCCGTTAAAATAGCAAAGAGCCGTATATTTTCCCATATGGATTACGCAAATACCTATGTCATCGTTATGGCCATTACAGAGTATACAGAATCAAACTGCAACAATCATTTTAAGGAGAACAGAGTTTTCTAGCGCGATCCACAGATGCTCTCAAACAACTTCACATTCTTCCCATACATGTCCGTGCCGAGTTCAAACTTTTAGTTCTCGTTTTCAAATGTCTCCATAATCTAGCACCTGATTATCTGTTGAAAAAATGCTATTAATCTACACGTTCCTCTTCTAGCGGCTGTCTACTTCATGTGCCCTTCACGGCAGCTTCAACTTTTGTGACAGATCTTTCAGTGTCACGCGTCCAAAATTATGGAACAGCCTCCCAGAGAATCTAATCTAAACTTAAAACGCGTTTATTTACTAGAACTTTCAATTGACTGAACTTTCATTTGTTTGTTTGTGGTTTGTTTGTTTACTTGTGTTTGCAATAGCCAATCCAGAGGGGAATGGGGGGTTGGGGGTTATGCATACCCCCATCCCCCCACCGGGATGGTAAAAATTGTGTAGATAGCTAGGCTAATTGTAGCCTAGGCCTAATTACTTTTTTAAAATACAGTGATAGTTGTAACATTATTTGATAACCTTATTTTTGTGTCATATTCTTCAATAAAATGAAAAATGTAAAATATAATGTATCTATCTTCCGCATCATTTGGTAAATTCCCGTATTGTTTAGAAATTGCGCAATGATGAATACTGAATCTAGCGTTTTCCGCCAACGACCGTTGGTAACGCTGTTTGACATCGCATGTGTGTCTATGTCAATACGTGGGGCTACGACTACTGTCGGATAATGGGCCAATCGTTGATACGAAGGCTTGTACGGGGATGTTGCAGAGTGTGTAGGCGTTACGAGTTGAGATATGAATAAATAGATGAGAAGATTTAGTTCTGATTCAAGATGATTGGAGGTTTTATTACATTCGATTAAAAGCTGGCAAAAAAAAATAATTATTAAAATTTAACTATATACAGATTGACTCAGGTGCTCGTCGTCTGAGGTCTGCTGCACCACTGTGTGAGTGTGACCAAAACTTGCAAGCTCTGATCGCTTTCATGTCTCGGGGAGATCGGAACACATGCAGTCCCCTGATTGGTTAAAAGTTGTGACGCGCCAAATTAAATAAATATTAAGGAATGTGCTGATCTAAAAAAATGACGAGGAGGCTGTAGAAGGCGAAACTGGCAACACCTTGAAAATATGGGATACAGCATACACGTGGAACTAGGGCGAAGTAGTTTGTTACGTTCACCGGTAACAAGTGACGGGAAACAGGAAGGGCCCTGGGAATCTATGACAAAAGGAAGGGGGTGTTGCCTTTAAATAACAAGATGGCGTTCCTGTTAAAAGACATGGAGGGTGTACCAAACTACATGACACTACGTACAGTTAACACATGACATAGCCTAAAACGGGAAACGGTAATATAGTATTAAATTCACATTGCCCGTATAGTCTGTTGAAGTAATGATTACCCACACTTCGAAGACCATGTTTAAAAGCCCCATATTCATCATTATTTGATTCAAGAAAGCAAATTACAATTCCTTAGCAGAAGTGCCCGCTCATACCTTCACTTTGATAAACTTTTCCGAACTCTGGAAGTGTAAAAATTGGAAATTTGCTTCACTTGTGACACTAGATCACCAAGTGACACCGTTAACTATACACAGTGCTATTTTCATAAATTTTCTTTCATAAAATTCCATACTTTCTCCAATCTAAGCTAAAAAAAAAATTCGTCGGAGAGCCTCATTACGTCGGCGTTGGATAACATTATGTACCAACAACGATCTTTGGTCGCCGTCCAACCTCAGATTTGCCGAAAGAAAATGAAAATTATTCAGTAATCCCCCAAGTGTTCAAATTTCCTTTCAGGAAACCCAGCACCCAAATTTTCCTGCATTACAAGCTCCATATTTTCAAATATTTGGAGAGGGCGAAAATTTTAGCCGGCTCCGAACGCTGCAAATTACTCCCCAAGTAGAGTGGTAATCACACTTAAAAGTAAGGTAAAATTTGGATGCTTGCTTACCACCCCCATTTCCTGAATTTTAAAAGGCATCAGAGACTAAACAACAACCATACATATGGTGGCGCTTCGCTCAATGTACATTTGATGTCCCATCCACATGCAGATCCCCCCCCCCCCTCCCCCACTGCAAATTCACGGTGTGTTTGTTCTGGTTGTTAAGCGCCAGTGAATGCTTTATTAAGTATTAAGTAACTTAAACTTCTTGCGGAAATGGTGACACATCCATACAATCGGACATTCTCTCACCACTCATGCGTCGGAGGTGGCCCATAAGCCATAACAAAACTGGTAATGAGATTTACCGAGTCTTTATGACCCTAGGTAATATCAATATGAGATCAGTTGGGAGACTATTCCTATCCTTAACAGTATTAGTTAGGAGGCTTGACTGAAAGGTTGAGCAAATCCAACGTAGGGCTGTTAGGTTTGTCTGTAATGACTGCTCACTAGTAGCCTGACTGAAATGTTGAAAGACCTTGGATGTGACAGTCTGAAAGACAGACGTACTGTCAACAGGCTAGCAATTCTTCACAAAGCCAGATTGGTCCTTCTAGCCTAACCAATTAACGACCTACAACCGGTCCAGCGGCCTTCTAGGCATCATCACTCGAACAGTTTTAGAAATATACCAACCCAATAAGGACTGCTATAAGTATAGTTTCTTTCCTCGGACGGTCAGAGACTGGAACTTACTCCCCCAGAATATAACAGATCTCAAGGACACCAAGCAGTTCAAGAATGCAGCCTTGAGGATCCTCAGACTGGACGACTTACCACATGCGCACACTCATCCCCATGGGCGTCCGCAGAAATTTTTTACAAGGGGGGGGCAAGGTCATTCATGGATGATTGAATTATGTACACTATCTAAGCGTAGCGCCACCATAGGTTGGCGCGGAGCGTATAAGGAAATTTTTGGCCTTACAAACCCTCCAGATGGCCAGAAACGACACTTGGCGATTGTTATAAGCTGCATATACCCAACCCTGAAACAGGTATTTCATGCCTGAAATTTTTAGATTTTTAGAATTTTCAGTGTAAAAAATTGTTGAAGTGAAATCTGCCTCTTGGTCACGGCCTCGCACGCCTATGCACGATAAAACTTACAACTGTCAAACAGCTTATATAGGCCTATATCCGTTACCCAATTATGAATCATACCCCCCCCCCCCCCCCGATATTCACCTTGTATATTCCAGTTACATCCGCGCGTCGCCACTTGAGATCAGCACGCGACCAAACCAAGACCAACGCATTCATCAATAGTTGGATGCCATATGCACACTACATACCTGACAACTAGTACAATTTTGGCATACTTTTTACAATTACAAATTTCCAATAGATATCACGAATGATGGTCCCCAAATTACGATTTCACTATTCAGCATACCATCTTCTCTTTTGCTATTCCTGGTCAAATGTCCACATATTTTACGAGTAGAAACTGACGCTGTGAGTGAAGACATTTTGATGATTTATTTTTAATTTTTTTTATCAAATTTTGATTAATTTTTCACAAGTTTTGATTTTCCAGGGGGGGGGAGTGCCTCCCCCCCCCCCCCATCCGGACGCCCATGCTCATCCCTGCACGTTTGACTCCAATAGGAGTGTTGTGCAGTATTCATCCAGATCCAGATCCCCAAACTTATTTTGAAGCAACAGCTAAATATTACACAATTTTCTTCTTATTTCTCTTCAGAGCATCTTTCATCATATTTTATAACTAATAGATTGCATATTTAAGATAAAACAAGCAGTTACCTCTGATAAATACAACATTTGAAGGTAAAAGTTGTTGCCACGTGACTCTCAACAGCCAATCGTGCAACAGGACAGTCTACTACACTACTTCAAGTCGGGATGACTGCTCTTGCCCTTTAAATCATTTTCGAACTACAATACGTCTAATCATAGTTATTATACCTTTCCCTGGTTGGGAAACTCCTTATGTACACTGTGTATGCACAGACGTAAAAGTTGTATATACGTTCATAGTTTTTGTAAGGTGCGTCCGTAACTCTCCGTAAAGGCAGTGGACCACTAACTCCAATACTCGTGCCTGGGAAAATGTTTACTGGTAGAGAAAGCGCCATAAAAAATGATGGGATGTTGTTTCTGACTGTGTTACTTACAAAATATAACCATTTTTGCATTTGGATTTTGTAGACAATGGGTTGAAATGCATACTGTGCAAAATTCAAGGCAATCTGACCAATTTTAGTGTCTTTTTTAGGGGCACGGAAGTAGCCTAATTTAGTGTGTAAGTCAATAGGACTTATAATTAGTGGCCCGCTACCTAAAAGCATGTTGAGCTCTTCAAAAAAGTTCATCACGTAACTTTGAAGATGCACACGATCGATCGGTAGCGATATTGCTCCATCTGTCCATTGAGTGATGCACTGTTTCTGCTGGGAAGTGAAATTAAAGTTGACCCAAGGGCTAAAGGGAACTGCAAGAGGCCCCCTAATCAGTAAGTTTTTAAGATTTGTGAAGAAATGAAGAAATCCTTTATTCTCGGGGTTTTTTTTTTCTCTTTTTAAGCGTAAATATACTGGTTCTGAGGCCTGGCATTTGGAGACATTTGCTGGGGACCTTCAGTACACCCTACAGTCTTATCATACCGCACTCAGTGTGCGGTAAGGGTGAAGTAGACCTACTTCATTACACTAGGTGGGCTTCCTAAAAGTTTGTACGACCATAGTTACTGATAAATATTGTATAATACACTCGTCTGATGAACCGTTACACTCGTTTGTTAAAATGGTTTAATCCATCTAGTCTAACGTTATAGTGCGACTGCTACTATGCTTCGCAAATTTCGCGGAATTGTTGAGTGTGCTTACCAAGTGAATGTTGCTAGCCCAACCTTCGATTGTCCCGTTATTTTAGTTTGGGTACAGTTATTCTCACTTCACGGCCGTTCTCTTAATCAACACTTTCGTCATTAGATACGCCCTAACTGAAGTCATTGCAGTATGATACTTGTTCGCAAGCGACTCGCGAAGAAATCAGTTTACCTCGTCTGCATATATACAGTACGTATGGAGAGTCCAACAACAAGGCTCTTGTGTACTATCAACGTCACGTGACTAACGAAAACCGGAATCTCAACATAAGCAGTCAGTTCGCGGAGTTTCCCAACCAGGGAAAGGTATAATAACTATGGTCTAATCTTTGGCGTGCGGTAGAATTTCAGTTTGGGGGGAGTGGAGGACAGAAGATTTTTTCCCCCAAAATTTAATTCTGGGGCGAAAGACTATCTAAGGGATTCTAAGCCTACCACCACCACCGTGTCTATTCCTTCGCTGGTGCCAACATTGGTCCTATCCTTCAGATTTGTCGTTTGAGTACCATCCAATGGGGGTAGCGGGTGTCTGTGTTGGAGCGTTCGTTAGTAATGGGTGTGATACCGTTTCTTTTTAATAGCTTATAACAGACTTCCTCATTCCGTGTTTTTTTCTTTTTTTTTAGGAGGTGGTGGGGGGAGGGGTGAATGGATCGAAAGCAAGTCAAGAACCTCCAGCCTCGAGAGAAAAAATTCCGTCAGTGGCTTGAAAGGGAGTTAAAAACGCCAAGACTCGAGTCTCTGATCTGAGGAGCTGGGAGTTGAAACTTTCTGAACAGGCCGATCTGAAGTTGGATTCGATTGCACCTTTTCTTGGAATCATGTGCATCAGGAGAAAAAAATTGGGCGAGGGTGGGACCAACTTAGGGGAATTTTTTGTACTACAAGAAAAGATTTTCAGTATACTCGGTGTTGACTTCTTCATTGATTCCGCAGGGACGAAACCTGAGAGTGCATAGAGTCAGATAGATTTTTCCAGCAGGAGGAAGATCTCGGACAAGGGGAGGGGTGGGCTAGATCACATAAGTTCGGGCACTGATAATGACTGAGTTGCCTAAAGGAAGGCTGAGGGGCAACTTCAGTTGCCGTGCTTGTAACATTTGAAAAAGTTTCAGCAATGAGAAGTTCGCAGAAGACTATAGCCCGCGCTGCATTTTGAACCTCATAATTGTTCTCATGCGTAGGTAGGCAGTAGGTAAGGGCATACCTTGGCTGCGCAGCTCAGACCAGACCCCTCCTTTGAAAACTGAAAGACAAGTATGGTTTCTATTAGAGCAATACCACAGACTAAGCCACTACTAGAGTACAGAAAAGGAACACATGGACGGTTGTTCCACTCCACTCGAGCTAACTATATGTTTTGTCGGTACATTGACATATTTTTTCGTCATATAAGTCCAACTCTGGACGATGGAAAAATACTCCGTTACTGGCATATTGAATAAATCATCGGTACAAAAAAATGAAAAAAATCCGTGTGAAAAAAATCGCACTCTTCCCGTAATTTTCTTTTCGAATACCGTTCAACACCCGTCTTAGGTGTCTTGGTGTAAAGGTAGGCCCATGTGTGTTCCACGATTACCAACTTATACACAAATTCGATCAGCACTAGTGTATAGTGACTGTAGGCAGTCATTAGTGCTGTCCATCGGCCTGAAATCGTCTTCATTTATTTTCTAAATTTAATTTCAAACCCTCATTTACAGTGAAATCGAGAGAGTCAAGATGCAGTTCAGTGTACAACTATCCATAGTACAGGTAAGCCAAGAAACTGAAAGATTAAAAGGTGGTAGAACCAAGTTAATAGCGGACTAAAATCAGACCATCACCTGCTATCCGGATTCGTCTTTACATGCTCCGAGAGCGTTATGATTACGATTGTATGCAATGTCAGCTCAGGACATAAGAAATGCAGTAGGGTTTGCCGTTTGCGTCTACACAAATACTCGGGCCAAAGAGAGTTTCGAGACCTAGAAGCTTGGTTGCGAAAATTGAAATTGTTGGGGTCCCAAGGGCACATTCTTCCCCAAAATTCAAATTTTCTAACTTTCCTCAATTGGATATATCCTGCTATTCGCTGATTGTATTCTGACAGACCTAAAGTACTGAAAAGATTTGGAAAAAGTCAATTTCCAATCCTGGGGTAGCAAAACTCTCGGGGCCCATGGACAAGAGACAAAGGCTAAGTCCTAGCATTTTCCTAAGATCGCGGTAATCGTCATAGGGGGTACTGGGTAGAGTGACTGTCGCAAACACAAACTCCGAATTAGTTGGGATCACTAAATCCTGTGGCCCATTGGCGTAGCCCATCCACTTGTCACGTCTCCAATCCACTAAAGGAGTAGCGCAAAGAAAAGGGTATTGAATTATCCAAACATTCAGCTAGGGACGACCAGAGGCACAGATGGTGGCAAACATGTCAAACCAGATGAAGAAATCATTTTTAATGAGCCAACCAGCTGACCAGTCAAATTACTATAGGGGAGGTGTCAAAATGGCTCGCATTGGAAGATTAACTTTTCAGGGGCCAAATATTTGAGCGTTATCGAGTCAATGGCGATTTTATATATTCTATGGGACAAAACATAGGGTCAGCTTGGACCCCATCAGCCAAGCGCTTGTAAACACTCCTCTCCGAAGAATTAAAAAAATCGATCGTGTAGTTTCCTTTGAAGTATTACCCTTTATCTGTAGGGAGGATAATATAAGGCAATTTCATGTGACGTCACGCAATTGAATTTGCCCAGCTAGGAAAGGCAAAACACGCACCCGTAACGTATTTTCAGCGGACGCACACGGTATTCCCATAGAAACTGCTGTGAAATATACTGCACGTGTTGCAAGTACTCTTACTGCACATGTTGATAAAACAGACGCTTGCCCGGCAAATGACGTCAGAGAAATTGCCTTATTCTATGGCATTTCATGGTGCCACCACGTATCACGGAGGTCATGGTTCTCCAACTCCTAATGTATAGAGGCTTTTCACATGACGTCATAATACTCTCCGGCGGCCATGTTTGAGTACATGTAACTACGTAGTAAACCATACGGGACGCGCTTGCTCGTTGAATTTGTACAGTGCACCGTGCATATCACAGTGCACACTGTGCAGTGCGTTCGGGACAAAGCCACGTGTATTTGGCATGAATGTCCTCCAGCATGGCGGTTCCGTGACGCAATTGTAAAGCCTCTATAGCTATGAGTGGGCAAATTACATGTCACGAAAAGGCTTTAATCAACAATTTCTAAATTGGGGTCGTGAGAGGTATTTTAAAAATTTCACAGGTAGGCCGCGGCAAAATCTCCTATTCCCTTGCCTAGCGGGAGCGTATAAGAAGGTGCTCGATCGGGGCCATGAGGGAAACGATCTGAAAATGATACATACAATATTAAAAACCATTCTATAAATGAAACCCTCTAAGTTCTGATGTAACTGACTTTCGTCAGAGGAATTTATTTCCCCTTCCCTCCCCGTCAATTGTATACAGAAAATTATCTCATATGATACAGTTGGAAAAAGATACATCCATATTGTATACACTATACGCTTACTTTACAACTCTGTTATACTTATTTTTCAATTCGACAATGGGGACAATTTACGTTTGATGACGTCATAGGTTATATTGTCATGTGCTCTCTCGCCGACATTTTGTTTAGAACGTGATGCTAATCGATAAAAAAAACAATCGTTTACAAAAAATACCTATGAAATGATTAACAATCGGACGATGACTGAAGGACACGACATAAACGGAACTTAGGCAATGGTCACGTGACCACTGATTTGAAGTCTTGGCTAATGACAGTAAGGATGTGATAAACGCACATTTTTTAACACTTGATGCAGACTCAATCATTTACATAATGTAGACATTTTTCTAGAGTTCACATAGCTTGATGGATCAAGAACCTAAAAGCAGAATTCAGTCAACAGACTTGTGATTCACAACTTATAATTATTTTGCAAAACAAGTGCACAGACTGTTTTTGTAACATGCGTAGACGGTCTGACGAAATTTAAAATAGAGGCTTCCCATATGACGTAACAATACTCATTAGCGGCCATATTGCGGTACAAATATCTCACAGTAGATGACACTCGACTCGTTCGCTCGTCGAATGTGTAAAGACGGTGTATATCACAGTCAGACAGTGCACATTGTACAAGTGCCTTCAGCACAAAGCCATGTGTACTTGGTGCGATTGTCCTCCAGCATGCCGGATCGGTGACGTAATTGCAAACCCTGTTTTCCCCTCAAATATATTAAAATTAAGAATTCTCCTCTCATAAGGACACTTTAAATTTTCAAGAACTAAAAGAGCTTAATATAATTTGTGTCACAAATAACCAACGAGCTCATGATATCGATTTTGTAAAAGGAAATAGCAATTCATGTACCAATAGTCTAGAGGTAGGATGCTCAAAATCGGACAATATTAAAATAGCATTGGGAACATTCTTCCTGTTGGCCAAGCAATTTCCTCAGGGGTTAACGGACAATCACAAGAATAATTTGACATCTATGATGTCTTGATATTGTACAGAAATGCATCATTCGTCGTCGTAGAACTCTCCAGGCTCGGTTGTAGAAATGACCAGTATGACAAAAGATTCCAATATTAAGTCTTCGACTACGGTGATGTCGGGATGGCCTTAGTCTGACATATTAACGTTGCGGTCCCATTGAATTTATTGTGAGGAATGTTTTACCTTCAACAAGGTGGAAATTATCTTTTCCAAAAAATCACTGCAAAGTTTGTGAGGTGACCAAACTGACGTAAAGACTGAGAGATCTTTTATTCCAATTGAAAATGTTAACAGTGAAATTTTCCGATGCAAAACTTTTAGCAGTTTGAACTTCAAAGAATTATTTTAATTAAGAGAGGGCGCTTCAGTTGACTGCCGCTTTGGTTTGGTTGCTGAAACTTAATGACGGTGTTGCTGTTTGAAATATTGGGCGGAGTACATGCTTGGTTGGGTGGTCTGTGGCGGCTGTCTTCTCATTTTACAGATGTATGGTAGAGGTTCTGCACAAGGCATCATGACCCAGGTCGAGGTTCCAAATTCACCCGGCATAGCGGCACAATCTGCTGCTGCTGGCTGGCCAACTGCCCAGCTTCGGAATACACTAGCGCTGTTATCTGTCCACACGTACTCACCCTCCACGGCAATGTCGTTCAAACCGATCCATACACTCTCGGGTGGAAGCTCGGGGGTGAGACCTTCTATGTAACGGTAAAGAAAATCGTTTTCTTTCTCTGTCTCGACCGAGGCAAGATGAGCTAAATCACCCGAGCAGCTGGAGAACTGGTTGCAAAAGTACTCAGCAACGACATATCGTCTTGGATAGGCAACGAAGCGATAACAGAAATCACCGTAACCAGTCCAGTACGGCGGACAGCAGGTATTGGCAGTCGCCGCCGCTAAGCACAATGCGGCACATAGTAAGAACAGAAAACTCTTCATTTTACAAAGCTCTTGTTTCTCTCGGAGATATAAGCAAGAGTAAGGCCACAATGTGAATGCCCGAGTGAGAAAATCTTCGAATCGACTCTCTGCTGTCTCGGTGAAGCACGAAGGTGATTCACATAATAACACATCCTATGACGGCAATCTCGACAGAGGGAGTGGTCAGATATTTTGCATATCATTTGCATATGTGCCTGGATCATACAGAGATCTCGAGGGAGGTGTCAAAGAAACCGAGACAAACTTGCGATGCAGAAGTGACACGGTAATTATCAATAAACTATAGAGGAAAAGGATTCTACGTAATGACGGTACTCAAATAGAATCTAGAGGTCAGAAATGGAAAATAATAATTAGGTAGGAGGAAGGGGAGATTATGATCGACGGAAGGGTACCAAATCAGCTGATCATGAATGAATTAGCCTTTCCTTTGCCCCTCGGACTTATATTTGTGTCAAACTAGAGGCACAAGAAAAGCATTTATTGCACCAAGTTGTTTGATGGCGGTAGTCACACACATTTTATGAAAAACGATTTTTCAATTTAATTTAATTTAACTTAACTTAATTTAATTAAATTTAAAGATGACAAAAAATTAATTATAATTTCATTGCCTTCAATTTTTGAGTTGATTAAATAAATCATGTTGTTGAACAACGTGGAACAAACAGATTAACAACCATGGATTAAGACCCCGCAAAATAGCTGTAAGATGAGCAAGTGCTTGTGTTTGTTGCTTATATCACTAGGAAACCATCGAGGGAGTGTTTTTCGTAGTGAGATGTATCCCGAAGCGGAATCTGTTTTCTGAGCTCCTGCAGCTTCCAAAACCAGGAATGTGACTGAACAAGGTCATACAAGGAATATGTCTTACAGCCTGCTACGTAGGTAAAGTGGGATGGTGAAGTTAGGAGTAGTTTGTTTGGTGGAGTTTGTAAAAAATGGCTTAAAGGGACAATCTTCTCACCCCAAACTACACTTCTAGTATTGGGTAACAGAAACTCTCAGTGGGCTCAGCTTTTTGATTGACTGCTAATTCAAACAATGCAGAGTACCAAAACTTATATTACACAGCACGAACTGTTCTGATAGTGTTTTGATTATACACATTGAGCTTTCTATGTTCACCCTGAAGCAATAAAATGAGATTGTGTCTGGATGAGGGTGAATTTTAGACAATTGTGGGAGGGGCTTAATTAAGAAGGTTGGGAGAATTGGTACTGCTTGGAATGAGAAAATTGGGCCTTTAAGTCGGGCCGGCCAGGTCTTTTTCCAGTTGTGGCTTGCTTGTTTGTTTTCCCTATTCCAACGCTTATCCGTGAGAGGGTGAAGTAAATATCGAGTTTTCAAAACTCTTTTTTTAAAATTTCGTTTTAAAATCATGATTAGGGTTGTAAATATGATCTCTAAAAACCAGTTGGGAAAAATAATCTTCACGCTGGTCACGTATGTGAAAATAATGAAATTGGGTAAAACTTCTCCAATTTGTACTTTCTTTTGTGACCAAATATTGGAAAAAATTTACCCAATTTTATTATTGTTACATACGCGACCAGTGGTTGGTGAACATTTTACCCAATTGATTTTAGAGCTCTGTTGGGGTTAAGTGGGTAAGAAATATTTGACTGGTTTTTTCATGATGAGGTGTCAGTATTTCAAAAAAAAGGCAGAAAACTGTCACTTTGGCTTAATAGGTCTGGTCAAAAAATACCCGATTATTGGCATGATACTTCCATAGCAATTTTAAGGGAAAATTTCGTCAACGGCAAGGTGGGAGAAGAACCCAAAAAGGGATCGCAAATTATACAGCTGAGTAGGTAACACGTCACACGTTTTTAAGTACTATAAGAAGCTTTTCCTATGACGTCATAATATTCCCTAGCGGCCTTATTGGAGTAGTGAGTACACGCCGCACTCTACACGCTTTGATACCACAGTACTCACTCTGCAGTGCTTCCAGAACGAAGTCATGTGTACTTGGCGTGATTGTTCTCCAAAATGACGGATCCGTGACATAATTGCAAAGCCTCTATTGACGCACCTTTTTGCCACGGAATTGACCCACCATTTTATAGTATCTGACGCACGTTACCCGTGAAATATGACTCACGTGTGTCGCACCTATGTCAAAATGTTTGAAAAACTTTTGACACACCCCTGCGTCACAATTCATACGAACATGACACATATTTGACTCATCATTACCCTTGGGTCAGAGGGCGTTTCTTGCAGTTGATAAGTGCACTATAACTACAAACTGATACAAATTGCTGATTCCGACCTTCTCTTCTCTCAACAGAGGGACAAAAACGCATTGGAGTAAAGTTAGGGTGTACCAATGAGACAGAAAAATATATAACAAAAATTGAAACATGATTTTTTTAAAAACAAGTCCAATTAAGAGAGCGACAGTAGCCTACCCCACGAAACGGGGGAAGTTTTTTTCGTTCATCCCATCGTTGGGGGAAACTGACAGAGGGACGTCAACCACAGAGACGCCACGCAGGCTAGTGTGTCAGTAGCATATTAAGTGGCATGAGGAGTGCGCCTAGCCCTAGTACAAATTTTGAGACATAATTCCACCCTTTTCTTCTTCCCTCACAAGCCAGAGGGGAAACCCTCCTATTTTCTCCTGGCCTTAAAATGCCGAAAGTTTGCAGTAATTTGCATTAATTCTCAACACGACTCACCAAATCACATGTAGTCGTATCCCTTACACATTTAAAAGTTCCCCCAGAGGAGGTATTCCATTTTATCCACTACCCGTGGCGATTGTCGTAAACAACTATCCCTTCCTCGTCCTACGCTGGTGGTGTGTTTCCAAACTGTTTAGAGACCCAAGGTCGAGAGCAGCCCCCCCCCCCCCAACTTGTTTTGGAGGAAAAGTTAAATATACCTAATTTTCCTCTTATTTCCCTCTATTTTATGAGTTAACTATTGCATATTCAAGGCAAAGCAGGCAGTTGGAATGACTGCTCTTGGCCTTTAAACGTGTGACTCCTGGTAGATTTGGAACACGTGACAATCTCGTAAGTACACCTCTGACGTAACAACTGTCTAATTATAGTTTCATATTGCTACTGGTAAAAAAAAAATAAAAGGGTGATGAGTATAGACGGGGAGATATGACATTAACTATTTACCTCACCATCCAACGTCCTGCAACTGTCAGAAACGTGAGGATCATCTTTAAATGGTGAGTTAATTGAGATGAATGCTATAACTCATGACGCTGTCATGAATCACGGGTTGAATGACGCAAAACATGTTGTTCCCTTTCTGAGATTCGAAGTGGGGTAAACTTTATACCGATTCTCACAATAGGAGCTCATGGTCATCACGACTATTCAAAATCATCGGATACTTTTTAAGAGTACAAATGAAAGGATGGAGATATGGGTCCGCATAGCCTACATAAGGTAACTTTGGATATTCATTGTTGGGGTCACTGGGGTGGGTGATGGTGACGGGGTCATTTGAGTAGACAAAAATGGTAAATATTTATCACATGCAGGTTTTTAAAAAGCAGAGGACCAGAGGACAACTTAATCTCCCTCCTGTCATCTGCTCATCTGCACAACTCTTCCCAGTCACGATAAATATGGTTATAGGTTTAGTAAGTCTAAGTGTTACTTCAAAAGCAACGCACAAGAAAGCAAACGGATTACATAAATAATAAACTAAATGTTAGCTTGAACTTGGATAAATAAAACTTTTGAACTTAGATCCCTCTTTTCTGTTGCTAAGTTACCCCATTACGTAGTTTTTTTTTTTATCTTGTTAGAGTTCTTTCCTAGATGTCGTATCGAGTTCCTTCAAGGGAATAGAAGAAGGGGGAGGTTTCGAGTATACTTTTCATTGCACAAGGCCTATTAAGTGCAATTTCCAGCTATATATGAGAGATAGCTTCGGTCAAAAATTTTCTTGTACGCTTTGCGCCAACACATGGTGGCCGTGCATTAGATAGTCTTCGCCCACTCCTTGAATAATTTCAGACTACTCACTTATTTTCGTGACTATGAAGGTGACGTGGACGTCGGGGGGGGGGGGGGGGGGGTAGGTGACAGGCCTTGTGGGCAATTTCCTTCAACATAGATATTGGGTGGGGTGCAACACATCGCTCCCTCCCCCCCCCCCCCCCGCTTAAAATTCAGGCAGATTGAAAAACGAGCAAAATTAACAAAATATATCACTGCAGTATACAGATCACTATATGGCTTCGCGAAAAGTCTATTTGGACCTATTAAAAAAATAATGCATTTATGTTGCGCTATCCATCCATCTCTTGTGATATATATGCGTGTCAATGTGATTGTGTACTCGTGTTTGTTTGTGTACGTAAAGGTGTGCGCTCGCGTTCGTGTGTGCATTGCTTATAGACGAATCCGGCATGATTCAGGACTTTTGGAAATTTTTTGCCCCGCCCAATCCACAAACTACAGGATCGACTCCCCTGGAAGATGAATGTTTTGTAGTAACAGAGGAAGGAGGGGTCAACAAGGTATTGTTGCAGCTGGCATAGCAAAAAAAGTACGTAATGACCACCACCTTATTTGGGGTCAGTGGTTCGGTGTGTCGTACCATGGAGCTAACATGGAATAGCTCAATGGTCTTATACATGTATACAATAAGGTCGAGTCATACCAAAACTCTAAAAATGGAGCCTCCTGCCGTTTTGCATGGGGCTCTGCATAGGCAATGGAGTAGGGAAAACAAACCAGTGGACCACAACTGGAAAAAAGACCATGGCCGACTCGACTTGAACCAACAGGTTGGAAACTGGGCCGTAGAACTCCATCTAACCAACTAACTTATGTATAAAATAGATTGCCACCAAATTAAATAAATAACACCTTCGTTTGACTTCGTTATGAAGATGTGGTCAATAAGCGAGTTCGGTAATTGGTTTCGTTTTGGTGGTTCTGCATATGCGCACACCCTCCAAATCGTCGGGATAAACAAACCAGTCCCACACCTACAACACGTATTCCAAAATTTAAATTTTCTGGAAAATTTTTCCCCTTGTTACCATATTACCTTAACCAGGTAAAACCATGGACCTATGTAAATTTCATTGTGAAAACGGCATTTTTCCAACAACCATATGAGAGACAGAGTCAAGGGAGACCTATTCCTCCCCCAGCAAGAACGAATGACCCAGGGAGTTAAATTTTAGGCCCAGAGAAAAACTTTATAACATGAATGTTTTCTAGTTACGGAAGGGCCGGAGCAAGCACCCCCCCCCCCCTCTTTTTCCATCGCTCTTTCCTTATTTGACATATTGAAATATCTTCAATACCGTCATAGCAACATGAATGCTGTTTAGTTACTGAAACCTGCTTTATATTAAGGAATGTGTACGAGGACAAAGGATACTAAAATAGCAGAAAGATTAAACTATAAACGTCCCATCGACGGAAGGGATCGTTAGCAAATCGTGGGGACGCTTTATCAAATCACCATATTGTTGTTTGTGGAGTGGGTGCAAGTGAGTCACTAATTCACTAATTTCCCCTCATTTCCCCCTCCTCCTCATCGAGTGAGTCTATCCATCACACAACTTCCTGGAGTCGAACCGAAAATGACGAGTTCAACAAGTCGATATGACCTCTAGAGAGAGAGTGCTACACTGCAGTAATTCATCAGTCTGTAGGTAATCTCCTTCCCTTACACTTCGTCAGAAGCTGGCCACAGATTTCGTCTCCATAATGTTGCCGTCGTTTTTCAAGCTAACCGCCCTAGCCGCCGTTTTAGCCATCGCAGCGGCTCACTGTCCGCCATATTGGACGGCTTACAAGGATAGCTGTTTCCAGGTTTTTAACAGGCCTTCTACATGGGAGGAAGCCGAGCTGTACTGCATGGGATTCTCCACCTGTCAGGGGAATCAAGTGGGCCATTTAGCTACTGTTAGTGATGCTGGCACTAATCAATTTTTAACAATATACAAGAAAATCATTGGAGCACAAGATCCCGTACGGTAAGATTTCTTTTTCTTTTGGTACAAATAATAGTTGCTGCAAAATGATACAGTGTATAAGTTATAAGCAAGACAAAAGATATTAGGAAGTGGTAGGACGTGTTAGAAAGTGTGTAGGTGGGGTTAAGATTGGGATAGCAAGGGGACTAGAGCTCTTGACACAAAATTCGCTTTGCGAAACATTTAAGTCAACTATAGGCTATTATCTTTAAAAAAGTGATGAATGTATCCTTCCATCCGCGTTCGGGAGATAACCTCTTTCGGAGGAAATCAATTTTCACCGATCGGGGGATTATTTTGCCATGGGTGGCGCCATTTTCAGATATCTCCCACGATGCATTGCGATCCTACGGCGCAAATTCAACGGAGATAACGTTCAAAACAGCCAACACATATGTTTGTAAATACGTAGTTGAAGGTCCATGGTAATTTCGTTTTATACGTCTAAACTAATACCTCACAATTGAATATACACACATTTATTAAACAATTCGACGATTGTGAATAGGTAGACACTAAGTGCTCATAAATATTCATACCGTTGAGACAGGCAAATTTTCCCCCAGTCGGGGTAAATTATACTCATTTTCCCCCGAAAGCGGTTATCTCCCGAACGGTCCGCTATCCCGATCTTCAAGACTTTCAAAAATTTTTGCATGCACTGGTTCTTCCCCTGGCAGTCAGTCTCCCTCACAAACCCCGCGTATTTGTGAAAGCTTTTGAGGCTCAAAGATCTGTGGGTAATCAATGGTGGAAGTTTATGACGTTTGGGGGCTGGCGAGTCTCACCCTAAACCGCCTAATTTGACAGCCCTTCCCAGTATAGGAGGAAATACCTGGGGAGCAAGTGAGATGCATCTATCTCTGTATACAAACTTCCGCTAAGCTGGTTTTAAATTCATCCCGCGGTCTCATAAAACTACAATAAAACCGTATGACTGATTTCAATGACCCCACTGCAGCATGCCCGTATGAAAAACGGTGGAATTATTTTTCACAGCTTCAACCAATTGATGTCAAACGAAGGTCTGTGGTAACAAAATACGTTTTTAAAATAACAGTTTAAAAAGTGTTATTTCCTGCGCTCATACTGGTTTGGAATACTGAGTACTCATAGCTTAGTGAAACCCAGCAACTGCACCAAAAGGGAATCAGGGGGAATTTCCCCCTCTCGGGTTTTTTCTCAGTTTCCCCCAAGTTTAGTCAGTTGGGAGTAAATTTAAGCAAAAACAGATAATATACATCTCTTGTTTGGGATTTAATTTTTCATTTAGAAGAAAACTAAAACGTCAGAGCTTCCGGGGATTTCGCCCCAACCGGTTCCTTTTCCCTAGATCTCACTTTACCCAGGCACGTTCGTTTTGTATTTCGTTTCATTCTTCGAGCGCAAGGTTTTGCCCTAAAAAAATTCCTTTGCCACTAGTCCCCCACCCCACCCCCCCCCCCATTTTGACATTCTGGTGCCACCAATGTCATGAGCTCCACTTTAGTTTCGTACTTTTCGCTCACTCCCTTTCATTCCGATTGTCGTCAATTGGTCTTTATTTTGCCGAACGCAGTTACACAACACACACTGTTCTATAACCTCTCTTTAGTGCACCGGTCATCAATTTTGTTCGGGCATTCAGCGTTACCCCGACAACCAATGAAGCCCTCCCCCACGCGTACTTTCTCACAAGTGACTTTTACCCAATCCCATTACGAAAGCAACATTTCCTCATTTTCATTATGTTTGACCGAAAAGAGGGTTTGAAAAACATGAAACACAAAACTGAAAAGAGATAGCATGTCCGATTTGTTCGGCAGTTTGTCTGTTCCTCTCCTTTATTATCAGAGCGCTGCTCCTAACGAAGGAGGGGATGAGGAGCGAAGATTTTTCATTTTACATAAGTCCTATTAACTGAGTAAAAAAAAAGACCAAATTTATATTAGAAAATGCCATAATCCACTATATCTTAAAAATTACATCCCCAATCATAGAAACCTTACGATAAAGGTTACACAACGACAAAATTTCCATGTTAGAAACCGTTCGAAATACTACGAAATTTCAAGATCGTCTTCGTAATATCGTTTGGTAATGAAAAGGTGTTACGTCATAGCAGATGCAGGAGTATGAACAGTAGCTTGGTGACGTCAGCGCCATTTTTTTTTGGACACCCAGTTCCCGTGATGCCCTAGGTGAATTTAACAATGACTTATGCTACTGTTCAGTTTATCTCGGTATTCAATTGTTTCAATTGTTGCTTCCCTCAAAAGAATTTCACTCCTGTAAATCCATTCGATATCTTGTCTGGTAAAGGGTCTGTTCTTAGAGTCTGCAGTTACATGGTAATGTGTCGAACTGAACAAAATTTGCATATCTTTATAAGTAGGTAACCAATGGTAGCCAGGTTACTCCAGAAGCATGTTTGCTTTAGTATAAAAACATTGCATCTGAGCCCATCTTCACCGTAAAAAAATACCCCTGGAAAATTGTCCCCCTCCCTCATTCCAACGTTGAGGCTGTTTTCTTCAATGGTGAATTGAAAAAGCTTGTCGTGGTCGGATTGTAAGGTAACTTAAATCCCTTTCTGTTTTTCGCAGAGTATGGCTTGGTCTTAATGATCGGCTTTTTGAAGGTAACTTCGAATGGTCGAATGGCGCTAATCTCACCTACACAAACTGGGAAGTTGGACAACCGGACAACGCCCAAGGTTCGGAGAACTGTGTGACCCTAACAGGGGTCAGCAGCAGTGATCCCGGCAAATGGGATGACGCCAACTGTCTGCAGCCAATGGCATTCATCTGCGAGCTTCCCGGAGTTGATCCACGAGAGCAGCATCCAATTTGGTAGACTAAACTTTGAATAGTCTAGCTAGACTACATACTACAGTCGTTCTGTTCATATCATCATGCTCGCAAATCTGAAAATTCATCGTAAAATCTTTACGCTCTTCGGTGGGATGAACTCATTCCCCTTTGTTTTGGAATACCAAGAAGAAGAAAAAAAAAACAGTAACTTGCATAGATGGAATGGCGAGTTTAGGTTCAGGTGGGAAATCTTACTTAAATTTCTGGTCCATTGTCGCGAAGAATGGAAACATCGATACATATTGGATTCTCACATGATTGGACAGAAAATTATTTTATTCGAGTCACAAGTTGGAACTAAAGTTACTCATTACAGACCACCTAGATTTCATAAGCAGCACAAAATGAAAAGATAATGCCTTTTATTTACTGTACAATGTAAGATGATGCTCGTTCATTACGTCACTAAAATATATTAATTTTAATTTTGTTTTTTTTTTTTTGTTTTTTTTTTTCAGTTGTCCACTTTGAGTTTTATTATTCAATGAAATTCTTCCGTATTGTTGAGAATATCTTCCAATCTCAATTTTAAGGCTGGGGGCGTGCAATATTAACCACAAGCTATACGTGTGTAACATAATGTTGCAATATTTACATTGATTTCTTTTATGGATGTACAATATAAAGTGAATTTAGATGAAAAAATTCTCGTTCGTTGAATTTTTCATTTTTGGCGGTAAAACAATCAATTTTTGCTATAGTTTTAAAACTTTGAGTTGGTTCGGGTGGGGTGGAATCGTCGAAGAAGTTTCCAAAAGGAGTTTTTGTATCCCATTCATGATTTTGGGATAAGAAGATAAGTCGCGGTCACACCACAAACAAATCGGATTGGATTTCGATCCGGCATTTGCATATGAGCTTTTACTAAAGTCAACCCAATCCTGGTCAGAAATGCCCCGCGGAGCGGACTCGGTTTTCCAGTCCCCCTTTAAGGCTTAAGGATATGAACACTGCCGATCAAGGAATATGTCCCGCTGTCTACTAGGCAGGCAAGATTGGAAAGAGCTCAAAATTTTCTGACCAGTGTAAATATTTGATTTGCAGTAGAGGTCTATGAAATTGAAATATTAACTGATATCTTTCGTGACGTCACAAGACAAACAGTTTTTAAGGCACGCAAAGTCCCATAAAAAGTTTGGGTAGATGTGACGTCACGAAATGATTACTATAGAGGCTTTGCAATTACTAGTCACGGAACCTCCATGAGGGAGGAAAATCATGCCAAATACACGTGGTTTTGTGCTGAATGCACTGTAGAATCTGCGGTGTGTACACATTCGTCGAATAAGCGCGTTGAGTGTGATCTACTACGTAGTTGCATGTACTTGAACATGGCCGCGCGTGAGAGTACTATGACGTCATCAAAAATATTACCTCGGGATGAAAATTGTTCATTAATATATTTACACAGGAAGACAGATTGTTGGTTCTTTCCGACCAGAGATGGAGAAGAATGTAACAAAAAGTCACGAAAATTGGATAGGAATCCGATCCGAAATTGGTTGTAGTGTGGCTCTGGCTTGTGGGACGAAGATTGCCCTTAACTGTAATAGGCCTATATCTCAGACCAGTAGTGAAGGGAAGGGATAGTAATAATAAGTTATGTGAGCTCTTTCGAACCTAGAGTTAGGCCTATAACAAATTGGTATTAAAGCCAAAAATTCCTCACCCCAAAATGCTTTAAACTTTTAGGGCGCCACCACCCTTCGAAAAAACTTAAACCACTCCCACTTGCTCAATCCAAATACAGTTCTAACCCATTGAAAACACCATGAATGAAATGCAATTTACTTGTATCTCCATCCTACTATATCTCCACAAGTTTAACCTTGGTTGAACGAGACACTGTGATGAATGGTGTAAAAAACAAATAAAGCAATGTAACATACTGTAGCAACTCACTGGGTATGAACAGAAGGCCAAACGCAGATTCCGCGCAGTTTGGAATGTCCGTTCGCTCAGGTTGTAAGAGCGACCTTGACTGAACCAAACCCTGTTGGATCTACGACCAATTTGGAATACTAACACTGTGTGTACGTAAGCTACGGTTTGAAGTCTAACACCAAAGCTTGTGCTACTTGGTGGCTTCTCTCCTCTGTGTGGGAGCAGTGATGAAACAAAACAAATTTCCAATATGTACACTAATAGCTTTATCATAGCCGGTGTTCAAATTTTTCTTACGATACTGTTCTATTGAAGTATTTAGTATTACGAGTGCATGCAGGCAATGGTCGGAGTAATAACTGCCGTGCGCCGTAAGAATTATACCACCGACATTCCATTCGATTTTGCCAAATGCATTCACAAAATAGCTATTAGTATGTTTATTCTGCATTTGCAACTGGTTCTGTGGTATCTTTTACAAGATACGTTGTAGCCCCAATTCGAGCGGAAGAAGTCTAGTATCATCACTGCAGCCTATGTCGTAGATTATTTGCAACTATATACTACATGCCACTAGTGACAACTGCGGACGGCTCCGATTTTTTTCCAGTTGTGGCTTTCATTTTTGAAGTCTGTGGTACGACCAGACCAGGAGTCGAACTGCAAACCCTCGGGTGCAATTCGGATGCTCTAATTACTTGAACATGCTGTGATAATAGAGGATAGTTTTTCGTATTTTAATAACAGATAAAACGAATTCAAAATACGATTTTTCTGGAGCTCTTTGGGAGACGGACTGCTAGATTTTCAGTACAACTTTGTTCGGAACAATCTCGGTACAGTCTGTTGTTGCAAAGCCACAATAATTCTTTTACATTTCCCAACATCCCGCACCCAAACCCTTTGCACCAACCCTGCTATTTGTCATCGCCCCCTCCCGCTGTTAGTCATCACCCCAGCCCCGCTGTTACTCAGTCGGGGTGAAGACTATAATCTCCAAAATATCAAAGCAATATTATCCTTGTAGTCCGGCCCTTTGTTTCTATCCGTCCGTTATTATAGCAGAGAAAATGAATCCCACAATTGTTTTAATACTTAGATCTTATGTGCTCGTCAAACCCTGGATCCTATAGGGTGTTGGATTCCAGCAGGAGCCCTGAAAGAGAATTTTGACCCAACTTGTATCACTGTAGGAGCACCTAGCTCTAGTGACATCTTCGACGTCGTTCCACTATTTCATCTTGACGACTATAGTCTAAGGTCAAAAGATTAAATTTACCCGGAGTGTAGTGAAAATTCACTCCAAATGGAGCTATATTTCCTTCTATTCAGAATGAATTTTCACTCCACTTCTGGTGAAATCCACTCATACTTGGGTCTTTCTTTTAATTAGGGTACCAATGGTAAAAAATGCTGTTAAAGGCAACTGTCTTGCTATTTTAATCCACATTGTCTTTGCTATGCTTTCATTTTGTCCTCACTATTCATGTAAGTGCATACTCTTCCAAAAAAAAGTATCATTAAAGTTAATCCTCCCAGTTTTGATGAAAAAGTGCCTAAAATCAGCAATTTGGGGGGAAAAAGTGTGACATTTAAACTACCATAGCAAGAGTTACATTTTCCCTTACTTATACACTTATTTTGTTCTGTTATTTTAACTTCAATGGTTGATGAGGTATCAATTGTACTCTTGTAACTCATATTTTAGGAGAAACTGACCGCTTTTCTGTTTCTTGGGATTTGACGAAACAAGGGTTCCACGTGTAACATTTGGTGTTACAGTTACAGTGTGAAATTTCAGTATCTTATTTTCCAGAAATAACCTACAGTAAACACTAAATCTTTCTTATTTTAGTGGTTAATTGAAGCCCGTGCTTTGTTCAATGAAGATTTGGGCAAAAGACAATTTTACAGAAAGGAAAAACATTCATGTAGACATTTTTCATTTTGACAGGCCACTTTGGTGTTTATGAAATGTGTTACAGTGTGAACATTCGAAGTTAAAATACCACTACTTCCTACATTTGATATGTTGTTATTTTTAGCTGAACTATACTTTTTAACATGGCTTTTAACTTACAGGCAATAAAGCTGCGCCAACTTGTTTATGATTTTAAATATCATAAGATATTATTTTGGTGTTCCCCCTAATCTCAGTTACACTTAGAACGTATTGTTTGTACCACAGAATTGAGATGAAAACCTTAACTATGTAATCATAATAGGTTTCAGCTTCACACTGCTAAGATTGACTAAATAAAACACATTTATGATATTAAACAAATCAATATGTAGCCTAAGTGGGATAACCTATTTTTGGTGTTCATGTTACACGTGGAACTTAAAATTTCCAATGAATGTAGCTATTTTGAGGTCAAACGTAACCTGAGCATTCATAAAAAACAACTTGTACAGCATCATTTAGGCCTAAGCCTACAATGAATTTAGTAAATATAGTAATTCCACCAATGGTTTGATATCATAAATGATGGTACATGAATTTAGGACTCTAAATGTCTTGTCACAGTCTGGTACCTAATTTAAATAAAGACCCACTTACGAGTAGTCGTTCACCCTATTGTTACCCTAACATATACACCAGGATAATTTCCGTTAGGATATTTTTAATGTTCTTGGTGGCGTTAGTTGACCAGACTGCATGGTCAGGTGATGAGAGCATCCGACTTTCAGCCAGGAGGTTTGGAGTTGTACTCTTGACCGGTTCATACCGCACATTTTTTTTTCAGGGAACATACTGCCATGGTTGGTGGTCCGCATAACAAGAAATGGAGTAGGCAAAATAAAGCAGTAAGTCACAACTGGAAAAGGGATCGTGGCAGACCAGACTTAACCTTTAACCTTTGAAAAAAAACGGCTGTCAAACCTCATCTAACCATTGGAGGTATTAATACCTCCATGGTCAGCTTGAACTAACTAGCAAACACAGAAATACACAGTCAAACCCATATTTAAGGGGCCACGGAGGTACGAGTACTAAAAATAATTCATCCTTCAGATAAAAAATAACACCGCCTTTACGCATTTCTGGTACAACTTACAGGAAAACAAGCTGCGGTAGCACGTTGTTTTTCGTTTGTTTATGACGCCTTCAGGAAAACAATCTGCAAACAGAGTTTTCCTAGGTTAGTTAGTTAGTAAGTCAGTCAGTCAGTCAGTCGGTCAGTCGGTCAGTCAGTCAGTCGGTCAGTTAGTTAGTAAGTTAGTTAGTTAGTTAGTAAGTAAGTTAGTTAGTTAGTTAGTTAGTAAGTAAGTTAGTTAGTTAGTTAATTAGTTAGTTAGTTAGTTAGTTAGTTAGTTAGTTAGTTAGTTAGTTAGTTAGTTAGTTAGTTAGTTAGTTAGTTAGTTAGTTAGTTAGTTAGTTAGTTAGTTAGTTAGTTAGTTAGTTAGTTAGTTAGTTAGTTAGGTAGTTAGTTGGTTAGTGAGTTAGTTAGTTAGTTAGTTAGTTAGGTGGTTAGTTGGTTAGTTATTTAGTTAGTTAGTTAGTTAGTTAGTTAGTTAGTTAGTTAGTTAGTTAGTTAGTTAGTTAGTTAGTTAGTTAGTTAGTTAGTTAGTTAGTTAGTTAGTTAGTTAGTTAGTTAGTTAGTTAGTTAGTTAGTTAGTTAGTTAGTTAGTTAGTTAGTCAGTAAGTTAGTTAGTTAGTTGGGGTTTTAAGGCCCAGTTTCCAACCAATTGATTCAAGTCGAGCCGATCACGGCTTTTTCTCCAGTTGTGACACACTGGCTTGTTTTTCCTTCTCCACTACTTATGCTGAGCACCAAGCACAATGACAACAGGTTTCGTTTTTAAAGTAAGACCCGTCCAGGATTCAAACTCCCAACCTCCCGAATGCAAGTCTGATGCTCTAACCACTTGAACATGCACAGATGTTCCTAGGAGAATACCTGAAGAGCCGAGGGTTTCCACACATACTCAATAAGATGAGTTAATTAATTGGCAAAATTTTCAAAACACGTCATTTCCTAGAACTGCCGTTCTGTAATTGGGGCCCATTTCGGTTTGACTGGTTATTTTCAGTAAGGCGGCAGCAACTTGTTTATTACTGAAACAAAACATAAGCTACTTAATCTCTCAGATTGCTTAAAGGGCCAATCCTCTCACCCCAAACTACACTTCTTGTAGGGGGTACAGACACTCTCCATTGGCCCAGCTTTTTGATTGACTGTTAATTCAAACAATGCAGATTACCAAAGCTTCTATTACACAGCATGAACTGTACTGAGAGTGTTTTGATTATACACATAGAGCTTTTCTATACTCACCCTGGAGCAATCAACTGAGATTGTGACTGGATGAGGATGAATTTCAGACTATTGTGGGAGGGGCTTAAGTAAGAAGGTTAGGAGAATTGGTACTGTTTGGGTTGAGAGAACTGGGTCTTTAATAAGATGAATTTTACAATTATTTTTCATTACGCAAACATCCAGACAACCATCTAGCAATGATGCTGTATACTGACTTCTGATCTCACGTGATTAACCAAGCACGCGTTCAAACTAATTATCTCATTTTGCGTTCCATAAAATGTTAAAGGCAAATTAGTAAGAGTCAGGAAGAATCCCAAGAGGATTTTACATTACTGGAGGTCATTACAGACGTAATACGGAGGTGCATTTATCATCTTTTAAGAGGTCAATACAGACGTAATACGGAGGTGCATTTACCATCCTTTCAAAGGCAACAAGTGGATGGTCTTCAGCATATGAGCCCGTAAGATGACCTTGCCAAAAGATTATCTCTTATAAAAGAAGCAATTATTTCAAATTTCATAATCTTTTTTTTTTGTTTTGTTTTGTTTTGTCTTTTGGTTTTTATGTATTCTTATTGGATGATTTCGGTGTTTTGAATTTTGAATTCATCTATGAAGCGATGGATGCTATTTGGCATCGTACATTCCACCGAATGGAAAACAGAACATGCTACTGCCAGTCACTCGGGCTTCCAGTCCTTGCGGTTGAAAGCCCCTCCTGATAATTAAAGCCTGAGAAACAAAATAACGGCAAAATCTTTCAACAAGTGATCACTATAAAGATGGTAATGTTTGAATAGGGAGTTGGAAGAGCTTCCTGGTTTGAGACATGAATATGTCGCACCATTTCGCATCTGTATGGAGAACTTAGAATCAGTTTTCGGTCCAAGGGGGTGGGGTGGGGAGGGACTGGGGTCACCCTCCGACTGATATTCTACCGTATTTCATTTGGTCAGGTAATGGAATAACGATCTTTGAACTTCATGAAATTTGAAACACTACTGTCTCTTGCTGCATGATCGCGTGCCTGTAACGCAGTAAAATCGTTTCCTAGAAGAGATACACTCCACAATGTTGGGAACGACTGGTCTACGTAGCCTATAGCTCTATCATGATGTACACTGGTCACTGCACTGAACAACATTGATAAATAAGAATGGTTTTACTTTTCTGCACAGAATTTGCTCCCCTACCCCTTCTAGCAGTTTCGCCTATGGTGTTATGGTAAACGTTCGCTTACTTGGACCTTTCTGATGATGTGCTTCCATATGAAGTCACCAGATGGCCGAATGTCTTACTGGGAAGAGAACTGAAAGCCCAGTTCTCCCACTCCAAACGGTACCTATTCTCCTAACCTTGTCTGAAACTTCATCCTCATCCAGATAAAATCTTAGTTTATTGCTTCAGGGTGAGTATAGAAAAGCACAATGTGTACAATCAAAACACTCTCAGTACAGTTTATACGCTGTGTAATATGAGCCTTGGTACTATGCATTGTTTGAATTAGCTATCAATTAGCGCCAATTGAGAATTTCTGTTAACCCCTGCAAGAATTGTTGTTTGGGGTGAGAGGATTCGCCCCTAAAATGTCACTCAACCTGAGAGCGTCGGTTTTAAATTAGTGGCGAAACCAGGATGAAAAGATGGATCATGTTTCTTCGATAACCAAAATGAGATGCAAAACATTTCTTGTCAATGTGAGGAACTTTATAAAAGGGATTTAATCTCTTCTGCCCTGAAGCTTACTGTGGAAAGTAAAATCCGATTTATATGGAAGTTTCACAAAGCTGTGTAAATATTGTTTCAGTATGAGATATTAATTTTCACTTGGTATTCTCCTTGAGAAGAGAACCCCGGCCAAGAGGGCTCCAATTACACTTATCTATTTATTCATAGGCTCAACAGCTGTTTTAACACCCCCCCCCCCCCTTTGTTCCGACAATCCAAACTGTAGTTTGGGAGACACGTGTTTGTCCCTGAATTCTATGCGCCTACAAGTCGGTACGTCCCACGCTTAACTGATGCGCACTAGTGTTTAGACCAATGAACTGAAATAGAATGCTGTCACGTGACGTCTGAACTGGTAAGTCAAGCCTACTGACGGGTATGAATCAACAGTGCTTTAGCGCAGCAGTCAGGTGCTGCTCAGCTAGTTAAACGAGATGCATACTACACTAGACTTTTCTCATCAAAAGGGGCGGGCCTGTGACGTGCTCGAAAGCATAACATACTTTCACTTGTGTTCATTCAGTCACGACTGTCAGTACTAATGCACAGGCTGGTGTGATCAGTTCAAGTTTAGTATAAGTTTAAAGCTTGAGGGTCAGAAGGCCATTTTGGCTCATCAAGTACACTTTACCACAGTAAGCGTGGGTGAACACCGACAAGCTTCACCTTCTCTTTTCAACTAGTGCTTTGATTAGAAGTTCTATGAAGGGGGTATTCCTCCCAATCGTGCTCCCGGGACTGCCATTTAACGTCCCCACCCGAGGGACGTGAGTGTGTCCTCAGTCTTTAGCCACTTTATTAAAGGCTGGGTGGGGTGGAGGTTGCTTGCTCTACACCAATGCTCATCAGCAAGCAGACAACTTACTGAACCAAATTTGTAATTCAACAGTTTTAAACTCCCCAGCATCGCTGTGAACAGCTGAATAAGACAATGTTTAGACCCCGCAAAAAATTCAAGTGGCTTAGTTCATTGTCAGTTGGTCGATACACACACCCACAGTTGAAATACTGTAAGTCATATCTATAATAGTTTATTGTTACCACCGTTACAAATAAAACCTTATATATCAAAGCGTTACGCAAGTATCAGTACGCATGCTCACAAAAGTTTGGCTTCCACATGTTTCGAAAAACCTCTTTGTTAGGGTTCATACCGTACGTCTCATTGTTGGTCGATTGCGTAAACGCCAACCTGAAGTAACTGGTGACGCCCAAACACGCCCGCGCATTCCGGCAGATGGAAGTTACGTATCGTGGTGTCATCTTGTTAACAGTCCCAACTGAATGGGATTTTTACTCTTCAACACTAATTTCGACATCTCGCGAGAAAACTTATTTGCCGGAACAAGGATAACATTGTTTCTTGATCCCCTTTTCTTCTACACTCGAAAGGGCTCCTTAGAATAAATCGACAGAGACAACTTCTGGGAAGCGGCTAGGGTCAAAATGAGGGAGGGGACGGGGAGGTGCGCAAAACAAGAGGATAATTTCGATGGCGCAAGAAAAAGGTAGATAAGGATGTGTCGTGAGTTGAAGAATTAAAATATTTTAATGACAAAATGAAACCCAGTAAAGATCAGGTAGTAAAGGTAGCTCATTCAGCATACGAAAGTAGGCATCTCACATTGTCCTAAGTTTTTCGTTGACTATTAGAGCCATAGGCGTCGATTGAGGGCGTGGGGGTATATCCCCTACACACTTCTTTGAAGTACACCCACTGGCTTTATGCTCATATGTTCAATTCTTGCCAGATGTTTCCTATCCCCCCTCCCTCACACACACACAAACACACACACACACACACAGGTAAAGCAACTTAGAAATCCAGTGTCATGGGCAATCTATGATGACACCGTCCAATACCGCGATAGCGTACGTTCGGATTTGCACTCTGCGCAATGGAGGAAACACAGGGTAGAACAAGCGTGACTGCCCAAATCCGCTGCATCAGGATTTTCAAATTGCGACGTCAATGTGTTGCAACAGTGCAATTCGGTAAGTGGCCATGTGGAGTGCCCAAATGATTGACAGCACAACATAAATAAACCTCATATTTTTAAACAGACCAGCCGTATAGAGATTATGCACGTAACTTCAGCGCGTTTCACTGGATGGAAATGATAAAAGGCAGTCGTTGTGTTGCCGAAACGCGTGCACAACAGCACCTTAATAAAACTTGTTGTAAAATGGACGCCTTGGTGGTAAAACAGAAAATGCGCAACGCAGTGACGTAGGTGCATAAGTCCTGTAGTAATCTGATTAGTCATAAATCATCTCAGGGGAAAACGAAGAACGTATGGCCCACCCATGGACTTGTATACATGGACAGAGCATGTGACATATACGTCCTATCCGTAGGTCATCGCCACCGACTGGGACAAAAAAGGCGCACCAAGATGGCCGCCGTGAAGCTACAATTTGTGTGATATGACGACGAATCTGTAATATTTTAAACAAAATTTTAACTTAAATAGGAAACAATATCATATTCCTGCAATACGTGAAGTGATTTTGACCTTACCTTGCCATATTTCAAAAATATTTCAACTTTCTTGTAAAATCTGGGAATTGACTTGAGCAAGTTCAAACTCTCACACAAAACCATAGCAGACAGCCATCTTGGTGCGCATTTTCTTATACCTAGGAAGGGACAATCTATGGGTGCAGTATGCTCTGTCCATGTATAGGAAGTCCGTGGGCCCACCTTATTAAGACAAGGGAGGGGGAAAAACTTTAAGAGGGGCAAATAAGTAAAACATTTAGTCAATGGCAAACCTTGAAACTCTCTATGTATCAGTGTTGTAATCGAGTCACTTCATTAGTGACTCGAGTCATCAGTTTTCAAACTTCAAAGTGACTCGAGTGGAATCATTGACTCGAGTCATTGACTCGAGTCACTGTACTATTTCAATGGGGAAATTACTCCTGAATTCTATCGAGTCACTATCATTTTGAGAGGAAGTGACTCGAGTCGTGACGTTTTACAACACTGCTATGTACGGAAAGACTTCAGAAGGATTTACTTTCCTTTGTTCCCAGTTGGCTACGAGCCTGGTGGCCCAACTACCCGTTTTATGTCAGGGGTAACAACGGCCCTCCTTGTGTCAGTGGCGTGGCCAGGATTGAATTTTTAGGGGGGCCTAGGTAATAAGTGGGGGGGGGGGCTGGTAGCTCCGAGGGTCAGGCGTGGCAAGACTATCTAAGCGGAGCGCCACCATCAGTTGGCGCGGAGCGTACAAGAAAATTTGGGGTTTGCAAACCCCCGAGATGGCCGGAAACGGCACTTCCCACGCGTTTTAAGCTGAATGTACCCAGCCTTGAAACACGAATCTCATGTCTGCCACTTCTCAAAAAATGAGAATGAAAAATCAATCTATGAAAAATGGTAATACATACATTTATAAGGACCCCAAAACTGGGCATTTCTGATCTGTGGCCTGGGGAGTGAGACTAACGGGAACCGGTATCTCCCTTTCCCTTGGGAAAAATTGTAAACTTAAGAGGGACCTGCAGTAGATCACTAATGCGGCAATATCTGAATGGATGTCAGCTTTAATAGGAAAACCAAAAGTAGTTCTGCCCCCCTTTGAGAAATCTTCTTTGCGTTAGATTTCCTAGATGCAAAATGGTGTCATGTTTGGTAAAACTTTGAACTGATTATAGGCCTGCGTTTTAGGATTTTCCTAACGGCGTGGGGTCCAGGGGCCCCTGGTGGGGCCCAGGAGAAAAGCCCAGGTTGGGGGGAATGGGGCGAAGGTCTCGGAAGCTCCTGGGTATTTACGAAATTGTAGGCTTTAAAATGATGCATTTTATCTCCAACTTGGAATTACATAAGATGGGCACTTAACAGAACACAAATATCACAATTTGACTTTCTTCAATTATATCCTTACTCCGTATGACTAAAGTAGGCCGGAATAATGCAGATAATGCAGAGGGTGCAGGGAGCAGGGGGCCTGATAATCTGCACCCTGCGAGGTTCTTCAGGGACTCCCTCCTTGATGTCCCAGATCTTCTTTTCAGAAAGCTAGGAGGATTTCCATGTGATGTGAATTCAGGCCTTATATGTGATGGGCGCGCGAAGCGCGCCGAAAAATTTAACGTTTAAGATATCTCAATAATGAAACTGAATGAAAATTAGAGAAAGGATAGGCCACTTTTAACCTTAGCTGAATAACGGTGCTCCCCTTAAGAATTCTTACTGAAGCACAAACATACTCTGGTTTCCCATATAGCTGTATAGTCTTTTTTAGGTAACTTTCACAGAGCCGTTACCTGTAAAGGGGCCCGCGGAGCGCGCTGATAAATTGAATTTTTACTTCATCTCAATAGTGAAATTGAAATAAAATTAGGCAAAGAGTGGTCCCTTTTCACTACAGCTGAATAAGGGTGTCCCCCGAGGATATTTGTACTAAGCAAAAACGTACCGTTGGACTCCTGTAGAGTCCTTCTCGTGAGACTTTTATAGAGTCCTTATCTGTGATGGGACTCGCAGAACACGTCAAAAAGGACTACTTTTGAGACATCTCAAAAGAGAAATTAATGGAAATTAGAGAAAGGGTGGGCCCCTTTTCACTTCAGCCGAAAAAGGGTGGAGCTCCAGATTAGGGTCAAATAAGATCATCGTCCTTTCAGAAAGCTTGGGGGCACTCTGTCAGAGAAGAGGACCAGAAGAAGACCGCCTCCCTGCCTCCCCCTTTCACTAGTTTCGGTAGAGCTTCAGCTACGGCCCGGGCACTGGTGATAAGTTTTACATACATTCATGCATGTTTTCTGAATTGTTACACATTCTATTTATTTACTGCTTTTGAAAGAAATACTTCAAAGTTTATTTCCGTTCAAAAATTTATTTTTTTTTCTCAATTACTTTGCCAGGACGCAAAAATCTTGGGGGGCCTGAAGAAAATCTGGGGGGCCTAGGCCCCCAAGCCCCCCCCCCCGTGGCTACGCCACTGCCTTGTGTGCGTTGGATCAACCAGTCTACCAGATTCTTATCAGGGTAACTTCCCAAACATGAACGGATTCTGGCGATATTCGATTATAATTTTTCGCTTTTGGTTGAACCCTCTCCTCTTTGTAGGTAGATGTTAGGAAAATCCGCACATCAAATGAAACAAAGCTAATTATCAGGAAGTCAATATCGAAGGCTATATATATTTATTATGGTTGGCCGTTTAGCCAAATGTATCCTGGACAATTATTATGATACTGCAATATTTGCAATAACTAGACAATAGTTCGTATAAAAATGACAACGCAAGTTCAATTTTTTTATGTACATCAACATACTATGTGTAATTACAATTAAATCAATCCAAAGATGTTGGACAAATATTTTCGGATAATTTCCCTCCCCCTCCCCGAACACTTCGTTTTGATAGAAATTAAAAACTTACATTGCGTAACAGGGGTAACGCCAGGACGATCTCCCGAAGGAAGGGCCGAGGTAAAGATCCACGGTTGTTCAAAATTTGGTGTATTTCTGTAGAACAAATCCAGCAGACCTAATCCATTGCTGGGAATTACTACGTGCTTATTCCGATACCCATTTATGGGTCTCTACAAAACTGGAAATGTGAGAGGGCATACCTCAGCTCTGTACTTGTCTGACGCCACCCCTGGTTCATGAAATTATATCAATTGAAATTTATTTTAATATTACGTTTTTCGAAACAACTGCTTTTTGCGCATATGTGATACTCTGAATATTTATTCTTAACACTCTTCCAAAAATTAAGTTTGAACTCATACTCCATTCATTCCTGCACTAAATCAAACTAACAACGTTATTTTGGCGATGTAAACAAGTTGAGTGCATCTGCCCACGTCACGTGGTTTATATCAAGGTTTGCATATTCTCGAGAAGAAATAGAGCTAGATAATTATATATAGACCACCATAAACGAACGCCCATCCCACCATATCCCATTTCTAATCATGACCAATTTTTCCCCAGTCCGACTTGATAGTTGAAACTTTGAGAGCTGGATTGGCAGCAATATCCTCATACTCGGTTAGGTGGACGATTTGGACCCATACCTGGATCCACGCCCGGGCCCCTGCCAGGGCCCATGTCAGGACCCATACCTGGTTGCTGTGGTTCCGGCAATTCGTAGGGCATCATACAAAAGAAAGGAAGGGTCAGTTCACACTGGACGTCATCCCAACCGTCAAGGGCAGGTGAGAACATGACACAATTTTGAGAGGGTACCCCAGATGATTGACCATTGTCTGGCTGTCCAAAGGCGAAGTTTTTGTATGTCAGAGCGTCACCGTTGGCCCAAGTGAAGACATTTTCTTGCCTGAAATTAGCACAAAAAATGAAAAAACAATAAAAATTTTTGCTGTCCTGTGTAAATCAATGATGAGAGGAAGTTATTAGAAAATACTGATACTTGAAATTGGGTGTCATAACTTGGCCGATTTTTTTAAAGTATACCTCAAGCTTAGATATTGAAAATTTATACATTTTAAAGGTTGCAAAATAAATCTTATTTATTCAATTTTTTTTCATAGCTTGTTTTTTTCTATTGTTGAAATGATAATGATGAAATTTAGACACTTAAAACAAAATAGTATATATTGCACAATAATCTGAATTATTTTCTTTACAACCCGCAATAACCTGCTTTGTGTCAGTTTGATATTAAATTTGTTTTTATGACCTTTAACGCTTCCCGATTCTTTGCATTGCATGTTGTACAGGGAGAGTTGAATGTAATACATCGCCCCGTAAGAGTAACAAAGCTATCATATATCGGTGGGAAGTTCAGTTAATTTCAGAATTTTTCAATATTTCAAAATTTTACATTCCAGCTCAAGAATGTGCGAGAAGACTGGGATTTGAGTGCTGTTTGAATTCATTTTTCATGTTCTTTGAAATCTATTTTTGAAATTTTAGGCTTAAGGTACACTTTAATGATAGAAAAACGCAAATAACGAAAAAACTTTGGTACTTTAACTAGGTTTTCAGTTCCCAGCCCAAGCAAATACTACTGTTTCTTAATAATTTTGAAACATGAAGTACCCATTTGATACGTTTCTGCCCGGTGTATCAATAATTCAGATTATTTTAAAAAATTGAATTCCTTTCTTGCATTTTTCAAATATTATTTTGTGCATAAATACACCAAATCTGAACCGATTTCTATAGTTCGAACTTAAATTGTAATGTAGCGATTGAATTCTATTTTAGTGGCATTTTACATGGAAATGCGTACTAAACCTTAAAAATCTTCGGAAAATAGACGCTGAATATCTTACGGTTAACGCGAAAAAGCACCGCTTCACCTTTGAATTCGGAAATTACCGTCAAAGGGCAGAATTTTCTAATGTATCGGTAAGTTGGATTTGTTTTTATATGCCATGCATACATAAGTACACACCTCGCTATGCACACCCCGTGACGTCAGAATATAGATGAAGTAAATGCGACCTGAAAACGTCATGAACTTGGCTGCTTTTTAACCAGGATCTTGGTCACAACATATTTATCTGTATTCTGGTTAAATACTTAAATAAGCAGCAAATAAATAATAACCGTTGACACATTTTCCATAAAAACAGAAAAATGAAAATTTCAGCCACTGATGTAGTAGGTAACACTTGGTATTTGTCCCTCCCAGTTGCCACTCTACGGGACAAGGGGTACGTGATCCATATTTTGACCGTTTTAATAGGAAAAATCAATTCAAACGAGCTCGGAAATGCCATTTCGGCTGATTTGGAAGGTGTTTTCGGCAAAAACAATTCCGGTATGCTTCTCTCCAACTAATAATGGTGCTCTGCTGAGATAGTAAACACAATTTCGTGTGACAACACCTTCAACCCCTTTTCGTCTTAATCTTTTACTTTCTTTGGAGGCTGCAAATTTCGCTGGTTTATCTGCCACGTTAACGTGATCTTTTTTTACGAAGGTTCTGATTGGCTGAAATTGTTGGAAGCTTCAATATTATACAACAATTATTATTGCGCAGAAACATAACATTTCGCATCTTTCGTCATTTTTCGACATGTTTGGACAAGGTTACACTATTGTAGACAACTTTCTACAAATGTAACATGATTTTTCTCGCACCCAATCATTTTATATTATAGAGTTAAATACGGAGACGGGGGGGGGGGGGGGGTCATATGGTAATGAGGCGATAGCTCCCTAAATGACCAAAATTTACAGACGCCATCCTTTTTGGGTATTGTTCAGTCTGCTTTGCCCTCTGTAGCATGCCATTCTCGCCTTTCTGACCCAAATCCCTAGCTCAGCCATTTGTTAAATATTTATATATAGACGAATCCGAACAGTTAATTGGTGGCTGGATAAGTCGGTCATAACTGGAGGCCAACAACTACTAAATAGGAGGGTTTAGAATGGCATGAAGACAATAAAAAGGATGAAAGCTTTGCGCCACTAATGACCGACTTCAATAGGCTGTATAGTAGGATTTGGTTATACGCTGCTCTGTATAAGCTTAAAATATTTCTATTTTTAATAATTTAGATGTCAGTTTAAAATGAAATTCATACTCACAGTCTGTCTGATAAACCAATCCATACGTCTGCGGCTGGAGGCTCGGTTACTAAATTTCCTAAATAACTCTTCATAAAACTTTCGGCACGTCGATCGCTCAGCACCGGTAGAGTACCTATGTCAAAACTATCGCATGGTGCAAACTGTGCACAAGTTGCCTCTGCGTCGGCATAATTCAATGGATCTGGGAAGTAGCGCCAACAAAACTCACCAAAACCGGTCCAAAATGGTGGACAGGAGGGTCTCATAACGCCATGACCGTAAACGGCCAAAGGTAATAGGGCTAGTAGGACTAAATATTTCATGATGACCCTCGACGTTGTCTTCCAGAGTTCAATCCAGAATGAACCTCAATTCAGAGGTGTCATTTGTTGCTCGATAGTCTCTCTAACTTAGCTATGCAAAGTTTCGCAAGGCTTGGGAATGGGAGGGGCTAATTTACATATGACTTTGGGGAGGAGTCTAATTATACGTTAGCGATCTCTTTCCGCTGACGTGTTTTATGAACTTTCACAGTTAATTGTTGACGATTTGGAAGAGGAAGCACGATATTTTCATAGTAATTATTATGTTCCTCAACTTTAAGAAAATCTGTCTCTCTGAAAAGCCACGAAGTCCTGTTAGGAAATGAGCAAGGCTCCTGCACGTGAGCACCTTTGTCCAGGGTCGGTAAGGCTTTGACTCAGGCAAGTGGATTTATTCACATGAGAGATGAGAACGTGATGAAAGCTTTGAAATGAGATCAGATCACGATCTCGGTTAAGATTCAAGGACTGCCTATCTCTTGCCTTTAATTAGATCTCGATAAATATCTAAATCTCATCGTGACGGAATTGGTGAGCTCTCATCGAGAGATATATTTGCACCTCCGCAACACGCTGGTTACTTGTTCGTTACGGTGTCAAACTGAATAAGAATGACAAGGTTTAACTAGACTTACCGATTATTCGGTTTTAACCTCATGTGATAGAAACTAACTTTTGCTTCTTCAAAATGTGTTTGTTTCACACTGGAAACATGCAATGCGACAAACGACCAGATACGATGCGATGAAACGCTGCCACCTTTTGCACTGTGCGCCACCTGTCTTCCTCTCTTGACGATAACTCACAGAGCCTACACACTGCAACCAAGAGTGAATTTAGTAACTGTTTAATAGAGTGAAAAGTGTGAATTCACTCCATGAAAGTGTAAATCATTCCAAGAATAGTGGAACTCACTCCAAAAAGAGTGATATCAAATGATGAAATTCATTCACTTTAAAGGACAGGAGCAGTCATCCCAAATTGAAGTAGTGTAGTAAACTGTCCAGTTTCATGACTTTCTGTTGGGAGTCACGTGACAATGTTTTTTTCTCTTCAAATTGAAATTTACTAGAAGTAACTGCTTGGTTTACCTTGAATATGCAATAGTTAAATCATAAAATGTAATGAAAGATACTTTGAAGAGAAATAAGACGAAAATTGTGCTATTTAGCTTGTTCTTAAAAAAAAGTTTCGGCGGACTGCTCTTTACCTTTAAACAAATTAGTCCATTGTGCAATAATATGTGACTTTTGTTACACAAACCACATTAGCTGCTTTTTTCCCTTTAAAATTGCCTAAACAATGTTTTCATGACAGTGAACACTCCCTGTTAGCTTGCATACGGTAGCTGTTGCACAGAGAGGGCTTACTTAATTACATCACCTCATGAGAGCAAGGGTCCTATCACATATTGGAACAGGGTGCAGTAACCTTTAGAAAATCAAAGAAATATAAAGGTTGAAAGGTTGTAATTTGGAGAGTACAACAAAGACACCAAATTATTACGCAAGGAACCATTTTAATTTGAGTGAATTAACTTCAACATTTTATATCTCGGCACAAGAATGTCCAACGGAGATGGTAGTTGGACTGTTTGAATTCATTTTGCATGCTGTTTAATATCTACATTTGAATATTTTGATTTGAGGTACACTTTAACTAATGTACTTCTAACAAACACAAAATACAACTTCTGAAAAACGTTGCGTTGTGTCTAATGAATACAGCCAGACAGTCTAAATATGTAAATAATTCTGTTGGCAGACAAGGCTGGAAAGATCCATAAAATTTGGAAAATGAAATTGCTCTGTCTGGCAGTCACCGGATCTGCCTTTTAAGAATTGTTTGAATCAAATTTCCCTACCATGGTTGTACTTAAGTTTAACTGCCTGCTAACTTGGCTTTCTTCTTTACTTTCTCTTTAAATTCTTCTTGTTATGACTACTACTGTCGAGATTAGTGCCCTATAAGCCAATAAACAGGACGTCTGTCCGTTTTTTACATCTACAGAGATTATCCTATACGATATTCAGCAAACAATAATTGATATAAAAATATCTTGCATAATTTATAAGGTGGCAACAGAAATAGCAAGCCATGCATTGCAATGTATTTCAGTGTCTGAAACAGGTAAAGTCGTGGCTGAACTTTCATAAACAATATCACCGGAGATACATTTATCACAAAGTCACTGTTATCAGGTAAGAGGAATCAGTCTCCCGATCTGGGAAGGAGTAATGGTAAGTTGAAACTTGTTTTCAACATTTATCCTGTTGTAGGATCGGTCCTTATTCCTGCACTCACAGTGTTACTTCCCAACGCCGACAATAAGGGCTTGAGTATATTGTTCGAAGCTTCAATGCACACTTGTTTTTTTAAAGGGCAGGAGCAGTCATCCCAAACTGAAGAAGTGTAGTGGACTGTCCAGTTTCACGATTGGCTGTTGGGAGTCACGTGACAATGTTTTTTCTCTTCAAATGTGAAATTTACCAGAATAACTGCTTGGTTTACCTGGAATGTGCAATATTAAAGGAAAAGAGCAGTCCCCCAAGCTTATTTTGAAGAAAAAGCTAAATAACTCAATTTTCATCTTATTTCTCTTCAAAGTATCTTTAATTACATTTTATGACTTTACTATTGCATATTCAAGGTAAACCAAGCAGTTATTCTGGATCCCAACAGCCAATCATGAAACTGGACAGTCTACTACACTTCTTCAGTTTGGGATGGCTGCTCCTGCCCTTTAAAGTCATAAAATGTAATGAAAGATACTTACATCTACAGAGATTATCCTATACGATATTCAGCAAACAATAATTGATATAAAAATATCTTGCATAATTTATAAGGTGGCAACAGAAATAGCAAGCCATGCATTGCAATGTATTTCAGTGTCTGAAACAGGTAAAGTCGTGGCTGAACTTTCATAAACAATATCACCGGAGATACATTTATCACAAAGTCCCTGTTATCAGGTAAGAGGAATCAGTCTCCCGATCTGGGAAGGAGTAATGGTAAGTTGAAACTTGTTTTCAACATTTATCCTGTTGTAGGATCGGTCCTTATTCCTGCACTCACAGTGTTACTTCCCAACGCCGATAATAAGGGCTTGAGTATATTGTTCGAAGCTTCAATGCACACTTGTTTTTTTAAAGGGCAGGAGCAGTCATCCCAAACTGAAGAAGTCTACTACACTTCTTCAGTTTGGGATGACTGCTTCTGCCCTTTAAAGTCATAAAATGTAATGAAAGGTACTTTGAAGAGAAATAAGATGAAAATTGTGTTATTTAGCTTTTTCTTCAAAATAAGTTTGGGGGACTGCTCTTTACCTTTAAGTTGATCGAAAATCAATCATATCACATTAATCCGTTTATCAATGAAATCAGGATTGTAATGAAAGACTCGTTGAACAGATACTTAGAGGACAAGAGCAGTGATCCCAAATTGAAGTATTGTTGTAGACTGTCGAGTTTCATGATTGGCTGTTGGGAGTCATGTGACAACATTTTTTCCTCTTCAAAAGTGAAATTTACTACCAATAACTGCTTGGTTTACCTTGAATGTGCAATAGTAGGGTCATAAAATGTAATGAAAGATACTTTGAAGAGAAATAAGACAAAAATTGTGTTATTTAGCTTTTTCTTCCAATAAATTTTGGAGGACTGCTCTTTACCTTTAAAGGTAGTGTGACATGCCAGCAAAATGCCATGACAGCACTAGGTAGTTAAGGGGTGATAATTCCTAAGGGAAAATGTCAATATCTTTTACGGTTCTGAAGATCAGGGAGCCCTCTCAGCTCCCTGTGAAGACAGTGGCGGAGCTGCCATATGGTCAGGGGCGGTCGCCCCCTCCCCCCGGACGGACCAAAATCGTCTGTCGGCGCCCTTTTTAGGTTTTAACACGCTTTATTTTTGCACCATTATTGGCCAAAAACATAATTTAATGCCGTTGTTTTAAGGCCCAGATAACAAAATGCTCAAACAGCCACCAGTAACTGTACTATCTCCACTTCATTCTGATGAAAAGGGTCATCTTCTGTGGTATCAGAATATAGAGGTAGGTTTTGCCGAAACGTATCTTCATGTTTTATAAGCTCTAATGAAGGTTGTCGCTGTGCTAAGTTACTTAGTTCCACACCAAGCGTGATTATAAGCTTACAAAATTCACAGACTGACATTCACCCTCACGGACAATAAAAGATGTTTGCAAAGGGAGCAACAATAATTATGGCGCAAATAGCCCTCTTGTTTTGGGGGATAATTGTCAACATAGAAAAGAGTTTATCAAGATACCAAAATAGCTTCTACAACATTTTCAAAATCATTTGAAGAGAACATTCAGGTTAAAATAAAATAAAACTGTTTTCATAGTGGTAATGGTTTAAGAGATTTAATGAGCAGTTTTCATTTTGCTTTTCTTCAAGTGACCGTTCTCATGATAAATGGCTAGTTCTGACACTGCTCGATAATCCCATGAAAATACTTATTTCCATACTTTCGTGGTCCCAAAAGCCAGAAAATTGCATCTAATAAGCCTAGACTTAGGCTACTTTTATTTATCATGAATTCGATATCTAAAGAGCCAAGCAAACCCTTTTTCTTGGCTATTTTTTGCAATGTACTTAATTAATGGCTATTTCAGAGTGGTCACATGATGTAGATTACGTCAATTAATGTTTCTTCGTGTTCTTATCTTGACTTTTGACACCAAAAATGTACACCTAACGGTGATTAACTTCTGTAACTTTTTCCTCCAGTAAGATTGCTTGCTATTTGACTCTAGCAGGTTTATTCGTTATCTTCACAAAGTAGCCCATTATTACATTTAAATCTTAGATCGGACCTGACAATAACACAAAATATAATGACCGCCTTCATACTAGAATGTGAAAGAGAGGGATAGAAACATGGGCGTCCGCAGATAGGGGGCAGAGAGGGAAATGGCCCTACATGGGATAATGAAAAAAAGGAAAGCGAAGAAAACATAAAGAAAAAGACGAAGAAAAATTAACATCAACATTTCTTAACAGTTCACGCAGTGTTTTTTTTCTTATTTATATGCGGTAAACAGGCTTTATAAGAAATACCATTTCCAGCTGTCTGAGAGGCATTTTGGACCAAAATTTTCTCTCGCTCCGCGCCAACTCATGGTAGCGCGGAGTTTTTTCCCCTAAAAGAGTCCCCCGAATTTTTTTCTGCGGAGGCCGATTGAAAGAAAATTTGCTGAGGAGAAATGGCAAAGTAGTCTTCTACCAGATGCGGTAAATCAAATGGAAAGTCTGAAAAGCTGTCGCTTCGATCGTGCTGAGGGTCAGGATGTTAACTCCTTCGAAGCACCCCTGTAGACCATTTTCGCCCCCTCCGACCGAAATCTCTAGCTCCGCCACTGTGTGAAGACATACCTCTTCAATGTTTGGATGTTTCTGAACAGACTTGTTCCTTGCCGTTACCCAGCCAACATGCCCAGCTGGGCCCCAACTGGGTTTCAGCTGGGCTACTTGCTGGGCCCCAGCTGGGCCCATCCGTGTTTGTCAGGTGTTCCCACGTGGGGCCCAACTGGGCTAGCCTTTCCCAGCTGAAGCCCAGCTGAAGCCCAGCTAGACTTCAGATATTGAAGCGGGGCAAAGCTGGGCTTCAACTGGGCTTCAGCTGGGAAAGACTAGCCCAGCTGGGCCCCACGTGGGAACACCTGACAAACACGGATGGGCCCCAGCTGGGGCCCAGCAAGTAGCCCAGCTGAAACCCAGTTGGGGCCCAGCTGGGCATGTTGGCTGGGTACGCAAAAGATAATGATGTGATGTGTTGTGAAGTGTTGACATTTCTTTTGTTATCCCTGTAATAATTATCTCTTAATTGATCAGCAGATAGCTTATGGTTCGGTAATTGATATTAAGGATTTTCAAGGACATATTTTAAATATCCAAAATAAAACACCCCAAACAAACTTATCTTATACAACTATCCTTGAAATGGAGATTGTATAAACGAAGGATAACATTCGCCATATATGGCATGTCCCTCTCGTGACATAACAAAATTTGCACACTGAGCTTATAACTATTAATGATAAAGTGCAAACCAGAAATGGCCCTGTAAAACGGTCAATATCTGACCGAATTTGATGAAAATTGCGTCGATTTTCTTGATTTTCAATGCGTTTTATACCCATTTTTGTTTTTTTCATGACACGCGACCTTAAATGTTAAAAACTGGTAACAATTCCAAACAGTGGTTTTCGACCCATGTCGTTTATTCTTACACGACGTTGTGAAGGAACATGTCAAATACTCCTAATCCAGGTAACCCTAACCAAGGAGGTGTAACTAATCACACCTCCATGCTCTAACCCTAATCATTGCCCTAAACTGAATTTGACAAAAAAAATCAAATGGTTTTTTTTCAGTGTCGGCCCAGTAAAAACCTAGCTTGCGTTGCGGCCTAATTCCCTATATCCAGATCGGCTCCTTCATCACACATCTTATTTCAACAAGTTATTGCACTTTGAAATTTTTGCAAATCTCTTGAAAGCGTTTTCATATACATTTAGGTGAAATGAATCCGTAGGTAACGTGTGAAGGGCAAAAAACACAGACTTTTTCTAAAGTCCTCCCTATCCTCTGGCAAAGGGTCGTTTGCCGAAACCAAACTTAAAACTGCTTCCCAAAGAAGCTATACGTCCACTGGAGGACAACACCTGACCAACCTCAGCAAACCATTTACACTTCTGTGGCCTCTCATGTATGGCTCCATTGCCTGAAAAGAACAGATACTACACATGATGTAAGTCAAAAGGCAGAGAAGCGTCGGACAGACAGGAAGTTGGCGCCCTTTGAAAATCTGTGTAATTTGTATATCAAATAATGAAATGAACTGAATCATGCTTGATTTACATTTATGCACAATAATATTTGCGTTGTGTACATCATAAAACTATGACATGTGCATGACGTCCTGGGCATGACATGTGCATGATGTCCTAGGCATGACGTTAAACTGCATCCAGGTTGTGGCTTCTGTTCTATTCAGCCAGTCTAGAGCAGGACCACACATGTTTGCCCTTTGGAGGGCGTACTTGTCCATTTGGGACGTTTAGCTCCATAAGGGAGCAGAACTCCTCCGGGAGTAATCGTTTGGTTTTCGCCCCTTGGCTCTTCGCCAGAGAGTGGAGGGGACTATGACATGTGCTTTGAAGAAAAAAAGATGATATTCTACAGATAGACGAATCCGGACAGATTGTGATGGCCTGATTTTACTGGGGTCCATCACCTTAATCTTTTAATTTCTTTCCTTAGCTGTTCCATTGATGTTTGCACACTGAAGTATATCTTGATTTTCTCAACTTTACTGAATATGAGGATTTGAAATTCACGTAGACAATAAATGAAGACAATTAAAGGCCGATGGACCCCACTAATGGCTGCCTACAGTCACTAAAAACAACAGATCCGTGCTGACAACAATGGGGGACAATGTTTGCGAGTTTTAGTTAAAATCTCCCCAGATCATCTTTGGTCGAAATCCTACTAACTCAAACCTAAGTAAATATGTGATTCGCATCACGTCTGCAAAAACAAACTTTTTTCTTATCATTCAGTGACGTCATACTACCAGGCAGCTTTTTCTGGACAACGCAAATCACATGTTTTACACAAGCTGGTAAATTTTGGGTTCCCTTCGACCAGAGATGGAGAAGATTTCAATTAAGACTCACAAAAATTGAATTGTACTTCGATTCGACATTGTTGTAGTGTGATACGCGCTTTTGGTACAATGGTTAAGTGAAAGGGTATCTCACAGTAACCTCTGTCGATGTTCCGGATCTTGAGCAGTGTCATCGTTAACGCAGTATGACTCACATACTAGAGTCCCATGTTTTGGCAAAAGCGGGTGTTTCCTCTTAAGGTAGAGCATTGCATTTCCAAATGAGATATTCAGAACGAGTAATACCAAACACTTCACTAAAATGGAACACACTTCCTTTTGTGCGTGATGTACTACATTATCAATAGAGTAGGGTGCACGGTCCAGTACGGTACCCCACGACTGGAAAAGACTGTGGGCGTCGTCAAATTAAACCGTAAGGTTATTTGAGGGGTTAGCCCCCACTGGCAACGAATGTACGGAGAGGTTTGTGGAAAGTCTATGAACGCCCCTATAATTTGACGGTTTTGTCAGCGACCGTACGCCCTATACCAGCTGAGTTTTTGACGCCGTTTGTAGAATATGACTCCGGCAAAAATGGCAAGTAGTAATGCAACTGCAAACACGCATAGAGAGGTGATGAGAGGAATTTGACTTTGGGTCGTCTGTCCTGTAGGCGGATCCTTACGGAATTCAGCTGATACTCTAACAAGCTGTAAAAGAGTATAAAAAACGTTAGGCTGAATGAAGTAAACCGACAAGCGAATTTTAACGACAAGCTATTCTTTGTATATTTATAGGTCTCCCATTTGAAGCGCGATTAATATTTAAGGACCTTAAGATACAGTTTGGTGGGACATTTTGTAAAAATTCGAGGGAAAATTGCTGCAATTTTTCGACATTTCCACAGAGGTAAAAAATCAGGGTTTTCGACCTTGAATAAGAGGATGGGGTGTACCATAATCCCTTTGCCAGTGAATGCTGTATTATACAGGAACTTATTCTAAGTCATGTACTTCATACTTCGTAGTATTATTGTTCTCTTTCTAATCAAAGAGTAAAACCTAATGTCAATGGTAAACTCTGAAAAACGTGTTTAGCAATTATACATCTATTTTACCCCCACTTTGTAAACGGGTTTAAATGCTTAACATATTTAGCTATTAAACACTAAACGTTTAGCAATTAAACGTGTTTAAAGCGAAACGTGTAGGAAAATCAGGTGTGTTAAGCATCTGATTATCTACCAGAATCAGCAGACATTAAAGACATTGAAAAGGTCTTTCAAGTAAAAAAGAAGTGTTAATTCTTTGTTAATTACTGTTAGTTAGTTACTGTTAAACGGCAATTTTTTAACTTTGTTTGGGTAAAAAAAAATTCACTCAAATGGAAGATTAGGCAGTTTCATTCATAAAGTGACCAATCACAACGTCTGGGCATGCTAACAGATCACATATTGTGAAGTTTTAACTCTGTGTATGATTGTGGCGCAGAATTACAGTTGTGGAAAATTTGTTAACACAAACTCTGATTGCAGCTTTAAGGAGAACGAAATAAGTAGTCTTGTTCCCTCGCGCAGACCTCGGTATTACATTAGCTGACAGTTTTTATTCGACGTCCGCAATACCTTCTGTTGATGAAGTTACTTTACCAAGACTATCACATGGTTTGCTTTGGTCCAGATATCCTGCCATCGTTCCTCGGTTCGTCCTTCATTACATTTCCACGCCGGTCTCTCAGTTTGAGGTGGGAAATTAAGTTTGAGTTTGTTGAACATGACCCACATCCTGCATATCACTCAACCACGAAGGAACTAATAAGTCAATTCGTTTTTGAAAAATTGAGTAATCAGACACGCTTTCAAATTATGCACAAAACCGGTGCAATGCCAATGAACTTCAACATGTCTAAGCTCTTGATATTGTTTGTATTTAAAACTCGACTTATTTGCTGCGTGGCAATGTCATAATTATCAATGTCAAACTGTCAATTCACTGCTAGTGCCCCAATTTCAAAAAGATGTTCATTAGACTGCAAGTCTCTCGTGAGTGTTCCTGTGGGGAACTGACAACTAAACGTCCACAGGAAAGCTAAATATGCTCGTTTATTTTTAATACTTTTTCTACATTAAGCCCTCTCATCAATTTCTCCTCATAGAGAAAGCGATACAATTAATAGGCCAGTAGAGGGCGTTTAAAAAAAAGACCAATATGGTAAGATGCACTGCATTTAGTCATAGACGGGATTTGATTGAGGCAGTTGTCAGCTCTCCGAGGGAACACTCACGGCATATTTGGCCGGCCAAGTCTAAATATTCATACCTTTGAATTACTAATAATATACACCATGTCGCCACCTATATCAATTAGTAGTCCATTGGGAGATAAAACAGGAGAATCTTCATTAAACACTGACATAGTTTCACTCTCCCAGCTGCCCTTAAAAAGTCTTTTCTATAGAAAAAAGAAAGGAAAATAGAGATTAATTGATCCTCTAATGGCGTCATACTGAACTGTCTCATTTGAACTTACTTGGCATGGCGGGAACTTTCGCACATCTGCTTAGGTGACAAGGTCGAACATGAAAGAACGCTGTTAGCGCATGCGTCCAGATATATCTGCCTGCTTAGCGAACGTTCACCCCCTTTCCTGAACTTCTGCGTTGTATTCAGTAAAAGTCCACTGAGTTCACATCTGAATTCATGACTGTCAAATTATTCTTCATACATTGCTTCTTCTTTAAAGGCCTAATCCTCTCAGCCCAGCTTAGAGTTTTTAATTCTCCTTGCTTACGATACTTACTTAACCCTTTGCCGTTGTTTGGGTCCTTTTGGACCCATGCGGAGAGCTCGGCTGTCACACATCTTTACTGTTTCACGCGGAGCTCGAAACTGCGAGTAGCTACCCGAAAATTCGGCCACAACAACGAGAGAGACAATAGTTTGAGGTCACGGGGTCAATGGCCTACGGATGCCGATGCGGGGCGGGCTACGTCCGCTTTTCCGCCCACTCCCGAGGCGCGCAGATATGCCCCGATCGGAGCACAACGGTAAAGGGTTCAGCCCCTCCAAGATCTGTCTAAAATTCATCCTCATCCAGACACAGTCTCAGTTTTTTGCCCGAGCTAGGGTGAGTATCCAAGACCCAAACGTGTAACCGAAATACTTTCAGTGCAGTATATGCTGTGTAATATGAGCCACTGTACTCTGCATTTTTGAACTTGCTCAGTCAATCGAAGAGCTGTTCCAATTGAGAATTTCTGTGGACTACTATAAAAATTGTAGTTTGGGGTAAGATTTGACGACTTTTAATGGTTTCACAACCTAAACCGACAGGAAATCATTGTGCAATTAGAAGCAGTCATTTGTCACTTAAACTACAACTTTCCAGCAGTCTACCCAGTTTTCAATTCATAAAGCTCGATGTGTGACATCAAATTAGAAAAAAGGCAGGGTAGCTCATATTGCACAGAATACACTGAGAGTGTTATCATTTACCTATTAGTGTTTTGTACGTTCATATGGTATGGTCCCGAAGGCAGTAATCTAAGGTTGTGTCTGGATGAGGATGACATTAGGTAGAGAGGGGAGAGGAGAATTAAAGGGTCGCAGGCACCCCCCAAATGTATTAAACTGTTCGAGCGCCCCCACCCCACCCCCTTTTTTTCCAAAAACTCAAGCCACTCCCACTCACTCATATCTCTCTTGGACAACCTACACTGGTCAAATGTAAACTAAGTACTGCGACGTATACGTTACAACAGATTTTTCAGTGGAAAGGAATCTACATGTCTGTATGGGATGATGAATAATTGAATGTAATCTATTCGTGATATTCCAATGATAAGTTCATGGGTGCATAATGGCACCTAAAATCGTGCTTTTTACGAAAGATGATAAGGAATGCATAGACTTCGAAGTCAAAATGGGTGAGAGGGGTAAGGTAAGGGCTGCAGTACAGTCATCTTTTGCAGAGGTCGCGGAGCCAATTTTGAAGTGCGGGGGCTAAACATCGAAGCGGCCCAATATGTCCAATAAAATAAATGCAGTGTAAGGCGACCCAAAATGCCCACAGCAAAAAAGTGCGGGGCTAAAGCCCTCTAGCCCCCCCCCCCCCCCCGTCTCTGACATCCCTGTTTTGGGAGGCAATGTGTTACTTGCTGTTAAAGAATCCTCTCACCCTAAACATTTGAAGGCCTGATTATGTTTTTCGGCGCTAAGCGACCACGAATTTGGGAGAAGCCGTTGGCTTATGAATTACAACATCACGTCGGGTGGCAACCAACTCAACAATTTGGATCAAATTTGGTATTTTGTTTGAAAGGCCAGTTCAGATGGGAAAGCCGTAGATTGCTTTTGGATGAAAAACCCACCTAACTTTGACCCGGCCAGGAATCGAACTCCAGACCTCCTAAGCTTCATTGCTTCAAATGCCACAGCCTTTATCCACTCGGCCAAAGCACCGGTATAAATAATATTACATCTCCAATCCTCCTAATCTATACTTACTCAAGTCTCTTCCACAACCGTCTAAAATTGTAGTTTGAGGCGAGGATATCAGGACTGACTTCTATCTAAAAGTTTGTTTTGACAAATATACATTGAAATTAACAGCCCCATGTAACCCTTCATTTGACAGTAACCCCATGAAAACATTAAGACAAAGAAACAGACATTTTCCGTTTGTCAGACGGTTTTCCAAGTCAAAACAAATATCATATCTATCATTTACATAATGTAAATGAAAATAACAAAAGATTTAAAAATGTTAAACGCTTCGAGGGCAAAAATGCACTTGTAAAGTAGAGGGCGCTATGACATAATTACAGATTGACAAAGGAGGAGGACCGTCCAAATGAGCATATTCTCCATGTAATAGTGATCAGTAATAATAATCCCACTAATTGTACCTCGGAAGTTCCTCAGATGGTTCAGTTGTCAAGTTAGCCAGTCGGTGGCAGGCGCGGCGGAACAGAAAAAATATTGCGGGGCTGAGTGCCAGCAGGTATATCTAAGCGGAGCGCCACCATCAGTTGGCGCGGAGCGTACAAGAAAATTTTTGACTTTACAGACCCCCAGGTGGCCGGAAACGGCACTTCCCGCGCGTTCTATGTTGCATGTATCCAGCCTTAAAATATGGGTCTCATGTTTGCAATTTCTCAACTAAAAAAAAAAAAAATCAGCCTATGCAAAATGGTAATACATATCAGATAAATTGAGATGATTCAAGAACAATAATTAATTGTGCATCCTCTTTCATTCACTCTGTTTGCCTTGATATTCACTTTCTGCACCCCTTGTTACATTTGTCCACTCATACATGTCAATTACTCAATTATATTTCCCCTAGATCATACCATTTGTGCCCAAAACACCCCCTCCCGTGGTTCCTCCCAAGGATACCACCAACCTAATCTATACCGATCTCAAACCCAGTGGCGGAGCTAGGGATTTCAGTCAGAGGGGGCGAAAATGGTTTGCAGGGACGCTTCGAAGGAGTAAATACCCTGAACCTCAGCACGATCGGGACCACAGCTTTTCAGACTTCCCATTTGATTTTCCGAACCTGGTAGAAGACTACTTTGCACATTTCTCCTCCGCAAGTTTTTCTATTAAAACATGTTTAAATTGTCTCTCCGTGGGCCTCCGCAGAAGAAAATTCCGGGGGGGGGTAAAAAATTCTTTTAGGCAAAATGCTATAAGGGGAAAGCTCCGCGCCACCATGAGTTGGCGCGGAGCGCAAGAAAATTTTATCCCACAATGTCTCCAAGATCGCTGGAAATGTCATTTCTAAAGCCTGTTTACCGCATATAAATAGGGAAAACACTGAGTGAACTATTAAGCAATGTTGATGTTAATTTTTCTTCGTCTTTTTCTTTATGAAGATAAAGATTAAACCCGTTAGAGCCTAATAGCAAGCAAATCTTACAAGGGGAAAAGTTATGGAAATAAATCACCGTAAGGTGTACATTTTTGGTATCTGGAAATCAAGATAATTGCACGAAGAAACATTACTTGTCATATTTTACATCCTGTGACCGCTCTGAAATAGCCATTTATTTAGTACATCGCAAGAAATATCCAAGACAAAAGGTCTGCTTGGCTCTCTAGATACCAAATTCATACTAAATAAAAGTAGCCTAAACCTAGGCTTATTAGATGCAATTTTCTGGCTTCAAGTTGAGTCGTCACGTAAGTACAGAAATAAGCATTTTCATGGGATTATCGTGCATTGTCAGAAAACACCAAACAATTGCCATTTATCATGGGAATGGTCACTTGAAGTAAAGCAAAATGGAAACTGCTCATTAAAACTCTTAAACCATTATCACTATGATGACAGTTTTATTTTATTTTAACCTGAATGTTCTCTTCAAATGATTTTTAAAAATGTTGTGGAAGCTATTTTGGTACCTTTATAAACTCTTTTTATTGTCTATGTTGACAAATATCCCCGACAACAAGAGGTCTATTTGCGCTTCAATTATTGTTGCGCCCTTTGCGACATCTGTTATTGACAGGGAGGGTTAATTTAATGTCATTCTGTGTATTTTGTTAGCTTATAAATCAGGCTTGGTGTGGAAGCAATGAACTTAGCACAGCGACATCATTCATTAGTGCGTATAAAGCATGAAGATACGTCTCGGCCAAAACCTATCCCTATATTACAGAAGATGACCCTTTTCATCAGAATTAAAGTGCAGATAGTACAGTTACTGGTGGCTGTTCGGGCAGTTTGTTATCTGGGCCTTTAAACAACGCTATTAAATTATGTCTTTTGCCAAAAATGGTGCAAGAGTTAAGTATGTTAAAAACCTAAAAAGGGCGCCGGCAGACGATTTTAGTCCGTCGGTGGGGGGGAGGGGGGCGACCGCCCCCCTGACCATATGGCAGCTCAAATCCCAAACGTACTATAGACTTGTGTACTAACGGTAGTAGAATACGTTGTTCAACCTCATGAAAAACGATCAGTAAAACTTAACAAGATTACGCAATAACAGACCATACTGTTTCCACTTTTCGAGGACCTCAGAGATTGGGTTGGGGGATGATAAAGAGGCTTTAGCGTGTCCAGTATCTTTTTCATCGACAATATTCCCCTAAAATTATTAGTAGGCCTATATTGTGCATTAGACTGATGGAGAATATGTTCACCACCGACTTCAATATCCTCCCCGCCTTCGCCGGTCACCACTTCTTGAAGCGCGCCTTACAAATATTGGGGGGGGGGGGGCTAAACATGCCTTTAGCCCCTCCTCTTTTTTCATTGGGGGACTAAGCCCCCAAAGCCCCCCCCCCCCCGGTTCCGCCGCCACTGGTCGGTGGTGCTGAGCATTATTGCCCTCTCTTTCCACCCCAAGGTTTTGGGAAAGTTTAACCCTCAATGACCCCACCCCCAGATCCAGAGAATTCCCTCTAAATGTAAAGTGCGACCTTTGTCGTCGGAAATCAAAATAGTAAGCCCTGGTTTATTTTACATACATCAAACATGACCATGCAAAATAGTATCACATGTATTCAAAGTCATACACAAATCTGGATATTTTTTTCAGGATGGGGTGAAGTATCCCCACCCACATCTCTCTTTTCTCAAGGATGAATCCCTAAAGACTCAGATTCATTCTTAAAAAACTACCAACCTTAACGAGATTTCCCTTTGAATCCGCCAGAAAGAATACCGTTCCATTGTTCCCCTGCTTTTGTACAGTAACGGCTTTCACAACACTGTCCGTTGAAAAGAGGGCCTCCTCCTGAATTGGTCTCTGACCACCAAGAGGATGAGAGGTATCCAGGTCGTAGCAGAAATCCGGATCGTTAAGTCGAGTCAAGTTAAACTAATATGAAAAAATATGCATTGATTGTTTAATTGACAAGCAAACGCTCAAATAAAGTGACAAGGCATGCTCGATTCGAAATCGCTCTTTGAATGACATCATGATATATATTTGGTCGGTCAGTCATCCGGGGTATTTCGTTACCCTAGTAACATTGGAGTGAAGACAACCACTCACTGCTAGTGCGATTATATTAGAACACATTGCTGTACATTTGTTTTCACTCCAACACATTTTTTCATGGGGAAACTGACGTATCACCGACTACGGAGCCAGTAAAGAGACATGCAAGAAAAAATCATTTCGTATGTTCGAAATAATCATTTCGATAATTTTTTACCTTGCAAGTCCCTTTACGGGCTCCGTAACCAGTAGTATAGGGCGAGTAACTTTACCCCCCCCATGCGGCCGACCATGGAGCCGATAGATCTCAAGGTAGGAGCTGGCCTGTGAAGGCGGCTGTTAAAAAGGAGGGTGCCATTTGTCCGTGTTTCACAATGTAAAGGGGTTTTTTTTTTTTTTTTTGGTCACAATGTTTTTTAGGTATGTGCAAACATGTCTGATGTGAACTGACGCATGTTTTAATTTATGCTTTGTCCTGATTTTCGAATTGTCATTGAGTGAGTAAGACACGATGGGTGAAACAGGAAAAGGCGCGCGAGAACTCGGACGAGTTTAGCACCTTACATAGAAACCCTTTACCGCATGAAGAGTGAAATGGATAGTAGGTTTGGAACGGCACTACATGAAATGTTAAAGCATTTTCAGCATTATGACAAAAAACTTTCAAAGCTATATTGGATAAAATGTTTGAAGATGAAACTTACAGTTGGGGTAGGATAGCAATGGCCTACATACGTGTATTTGTCAGAAAATGCGCTCAACAATGTCGCGAACAAGGAAAGGCCGATAAACACACCATTGAACAACTCTCAACAACATTGTTGAGCGCATTTTCTGACAAATATGTAGGCCATTGCGATCCTACTCCAACTATAAGTTTCATCTTCAAACATTTTATCCAATATAGCTTTGAAAGTTTTTTTTGTCATAATGCTGAAAATGCTTTAACATTTCATGTAGTGCCGTTCCAAACCTGCCATCCATTTCACTCTTCATGCGGTAAAGGGTTTCTATGTAAGGTGCTAAACTCGTCCGAGTTCTCGCGCGCCTTTTCCTGTTTCACCCATCGTGTCTTACTCACTCAATGACAATTCGAAAATCAGGACAAAGCATAAATTAAAACATGCGTCAGTTCACATCAGACATGTTTGCACATACCTAAAAAACATTGTGACCAAAAAAAAAAAAAAACCCTTTATATTGTGAAACACGGACAAATGGCGCCCCCTTTTTTAAAAGCCGGCTTCACAGGCCAGCTCCTACCTTGAGATCTATCGGCTCCATGGTCGGCCGCATGGGGGGGGGGGGGGGGTAAAGTTACTCGCCCTATACTACTGTAACCGACCGACCCCATTAAAGAAAAAACCGTTGCTCATTTTACACTGTACGAACAGAGCCACAGAGTGTTCTTATCGCCCAGTGGCGGAAGTAGGGAGTTTGGCCAGAGGTAGCGAGGATGGGCGCGGATGGGCGCTTGCAAAGCGAAATGTTAAAACTCTAAAAAGAGCGTCGTCAGGCAATTTTCGTCCGTTTGGGGTGGTTGGGGGTGGGGCGGTCTCCCCCTGGCCATATGGACACTAGAACAGGACTCTTTCTCTCAGGGGGAAGTGACTTTTCCCCGACGCAATGTTCCCAACCAGGGCATCATCATCCGGCTGAGATACCGAAGTCTGCCCGATTCAGCAAGGTTGGGCTGCAACCCCCCGGTCCCTCATCCCGTATGGACGTGTGAATGCTCCTCCGCTGTTTGGGCCTAGTGTGATTATCCATAGTCTGTACAAAATGGCCCCTATGTGCCGAGTCTAGTGTGATCATCCATATTATGTATAAAATGGCCACTGTGTACTGGTAATGATGGAATAATAGATTAGAATAGTATCTAACCAATTGGTTTTAGTATAGGCGGTCACGATCTCTTTCCCAATCGTGGCTCACTGGCTTTCTTTCTCTACACCATTGCTTATGCTGAGAACCAAGCACAATGGCAGTGGGTTCCGTTTTTAAAGTCTTCGGTATGACCCCGTCAGGACTGGAACTCCCAATCTCTGACCTGCAAGTCTGATGCTCTAACCACTTGACAATGTGGTAAAGGAATAATAGAAGTGGAGGTGGTGCACAATGTTCGTTGCAACCTAAGATTCCGAAATGATTACAAACTATTTTCCCAAGAATTAAAGGTCATGTGACTTGTAAATCACAGGAAAAGCATTAGAAACCACGAAAATTGCCATAATTTCCATCAAAAACAGTCAAATAGTGACTAAGCATGCATAAACATGAGCTCAATATGTAAATTTGTGATGTCTAAGGAGGGACATGCCATATATGGCTAATGTCATCCTTTATTTTTGCAATTTTCATTTCCACAACAATTGTAAGTTTAGTACGTTCTCAGGAGTTTATTTGAAAGTTTAAATTGTTTCCTTTAAAATCATCAGTATCAAATACCAAACCATAAACTATCTGATGAGTAACTGAGAGATAATCTGTACAGGGTTCACAAACGACTGTGCAGTACTCCATGCAACACTCCACATCATTTTTTTTTAGCTTGATCCACAAGTTGCTCCGTAAACATTCAAACTTTTATGATGCATATCTTGAGAACTATAAAAGATGCTGACATAACTCGGGGCATATTTCCAAATAATTTTTCCTTACGAAGCTTACTCCTTAACTGCAAAGTAGAGTCATGGCTTTTGCTCACATGTCACACTATGTTTAAGTGTTCAACCTTTGGTGGTGGTGCCTAATTAGGCCTACTCGCCGTTTTATGCTCCTCGACTACCAATGCAACTTCGTTCTTTTCAATAAAATTATAAGTAAAATGTTTTAATATTTTTAACCAGTCAATTATTTTCGTATTTGTTTAATGCACGTTGCCTGCAAATTACACTCTTTCTTTTTGAAGGAAATGGTCAAACTTAGGAAATCCCCATATCCTGCATACAAATAACTGTTAATGAATGAGTATTTATAAACGTTAAATTCAGTTTTCAAAAATTTTTGACCAGACACTTTTTCAAATCATGCATAAATCGTTACAAGTCAGGACCACAAAATTCAAAATTTTAACCTCTTCCGTAGGCCTATAGCTATTGGATAGGAAATTTGATTAAACATTTTAATTACAAGCATTTCAATGGGGTAGTACCCATTGATAATTAGTCTCATTAAGTCATTGACATCAACCAAATGAGCCCATGTAAGTGATACATGTAAGTGGTAACATTTGTTCCCAATACATTTCCCATAAATATTTTTTTCAGTGGGGACTACAACACCCTTTAGAATGTTAGACTAAGTGCTCCTTCAGAAAGGATGTCCGACTAAAAGAATTACCGTAACCCCGACCTTTGACCCCCTAGCTTAGACTTATTTTTCAAGTTTTAAATAGAAAGTTCTATATCAGAATCAGAATCCTGAAAAACAAACAAATGCCGACGAGATTTGATACAAAAAGAAAAACTGTCTACTGATTTGTTAATAAGTAGTCCCATAGGCCTAGCCTACTTTTTCTGAAATAGAACCGAAGTTTTTCATTTTTTTTTACTTTTGTGATGTTCAGAACATAAATTTGGCATTAATTAAGCAAATTGAGGGTTCCATTGTTTCATACCAACAATGAATTTTCAAATATATCGTCACATGTTTAAAAAGTCATTCAGGAATTAGTAAAGATTACCCCAGTTGGCAGTATTTTGTTTGTAGAGCAAACTGCAAGGTATGATCTTCGGTCTGGTGAAGTGTCTTAAGGGAATTTTTAAACGTTTAAGAACCCTCATATACAATGTAGAGTCATATTTAGCATCTTTTAAACTTAATTTTTGTATTTTCTTTTCAGAATGAAGGTGCACATGGGCGGTATGTGTAGATATATTTTTCAGAATTTGATGGGACCCCTAGCTCCCATTTATATTGTAGATACATCAATGTATTTAAGGACCTACCACATCTGGAGAGACAGTTTCAGTCGGGCAGAAGATGTTAGGATTCCATTCTAGCTGAGTGGTCTGTGTGATGCCCATTAAACATTCTCTTCTCCTCTCTCGGAATTGGGCATTCACATCGTTTATTTTGTACTGGCATACTACAGACAATGGATTATTTTCATCAAGATTAGAAAATGAGACACTGAGAGTGTCAGTCAAAAAGTTTGCCGAAATTGCTAGAAGCTTTTCGTTTCCTTCTTGTGTCATGCATTCTATGGGCAGTTCGATGTATGACTTGTAGTCAACGTCCGTCTTGCATATTCGAATCAATTTCGATTTTAAGTTCCTTTTATCAAATTGTGTTTCTATCAGATAGTGAAAATTTCCAGAAGAGAATCCGTAAATCGGTTTGACTAAATTCGGCCTGTAATCGCCACTAAAGTACTTATGGCCGGCGGGAGTAGAATATTTATTTGAAAGAACGGACAAAAAATCAGAATAATTCGAAGTGAATTCCTCTTGGGATGGCAAATAACGAGTCGAGAGAGTAGGGATGTTGCCTTCCGCATCGCTTGATACCGCGATATTAACAACGGCGATACCGTCGGGTCCATCTGCTATCCATGAAAACACAGAAGCACTGTGACTACTCTTGCTGACGACACCCGGTCGGTAAAGTCCATTGACGACATCAAACGAATTGATGTCCCGGAAGTGACATGACCCATCTTTATCATTTCGACAGACGACAAAGCCCGAATCGGTCTGAATTATGAATTCGTTGGCTATTCCGTCAGAAGCTTTGGCTGTGCTAGTATAGGTGACGATGTGCAGGTTATGGTCCAGTTCGTATAGTCCATCCTCCGACGTTACGTATAACAGTCCTGTGGTAGGATGCTGAGCTACACTTAAAAATTTGCCGCACCGTGACTCTACATGAAAACATTGTGGAATAAACTCTGTCAGGGATGCGGTAACCGTTGTTAGGGGTATCGATAAAACAACCAAAAGATTTGATAGGATTCCAATAACTCGAAAGAGAGGCATAATTATTAGATTAACTCAAAAGTTTTATTAGGCTGGACCTATCCACAGGTTGGCGTAGGTAGGCGACTGTTACCAAGTAGCATTAATGTTCTAATTAGAAATCAAACACTGCAGGAACGGCCGAATGGTACTAGAAGGCCTAACTTGAAGATAAAACACCCACAGTAGGTGTACATTAACGGCATCACCATGTTCTATAAGTACACAACATCGTTCACCTCAGTTTATATGAAACCTATTCGAAACAACAGTATACCATACGAGGTATGACCAAAAATGTCACAGTACTAGACTACGTATGAAGTACAATGATAGTATTTGAAAGACCCATGTGAGACTCGTAAAACCTTCACCATGTTATCTCGATATTTTATTATTTTCGAACACAAACAAAATATTGAACAAACGTCGAGCAAAGTTCAACTCAAAGCAGCTCCTTTCTGTTCATAAAATTGAAGGGTTTGTTTGTGAAAAGTTCATGACACTGGTACAGCTCATAAATTTTTATTATTTCCCATGATGCATCTCTGACAGTGTTCGAGATGTTATCCACATGGGCCAGGAAGGGTGTACTGAGGGGTGCAGCATGATGGAAGGGGTATTTACGGCTAGCAAAAATGTATTGACACCGTGTTATTTTTTTTCTTGAGGAGTGAGAAGAGGACACTTAAGGGGAACTGCTAAGGCCCAACGTAGCCAGAAGACTGGTAGGCCTACGGGAGGGAGAAATTAAGGACTCCTTGATGTGAGATGGCTTCAAGGGGAGGGTGAAGGTTTTTTCTCTAGAGAGTGGACCCATTTTTATTTTAAAAAATGTATTAAACCAATGACAACTTGTTATTCTACAGCAGAACTGTATCCAAATATACCTTCATTCTGACAACGCTATGTCTCTATACCCCTATATTCTTATATGCTTGATCTATGATCGAGTTGTCGGAAAAAGGGGTGTCGGAGTGTAGGGTTGTCACAACAAAGGAATTTAAGAACATATTTTTTCGGTCGAAATAATAGTTGTGTCGGAAAACAAGGATGTAATCCGTGGGACTGTCCCTTGGTCAGTTGGTTAAGGGCCTGTAGTCTACATGGAGGAAAACTGCATAAGGTTATATCAAGTGTGATCGTCAGTAAGGATAGCGGGGGGTAGATAATGGAGGAAGAAGGAAGGAAGTGACGTTTATATGATCATGACAAGAGTAACACTGAATTGTTCACTCGAGCATACACTTCAACATATTGACATGATTACTTCAGTCGGGGAAATTTTTCAGTATTAATTCATCTCGAATATGCCATAAAAATTTGTACTATGAACTACCGGTGTAATTCACTGAACTGGGGAAATTTAAAGTACTTGATGGAGGATTGTGAAAAGTCGTTATAAGAGATGCAGAAAGTGAGTGACTTAGATTCTCGGAGGAGGGCCCCGTTCACAGTGGCGGATTTAGGCGGGGTGCACCCGGCGCGTGCTCCCCTAAAATTCTCTAAAGCTTATTTTTTAATTTCACTAAATAAATCATTTAGCCTACTTGTTTCTACATAATGTTGTATTATCTTATAATTCTCAAACTATGTAATTACAATTGTTACAAATTAATAGCAATTTACAGCACCGAGTTTCAAGTTTTCCGATAAAATGTCAACAGAGTGATATCGAAGGTCTCAACCCGGATCACGCTTTATGCAGGACACTAAACTTTATCTTACAATCCATCTGCTATTTAGGTTCATCAGATGTGGAGTTTTTTATTCAACTGAAATCCTCGTCAATGTTACCATACACTCGTCATGGAAAAACAAAAGAACCGTGAAAATGTCCATAGGCTACACACCATCGATAATGTAAGTTCAAACTGTATGTAAATGTAAATTATGCTATCAGTTGCAATCCCATTCCTTTCAAGGTAATTACGAGGAATTCTGGAAAATTGGTCAATTTCGGGAAATGTAGAATAGTGACAAAATTTCTGGAAATTCTCTGAATAAACTCAAGATCATGTAAAAAATGATATAGAATACAGTCGAATTAGCTGTACACATACTGTAGGATGGAGGAGAACGAAGTAGATTAACGAGGGCGTCACACTTATTTCTCGAAATGGTCAAACGCGGATTTCAGGAGATGCGAGAGCACGTTTCGGAAAAATGGCTTTGCTTTTTGGAAAGCTTTGTTTGATAGCATTAGCGGCTCGCCATAGGGGCACGGGGGGCAAGTCGCCCCCGAAAGTTTCCAAAGCATGGTCTTCAATTTTCCAAAAATAACGTTATTCGATATGAAATGAATAAAAAGTAGCTTTTTTCTTAACCTGAGCAGACTGTCCCAGCCCTCTTTCTCATTCAAATGTCATATATTTATTATTCATAAAGTATAAACTAATGCGAAATTGTCAAGGATATACTTCGTAATTGTATCAAGATTTTAGCCCAGATTTACAGGCCCATTCGACCACTGGTCATATGAATTAGCATGATTCGAAAAGTCATGATTTCAATTCATTTTCAGGCGGGTGTGCAACTCCTTTAAACAAAAAAAAGTCCAGAAACAAATTGTTGTTTGATATTTTTAGGCATAGCTTACTGGTGAAATTTTTACTCATTTCCCATGTTTTGTTCTCCAGATATTAGAATCGAAGTTGAAATATTTTCTACAAAGAGTGAACTTGATACAAGTAGGCGTGATGTCATGTGTTCACATTGAGGACAATATTTAGTTGTTTGTCTCTAAAAGTGAACACCATATTTAAACAACTTAACTGTGATATGTTGTTACCATAAGTGCTTCCAGAGCAATGGAAGTTTAAAAACTTTATTTGCCTTAGGGACATGATAGCATCCCTTATCAATTCAAGGTCAAACAGTAGGATCAAAGATAAATAAAAAAAAAAAACAGAACATAGACGATCAATATGAATTCATGACGTCGCACCTTAAGTTGGTTCCAGTTTCCTTTTTGTAGATGTGTCAACTTCAATTCATCTAATATCTCGAGAACCGCACTTCGGAAATGAATGAAACCTTCACCAGAGTGCTTAGAATATGTTTGTCTTTAACATATTACACAAAAATTTGGTTCTGGTCTATTCTTTTTAATGGAGATTTTACTTTGGGACAAAGAAAATGATAAAATGTCACATCGTCTTGTAAAGGAGCCAGTACATTTTTTCTGGTAATTTTCTGATCATTTTGCAATTTGATCATTTTCTTTTTATTAAAACGAAGATCTTATTGCTCAAAATAAAGACTGCTTAAATTCTACTTACAAGCCTGGCAAATGCAATTTCCTGTTATCTGAGAAGTCGCGATTTTTCAAAATGTTCTGTGCGCTCCGCGCCAACTGATGGTGGCGCTCCGCTTAGATAGTCTTTCGAGCAGTCAGTCACCACTGCCGTCATGCTACTCCCCCCAAAAAAATATTTTTGCACGACATCCCCTGATACTTTGTGAGACGTCTTCATCGCAAGTTGAGTTTGCCCCCAAACAAATTTCCTTCTATCCGCCCTTGTTTGATAGTAAGCTCAAGAAATATGGCGGAATATATGTGTTTTAATATAACCTTTCCAATGAATATGTTATCATTGAAAACAAGCATTTATGATGCCTGCTGCACTTGATCTTACTTTACGCCCTCCGGATGTGTATGCTAATCAATTTATTTTGAATAATTCTTATTAAAATTAACAATAAACTTATCTATGCCAGAGCTCTCATGGTGACTAAAACTTACAAAGTAATTTTTTTGACGAGCGAGTCGACTGGGTGCTTAATTAGAATGATTTCTGCTATAAATGTAATTTTACTAGTATTTTTCCTTTTACATTGTATGATGGAAAATTCTGCTATCCCGAGGGAGTTGAGATGAATCTTCGTGCCACTAAGGAAATCAATGATAACGCAAAGCTTTTAACGATGATTATCTCTCATGCAAATGACAATAAAGTGGTATATTTCATCAAGCAAAAGACTTTAAAAGCTACTGCGATCTCAAATATTAATCTTACATCAGTGCATCGTATTCTTGGTGGGATATTGTTACCATCGTCTTTGAAGCTGTTGGAGACCCCCAAATTCAATTCTTTCATTTTTTTAACGTTCATAGAATTATAGGTTGTAACGAATTTTTATTCAAAATTAAAAAGGAAAGATTCCCCTCTCTGTACCTTGTGTGAAGATCCCCCTTATCTAAAGACCACTTTTTCCTGACCTATAACATCACGACATAATTTTGGAAAGATACTTCATCAAAAGTGTTCAAAGAGTGATCTTAGCTTAAATCAAGATCAAATATATTTTGGTTAGTTCATGAAGCAAGTTTATGCAATTTTCTTACTTTTAATGGAAGGGAACATTTTTGGCAAACAAAAGCTCAAAGTAACGACTGCTTAGGTTCTACTTACAAGCCTGGGAAATGCCATTTCCGGCTATCTGAGGGGTGGCGATTTTCTCAATTTTTTTTGTACGCAACTGACGTTGGCGCTCCGCTTAGATATTCGTTCGGGCAGATGATTGACCGTCAGCCCCCCCCCCCCCCCCAACGAAAAATCCTAGATTGGCCCCTGGTTCAGAATAGAGGCCTAAAGTGTTCCTCATAAAGTAGAAAATCGATCGCTAGTTAAAAAGTTATAGCAGGAGAAGTACAGTAGGGCTAGAACTGAGTATTGAGAGCAAGCTACAAAAGTGATCATAAAAATCAGTCTTAAATGGTCCCAAAAGACGCACGTTTGGTTGGACTAGAGAGGTGAGAATATTTTTCTTTTACTATAAACATTTCCCCCCGTTTTCAACACCACTTTTTTTTTTTTTTGCTTTAAATTTACGTCAAAATCATGTAACTCGTATTACAGTTGATGATTGTACATGTTTTTTAATGCATAGGTTAAGCTTTTATGGAGGACACGGAGTTGCAAAAACACGTTCATAATAAAAGACCACTAGAATATGCCTTGAAAACTGCTGACTTCAGAGACATTTTTTATGTAGATTTTGTAGGGGGAGAACACACTCGTAGCCACTGAATTATGTCATGGGACGGATGTTTGGAGAGGGGCATTGGGAGGGTCTAATTAGGGGAATTAGTGCCCGGTAAAGAAATGCATCTTTGGGTATCACGAAGAGAAGTGGTGCCATATTTTAACCCCAAACACAGTCAAGTTCATAGTAATAATTTCCATGCAATTTTTGCGATTCATCAGTGTTTTTCAAGCGGACGGGGGTCAACCCCGTAATCCTACTCTGACTACGGTCAGAAAGTAGAGTTAATGTGATCAATCTGTTACAATCATTCCTTTCCAAAAACATTTGCAGACTATCAAAAGTTGGGTGAATCTATCGAAAATTCCCACAAATTTCTTACATCACTGTAAGTAAATTGATTCATTTTGCGGAGACTACCTTAAAATAAAGAACTTCTTACAATATCTCATGCCAGCGTAACTTTTCATTGGAGGAAAATTTTCTGTCGTTTCCTAATGGTATACAGGAAAATTTTTATGTTTGGCATTTCACATTCCTCGCCGCCAATGGCCTACTGGGGCAGCTGACGGAGCTTTTTGACCAAGTGTTAGCTTCATTTTTATCCTACACTGTCTTGCCCAATTTCCTTTCGAGTATCTGAACGTAGTTATTTCGAAGTAGCGCCACGGCAAGGTGAACGGTGATACATTTGCCGTATCTCTCATTACGTACGATATACACTCATATTGTGGGTTGCACTAAGAGTTGATATTTTCGTTTTCCTGAAAGCGGCACCTTGATTCATATACTCAAATAACAGGTGTATGGATGAATATGACGCGACTTTGGGGGAGAAGTGTTGGGCCAAAACCCACAGTAGGCTAAGGGGTGCAAGAAGAAAGGTCTCCTGGAAATTTGGGCTTGCCCCCTTTGGTAATTTATCTTCCTAACTAGGGCCTAGTTGAAGGTAGCTTACAACATCTGGGTTTACAGGACAAACTAATTTAATGACTGTTTGTAAAGGGTTCTTGTACCTTAACAAAAATTAAATTTTGTGACTTATCCATGACTTCATGGCATCAACATGACTATTTCATGACAAAATTAAGAAAGAAAAACGTCTTACTGCTGTACGGAGCTCCTAAAGTGCCAGTCTGCATGTCATGATGGTGAGATAATTTATCTGACCAAGTTGTCATCTTTTCCTTAAGAAGTCGACATGTTTAAATAATTTATCTTACCATGTCGACATCCTTTGCTTAGGAAGTCGACATGTTGAGATAATTCATCTTGCCATGTCTACATCCTGTGCTTAGAAATCGGCATGGTGAGATAATTTATGTAACCATGTCAACATCCTAACTTAGGAAGTCAACATGGTGAGATAATTTATGTTACCATGTCAACATCCTAATTTAGGAAGTCGACATGGTGAGATAATTTATGTTACCATGTCGACATCCTTTGCTTAGCAAGTCGACATGGTGAGGTAATTTATGTTACCATGTCGACATCCTTTGCTTAGGAAGTCGACATGGTGAGATAATTTCAACTAAGTACGTCTATGTATATGCACTCAGTGTCCGACACTGCATGCTGCATGTTAGCCAGGGTGCATTTCGTGATCGTACGCCGGGATTTTCTGTAAGTGTGCATATACAAGGCAAAGCAATCCGTAGGTGTGCGTATATACGTACAGTATACATGACTGTGATGCATACACGGACATCATACATTGGCAATGCGCGCACATGTATATATAGTGCACTAAATGCACTCTGGCATGCGGACAGCCCAGACGTTTCTCCAGGGGGAGGGGGGGGGGAGGGGTTTACGGCCAGATCAACAATAAAACATACGGGAAATAAGCAGTGCAACTCACTCACTTCGATGCTTTCACTTAAGTCAGCTGCCCCCCTTTTGGAATGTCTGGATCCGCGCCTGGGGCAACTGGCTATACAAAGACATATATAGTTGAAATTATCCCACCATGTCGACTTTCAGAGCAAAAGATGTCAACATGGTGACATAAATTATCTCACCATGTCGACTTCCTAAGCAAAAGATGTCAACATGGTGTCATAAATTATCTCACCATGCCGACTTCCTAAATTAGGATGTTGACATGGCAACATAAATTATATCACCATGTCGACTTCCTAAATTAGGATGTTGACATGGTAACATAAATTATCTCACCATGTCGACTTCCTAAGCAAAAGATGTCGACATGGTGTCATAAATTATCTCACCATGCCGACTTCCTTAATTAGGATGTCGACATGGTAACATAAATTATCTCACCATGTCGACTTCTTAGGGAAAAGATGATAATTTGGTCAGATAAATTATCTCACCATCATGACATGCAGACTGGCACTTTAGGAGCTCCGTAGCTATGTAGCACCTACAAATTTGTAACCCATTCCTTAAGTCTAACATTTGCAACTCCTTTGTTTGCAGATCCAATTTTCTGGTTGGGGATGGGGGACAGGTTGGGGTAGGGGGTTTCAGGAGTGTTCCTCCTTAGGGGGGAGAGTGATTTCAACACCAAGTTCAAAACCAACATGACGGTGTAAATTGATCATATCGTAGTTGACTGGAAGTCACCCCGAGAGGAAGTAACAGGCTGTCCATATGGGGTAGGGGTCATGGGGAATAACTCCTCCCATTGTTCTGTTTTTTGTCATTCCCTTCACTGGGTGACACTGACAATACCAAATCACTAAAAGAAAAGCAAAATATACACATAACTGACAAATACTCATAATTAAATTTTTTATTTCACTCGGAATTAAAATCACAAAGTGAAAAGCTTGAAGCTTACACGAAGGGAAAAATGGAAAACATCTAATAAGGCTGTTCGTTATCTGCGTATGTTCAACCAAGTAGGAATATGCTCATCAGGAATCACTATTTATGCACGATAATTATTGAAAAATATCAAAATGTGTAGGTAACATTAAAAAGGTTATAGTCCAAGTCTAAATGAAAACACTCACTGAAACATCCAAACAACCAGTAGTCAAATGATTATTGACAACCTTACCACTAGTCACATATCAAAACAACCCAACCAGTAGTCAAATGTTTAAATAATCCTACCCCTAGTCAATTATCAAACAACCCAACCACTTCTCAATGGTAGTTCAAAGGGAAATATGTTCATTCCATTGGATAAACATATTTCGTGAATGCTCTGAAGAAGTGGCTGCTGTTTTACACAAAATGAAAGTTTTTCTGGGTCTCCAGTTGGAAATATTTACTATTCACAGGTTTTTGTAGAACGGTGGGTATGAATCTGATAAATTGTTTAAAAACAACCACTGATGATAGTAAACTGTCACAACACTACCCCAAGACTTCAGGCTGATTTTGATCAATACTTTACTCTGAGAAGTGAGTGTATGGGTGTATCCAACAAAAATATTACCCATAGCAAGAGATAAACTTACACCTCCTTCCCAAAGATCTGGTATACAGTTATCCTCATTACTTCAGGGACCACAGGGACTACAGGGCTTGCACTTTTTCTGTGATGGGCACCATGGGCCGCCTTAACCTGGAAAATGGAGCTTCCATTTTCTTGGATATTTTGGGCTGCTTCAGTGCTGATTCCCTTGATTTACAGCATTGGCTACCCATTCCCTATATGTGCCTATATGTGCCCTGATATAAATTAACTTGTAAACTGCTTTTATAGACTGCTCAGCATAACTAATGGAGCAGGATAAACAAGCCAGAGGGTCACAACTGGAAGAAAGAACCATGGCAGGCTTGACTCAAACCAATTGGTTTGAAACTGAGCAGTTAAACTTCATCTATGTAACTATGCACTGATTTAGACACATGAGACACTGTGTAATATACATTGCAATGAAGATCATTTTTTTTTTCACAACATAGATCAAAGTACAAGACTGCATACAACACTGATAGTATGAACGTATGGCGGCAGACTTCAAATATGACCCATTGACATGATCCATTGTGCAAAAATTTCAAAAGTTAACTACCTACTGCATTTTTTTGATGATATATCTACATATTCATTCCTATTCTCTCGACCCTTCAAGCTGTCTTTCAAGTAAAGTTTCTTTGACTTATTTGTGTAGCCATTCTAGTTACATTTCATGTCGTATAAAGTGTTTCTAATAACTATTTGATCAACATCATTCCCTTCTTTTGACAAATTTTTACAACACAAACAAATATCTCTAGACCAATTCCTGTTTATTTCATTTCAGCTCTGCCTTTTAAAAGTCATAACTCCTTTTCGATTTGAGGACATGATTATTATATAATAGATCATTTCTCAAGCAACAAGAAATAAACATATAATACATTTAACTCCCACTTAGGACACAAAAAAGGGTTGCCAACTACAAAATCTCTAGCAGTACAAAAAGTTCCTTTTCTTCAAATACCTTCAAAACTCTGATGGCCAGAAACCTTTAAAGTTCATTCCATGATAGTAAAGATCTTTTGGAAGGGGAAAGGAGGGGGAGAGATGAAAGGAGGCAAGGAAAGAAAGACTGAGGAGTGTAAAGATATTTTAAATTAATCACGATAAAGTTAACTAACACTACTGCTGAAATAAAACAATACAGATATCAGGGATAGCAATTGGCAAGATATTCCTGGATGTACAACTGGACTGTAACTTTAACACAGAATTAGAAGTTATTTATTTAAGTTGCTGGGATATTTTGATATTTCATACTACAAAATAAGTGTCTTATCCTTATGTAATTGTGAGATAGACTTGATTTTTTTCCTTTCAACCTGTTGAAAAAAGCATTATCGAACCAAAAAAGTTATCCAAATTCAGCTGAAGTTAACTTTGACCCCAAGCATCAAACATTCCACTGACACACACCTCCCTTCTTGGATTCTTGCATTGTCATCTTAGCTAGCTACACTAGATAGCATACTACACCATTTTTTGCCCGTTGAAAGGGGAGGGGCTTGTGATGTAAGTGGAAGCACTCTGCAATGTTAACAATAGACAGGAAAATTACATCTGTGCATGCAAAACCCTATGTTTCTTTTACCAAGCTGCTACTTTGCCATTCTGTGATATTATTTTGTATTACTATATTTTTAATACTTTGAAGTCAGAAAATTAGAACATTCTGATTTTTACGGATTCTAAAGCTGAGAAATTTCCACTTAAAACAAAATGGTTGACAAGTATTCAAGCCATAATATACTATGCTCCTTAGCTTAGCAGATTTGCAGAACAACCGTGCTAAAAAAGTATAAAATGGAAATTCATTTGTGCAAATTTTGAAACAAATGATGACCCTCAACACTTCATGAATAAATTATACACTGGAAGCATAGTTTGAAAATGAGAAGGATTTTTATAATAAGCGAGTTCAGTAATTTGTTTTAGTGGTTATGCGGATACACACATCCTCCAAATTGTTGAGATAAACAACCAATCTTTAGCTACAACGTGTTCCAAAATTTGAGTTTACATGAAAATTTGGTGAAATCATTGGTTCTTAATCCAACCTTAGCATAAGTGGCATTTCTCCATTTGATAATTCTAAAATATTCATTCCAAATAAGCTGCAAAATAGGACTGAGTCAGTGTTTTCACTTCATTAAATCTTTATGAAGGTTAGTTACCAGAACAAACTCTGCACAAGGCAACACACTGAACATAATAAAGACGAGGGTGCCATTCGAAGGACTGTCTTGTAAAACCATGACCTACATAACAACAAAAGTCTCTAGTAAAGATTTCAGCTGTCTGAAAGAGTAATAAAAATGATTCCCATTTTTACTAAATTCACTGTTCCTACTTGAAACATGTGACTCATTTCCAGCTTTGCTGATTTACATAAAAAAATATGTAGGTGCCCAAAATTTATCAAATTTAAGGGTGTTTTTAAATTCATACTTGTTATAATACAATAACCACCTTCATGCATTGAGTAAAATAATGAGAGTTTGTAATATTTCCTAAATATACATTAGTCCAGTGGAGTCAAGACCGGAGCTTCGATGGCTACAGCCCCAGCTTGGTATGGACGAAAGAACAGGCTAGAACCTCTCTTCAGTAAGCCCTGCAGAAAAATGCAAAGAAACATTTTTTAGTAGAAATTTGATATAAATAACGAATACTTCAGAAACTTTGTGAGAGCTGGATATTTTATATTGACATATAATACCTGCAATCTTCACTTTGAACTGTAACCAAACTAGAATCTTAGTTTTACCAGGTAAGAATTCAACACAGTTAAGTTAGTATCCACCAAGTCTTCCAAGTATTACCCCTGTTAGGACCTCCACACATATGCACAAGCTGTGAGGGTTGTACAACACAGCCCTAGGACCAATCTGTTTGTACATTGTCATTTGGCAATGGACATGGGAATTGGACTTTATTTATTTTTAATCGGAAAGTTACAGCAAAAATTCAGTTTTCATATGTGAAAGAGGAACCAAACCTTCACAGTGTGGCGGTCATGTATTTCTCAAGAAATCAGTGAATGAAGTCAGTATATTTTTATTCCAAAGTGAATGTGGGGGCAGCTGGGGTTTAGTTATATCACTTCTTCACATTGACAATGAATACTTTGTTTCCCTTTGTTTTTCTGACTGTTGTGTTGACCTTTAACTTAATAGGAATACAACCTCAACTTTGTAAAGTTCTCATGCCACTTATGCCATCATATTTTGATAATACGGGATTTTTGAGGAGAAAATACACTATGCTGTAAAGTTTAAAGAAAAACAAAAGACTGCCCACTAATGTAAAGATATGATGTCATGTATGCTTTCTTCAAGTTCAGTTTTTGTTGAGAATGTGACAATTTACTTGCTCATATCTTGAGAACCACACATCAGATTTGAATGCAAATTTCACCAAAATGCTTAGAATATGTAACTCTCCAGTATACCAAAACCTGATATGACCCTTACCCCTTCTTTTAGTGAGAAATCCTCTTTCTACTGGAAGTGGTGAATACAAATTTTGTTCCAAATTCAAAACTCTTATTTAATGTTTATATATAGTTGTACTTTCAGTGTCCTTCATTCACTCCTGAAACAAAAGTAAAACTTGACCACACCTCCTCACAGCAACAGGCTATATTGTGCACACACCAACAGCAGTGTTTCCATCAAAGGGTGCTAAGATAGGATTTGTCCCCTCACCCCCTTTCCAGAAAAGGAAGGTAAATCCCCCTTTTCATTTACATAAAAACATAACCAGAAAGCCAAAAGGCTCCGTGATTCTTTGCGGCTGAAATGTATGGTCTTTTTCACATTGACATTGCTTTGCAATGTTTTTCAATTAACAGGGCTCCATAATGTGCCCACAAAGCACACATGCAAGGCATCCAATCTTCCTACATTGAGATCCCTCTTGCCTGTTGTGAACCCAAATAACATTTGACCTCCACCAAAAACTTCTGGGACCACGTATTCACTATGTGCTATCTACATGAAAAGTTACAGGACCCTACAAGTGACCTTTCTTGAAAGACTGTGCAGGAAAGCTTGTCAGGCTTTGAACATGCTGACAAATGAACTTTGACCTTTGGGAAAATCAATAGGGATCATCTACTCAATATGACCAATCCACACTCTAAATATGAGCACAGTCACCTGTACCGTTCTGGAGATATTGGGTTTACGAAGTTTTGACCTTTTGACCTCTCGTGACCCCAAATGACCTTTGACCTCCTACTCAATACAACCAACCCACACACCAAATATGAGCATAGTCACATGTACCGTTCTCGAGATATCATGTTTACTAAGTTTTGACCTTTTGACCTCTCGTGACCCCAAATGACCTTTAACCTCCACCAAAAACAATAGGGATCATCTACTCAATATGACCGACCCACATACCAAATATGAGCATAGTTACATGAACTGTTCTGCCAATATCGTGTTTATGAGGTTTTGATCTTTTGACCTCTCGTGACCCCAAATGACCTTTGATCTCCACCACAAACAATAGGGATCATCTACTCAATATGACCAACCCACATACCAAATATGAGCATAGTTACGTGTACTGTTCTGGATATATCCTGTTTATGAGGTTTTGACCTTTTGACCTCTCGTGACCACAAATGACCTTTGACCTCCACGAAAATCGATAGGGATGATCTAGTCAATATGACCAACCCACACACCGAAAATGAGCATAGTCACATGTACCGTTCTCGAGATATCGTGTTTACGAAGTTTTGACCTTTTGACCTCTCGTGACCCCAAATGACCTTTGATCTCCACCAAAAACAACAGGGATCATCTACTCAATATGGCCATCCCACACACCAAATATGAAATTAGTCACACTTACTCTTCTTGAGATACCGTGTTTATAGTGTTTAGCCGATAACAGAGATATCGGAACTTGCCGATAACAGATAACTCAAAGTTAATATCGGCCCGATACCAAGACCCAAAAAAAAACATCTTCCGTAGTCACATGTTTTGTTATCATTGAAAAATTATAATTTTATCACTACTGCACCTTAAACTTATTTTGAACTAAGTCTTCATGTTTCCGTTACTTTGTCTCCGTGAAAAATTTTCCGTGTTTCTGACAAAGTGTTTTAAGCAATCAATCACGATGTATTTGGTGTAAAACATGCGCCAGTCAAGAAACCCAGTTCGTAACAAACACATTTCGTCACCTACAGCCAGACTGTAAAGTTTTTTTTTGTGCGCGGGGAACGTGAAAAAGAATCGGAAAACGTGCGCGGATTGGAAAACCCAGCATACCAAAACATATATGCCGTGCCGCAAGTACAGTATGCCACATTTATAGGTATGTGTATGGACTGTACAGTGTAATTCCCCAAGCTTTACTACGAAACAAAACTTGCGAGCGGCATACGTATCTACATTATACCAGAGGTGTTCTCAGCATATACATACACACAACAGTCTAGAGAATGTGTTTGTACATGGATACTGCTGATAATGATAAGACTCCCTTACACAGCGCTGATCGTTCGCTGGTTACGACAGTTCACAGCTTATGTCTTCATCCGGTCCGGTATGGGTTTCTTCATTTGTTTGTCTGTGCCCGTTTCTACGCGCGTAAAAAGCGGTTACGATACTTCATGAGATTGTACATTTTGTCTCAGGCATTGGTCTCTTGAGTTAGCTCTTTCAATCGAACGTTCGCGATCGTGAACATTGAGCATGCTGCTCTGCTGTACACAGTGGTGGAAATCCCCATTGAGTTACTGTAACTGCACGTAGCGAAATTCACACAGTGAAACTCCATTGAGATTTGTCGTGGGATTCGGAAGAATTTGACTTGCGTAAACGGACAACAGATTTGTATAGTGAATTGGCTATAGATTGCACATTACGGTGCATGCACTCTGCTATGGGTGTGTACGTTAATTGTTGAAAGAACACAACAAGCAAGCGTTGTTTGACTACAAACTGCGGGCTTGCGGCGTAGTTGATCTAGTTTGTGTACGTTCACTGCATTGAATTTGTTGAATATTTTAGGTTCAACACAATGATCTGTATTTTATTTAAGTGCGTATCAAGTACTTTTAGCTCTTTACTGTTGAAATGATGAAATACTTGTTATCGGTTGCCATTATCGGAGACAGCCTTCATTTGTGCCGATACTGATATCTTACCGATAACGCCATTATTGGCCGATACCGATAATACCTATCGGTTATCGGCTCAACCCTACGTGTTTACAAGCAATTTGTAAGGAATTTACCTATTGACCTGTCGTGACCCCAAATGACCTTTGACCTCCACGAAAATTGATAGGGATCATCTACTCAATATGACCAACCCACACACCAAATATGAGCATAGTCACATGTACCTTTCTCAAGATATCGTGTTTACAAGGTTTTGACCTTTTGACCTCTCGTGACCCCAAATGACCTTTGATCTCCACCAAAAACAATAGGGATCATCTACTCAATATGACCAACCCACACACCAAATATGAGGTCAGTCACACTTACCCTTCTTGAGATATCATGTTTACAAGCCAAAGCATCACATACATACACACACACATACACACACATACACACGCACGACATCACCATCGCAGAGATTCCTTGGCCTACGGCAAGGAATCAAAAATAAAAAAAATCTCAGTATTGTGTGGTTCCTTGTTTAAGAAGAGGACACCTTTGCAGCAATGTTCAAACTTGTATAAATAAAGAGCCTTTATAATCCTTCAGACTGCACCCGAAAGAGCCGTTGAAACAAGCTTTTGATCCCGCTAAACCCACTTGTAACTTTAGGCAAGGGTAGCATCATTTTGGACTTGGGGTCTGGCAGTACTACCCCCTCCTCCCTTTCTGAGTTCCTGGAAGAATCCATGGTATTATAATGTGCGTAATGTGAAAAATAAAGACAAAAGTGTTTCTTAAAATAATGCAAATGGCTCTTTGGGAGTCTTAAAAAACCTGTCTCTAATATTCTGCCATAAATTATGCCAAATTCATGTTCTCAAAATTAGGAGTTCCCCTCAAACATGCATACATTCACTTTAGTATGTTAAAGGCTGCAGCTGATTGGAAGACTGTTGGCTCCAAGTTCAGAGGTAAAATCTCTGTGTTGCAAAATTATAATTGTTGTTTGGTCACATCATCAGTCACAAATGGTACTAACTCAATATTTTCTGCTCTTTTTTTCTTAAATATTTTCTGGAATACAGCAAAACTTTTATGACTTGATTTGTAAGGAACTTGAAACCTATAAACTGAAACTGTTAATTAAATTTTATCTGTTGTCTGAGCTACTGTACCTTCTGTCATGGCATATTCTGTATAACAACATCAGGTTAATTTCAATGAGATTCAATGACGAACTAAAACACGAAAACATGAATTTGCTATAAAGTGTGAACTAGATAAAAAGGAAAAGTTTTAATATTATTTAAAATAGAGTTCAGTTAGAGTACAAGTCCTTCCCTTTAGTGGCCTCTTATGACAGGCATGAAATACAGCAGGCATATTCTACAACCTCACAAGGCTCTACTAAACTCTGAGGGTGTTAAATTAGTTACATTTTACTAGCTTTAAACTACCACTTTTGCTATTGGTAAGAATTAAATTTTTAAGCTCATTGGATGTAAAATGTAAATGCTGCAAAAACTACACACAATACTCTTCTGAAAAGCAAAGTCAGACATGTTACTGGCCTACTCATGATGGCTTCAGTGCACAAATAACTTTGTTTGTTGGGCAATCAAATTTCATAGCTCATCTCTATTTTTTTTTCTCTATTTTTTTTTTTAATTTGCCCTTTAGTTTTCACAACATTTCTGTGTCATTAGTTCAAAACAAAAGAACACACCATATAAGTAAGATAAACTTGAACTGAATTTTAAGAAAAAACATACGTGGGATAAATCATCACCTAAACTGTACAAACATCATTTTGATATTACCAGCTTAAAGTCAAAGGAAATCTGTCCGAGGTTGTTGATATTTCATCCAAATATTTTCTAACATATTGTACTGAAAAATACAGCCCCAAGGTAAAGATAAATTACTACTAGCAATCTCAAATCACAGAAACTGATCAACATAACAAAGCCGTTCTAAAGACGAATTATGTTGTGCTTTTCTTGATCTGACCCATAATCTGCTTACTGACCTGTAAAGTCCAAACATTTGGTTTGGGGCAGGAAAACCTTTGAATCAGAATTTTGCAAGTTACTGCTGAACAGTCTGTACAGGGTTCGAAATTAGCATTGGTTTATCACTTGCCCATCGGGCTTTCATTCCTTTTAAGTCACTTGCCTGGACACGTTTCGCTAGCCCGTAATATGTGAGTCACAGTTACTGTATCAGGCTTGTAACTAGCCTAATGCATTGAGCATGTGGGTGCTTCTATAACCTTAGGACTATGCTCAATAAGCAGCTGTAAATGAAGCATTGACCAACACGCTTTTCATGCACAATACAGTGCACACATCAGTACTTTTATGTGTACTGTTCTGCTGTGTACAACAGGTTTGAAGCCATGATGTAAATTGCTTTGATTGAAAGTTTATTCTCCTATTTTGGCAAAAATATATACAGGTACAGAGAGGAACTTAGTAGCCTTTGTAAACTATTGACAAATTAATATATTAACACTGCCTTGCTTTGGCCATCATTTTTTTTAAAGAAAAAGCAAGATTTGGACTTGCCCGATGGGATTAACTGACTAAAATTGTAGTTGCCCACACTAATGTTCAACTAGCCCCAGGCTAGCTGGCTTACGCTAATTTCGAGGAGGAGGAAGGAGGAGGAAGGAGGAGGAAGGAGGAGGAAGGAGGAGGAAGGAGGAGGAAGGAGGAGGAGGAAGGAGGAGGAGGAGGAAGGAGGAGGAAGGAGGACTGGGGAGAAGAAAGGGAGGAAAGGGAATGGGGAAGGAAGAGGGAATGGGGATGAAAGGAGTAGGAGGAAGGGGGAATTGGGGAGGAAAGGAGGTGGAAAGGAGGTAGAAGGGAAAGAAGGGGGAGGAAGGATAGGAAAGAGGAGGAAGGTGGAGAGAAAATTTGAAGGGAAAAGGCTTTCCCCTGAATGTTCCTCACTCCCCACTGAATAAGTATTCATGATCTGACAATATGAAATAGTTTTACTCACCCTTTCACTAAGATCTTGCCAGCAGCTACGCCAGGTAGGATAAAGTGGGGTAAAAGGTGGACTTCCAGCCATCAGCCTAGATAATGAAAAGAAAAAAAGCAATTACCCATAATGCAAATTTACCCATGATACACAGGAACAAATTCTTCCCAGTATGAATGGTATTACACAACTTTCATTCTTAAACAGATTGAATTTTATCTTCAATAATTCTGTTCAGAGTTGTTACTGCACATGTGACATGGTTGTGTTCTACACCCTTATAACCTGCTGTATGACCTCGGGAGACCAGTCACGTACTATGCGTAGGTTTGTGCACTGTGCAGTATATGTTACTACAGCAGTGTTGACTAGATGGAAGAACGCACACTCTTATAACCTTTGACCCTTAGAACAAGACAGTAACTCTGAACTGTCTTATTGTTATGTTCAACTACGAAAGATTTGATTTCTTATCATACTGGCCAACATTGCTATCTCCCAAAACAAACCACGCAGCGGATGATTGACTGTGTGTAATGAGTGTACAAGAGCTAACATGAACTAACTAAATAGTCCAAGGGGCATAGCTCAAATTTCCTATCTACATGGTCACAATATGGACAGTTCTCAGTGACATCACAACCAGGTGTTAGCAACCGCCATAACTGAGGGCAAGCCTCTACATACATACAGGAGTTGCCCTCAAACATGGCTGAAATAGTCCTTGTGAAAAAGCTTCTATGATGTCATATGAGAACTATCTATTTGTGGAAATCACTTAAGTATATAGGAAGATTGATGTTTAACTGCCAAACTGTTGCTTTGCAATTTTCAGATCATACTAGTATCACTATTTTAAACAGAACGTCAAAAAATAACAACATTTTGATTTTTATGGGTTACACAGCTTAGACTTGCTAAAATTGGAACAGTTGGCAAGTGTGTCTTTACAATGTTAGGTCCACCAGTAATTAAACAGCCGATTTCTTTGAACAAGAGAACATTTCAAACCCTTAAAGAAACCTATCCACTTACAATATATGTGTACTTTAATATTAAACGGCAAGTTTATTCACTTTGACTTATCCTAAGTTAGTCAAACAGCAAAACTAAAAATGTGTAAGCGCAACAACTGCAACTAGGGCCCTCTCTGATACAGGGTTCGTACTCTTTTCTCAAGATAAAATTCAAGCACTTTTCAAGGACTTTTCAAGGTGTAACTTGGTTTTTCAAGGACATCAAATTGCTCTTTAACAGAGCACTCCCAAATTTTTTCCTAATATGAAATACTTGAGCACACTGAGGTTTTCGGGGAAAAAAATCATTGAGGCAAACCATCAACATTGTATAAGACAATCTGTAGTTGAAGGGACATTTTGCAGATTTTCATAAAAAGTACTATAGGGCCCACATGGAACCTTGGACCAAAATGCCCCAAAATGTAAACAGATCACTAACCAAGCATCACTACCACAGGCCTTCAACTCCATTCAAAATTACCTGAAGGAAAGTTAACCACTTGCAATACTTCACAAAATAGACCCTATGGTCCACCTTGGGCCTTGGACTCCAAACACCTCAAGAGTCAGGAATAACTAGTCTTTAAACAGGACTCTATGCTATGTCCACCTTGTTTTACTCCACACTAGAGTAAGTCCCACTGTTAAGTGTAGTACATGGTCCTGTTCAAGAACTAGGAATAATTAACCTGAAGGTGCCACTAAGTGAAATCATGATCATTGTAACAAACCATCAACATTGCACAAGACAATCTAAAGGAGTAAACAATTCACAGAATTTTATAAAAAAGGGTCATAAGGCCCACAAGGAAACTTAGACCTAAGCTTCCAGAACCCCGTATGATCACTAATCTAGTTCCACTATATCAGGCTGGCAGCTCTGTCTAACATTAAGTTGAGGAAGGACTGACCATTTTGCAATATTCCACAATATGGACCATGATAGGGCACATTTTGGGCCTTAGACAGAAACTTTCTATACACCCAAAAGAACTATTAAAAGAGGATCACTAGATCAGTATGACCAATCATCAACATTGTGAAACACAATTTGTAGGAGGAAAAGGATTTTGCAAACTTTCATGGAATGGGCCATATTGGCCCGGGCCCATGCATTTGGACCCTTGTACAAAAATTCAAGAATGTCGTAAACAATCCACCAGGCAAGCATCCTTATTTCAGGCTGTTAACTGTTTTAAAAATTAAAAGAAAAAAATTATTGTGTAATATTTTACAACATGGACCCTACGGACCATATTGGCCTTTGGACTTAAAATTCCTGAACACCCTGAAGGTACCAGTTTAGTTATAGAGTATCATGCACTATGACAAAACATCAGCATTGTACAAGAGAACTGCTGGAGGAGAAGCATTTTGCAGTTTATCATAAAATGGGCCACATGGGACCTGCGTCCAAATTCCTAAGCACCCTACATGGGCCTCACCACCCAAGGAACACTGTGCCCAATTTTCAATCACATTCATGAAACCACATTGGAAGAAAAACATTTTAAACAAGTGTGGACAGAGAGATGGATTGAGTGATGCTGCCTGATAAGTATGAGCTTTATTTGTAAGAAAGGGTATACCTGGGCCCTGGCAAAACATAGCTCACTTTGGGCTAATTGTGGCACCCTCTTCAGATTTTAACTATATTTTGTAATAGAAAAGCCCTTCCGGTCAAATTCATTATCTTCTGTGCTTCTTGTGCGCAAAACAAGTGTTGCACTTGTCCATTAATGATCCTGAAGGCATCATTGCACTTGTTTCACACAAGCAACTTAGCCTAACAAACTATATGATAGGCAAAGTGGAGCCTATACACGGAAAATTTTGCCAATTTTTGTAAAGTGCCTGATCGTTTTCTGATCATAAAATCAATGGGTTTAGATGGTTTTAAGGTGAATTTGCCAATATTTTAGATGATAAGATTTCTGTGTACATGTGTTTGGTAAATGTGGTTTTATAAAATTCAAGCACTTTTCAAGGACTATGATGAAAAAGTACAAAATTCAAGCACTTTCAAGGCCTTGAAAATGAATGATTTAAATTCAAGGACTTTCAAGGTTTTCAAGGCCCCGTGCGCACCCTGCTGATAGCATGTGCCAACTGGACCAAGGAGTCAAAAGGTGAAGCAGTCTCAATCCGTAGGATTTCAAAAATCCTGGGAACTCATTTGTCAGTTCAATCATTTTTCACCAAGGTAATCCATGGGAACCACAAGAAATAATTTATCTGGTATTGCATTGCAATTTGATGCACAAGCTGGTCCAATTGCCACAGAAATGCAAAAGTGTGTAGCACATTTTTGTGTGCATAACTGTTGGGTTTTAAGTGATTTTATACAAGAGAAGGGAAAAACCTCAAAACTGCTATGCAGAATTTGAATACTAAATTATTCCTTGAAGGCACATTTAGTTCCTTTTTAAAATCCATAGGTGGTCATTGATTGGTCAGGACTGATTTCTTTTCTTTCAGTGATTTCATCACATGCCACATACAGTACGGATTAGCCATTCCTCTGAAATTCTTATGGCGTGTTCTCTGAATAATAACAAAGAAATTCTCTACTTCATTGCTATAAATGAAAAAATAGGTTCCTCTTGGGCTGCCCTCACTGTTAGACTGCCCTCACTACATTGCTCAACCTGCATCATTTTCAGTGCCATTGCTTATTATTCTGCTTTCTCTTCATAACATTACTTTTTCTATTATATTTTTAAATGAAGTTAAAATCTTACCCAGAATCATTGACGCACATAAGTGTGCTGACCAGACCAAAAGGGTATGTAATCATACCAGCCACGAACTGCAGAAAAGATGAAAAAATACACACAAATGACCAGTGCAATCTTATTTTCCTGAATTTTACAAAATGCTTATTAGGTAGATTTCAACGAAAGAAAATCATAGACTTGCTATTGGTCATTATCAACCATAATGCAATATTTAAAATTAAAAGTTTGTTTAGTTGCAAACTACAAGTTTTGAAAGTGTTGTTTTTAAAACTGACACCAATAACAATATTTTCATGCCCAAAAACACTACGATTGCTATATCTTTCATTTTTTACCACAAAATGTATCTTGCACATATAACCAGGGTTTTCATTGTGGGAGGGGTGAGGGGTAGAGGGGAATTTTTTTCCCATTTCCAGAAGGAGGATAAAATCTGCTCTGCCCTCTTTTCATTTTCATAACCAGAAAGCCAAAAGGCTTAGTGATTCCTTGCCCCTGAAATGTAAGTTTTTTTTTTTCAGTGATTGACAGTGCTCTGTTATGTTTTTCAAATTGACAGTGTTCCATAATGTATCCACAATGGGTACATGGAAGGCATCCAAGCTTCCCACATTCAGACACTGGATGACCTTTGAACGCCTAGAACTAGGGTTCTGCTCACTATATCACATCCACATACTTTGTGTGAAATTTTGCAGTATCCAAGACTCCAGCCATGAGATATTGTGTAAACATGACATTGAGTCTTTGACCTCTCATGACCACAAATGACCTTTAACCTCCACCAAAAACAACAGGGATCATCTACTCAATATGGCCAACCCACACACCAAATGAGATAAGTCCCACTTACCCTTTTTAAGATATCGTGTAAACAAGCTTTTTCTAAGGAAGTTACCATTTGAAATCTCATGACCCCAAATGACCTTGGACCTCCATGAAAATCAATAGGGATCATCTACTCAATAGGATCAACCTACACACCAAATATTACCACAGTCACATGTACCATTCTTGAGATAACATGTTTATGAGGTTTTGACCTCTCATGACCCCACATGACCTTTGACCTCCACAAAAATTAGCAAAAATCATCTATTCAATATGACCAACCTACACACCAAATATGAGCATAGTCACATGTACCGTTCCTGAGATATCATGTTCACAATATTTTGACCTCTTGTGACCCCAAATGACCTTTGACCTCCACCAAAAACAATAGGGATCATCTACTCAATATGGCCAATCTACACCCCAAATATGAGATTAGTCACACTTAACCTTCTTGAGATGTCGTGTAAACAAGCTATCACTATGGAATTTACCATTTGACCTCCTGTGACCCCAAATGACCTTTGACCTCCATGAAAATCGATAGGGATCATCTACTCAATATGACTAACCTACACACCAAATATGAGCACAGTCACATGTACTGTTCCTGAGATATCATGTTTACAATATTTTGACCTCTTGTTGCCCCCAAATGACCTTTGACCTCCACCAAAAACAATAGGGATCATCTACTCAATATGGCCAACTCACACACCAAATATGAGGTTAGTCACACTTCCCCTTCTTGAGATATCGTGTAAACAAGCCAAAGGGGACACACACATACACACACGCACACGACATCACCATTGCATAGATTCCTTGCCTGCCTTCGGCAAGGAATCAAAAATAGAGAAAGTTGTCTGTAGCTTGGTTTCTACTTTTAGAAGAGGACACCTTCACAGGAATTTTCAAATGTTCATATATATATAATCTTGAAACTTCCCCAGATTGCACTCCTAGGGGCATTGAAGCAAGATTTTGCCCCCCTGAACCCACCTGTAACTTTGACCAAGGGCAGCATTGACTTGGACTTGGTGTTTGGCAATCATTCCCCCCTTGAATTTCTTGCAGAATCCCTGTGAACCCACCTGTAACTTTGACCAAGGGCTATCATCAATTTGCACTTGAGGTTTTCAATAGATCCCTCTATTTTGGGGGGAATCTTGCAAAAAACCTGATAAAGAAAGCTCCCTTTCTTCTTAACCAAAATTTGCAACTTCCAAAATATAGAAATACTGTACATTTTCAGTTTGGGAAATTCTTTACAAAGTTTGTCCGATTTAATACATGTATGGAACTTACTACATCTGACGAAAATGGCACCCTACACTACTTATCATGGAATACCAACCAAGACAAAGCATACATACAAAGCATATATACATCTCCATTTCATTCGACTCCTTTTGTTTCCAAAAAGAAGCCACATTCTTCACTCTCCAATAATGTTTTTTTTTTTAACTTACCCCAGTTATTGCATGCATGTAATTTCTTATCTCCTTTGCATTAGACATCTGTTGGACAACCAGACCAAGAAACAAAATGTTAAGAATTTTTATTAAAAATCGTTTTTCTTTTGAGGGGAATACTGTAAAGATCAGGTGACACCATGCTTTTACATCACACATTCACCTCTATGGAATATAATGAATGTAATAACCACTTCTCTTTATTGGTTATTTCATGAAAGAGCAAGTTCAAGCAAAAATTTCATTTGCATATGTACAAGATGAAACTCTAAGATAAATGGGACATGTATTTATCAAGATATGGCAAAAGGGTTACAAGATTTGTGTTCCAAAATAGGGTTGGGGGCAACAGAGGTTGTATAACTTCCTGACATTGACAAAGAATGCTTTACTGCATCTTGTTTTGTCAAACTGTTGTGTTCTCCTTGAAGCTGACAGGAATACAGCCTCCTTGTGGGGAATGCAAAGTTTGGAAAGTTCTCACAACACTTATGCAATCTGGTAACATATGGGAATATTGAGGAAAAAATTGGTTGAAAGAACAAAAAAACCTGTTCATTAACGTGAGGATATAATGTCATATGTGCTTGCTTCAGGTTCACTTTTTGTTGGAAATGTGGCAACTTTACTGGCTTCAGAAGCACACATTGGATTTCATGCAAATTTAACCAGAGTGCCTATATTAAGTACTCCTCTAACATCAAAACTTGATTTGACCTTAGACCTTTCTTTCAAAGGTCAAGAGAAGTCCCCCCAAACTTTTTTTGAAGCAACAGCTAAACATTACAATTTTCTTTGTATCTTTCATCATATTTTCGGACTTCATTGTAGCATATTCAGGGTAAACCAAGCAGTAAATTTCACATTTCCAGGGAAACCAAGTTGTCAAATGACTCTAAACGGCCAATCATGAAACAGAACAGTCTACTTCACTACCTCAAGTTGGGGTGAATGTTTTTGCCCTTTAACCTGGTATGGTTGTCTGTTGGTCTTTCTCTGATATCCTAACATATTTGGAATTAAAACAACCATGTACTATGTTATGACAATAACTGAATCCAATCAGCCCTTGTGTTTAGAGACTGTGGGCAGCCATTAGTGGGGCCCATCAGCCTTAAATTGTCTTTATCTAAGTGTTCCAATAACAAAAAGTTTAACAAAATTTATTTAAGTGGTTAGAGCATCCAGCTTGCAGCTTGGAGGTCTAGAGTTTGACACCTGGTCCAGAGGTTAGGAGTTTGAGTCCTGGCAGGGTCATACCAAAGACTTTTAAAACAGAATGTACTGCCATTGTGCTTGGTGCTCAGCATAAGCAATGGAGTAGGGAAAACAAGTTTGTGTGCCACATTAGAAAACCAATTGTAAAACCTCATCTAACAAATTAACTTCCTACATCCCCTGTGAGCAAGTTCACTTCTTTAATACCATATGTGCAAATCTTATCACCAAAATTGCCTGGATAAACAAAAGACTTCCCCACTCACGACACTTCCTCCAAAATGAAAGTTTACTTGAGAAATAATTTGTCCAATCATCCATCTTTAGCAAATTTCAAACATATAAAAATTTTGTCTTGCATTTTGAGCCCACGAACCACAGAGAGACTGCCCCTTTGGTTGAAAGAATTTTCCAATACCCTGTAAAGTAGGGTGTAGGGACTATCTTTGCATGCTAATTCTGGTCCTAAAGAGATTAAGACAGTGTTTTTACCCCTGGGTTGCACATTTGTTGCAGAACACACCACATCATGTGTTGAGTTCAGTGTGTTTAACCTGCATGCTTACCCACAATTCCATGCAACACAAATAACCCAACTCCCTTAGTACACAGATACTTACATTTTCATCTAGGATGTAAGTATTGAATATATGAAACATACTTCTAGCCAACCACAGGGTGAATACATCCATTAAAACTCTTGGGACAAGCCCTCTGTAGAAAGAGAGAAAATTCAAAATGCATTAAAAACATTAATTAAACTCATCATAACCAACATTTTCCCAAATTGAGCAAGAAATTGTTTAAGCAAGGTAAAAATTGCACTATCAATATTGCTCAATAATGCTTTGAAAGGGAAAACAAGGAATTCCATCTCATTTTACATTTATGCCAACCATAAAATGAAACTTACGCAAAAAATCCCCAGAATCCGTTTTCATTGTACACTTCTCGATACGGACTCAGGAAGCCACTGTAAAAGAAAGAAAATATGACAATCAAGATAGAAGTTTAAAATATGTGAGTGCCAGCTAAGCTCTCGTCCTCAGATTTTAAAGTGGCAGTCCACCTGCACTTGAATGGCATGTGGAAATTTCAATATAGTAAGACGGAGTTTAACTGCTCAGTCTTAGCCAGCCACAGCTTAGATAGTTAGAGTTTTATGGCCCAGTTTCCAACCTATTGGTTCAAGTCGAGCCGGCCAGAGCCATTTTTCCAGTTGTGGCTCACTGGCTTGTTTTCCCTACTCTGTTGATGGCAAGACAGATCTAACCACTTGACCATGTTGAGAACAAAGATCCAACATCAATTTTTTGACAAAACTAGAGTAAAAACAAGGCTCTAATGAACTCCACATGCAGTTACTTGCTCATCAGGCTAGCTAGCTGCTCACCTTTTCTACTTAAATTATCTGTGTTGGATGGAATGATAGTTTCTTGCTAAGCAAATCAAATATCTCATGACTTTGACTTTTTTGCATTATACAAAACCAGTCAAATTCCCTTCCCATATTTCCTGCAGTTTCAATGCAAGGGGCTTCTCACATTCCTTATCTGTTTCATCAAAGGCTGGTATGATCAGTTATAGTCATCCAGTTTAAATTTCTTATAGCACTTGAATTTGTTTTGCAGAGATTCTGCCAGAGATGGCTTTGCTGGGTACTTACAAAAGGCCTAACCAATTGGTTGATGAGGAACCAACCATGGTTTTTTCCAGTTGTGGCACACTGGCTTGTTTTCCCTACTCCACTATTTAATATACTGAGCAACAAGTGTGTTAACCCTTTCAAGGATGCACTGTTCAAAACTAGGGTCCATGAATGGGTTTACTATTTACCTGTACTTTGTTTCTTTTCCGATGAACTGGACCATGGCCCTCACTGCTACCACCTGGAAGGGATGTGATACCACTGCTCCACAGCAATGAGATACCGTCAACTTTGCACTCTATGGATACGATGGGAAAACAAATGAAGTTAGGATATTACAGCTACTGAGGTCACCAGTGATCTCCACTTGCTTTTTTTGTCAGGGTGCTGAGCCAGGATAAAATATTCAACATTGTTTTGGGACCTTGATATTAAAATGAGCCAACCCGACAACAAACTGAACCACTGGAACAAAAACTATCAATTTGAAACCTTTTAATACAGCAAACAGCAATAACATCAACTGGTTTTAAAACTGCTTGAAGACAGGCAAGAGGAGATACGATGAGGACACCCTCTACAGGAGAGAGGGTGCTATCCTGCTGCTAAAACATCTTATGCCAGATGTTGGGGAATTACATAGGTTTTAAAGGGTGGTGACAAGGAGTGGGACAGACTATCAGTCTTAAAATTGAGTAATGATCATCAGAAATGTTTCCAGTCAACAAAGAAATCTGTAGTTACATTCATTATTGGTTTTAGCTAACAGTTTCTGAAGAGGGATATCCTTTCCTTTACGACCAATTGCCCACACAGTGATCACTACTGACCATCAATATTTGGAGCACCTGCACAAAAATTGAATAAGTGGAGAACACACAATAGACCTATTTCCAAATAGCAATTACAATGAATTGTGGGATAGAGATTTGGTGTTTGTCATTTTTGTCAATGGCATTTTACTGTGGTGAAATTGACGCACACCCAAAACTCCTCCCCACAATTTATTGTAATTGCTATTTGGAAATAGGTCTATTATCCAGCATTCAAATTTGGCTAGCTACAACCCAGAAGTTGCACCTTGGCAATTTTAATCAAGTAAGCTACAAGCAAGTCACTTTGTACAGTAGCCTACTTCTCTTACACATGTTTGTGCTTTGCAAATTTTTTGTTTACCTTCAAAAATGTCGATTCATGGAGGACCTTTATAGGAACAGCATAGCGTGTCAATCCAAAAGCTCCAAATGACACCGACAGTCCCTTTCTCATTTACACTCTGAATATCTTTCAGAGGCAGTTATACCAACAATAGAATCCTGTTATTAAGATGTGTATAGTGAAAAAGCATGGTGACAGTGACCAAATCCTGGCTGAGGGAGGTGCAACTGGACTGTTTTGATGTGGTGTCTTAACAAGATGAAACATCCAGCATAAACCTATCTCATAATTGGTGAAGATATAATATTTTTTATACATTTTTTTAATGAATTTTATGAAAAGAAATTTCTTCTCATTAAGGAAGTAAATTGAAGGAATTCTACAAATCAACCTACTTCTCTCAAAAATTCTTGTGTTGACACTTTTCCGGTTTTCTTTGATTCTGTCACTTCCTCCTGTGGGCTTGGGAAACGTTCGTCAAGTTTCTATTTAAGGAAAAGAAAAAACAGAGATACAGAAGGGCTTAAATTATAATGAAGGTAGGCTTACTGTATAAAGGTTAAGTACATGGCAGGGTTTGCCATACAAAGTGTGCCCCTCTGTGTACTGGAGGTTGTAGATACAGTATGCTTACAAATGGTATTTGCTGCTTGTGTGAAGTTTCAACTGAAGGAAAGGACTTGCACCGTATTGTTCCATTGCAGGGTTCCTGTACCTTAGGGGAGAGCCATTTATCTAACTGGGCAGTATGAAGTTGGGCACAGGAAATACATAACTTGCAGTACTTGGCAATAACTGCCAATTACTGTAGATAAATGACTCTGTCCTTAAGAAAAATAAAATTTCATGACCTTGACATGACTATTTCAGGAACAAGTTATACTTCAGGTTTGATGAACTTGAATGGTACAACACTGAGACAAACAAATAAGTAAATTTATTTATTTATTTGTCAAACTGTGAAGTCTGATTTGTGCTAAATTTCATGACTTTTCTGAAACTTCTGTCATTTTCACTATATTCCATGACTTTTCCAGGCCTAGAAGATAGAAATAAAATTTCACAATTTTTCCATCACTTTTCCAGGCCGTTAGAACCCTGCAATTGTCAAACTAACTATTCTGAGAATCACACTTCACCAGGACTCGAACTCCAGACATCCCGATCGCATGTCAGATGCTCTAACCACTTGACCATGAATGGATGCATTCGGTCTAAGAACCTGGGCCGTAAAACTTCATCTATCTAACTTTCTGTTCCAATTATGTAGAAAATAAAGAAGACTACATACAATAACACATACAGTAGTACAGTTGTACTGCACCACCTTTCAGTTTGAACTTAGATTAATTTTAGGTCACATTTTTCATCAAGGTGTACAAAAATTACATTCCTCATGGTGATCTGAGAACAGTGATAGTGTGCTGATTAAATTGCTTTTTTTTGTGCCACAACACCTTGAGCATCTCATGTCTTGATGGAATCCTGGGCAGTACAAACCATGTTAAATTTATAACATGTTACAGTACTTGGTCACATTGAACACAGATCGTGAAGGGAATCTTTCACCAATTTTCCGCATGGAAAATAGTGAAATATCCCACATTACCAGCATTCAGAGTACAATATACAGTGAGAGAGGCAGAGAGCAATTGCACCCAATTTTCTGGCCATTAACACCAGCAAATATTGTGACTGCCTCATACTGCAACGCCCACCCCTATAATCTGTTGCCCTTATGTTCCAACACCTTATATTATTCATGTGCCATAGAACTGTCAGAAAATAAGGCCTTAGAACATATGGCTGTCATACTATTGAAGTAATGGAATGAAGTGGTATTGGAATAAAAAAAAATACATCTATGTTGAAATATACTTTAGGGGAGTTGGAATATAGGGGTGGTGGAACATAAAAATGTTGGAACACAGTGGTGTTTAATAAAGTAATGAGGGGATGTAACCAGAAATTCATGAAAGTCACCAAAACCTGGAAGTTAAACATGCAGTATACTACCCTAAACTGAATATTTGGGAGATATTTCCATCAACTTAAACATCTTTTTTTAACCTGCAATAATTTACTTCCCTTTAGCTATAAAACCACTAACACTGAGAATATCAGATTGAATATTTGCTGTAGAGGCCAAAGAAAATTCAAAAACTATTTGAGACAAAAATATGTCTAGAAGTAGTGGTTCAAAACTTTAGGGGACACATGAATGTCTGCCATTTTTGAACCGTTGCTGAGAGAACCAATTAGAAAATAGTCTCCCACATCATTTTATACAGATGCATGATCCTACACTAGGCCCCCCCCCCGAGTCACACTGCCATGACTACCAGACTCTCTGTTGTAGACAACTTGCATATACAGTATTGTAGACACATCATTGGATGCTTGGCAGTGCAAGTTGGGCTTAAAATGCACTGACTGCATCCAATTATGATTGAACACATTCAATCAGCTGACGGCTTACATTCCAAAGGAAGACCCCAGCTGAGGCAGTGGGTGGTCACCATGGTGTCATGGGAAGTTGTAGCAGTGTAACCTGGGCTATAAGGTTCAACTGTCTCCTTTTTCCACTCACCTGTGTCGTAACTCTTGCTACAATGCTTCCAGAGATTGAAGCTAGGATCCTAGCGGTGACTCCTCGGTACAAACCAAAGAAACCATCAATCTTCTTGATGTGTCCAGCTGTCAATAAGGAAACACAAAGTGAATACCAGCCCCACTGAAAACAATTCTGAATATTTGGGAATAAATAATACTCACTTTTTAAAGAACATTCTCTTTTTTATAGAATTTTACCAAACATCAGTAAATATGAATAGGTCTTGCAGATTTTTTGTTCATCTAGATGTTAGGAATGTAACCTCAGATAAATCTCTAAACTTTACCTAACTCTTTAACTTTAATTAAGCAGCTCACAAACCACACTTCTTAATTCTCTAAAATGTGTGATTTGTAGCATGTAAACTAAACCTGGAAAATCTGGAACTCAAGACTGGTGTTAAGTAACTTTAGTTTGGGAAGAGAGTCCCTGGTTGAAAGCTTACCTCTCCCACAGTTCCTACAGTTATGTACCTTCCACTTTTATCACTTGTGAGGTGCACCCATTGTACTTGGTGCTCGGCATAAGCAATGGAGTAGGGAAAGCAAGCCCATGACCCAAAACTGGAAAAAAGGCTGTGACTGGCTTGACTTAAAACCAATTGGTTGGAAACTAAGCTTTAAAATTCCATCCAACTTACTAACTAACTGACCACTGTGCAAGGTCAATTACTGTATTAATCTTTGCATGTGGAGCTCAAGTTCACTGGTAGCCTCTATCTTTTCATAAATTACAGCAAAATATACATTCATCTTCTAAAAATGCTGAAGTACTGTACATGTATAAAATTTGTATGACATGAGTATACTTTCTAATCATACTTGAATGTGCACCTTAAAGTAATTTTTTTTTTATTTACAATCATCACTTGTTTTAACAACTCTGTCAAAGGGGTAAAGAGGGAATTTGCCCCCCCCCCCCTTTCCATAAGGAGGGTAAAATAAAATCACCTATATATTTTCATAAAAATACAAACATTTAAGTATCTTGGTTTCTTATTTTTAAAGAAGTCATTTTTGCATCAAGGTTGAAAGACGCAAGATAAATAGCCTTTCTAAATAGTATTTCCCCAATGAAACCACCTTTAACTTTGGCCAATGGTAGCACTAATTTGGACTTGGTGGGTGTTTGGCAGTAATGAATTCCAACTTTTTGAGCTTCTGGTGTAATCCTTGAGCAAATACCAATTTATCTAATCCAATTTAAGTAACTAGCTATGCCGCAATTCTTCCATCAGTAGTGACTAATGACTTATTTCCTCATTTCCGTTAACAGCATCAATAAGCATCACCACCTAGTGTACAAGAATAGAAAATGCTACAGTTCTTATGTGATGATGTAGCTTTTTGGGAAGCCTCTATAGGCAAAGGATTCAATATCCTGCTCTTGTCTTAAAGAGGCAGACTTCTCTCGGAAAAATGCATTCCTGTCATGGGGGTAGGTTAACTGCTAGCTCAAACATCAACAAACAGAACCAAACTTGAGCAAACATTTTGACAAAACATTTCAAAAACTCAGTTAATTACCCTTGCTAGCAGGATTCAACAAATTCTTTTTTTTTCTTGCTCATCTGACTAGCTGCTTTAAAGGCAGTCAATTCTCACTCTTAAAGGACCAATTCTCTCATCCCAGATATAGTTTTTGTAGGTGGTACAGATATTCTCAATTGGCTTGTCCATTTTAAAAACACTCTGAAATCTTTTGTGGAGAAGACTTCCCTGGAGAACTTGTCCCATGGGCTACAATATTGAGCGTTGCACTTGCCAAAAGAATTTTTTACATGTTCCAGAATGATAGCTGTGGGATTTGTCAAAGTCTGCTTGTTAAATTTCATTCTAAATAAATTCTAGCAGGACCACAGACTTTCTTCCAGCTGTGGATTACCGGATTGTTCTACCTACAGGAAATACCCGATGCTGGAGGTAACACCCTTTTGCCTCGCGCTCCAGTATTATTGTGAGAACACGGGTCAACTAGGGGTCAGAGTGTAAATTTTGATCTACTTCAAATCTCAGGATCCTGCAGTGTCAAACACCATGCTCTTCTTAATCAAGCAAGGTCACAGGTGTTTTACGGCGCTGATGATCTTTATCTTGTAATATTTTACAGTAATTAGTATGTGAAATATTTCAAACATTTGACATCATTTCTTTGGTACCGTAGCACTACCTAATCACTCAAACTCAGGTACACAAGAACACAGACTGAAAAACATGGTGTTGACTTGCAGCTTTTTTTTTTTGTAAACATGGAGTAATACTGGATGCTGCAGGATATGCAAGACCAAACCTTATCCCTACCAGTGAACCAAGCAATCATTGTACTGTAAATTAAATAGAAAAAGAGTCTATCGATTGCACGGAATCACAAAATTGTACCAGGTGCACAATTTTGGAATATTTCAAATTCAAACTACTTCTTACAGTATATCCAGCTCAAACTCCAGACCAGTTCCACATATTATGTAAAGAGGTGTTTACTAAAGCAATGTCTAAGAGTTAATTAAGAGTCTGTTTCCGACTTGACACACATCACCAGTTTTGGGAAATGGCAGTTCTCTTGTGAGACAAAGAAGTGGTAGTATCTCAACTTACAATTTTCGTGGTTCAAGATGATCAATAGAGTGTTTTCTTTTATCAATATGATCTGTTCACATTTCCCTTTTAAAGGGGTGGTAATTGGCATCTCCCAAAATGATTACTTGCAATAGACTCATTCATGTTTACAAGCAAACAACGCTATGGACGCTTTAAGTAGCCAGAGAGTTAATGAGGTACCCGTGCATATCTTCAAAACGAAATTTGTCTAGATTCTGTGGGCAGTCCCAAGATCACTATATGCCTAAAATGGAACATGCACACAGGACTCTGCAAGTTCTATGCCAGCCAGTGCCAACCAGTGATGTAAGGGTGAATGAGTCCATTAACACATAGTTCATTTTTGTTGCACAACTGTTCACAATAAACCAGCATTTGCAATTCTGGTCCATTCATAAAGGAGTAATGAAATTAGCATGCCTTTAATACTGTAGGGAGTTGTTATTTAAAAAATAGCAACTGTGTGCTTACTATGTGTGGCCTCTTTCAAAGTCAAAGCTTCAGACTTAATCATCCTTTCTTCATGAAGGACTAAACAAGTACTGTGGCCTCACGTACCTGTACCCCGTGCTCGAGGTAACGCGCTCAAGTAACATGGGACCACGGGTTAACGCAGCATCCGTGTTTAAATTTCAATCCACCTCAAATCGCAGGGTTAAACAGTTTTAAACACTGTGTTTGTTTTAATCAAGCAAGGTCACAGGTGTTTATGGCACTGATGACAGGTATTTTTTTTTACATTTTACAGTGATCGGTATGTGAAATATTTGGCCTTGTTACTATGGTAACACTACCCAATCAACGAAACACAGGGTACGTGAGATCACAGACTGAAAAACACAGGGTTAACCTGCGGTTTTGCCTGATTGTAAACACGAGGTAACATCGAGTGTCACGGGGTACGTGAGACCAAGCCTAAGGCTCCCTCTGTCAGAGACCACCCAGTTGTCACGAAAATGGAGGAATTGCCAGAATCATGCTAATTTCTTCAGAATCCCGCCCAACAGAAAGTAAAATGCAGGACATTCCTGCACACTTTGGGGTGCGCCTGAGATTGCAGTACAATTAGTCCTGACACATTACTTGACAAAGTAACCTTTCCATGTGTGGCTTAAACTTGATGTCCAACCCAAACAACCACAGCTGACACTGCATCGGGTGCACCACCACTACATGTATGATCAAAATTCTTCCATTGTTTACAAAATCTTTCTCAACAATTGGAGCAAATGAGGTCCCACCCTGATTTTGAACATTCCTCCCATTTTTGGAGTGAGAGTGGGAATTCCCTCCCAAGTTAAATTCCTTAGCCTGAACACTGAAGCCACCTACTGTAGCCTCCACTGTATTTAATATTCAAAGATGGCAAAGGACCTACTGTGTGTACGTAGAGTAGGAATTACAAACAGTACAGAACATCAACAGAAGGTTAGTAAATGTACTGTATGTAACTTTCTTAAATACACTGGGATCATAAAATTTTGCACGTACCCTTTTACTAAATTTCATTTTACTAAATATATTTGGTTTACTAAATAAATTTTATTTTACCACATAAATTGCCGTTGTGCCTGATGCTCTGTATACTGTAAGTAGTGGAGTAGGGAAAACAAGCCAGTGAGCCACAACTGGAAAAAAGGCAATGGCGGGCTTGACTTGAACTAAAAAGGTTGAAAACTGGGACGTAAAACTCTATCTAACTTTATTTAATAAATTACAAAAGTCATATCTAAAATTGTGTCCTTATTTTCCCTATAAAACCCTCAGCATTTTGAAGTTCACATACAGTATGAGTAATAGTGTCAGGGTTTCCCCTGGGTTTTACTGGTTATGGGATTGTAGTACTAGTCCATGGGGTGGAATGATACCAGCTTTGACATCAACAGGGAGGGAAAACTAGGCCAGTTCAGGTGGCAATTACTGTAGGGCAAAGTCATGCAAGATGGTAGCCAAAATCTGTGTATGGCCACCTCACAAAAAGCATGTCAGAGCAAACCTTTCTGTTAATTCAGCAATTCATTTTCAGTAACAGTACTGTAACAATACTACCTCTTTAATCACTCTTATTAGCTTCATTACAAATGATCTTGTGGCAGGGCAAATTAAAGAGGTAAGATGCACAGATCATCAAGATAAGGAAATGAGTTATCCTACAAGGCCAAATATATTACAAAGGACTACTGCAGTTCTGTAAGCACAGAGACATTCATGCCTAAACCACCTTAAAGAGAATATATACTGTACTGTACATGTTGTGTATTTAGCAGAGCTTGGACTATAATTTCCTAACCTTCTGTAAGTTAATCAACCACCTCTACAGGTCACATGACTACAGTACAAGGAAGAGTCAACTTTTTTTTCAGAGGGATTGTTATTTTTATTGGCCAGTTCAAACCAAGACTGGGAAATCTGAGAGCTTTATCTTTTAAATATTAAAGAACAGCAAAACGAAACAGGAATCACCAGTAGAACAACCTGTGTGATGAAAATTCCAAGTGGACAATTTATTGTAGCTGAACAAAGGTAAGATATTTTTTCATCCCTCGGCTTAAGGGCCATCCATCTTAAACTGAAGTATGGTACTGACTGTAGTGTAGCCTATATTACTGAGCTAGTACAGTATACTGCATCGTGTATTTTAAAGGCAACCAACCTTCACCCTAGACTACAATCTAGTAGTCTACGGAAATTCTCCATTGGCACAACTCTTTGACTGACGGCAAGTTGAAATGAAAGCAGAGTTCTACTGTAGCTCATACTGATTAAATGTAAAAATATTTAGGTGGTTTGTTTGAGTTCAACTTCACTGTTTTACCCCTGCATCAAAAATATGGTACACAACATAGCCCTTCCTACATCATACTGTATTATAACATTCAAAGTAAGTATGGTGTCAAGTGTAGTTGCTAATGCAGAAAGACCCAAGTGTGGGAAGCGAATTGCTCAATGACCTAGTATACAGTCAGTGTAAAACCACTATCAGTTGGCATGGAGTGTACAGTACATACAACTTGACTTGGACAGGTTGAAAATTACTGATACCGAGATGTAGAGTTTAGCTTATTTATGACAAAGTGGGAATTTGAAAGGGTTAGAGGGGCTTCACTTTAGCCTACTGTAAGTATGGGCCAACAGAAACCAGTGTGGGACACAAAGAAATTGGATTCATGTGATGTACCTAACACTGGTGTTAATACGTATGTTACACAGCTTCTACAGCCATGCAGCCACACAATTAATTTCCAGTTGTATGCACAGCTACGTATATCATAACAGCCCATAAGATTGACTTTTAGATTAGTATTGGGAATTGTTGTTGCCAATGTGTTTACAGTGTGGTAATTTTTGGTCATAAAAGTAACTCTGATAGACAAGAAGAGTATGACAACATACAAATGTCTCAATTTTGGTATATGTCCAGCGAAGTGAATGTCTCAATTTTGTTTCACAGTATCATATCCAATTACAAGCATGCAAGTGGTAACCATGTTATATATCACACATGTAGATGAGATGAATGACCTATTCTCTGAAATATCTCAGTCAATTATTACTTGACCATCTTCCTATTTTATACTCAGTTAAAACATGACATTGGAAGCCGAAGGTGGTAAGCTTCTTTTCAAAAATTATTTAATGAACTGTAATTCTGGGCATGTAAACATGTGACACTTTCAGCAGGGAATAATTTAGCATTCAAATTTTGCACAGCAGTTCTGAAGATTTTTGAGGTCTTTCATGCATTACAGTATTTGTGAAAATGCACAGGTTATGCACACAAAAAAATTGCTACATAATTATTCATTTGTGTAGCAACTTGGTCGGTTTGTGTAGCATATTGTGATGCGATACTGGGTAAATTATTCCCTGTTTCATAACCCAGTACTGCATGCATTATGTTTGCTGACCATAGGGAGAGAATCATCGAAAGTCCCAAGTTAAGTACAGTACAGTACAATTATCATATTGTTAACAATTATTCATAAACTGAAATACAAGTATGCAGTCCATTAACTGAGCACAGAAGGTCATATAAATTTAATTATTAACAAAAAAAGAGTGCTGTTTTGCCAGAGATCCAAGCACAATGTCATTGTGTACAGTACACTGTGCATGATATACAAAAAGAGTGTCCAATTTATTGACATCACAGGACCATAAATATGGAACTCTGTAGGAGTTTCATTTTTGAAATTAAACAAAGGCCAACCATTTTCAGATTCACTTTACTGTAAAAAGAAGTTGCAGATCTTTTACTTCATTTTCAGTTTTGCAAAATTTCCCACCTGAAGCAAACAAACACTAAAACGAAGTATGAAAACATAAATCAACATATTGAATAAAATATTATGTTATATTTAAATGAGGCTTAACGCCACACTACCATGAATGTGTTGCATAGAACTGTCGACTACTGTAGATAAAAGGTAGAGGGTACAACAAGTAAGGTTTCAAACACGGTACTGTACAAGTTCCATTTCAATTTTTGTTAAAGCATGGTGGAAGTCCTTCCCTCAACTTGCCACTTACGGCATGTACAGGAAATACGATGGCAGGGTTTCCGTCAGAGGGGGGAAAGGGGGAGATTTGTCCCCCTTTCCAGAAGAAGGTGGGTAAAATCCCCCCCCCCCCTTTTCATTTCCATAACCAGAATGCAAAAATGCATTGAGGTTTCGATGATACATACATGCTCTTTTCAATGAAATGCTACATTTCTTGTAAGAACTGGTGACCCGAAGTGACCTTTGACTCCACATGTTAGTAACTGGTTTTTTTCTTTTAACCCAAACAATTCTACAAATTTCATACTGTGCCTTAAGATATTTCCCAAACAATCAGCTTACATCATACACATCAACATATCAAGTTTGAAATGAATCCCAAGTTTCCTACCTTAAGATATTGTGTTAAAGAGTTTTTCAGGATTTGTCCCCTTCTGACCCCAAATGACCTCTGACCTCTACCAAAATAAAAAGGATTCTTCTTTACATCATAATACATCAACATATCAAGTCTGAAATGAATCCAACTTTCCTATCATGATGTATCATGTAAACAAGGATTTCAGTGTTTGGACCCCATGTGACCCCAAATGACCTATGACCTCCACCAAAATTCTTGGGTTTTTCCTTACATCATTACGCATCAACATATCAAGTTTGAAATGGATCAAAGTTTCCTACCTTGAGGTATAGTGTAAACCAGGATTTCCCAGGTTTGACCCCACGTGACCCAAAATGACCTTTGACCTCCACCAAAATATATCCAGTTCTTCCTCACATTATAACGCACCAACATATCAAGTTTGAAATGAATCCAAGTTTTCTATCTTGAGATATTGTGTAAACAAAGATTTTGGTCTTTGACCCCCTGTGACCCCAAATGACCTTTGACCTCCACCAAAATATATCCCGTTCTTTCCTACATCTTAACGCATCAACATATCAAGTTTGAAATTAGTCCAAGTTTCCTACCATGAGATATCGTGTAAATAAGGATTTCCGGGGTTTGACCCCACGTGACCCAAAATGACCTTTGACCTCCACCAAAATATATCCAGTTCTTCCTTACATCATAACGCATCTACATATCAAGTTTGAAATTAATCCAAGTTTTTTATCTTGAGATATTGTGTAAACAAAGATTTTGGTCTTTGACCCCCTGTGACCCCAAATGACCTTTGACCTCCACCAAAATATATCCCGTTCTTTCCTACATCTTAACGCATCAACATATCAAGTTTGAAATTAGTCCAAGTTTCCTACCATGAGATATCGTGTAAATAAGGATTTCGGGGTTTGACCCCACATGACCCCAAATGACCTTTGACCTCCACCAAAATCAATAGGGTTCTTCCTTACATCATAACGCATCTACATATCAAGTTTGAAATTAATCCAAGTTTTTTATCTTGAGATATTGTGTAAACAAAGATTTTGGTTTTTGACCCCCTGTGACCCCAAATGACCTTTGACCTCCACCCAAAATATATCCTGTTCTTTCCTACATCTTAACGCATCAACATATCAAGTTTGAAATTAGTCCAAGTTTCCTACCATGAGATATCGTGTAAATAAGGATTTCGGGGTTTGACCCCACATGACCCCAAATGACCTTTGACCTCCACCAAAATATATCCAGTTCTTCCTCACATTATAACGCATCAACATATCAAGTTTGAAATGAATCCAAGTTTTCTATCTTAAGATATTGTGTAAACAAAGATTTTGGTCTTTGACCCCTGTGACCCCAAATGACCTTTGACCTCCACCAAAATATATCCCGTTCTTTCCTACATCTTAACGCATCAACATATCAAGTTTCAAATTAATCCAAGTTTGGTACCATGAGATATCGTGTAAATAAGGATTTCGGGGTTTGACCCCACATGACCCCAAATGACCTTTGACCTCCACCAAAATCAATAGGGTTCTTCCTTACATCATAACGCATCTACATATCAAGTTTGAAATTAATCCAAGTTTTCTATCTTGAGATATTGTGTAAACAAAGATTTTGGTTTTTGACCCCCTGTGACCCCAAATGACCTTTGACCTCCACCAAAATATATCCCGTTCTTTCCTACATCTTAACGCATCAACATATCAAGTTTGAAATAAATCCAAGTTTCCTACCATGAGATATCATGTAAATAAGGATTTCGGGGTTTGACCCCATGTGACCCCAAATGACCTTTGACCTCCACCAAAATCAATAGGGTTCTTCCTAACATCATAACGCATCAACATATCAAGTTTCAAATTAATCCAAGTTTTCTACCATGAGATATCGTGTAAACAAGGATTTTGGGGTTTGACCCCACGTGACCCCAAATGACCTTTGACCTCCACCAAAATCAATAGGGTTCTTCCTTACATCATAACGCATCTACATATCAAGTTTGAAATTAATCCAAGTTTTCTATCTTGAGATATTGTGTAAACAAAGATTTTGGTTTTTGACCCCCTGTGACCCCAAATGACCTTCGACCTCCACCAAAATCAATAGGGTTCTTCCTAACATCATAACGCATCAACATATCAAGTTTCAAATTAATCCAAGTTTTCTACCATGAGATATCGTGTAAACAAGGATTTTGGGGTTTGACCCCACGTGACCCCAAATGACCTTTGACCTCCATTAAAATCAATAGGGTTCTTTCTTACATCATAACGCATCTACATATCAAGTTTGAAATTAATCCAAGTTTTCTATCTTGAGATATTGTGTAAACAAAGATTTTGGTTTTTGACCCCCTGTGACCCCAAATGACCTTTGACCTCCACCAAAATAAATAGGGTTCTTCCTCTCAGTAAGGGGTATCTGTGTACCAAGTTTGAGAACTGTAGGACTTTCCCTTCTCAAGATATCGTGTAAACAAGCAAAGTGTCACAAACACACACACATACACACACACACATACACACGCACATACACACATACATACACACACACGCCATCATGAATGCATAGGTTTCTCTTTTCATCGAAACCAAAAATTAGAAAATTGTCAATATCTTGGTTTCTTACTTAAAAAGATGACACTTTTGCAGCAATGTTTGAACTTACACAAATAAATGCCTTTTAAACCTTCAAATTGCACCTTACAGCGGCCTTGAAGCAAGCTTTTTCCACCCTGAACCCACTCATAACTTGAGCCTAGAACAGCATCAATTTGGACTTGCGGTTTAGCAGTAATAAATCCGCCCCATTTTTGTGTTTCTGGCGGAATCCCTGGATGGGCATATTCTACGACCCCCAGTGCACAATGGGAAAGATATATTGTAGAACAGACTGTATAAAAAATGTATTGAAATTTGCTTTTTTCCATTGCAGGAAATTCTTTGCAACCATTAAAGAACAAGAAGATGGATGATTTCAGGTATCGCATTGCGTCTCTTCTATCCCCCTTTCAGAGGAGAAAATTCCAGCCCACAAAGTATCATGTCTTCAGAAAAAGGTGCCAGTCTTCTCCGTCCCTTTATTGTAAGTTTATTTACCTTTATCCATTTTGAACACTTTGGACATGGTTTCCCAAAGTTGGGGGTGCAAAGCAACAGACCAATCTGAAGTTTCTCCAAGGAGGGCAGTATTGCCCAATAGGTTAAAGATCAAAGAATAATGTTTTCATGTGTGTTTCAACTGATGGTGGGATGTGAACTCACATAAAACAATATGCTATGTGCAATTGGAGAAGCGCTCAGATGTTTTGTTACCAGTAAACCTGAACAAAACTTACTTACGCTTGCACAGATAGTGTATAAACTTTGAACCTGTCTATTCTTGTTGCGTTGCTGACTGGTTTACAAACAAACAAAAAAGCTTTAAAGATGCAGTATAAATGATACATCTATAAAAAAAAAAATAATTGGGTAATGTGACCTGAGATTTGAGCTTTGTACTGTGTACTGTGATGGTGGAGTAACATTGAAACGACATGCTATACCGCTTTGGCGCTAGCTACACTTTGCATACAACTTGGGAAATGTAAAACGAAGTGGTTCTCTTGTTTACTGTTCAAAATTGGGTTAAGTTACCGTATTTACTCTATTAAACGCCCCCTCTCTAATAAACGCCCCCCAACTTTTTCGTCACATTGCATAAAGTTAAATTGTTAATTCCAAAGACAATATGGTAAAAGGAAAATGAAATAGTCCTACCTTGAAGCCACGAAATCTCCTATAAAGTCCCATATCCTGAAGTAAAAGGCATGTTTCTGCAACTAATTTCTATTGATATCAATCACGCTATCACATACATACCTGTACTGCTTCGTTTGCGGTTCGAAAGTGGTACTGTACATACCGTAGGTATACAAATATTCGCTAGCCTATCCGAACAGCCTAACATGAAAATCCAAATTCAACACAGGAAAACTGTTTAACAGTGAAATGCTGTGAACGCGTATGTACTGCTAATACGTACGTGCATGGTGCTACTCACGGTAACTATTATGCAATTACCGTATGTACGTGCGTATAGCCGGCCGGTCACTATAGTACTGTGAGGCCTGGCTGTATACTGTGCACAGCATGCATGCATGCATGCCGCGGGCAGGTAAAAAAGTCACTTCTGTGTGTAACGTTACATATCAAGATGTTGGCGAAAGTTGATCACACTTGCAAAGTTCAGAGTGCTGTTCGTGGCTACCATATTTATAGGGAAGTTTGGTTACCGATCACTGGGGAGGAGCTCACAGCTGATTGTGAAGCTGACAACCAAATGGACAAATACGCCATAGCAGTTTATCAGAAGGGCTCAGATAAGAAAAAAGTTGTGGGGCACTTGCCTAGAGAAAAGTCACGTAAATTTGACTCTAATAAACGCCCCCTTAACGAAAATTTCACGCCCCGGGGCGTTTAATAGAGTATATACGGTAGGTTACTGTAGATAGAGTTTCATGGCACACTTTCCACTACTACATTGCTTATGCTGACCACCAAGCACAATGCCAGTAGGTTTGAAATTGGGGTAGTGCCTTGACTTATATAAGTGCAACTCAAGTAAAAAACATCAAAAAAAACATCAAAAAACTCTCCCCATACTGTGAATTCAGAATGCTGTATGCAGAAATAATCTAGCTGAATCATTGAATATAGAAATGTCTATCTGCACTTTAATAGTACCAGTCAATCTTTAGTCAAATGTGTGGGGTGGGGGGAAGGCCACTGTCCAAAATTTACTGTGTAAATTTTCGAAGTCAACGGGTGTAATTCCAAAATGTGAGGGGGAATGTGTTCCATGGTCCCCAAGGATTAATATGTGAGTTTAGTACCATACCAAACCTTGGAACAGTCTCCTACTTGTTTCTGAAACACCAAGTTAGAAAACCTGGCAATCCATTTGGCCATTTGCAATTATATCACTAGTTTTACTGCTTAGTACAATGAAGAGGATGCACAAAACCATTTGCATGCATGTTAGCTTTAGTGTACGCAGAGATCTTACGATTGCAACCAGAATGTAGAGAAATTAGAATCTACATTTCATCCTGACAAAAATGTAGGATCTCATCAATTCTGCTGTGAAGCAGCAGTGACACCATTTGTTTGTAAACATAAATGAGTGTATAACAATATTCACTTTAGAAAAGATTCAATACTGATACTTACCGTACTGAAAAAACCCTGGCAAAAGAAGTGTTTTACGGAAAAACATGTTCTTGCCGACTCGAGGAGCAATGGGTTCATAGCCAACCTGGAAAAAATAGTTCAAAAACTTTCACAATGAAGTACAGTACTGTATGTAATGCAATTCAGTAGTTACAGTAAATATTACCATCAGGCTCCCTCATCTCAGATTCATGGTGTCACATTATGTAATGCAAATTTCCCTGAAGGCATCTGGTTCTCCCAATGGATAGATCTACCGTATACTCAGTTATGATGTGATTATGTAACAAAGTTTAATGACATCGACCAATAGTGCAGACTGTGGATTGATTCCAATGGTAGGCCTTGAACTTACTGAATTCCATGAGAAGACTTTCTACATTTGATGTGAGGTTTTTTCTTTTAAATGAATTTTTTAATGTTTTTTTAAAGGCCCAATTCCCTCACCCCAAACAGTACCATTTCTCCTAACCATCTTACTTAAGCCCCTCCCAGAAATGTCTGAAATTCATCCTCATCCAGACACAATTTCAGTTTATATTGCTTCCAGGTGAGCATAGAAAACCTCAATGTGTACAATCAAAACACTGTCAGTACAGTTCATGATGCGTAATTTAAGCTTTGTTACTCTGCATTGTTTGAATTAATTGTCAATTTAAAAGCTTAGCCAATTGATAGTTTCTGTTACCCCCTACAGGAATTGTAGGTAGGGGTGAGAGGATTGGCTCTCTAATTTGATAAGAAAAGGTTATGACAACATTCTTGAGAAATGTGAAGTGGTAAACTTAAGAACAAGGTGAGAAATCACCAATACTTTTGTGCAAAGACCTCAGTGGTGTACTCTGATGTACCTTGTGTTTTTTATAGACTAGTGTACAATGCTAGAGTGACCTGCCAGGGTTTCCGTCAGAGGGGGGAAAGGGGGGGAATTTGTCCCCCCCTTTCCAGAAGAAGGTGGGTACAATCCCCCCCCCTTTTCATTTCCATAAAAATTACATGTAGAAAAGTTGTCAACATCTTGGTTTCTTACTTAAAAAGATGACACTTTTGCAGCAATGTTTGAACTTACACAAATAAATGACCTTTAAAACCTTCAAATTGCACCTTACGGGGGCTTTGAAGCAAGGTTTTGTCCCCCTGAACCCACTCATAATTTTAGCCAAGGACAGCATCAATTTGGACTTGTGGTTTAGCAGTTATATATCCCCCCCTTTTTGTGTTTCTGGCAGAATCCCTGCCTGCAGATTGCTTTAGCTAAGCCTACGGCCAAGAGTAGCCTACGCCTACTACCTAGTACAGTGATTTTGCAAAGGCTGAAACCCAATCTTGAGTCCTGGAACCCCTGACATTTTCTTTTTTCAAAAGTATGAGGAAAATTTGAAGCAGGCTGCGTGTGACTTGTTAGTGCATTGTGTAACATACACAAGATCAAAAGCAAACTATCATGCCACAGTCGTGTGATTGCTCATTTTTTTTTTGCCCAGTTACATTGCATACTCCGGGCTATGTAAGACTGTGATGAATAAACAAAAGTGTCCGAGTGAGCAGTAACGATGTTGTTTTTAACCAACTTTTGCATGAAGAAGGTACAGTACTGTAACACTGAAGCATACTGCAATTTGAAGAAAATGGTAGGATTATGGGAAATATGGAGACCTTAAAGTGTACTTCAAGTCATAAAATTCAAAAATATATATTTAAGAGAATGAAAAATGAATTCTAACAGTCCAACTCCCATCTTCATATGACATTCCTGAGCTGAGATATAAAATGTTGAAGTTTATTCACTTAAAACAAATTGGTATATTGCGCAATAATTTGTGACTTTCTTGTTGTACAACTCCATAAAATCCTTTGCTTTTCTTTAAAATTATAAATGTTTTTATGACCTTGAACATTTCCTGTTTACTTGCATTGCATGTTGCACAAGGAGGGCATAATTAATTACATCACCTCATAAGAGTGCTATCACCCCTTGGTACAAGGTGCAGTAATGTTCGGAAAAACAAGGAAACACAAAGATTGTAATTTGAGTAGTACAAGAATGACATCACAAATTACTGTGCAATGTACCATTTTAATTTGAGGGAATAAACTTCAACATTTTACATCTCAGCTCAGGAATATCATATCAAGACGGGAGTTGGACTGTTAGAATTTATTTTTCATGGCCTTTAATATATATTTTTGAATTTTTTACTTGAGGTACACTTTAAGTCAGTTACTGTAGGCCTATATTATAAGGAAATGATCAATCACATTTTGTGTAAAAATTGGAATGGTTGTTTATATACATGAGAGATATGAGTAATTAACAATGTGAATCACTCAAATTCTTATTTGATATTTTGCATGATTTCATATTTTTAATTTTTAGTTCCACAGCCCTAGCCTAGTCCTACTGTGCTAGATCTAGCCTAGGCCCTAGGTTGTCAAAGTTCCATTTAGAACTATAATCAGGGAATGGCCAGGCCTTGAATTTGAGGTGTGCAATTGTGATTGTACACCATCACTCACCTCAACTTACTGCTAGAGGTGTAACTTCTTGCACACCAAATTGAAGGATGTACCATAAGCTCATATAAATATATTTAAGTTTATTCAAACATCACACCAACCACACAACTTTATTTGCTAAGGGGTGTGATTTGTAGCACCACCTGGAAATTTTTAACTCAAGGTCTAATGGTCAAGATCAGTTGCCCCCAACTTATTTTGAAGCAACATCTACAGTACATATCACAATTCAAAATATATTTTACAACTTCAATATTGCATAAGGTGAACCAAGCTGTTATTCCCACTAAATTTCACATTTTAGCACAAAAATTATCACCACATAACTCTCACCAGCTAATCATGAAACAGTTAAGTCAAGTTGGGGTGACTGTATCTGGATAAATACTGCACAACACTCCTGGTGGAGTCAAGTGTACAGGGTCGAATGTGCACATGTGGTTAGTTGTCCCATCTGAGGATCCTTAAGACTGCATTTTTAAACTGCTTGGTGTCCTTGAGATCTGCTACATTATGCAGGAGTGAGTTTCAGTCTCTGACGATCCAAGGAAATAAACTAGTATATTTGTAGCAGTCCTTGTTAGTTGGTATATTTGTAAAACTATTTGAGTGATGATACCTAGTTGTAGCTGGTTGTAGCCTAGGTTGTTAATTGGCAAGGCTAGGAAGCCCAATCTGGCTTTGTGAAGAATTGCTAGTCTGCTGACAGTATGTCTGTCAGCTCTTATTGGCTTTCCGTACCCCCAGTTATTGGGAGTAGGGTAACCTTCGCATGGTAATGAGGCTAGGGTTACATATGCATAGTTCTACTGGGTTAGGGTTATGTACGCAGAGTAATGATGTTAGGGATATGTATGCATATTAATACTGGGTTGGGGTTATAGGTTAGGGTTAGATGCATGTGCATGCATATGCCACTTCCAGGTAAGGAAACCCAATTAGTACCTGTCTGTCTTTGAGACCCCAGGTCTTTCTTCTTCTTCTACTTCTTCTTAAAAAAGGTGACACATCCAAAGGGCATTCACTCACCACGCATGCGTCAAGAGGCTAAAAAAGGCTAAGTATGCCCAATAATAAAAGTGACAGGGTCCTATGGATAGAGGCAACCTTCATTACATTGAAGGGTATCTACTATTCCAATCCTTTACAGTTCGAGGCAGAAAACTAAATTTATAACAGTTTGAACCAGTATGTTGGAGACAGAAATGGAAGTCGTGTATTAAAGGGGTTCTACGAGTAGGACGCTGAAGACAATCGACAGGTATGATAGCCTGGCCAAAAACACCTTTAGAAAAAAGGATCGATCTACTTTGTCTCCGTCTATCAGTCAAGGGCCCAAGGTTTAGTTCCTTAAGGAGGCTGGTCATAGATCCTGGCTCTCCAGAATAGGCAGAGGCAATGAATCTAGCTGACCGTTTTGTATGCTCTCAAGTTTGCCACACAGGTAGACCTGGTGAGGGTCCCCAACGGTACTGGCATACTCCAGCACTGGTGCAAGAATACCTTTATAAGCCTTTAACTTGACATCTCTAGGGCAGGTAGATAAGTTTCTACACAAAATACTAAGAATTTTATTTCACTTGTTACAGATATTCGGGATATGCTTATTCCAGTTTAGATCTTTAGTGATGGTAATTCCTAGGTACTTAATACTCTCAACCCTTGTGAGCTCAATCCTATTTAAAACATACCTAAAAGATATAGGACTTTTTTCCATGCAAAAGTAATAACGCTACACTTAGTGGGCTGAATCTCATGCCCCACGTAGAGGCCCACAGTCCCAACTGACTGATGTCATGTCATCCTGAAGTTTGCGACAATGGCCATTGGACTCAATAATATGGTGACAGACACAATCATCTGCTTTCAACATTTCTGGCCTGCTTCTCTGAAGCAGGGTGGGGGAGTAGTCATTATAAACAAAGCACAGACTCCTTCTCCGCATTGTGGTGGCAATTCCCATCGTATGATAAACCATTCCCATCGTATGATAAACATACAGGAGCAAGTGGTACAGTGGTAACGAACTGCGTCTCCCAGTCATGAGGTCGTGAGTTCAAGTCCCAGCTCCGACATCAAAATTGTCGTCTAGTTTTCTGGGTTGTAGTTAATCTGCTATCCCTTAATCATAGACGTTAAACTGTGAGTTTGTCTCACGAGACTGGCGTTGCCAGCTTGGCGCTAATACCCCTTCATTGGGGCGTTGCCGAGTTCCCGCAAGGGAGGATCAAATGAAAACAAACGAAAACAAAACAAACATACAGTATACTGTGCTATACAGTACGATGATTGCCAATGAATGGTGTATGCATTAGGTACATGTATAGCTACATAAGTGTGTACAATTTTATACTGATTGCTGCTCACTGTGTGGTTACCATATGCTTGCACATGCATTGCCAATGTACGATGAGAGTGTACATGTATACTGTACATATGTGTCAGGGCCTGCATATTGCTATGGGGGTCCGTTAGTTTCCGCCCTTGGTAGTTTCCGCCCGTTACTTTCCGCCCTGAAAAACCTTAGGGTGGAAAGTAATGCTTGAACTTACATGTGTTAATAACAACTTTTAATTTTTAATTTTAAATCCATGTACAAAACAACAATGAAATTTGTTGATAGGCCCAAAACTTTTTAGAATTCTCGTCGAAAAGAATGAATTGTAAGATCTTTTTGTACACATTTAGTATCGTCACAGACTTCTGTTATTTTTACGTATAAGTAGTCCGTGTGTCTATAGGTAGGCCTATGCTGAATGTTTGAACAATTGTTCACAGCACTGAATAAAGTATACCTGTACGTAAGTGCGTATTTGTATACTAAAGTCTACAGTAAGAAAGTTGCTTGGAAAGACGTCAACATGGCATTGACGGGTGTCGCATTGAAAAGTAAAAGACACCGATAAAGTTTGAAACTTTAAGGAAAAGTTGATGGAATCTTCACTTCACAAAATAACCACTGATATCACATTTTATTCCATTACTTTCTGCTCCCAAAAAAGATGTTTTCTGCTAAAAATGTAAGGGGCGGAAAACACCGTTTTTGATGGGCGGAAAGTAGCAAGGGCGGAAACTAACTGTAACCATTGCTATGTAGCATTCTATGTGCACAGAAAATCCCTGCCTACAATCAAGAAAGCCTTGGCATACCTTCGGCTTGGACATTACATGGAATGCACACTGGCCAAGCAGCCCTACATTGGAGTTGCTCAACGTTATTGGATAGAGAGTGGGTGTAGGGATCCCAAGCAGAAGATGAGTGGTGGAAGAATGTCCTTTGGATGTATCACCTTTTTTGAAGAAGAAGACCAGTAGCCTACTCCAATTAAGGCCTGACGAGCATAAGATAGGCATTAGCTTTAAAACTCCTGGGACAGGACTGCTCTTGCCCTTCAACTTCACACCAAATCTGCATGCAAACTGTTTAACCTCAGTAGGCATAGCTACCACTAGCTATGGTCAACTAACTCTGTGAAATTTTAAGAGGTGCTCTGTATTCCATTTCAATAACAGGCAATGAAATAGTTTGGCTGTCACCGGTAGCCGAACTAGCCTAGGTACAGGCTAGCCTACAGGCTACAGTGTAGGCTAGATTGTTTGTAACTGTGAAGTCTGACGAGTGTCGCTGCATGTTGGCTAGGCCTAATGTTATACAAAATATATTTCAATCTCACGTTAGGCCTAACACAGAAAAAGAAATGCGTCCAACCCAGTACACTGTATTAGGAAGTGATTTTTCCTTCAAAATCGCTGAAGTCTTACAACTTTTACCTGAATTAACGTTTTAACATAACCCATTGGATGCGTAAACGTGGTTATAGCCACATTTACAGCTAACTGGGTCCAAGGATCTGGTCCGGTGGCCATCGTAATTTGTGAATTTTACGTCTGTATCGTAGCAAGTTCAATCAGCATATGTACGGCTAGGGCCGGGTAACTCTACCGGTAATCAGTTCAACACCTCTATCAAAAGGACGGACACTGTATTACACGGGATTACTATGAATGAGAAGATAACCGCTGCACATGCAATACCTTGTCAGGCTTACAATTGTGACAGGCAGTTATTATGTAAGGGAAATCCCCATTCAAGTTAATCAAGAAAACAAGGAAAAAAACAGAAAAAGCTGAAGAAGGTCTAGGTAAACAAGCGTTGATGTTGCTGTTGCTTTTGGTGAAAGGAAACAATGACTACAAGGAACCACATCGACCGCGGATCTAGACATTCCCAATGGATGGGATAGGTCCTTCAAAAGGGTGAAAGCCTCGATTATTGATCAATTACTTGAACCTTAAAGATTTCCTTTCTCATAATTGGTTGTTGCTGTTTTTGCGACGAAATGTGGGGTAAGACCGGAATAGGCCTAGCACCCCGCCCTTGGATCTTTGACTGCAAAATAAGTCTTGACTGTATAGTACACTTACATAATTGGCGTAATTAGGGGCCGCCGATTATCTATAGTCTCCTGATTTCGGGCCCATTGTCATGACAGGACATACTAGATACCATAGCTACCTAAGTACATTTGGCCGGTCGGCGGTGGCAAAAAATTTGTCAAATTTGCTGGGATCTAACTAAGGGATCTTCCTGGACTAATTGCCAGTTTGCCAGTTTGGCAAGGGGGGGGGGGGGGTTAAGAAATGTTTTGATGCAAAAGGGTGCAGTCTTAGATGCACTCAGTGGCGCATGGCGTTTGAAGTACCATTTTCCCTAGTTCCCTGCAGTTAGTAACCTATAGGCTATACGGGCAATACGTTTGCTCAATACGGTACATTAGTTTACAGAACAAAGAAAAAATAAATAAATAAAATAAATAAAAAAAATGAAAAAAGAGAAAAATGAAGATTTCAGAGATCACTTTTTTGACGGGAGTCATGATGGCTACACTACTATAGGGTTACCATATTTATTTTCTGCAGATGAAGGACCGACACGGATGGTTCGTCGCCATGCTAGGGCGGGGCTCTAAAGGAAGGGGTATACCTTACCTTTTTTTTGGGGGGGGGGGTGTCCTGCTCCCTTTTTGGAAAGGTTTTCTGTTTTCGAGGGTGTACGTATACATACAAAAATGTGCAATAGGTCTATTTGTTGTAGTGTAATTGGATCAAACCATAGGGGCCTAAAAAAAAATTCTAAAAAGAGACAGAGCCAGAATACTGTTAGAACATGAATTAGCCTAGCTGCAGCAGGCTGCGGAGCTCGGTACTATCTTCAAGTCATCAGGTCGTGAGTTGGAATGATACAGGGTCGGGTATACCATTCGGTCCCCGGCCTGGGGGCATTCAAATAATCGGTATGAGTCTGGAATATAGCATTCCTCAGTATACTGAGATAAGCCTCTATATGAGATTTCTTCCACCTCGGCGAACTACACAGAATAGACCCAGTGAATTTGGACACCGTGACGAAGGATAGGAGCTGAGAATTGTAAAAAGACTGTTAAAGGCAACGCAACAACGATTGCCTAGCGAAATAGTTTGGTCAGAAAAAGGCTCCAAGATCCCCGAAAAAAGCATTTTCTGACCAATCGAATTAATTTCTTCCTATTCTGTTTACATCTTACCCCACCCTTAAACACTAATATCGACTGATTACGCTTTCAATTAAATTCATATTTTCTTTCTTTCTTTCTTTCTTTCTTTCTTTCTTTCTTTCTTTCTTTCTTTCTTTCTTTCTTTCTTTCTTTCTTTCTTTCTTTCTTTCTTTCTTTCTTTCTTTCTTTCTTTCTTTCTTTCTTTCTTTCTTTCTTTCTTTCTTTCTTTCTTTCTTTCTTTCTTTCTTTCTTTCTTTCTTTCTTTCTTTCTTTCTTTCTTTCTTTCTTTCTTTCTTTCTTTCTTTCTTTCTTTCTTTCTTTCTTTCTTTCTTTCTTTCTTTCTTTCTTTCAACAACAACAACAACAACAACAACAACAACAACAACAACAACAACAACAACAACAACAACAACAACAACAACAACAACAACAACAACAACAACAACAACAACAACAACAACAACAACAACAACAACAACAACAACAACAACAACAACAACAACAACAACAACAACAACAACAACAACAACAACAACAACAACAACAACAACAACAACAACAACAACAACAACAACAACAACAACAACAACAACAACAGCTGCAACAACAACAACAACAACAACAACAACACCAACAGCAACAACAACAACAACAACAACAACACCAACAACAACAACAACAACAACAACAACAACAACAACAACAACAACAACAACAACAACAAAAGAGCCTTCCACAAGCAACTCAGAAAGTAGTGGCGCTATAACACTTCAAATCAAAAGATCCAAAAAGGTGTATCCACAATCACATCAAGGGAACCAGGAACTGATCTGCTCACACGTAGCTCTTGTATTGCAGAGGTTTATTACATTACAAACATTAATAAATAATGATGTAGATGTTTGAACAAGATCAATGACGTCATAATCGTGACAATCATTGAACGTAGTGACAAGCAAATACCAAATTCCAGGCATGAAAACCCGACATAATGAAGTTTACTGAAGTGTGAGGTGTTACAATCTTTCCCACGGGTAAATGAATGTAGCATTGTGTAGCTGTCATGATGCCAGTTGTAAGTGTCCGTAGCAAAGCAAATAAATTAGTCAATTTAAAAGCTTCGTTAACTCGGCAGATGGTGACACGAGTATTCCAATAAAAGTTACCCCAAAGATTTTTTTAACGGTTATGAAATAGCAAAGTTCCCAGTTTCAATGAGGCAGTGGCGTAGCCCGGGGAAGTGGGGTGGGGTTGGGGGTCAGAACCCCCCTTCACCCGACCTTGACTACGTGCCTGCAATGAGGACTGCTCAAAGAGTCCTCACAAAAACGATTAAACGATTCAATTGTTGGTCACACAAACCTTTATTTTGAAAAAGAAAAAATACAGTTGAAGTGTTAATATGTCCCGAAGGTATTATTTTGGATTTTCAAATTATGTCCTTAAAAGACATCAGTTGATTTACTGGTAATTAGTCGTAATCTTATTGATGAGGAATTAATTCAAAGAAAATTTATCTGTTAATATAGGGTTAACATAAGACGCAAGAAGTGTCAACACTTGTGCAACACTCCACGTCTTTATAACACCATTACTGTAGCATGTTTGTGTGCAGTGGCGGCGCCACGATGTCAAAATGAGGGGGGGGGGGGCAAACTAAAGGCTAAAATAAAGCTAGGGGGACAAATCTTCGGGAGCAGCGCGAAACCGAACACAAAGCGCCCTATCGTTGGGGCGGGTGTGAAGGGGCAAGGCCCCCGGACTCGGAAGCAGGGAGGTTTTAACACATCTCTGGATAAGACTCTGCATAGGTATATTATCTATATCTTTCGGTTTTATTAACCAATTCCTAACTGACCAAAATTGGAGGGGACAAGGGGGAAAGGCTAAATCTAGGGAGGGGGGTGGGAATTTCTCCCTTTGCCCCGTAGCTCACCACTGTTTGCATGCGTAGACAAGACGTTGCTTGAGAATCATTCAAATATTGAAGAGGTATAGGTATCATTGTATTGGTGAATAGGTATAGGTGAATCGATTGTATCTTCAAATACATTAAAAAATTTCTTCTCTCAAGTTCACTGAAATGCATAGACAATAAAATTAAGATGTCAGTGGCGTCGCCAGATTTTTCATTCTAGGGAGCAGGGGCACAATGCTTTTGCAGTGGACACTACTATACACCACTCACTTGGCGCTGGCCCGAGGCACCACCGAGCGTGAAGCATTCGGCCTTATCGGGTAGAGTCCAGGGGTTCGTCTGAGAGCCTCTGTTGGACTAAGGCACAAGGGGTAATTCCCCTTAAACTCCTTGGTTTTAAGATATATGAGAGGTACTAGAGTTGTCATTTAAGGGTAATTCTCTTAACACTGGTATCAAAATTACTTGGGTAACTTCAAGTAAGATTTTAAATTGATAACATTAACAAAACTAGTGAAACTACTAACAAGAGTGGATCTGGCCAGTGGCGTACGCAGGATTTCTCTGAAGACGAGAGGGGGCATGCAGTAAAATGAGTGATTGTCGGCCTGGATTAGGACCTTTTTAAGGAGTCTAGATTCAAACTGTTGCAAGATTTTCGACTTTGACAGGAACAGTGTTAAAAGTTGAATTGTGGTGGCTCATGAGAAGGAAAACTTAATATTTTGTGCCTCAACTTGCAATCTAAGGCCATTTACGCTGCACTTGGCGTAAAATTTGTTTCTACATTTGCATACTTTAAGGAACAAAAAAAAAAGAACATCGATTGGCATAGGCGAACGGGAGCAATTCAGTTCGCGGTATTTTCGTGGCCACAAAACGTCAGTTTGCTATAAAGATTGTCTAAGCGTTCGTTGGCGCGGAACATGAAGAAAATTTCAAAAAATCCGACCCATCAGTAGCCCTTGCTAGGGCTTTTCGCCCTTTCAGTGCGCATAAATCATTCCAGTTCTCTGTCTGCACCCCCTCTACTCTTCACGCTCTCTGATGTGCGTTACCCTCTCATTTGCACCCCCTCTCATCTACCGGCCTACTTTCATCTGCCGGCTTCCTTTCATCTGCCGACAGGTGAGAGGGGGACGCATATGAGAGAACGAGTTTAGTAGAGGGGGTGCAGATAGGAAACGGGTATGATTTGATTGCAATACATGCTATGTGCAACAAAGGGCCGAAAAGCCCTAACAAGGGCCAGCCCCTCAGATACAGCTTTTTCAAGACTTATACGAAAAATCTAACAAGTCGCTATCTTCGTTTGTCGTAAAACGGTCACTTCAAAATAAGTTCGAAAACTGCAAAGAAAGTAGAGAATTAAGAAATACTTTGACCCTTAATATTTCATTTTGCTTGGAAGACTATCTAAGTAGAGAGCCACCATTGGATGGCGCCGAGCGTAAAGAAAAAGTTCGAAGAATTGCGACCCACCAGAAGACCAAAAACTGCGATTTCATTCTTAGAGAGAGAATATAAACAACTTTTATGTTTGGCTTTTGCTAGTAATAACAAAAAAAAAAAAAAAAATCAGCAACATGCTAAGTGATCAGAATATTAACCACGCGAAATGTTCTACCTCTATTATATAAATGGTCTTGATTATTTTCGGGGACAATCCTTCCCACTGAAAATTTTTGAGAAATTGGGTGTCCTTAGATGCAATTTGGTGCCACTTGTGCAACATTTTGAAGTAAAATCAGTGTTACTAAAGTAGGGTTACGCATTTTTAGGATCTAAAAAAAGCATTGGCATCCATGAGGGGGGCCATGGCCTAATGCCCCCCCCCCTTCGTACGCCACTGGATCTGGCTGACATTTTGAAAAGGGGGAGCCGAAGCTAAAATAAAGAGAACGCAGTTAGTTGGCATTAAAGTGTGATTCTCCTGCGGAAACATGTAATCTCTCCCTACAGGTTTCCTGACTGGAACGTACAGAAAATTTTGAAAAAGCCCAAAGTGCTCAAACAGCCGGAAATGGAACTTCCCAGGTGCTTTGGACGATTTTATATGCTACAGAAAACGCACCTTTTTAAAATCCTACATTTAAGTGGGGGCACACGGGGGACAAGGATTCCCGGGGGAACGTGTCCCTAACCCCTTTTCCTCTTAGCAACGCCAATGGACGATTTAAGGCTGATAAACCCTATTAATGACCGGCTTCACCAGCTGCTCGGATTCATCGAGAACGGTTGAAGATATGTCATAATCCCAACACTGATTATGTCACTGGGAAATTTTACCGGCCTTAACTGTAAAGTCAAAGTCAATGCATTTTGCTGGCGTGTTCACCATGCCTTTAGACTGAGTAACTCTACCTGTTACAGGTCATTGTTATTTTAAAATACATTTATTTTCATGATCGATCCAATACTCAATAGACCTAGATGCATTTTCATGATAACCGCTTTTAGATGATTTTTGCTTACAAACAGTGAAGAAAACCTGATCGATATGCAACAAAAATTTTAGGTTGTGCTGGACGAAGTATGGAACATCGACAAACTTCCGATATCGACTTTTAATTTGTCGTTTTATTCAACAAGTAGTTGTGCCGGATGTAACGTTACTATAGTAAAAAGGAATGTCACATCATTTCAAGATTGAATCAAATGTGTACTCTCGTAAATGAATATATATATAGAATATTTTCACTATATCCAAGCCCCGCCCTCCCCCAGGCTTTGCTGGACAATTAAAGACTGAGTGTAGTGATTACAGCTAATTGAGTTAGTTAATTGTAGAAGTGGTTATGAGGCCTTGTTTCTAACCAGTTGGTTAAAGTTGGGCCGGCTATATCCCGCCGAGTGGACTCTGTTTCAGGAATAGGACTGAACAAGGGTAATTCCGTACAGCTTGCTACGCAGGTAAGATCGACTACGACCATATTGCTGCTATGGCTCACTGGATTTTCCTACTACCGGTACACTGCTTATGATGGGCACCAAACACAATGGCAGTTGAGAATTAGGAACAGCTTACATTCGACGTGATGACAGTTTTTTATTCGGCAGTGGGCTACCCAATTATGACGTCACGCGAAAACTATCTAGGCCTATACGATATAAGATGGGCGAGGATAAGAGGCAGTGACGTCAACAGACTCTCAGAAGGGATGGTCTGGGGTAACTCGATTCACAAGGGTATCTCGCCAACTGTAGGATTGAGGGATCCCTCATGTGCTCCAGCATAGGGTACTGGTGTCGAGCAACAATTCCAGTTGGAGTCCAGAGAGTACCAACCCGTATCTTTTTGAATTTTCAAATAGTAACTTTTAAAGATAGGTATTCATTTTAATTGGGTGAGCGTTAAGTGATGCAAAACACATAAAAAATCATATTTTGACAAAGATTTTTAGTTTCGTTTGTATTGACCATTTAGTGGTCCTCGAAGAGGCTACATTTCTCAGTGAGGGCTCATGGTTTACCCTCAGTTTACAAATGTTGATAAGCACGAAGTTCACTCATGATGTGGTTTGAGATTATGTTTTGCCATTTTGTCCCATGGTAGACTGCAAGGGCAGCAATGCATTTTCAAGTACCGTGGGCGAGGGAGACACAAACTAAATTTTAAAACTCAAAAAATCGTGTGAAAATCAAAGTCAATTCGCAATATCTCAAATAGAGGGCGCTCATGTCTCCCTGTTCTCCCGGTATAGCGCCTTTCATGATTTTTGTATAAAAGAACCGCATGACGGGGGGGGGGGGGCAGCCAGTGTGAAGATGGGAGCCTGCCACTTTGCACCCTCGAGTTTTGCGTGCTTGATAATCGCTTAAGAAAAACTTTCACTAGACATATCTTCCTCCAACCCTCCGACCTTTTCTCTGACTGGTTTAGCGCCCTCTTTCACTACTGTATTGGAAGGCTGTGGTGACGTAATACAAGCAGCAGCATATGGTTCGTCTCATGACCGCTGTCATTTCGAAAGGGCAAAATATTATTTAGGAATTAGACAATTTTGGAAGTTTGGACAACATATTTTGAATATAATTTTTGTTGTCAATTTTCTCCCCTTAAAGGCCCAGTTCTCTCATCCCAAACAGTATCATTTCTCCTAACCTTCTAACTTAAGCCCCACCCACAATTGTCTAAAATTCATCCTCATCCGATACAATCTCAGTGTATTGCTTCAAGGTGAGTATAGTAAAACTCAATTTATATAATCAAAGCACTCTCAGTACTGTTCATGCTGCGTAAAATAAGCTTTGGTACTCTGCATTGTTTGAATTAGCTGTCAATTAAAGAGCTGAGCCAATTGAGCATTTCGGTACCCCGGTACCAAAATTGTAGTTTGGGTGAGAGGTTTGGCCCTTTAAATGGGGCAAATTGTTTCATAATCTTTTCCATAAAAGCGGCGGACACGATCGAAAGGCCAACCCTACCCAAGCCAGGGGAGAAGCTGGTCGGAGTAATTCACAAATCGCCTTAAGAGTAGAGTTGTAACGAGTCACCCAATTTTGCAGTCGAGTCGAGTCATTTGCTACTTTTAGTGTGAATCGAGTCCGGTCAATGACTCGAGTCACCGTACTACTCCTATGAGGTGAATCGTGGTACAATTCCTCGATTCCTTCCCTTTTGGAAATTTGTGACTCGAGTCATGACTCGTTACAACTCTGCTTAGGAGTCTGAAGTTTGCCATTGACTACTACAATTTTACACATTTGGACCCCAAGGAAATTTTTGTCCCCTCCAAAACACTGTAAATACAAATCAGTCAAGGGGTGTCTGAATTGACTAGCCCAGTTAGTCACTCATATTGGACTAGCTTGTGATGATATCTGACTAATTTCGAAGGAATGGACTTCGAAGTAATGAATACCAGTCAAAACTTAATCAAGAGAGGCTAGTATTTGTAAGAAACTAATTCAATTCGGTCAAACATTAGTCAAAGGTTAGTCAATGTTGTTGACTAACGATGATTAGTCAATTCAGGCACTGCTGTTTGACTAATTTGTGTTTACAGTGCATTGTCTAGTTACGAGCCTGTCCCTTTCTTATAACGTCTTGCGCATACGTGGGTATTTAAAAAACTCGTTTCCAAAAGGGTAAGTTAAGCTCACCCATATTCCGCCAAGTTTTTCAATTATCTCCGCTTATCTCCAGCTTGGCCTCTTGAATGGAAGTTATTTCAGGTATAGTTATAAGCTTCACTGCTCAATTGACACATTACTACTCGAATCTTTTTGCAGCTCTGCCATTCATGAATCGAATCGAAATTCACGGATGACTGCCCATAATTCACTTAAAAAAGAACAAACAATACCGTATACTTTCTAGAATTCTATACCAATACATACCATTGAAAATCACACAACTCTCACAACCAAAGGCAATTATGCAAATTAAGGACCCTTTCTCGATTCGGATTGCTCTTTTGCCATCCTCTCGTGCCCAACAGGGTGGAAACGTTTGCATTTCAAATTTTCTTATTCTGCTGGCAGTTGTACACCTCGAGCTGTAGTTATCACACGTGTTCTGTGACGAAAAAGCATGACTAACTCTGTAGCCTGAATTGCATTGCATGTAGTCGGATTTGTCATAGTTCATGTTTACAATAACAGATTAGTGCCTCGACGAGACGAAATGATAGTAAAAGGCCAAACAGTTCAAAATTGTTAGCACGCGTGGTCATGCGTGCTTACGACTGGAGCGCGTTGGAGTTTTAGTGCTAGCCTATATATTTTCTACACTGATATCCATCTTAAAAAGTGACTACTGTTATCCTTGTGACGCTTAATTTGCGCATCTCTTAAATCTTCTGTGTATTTGTTGAAAGGATTTGCTTGTCCAGAGTCTGTAGCAACTCGAGTCTTTGTCATTGAATGAACGGGAAACATTTTCCGTGTGTCATTGATTATTGTTGATTAACGCGGATTCAGTTCATCATAATCATCGTAATTAGGCTAGTACGTGTGCAGTGCACAGGATCATTGTCTTTCACAGAAATAAAATGGAATAAGTTCGGGATGTAAATGGCAGTTAGTATTCATCATGTATTCATAAAAAGGAAAATTGTGGAATAACTGAATCAAGATTCGAGTCCGAAGGCAAAGGAGATAGTCTTTGGGTAGTGGTTGAAACAGCCAGGTCTCGTACCATCCAAATTGAAAGGTAAGAGTTTATCAATTTGTATCCCTTAATAGTTTATATATACACTCCCTATAAACAAATACGAGTAAAATAGCAGCAAATCGGTCATTTTCCCGGAATTGGTAAAATTAAAAAAGAACTGATGTCAGGTCCCATGGTCAATCGAAAGCAGTTGTACTGATGTGATCAATGGTGGATTATAGGGACAAGGTGCGAATGTTTTTTTCTTGGGGGTGGGGTGGGGGTGGGCTGAATTAGTAAAAGTGTGAAAGGGAAGTTCTATCTGTCCTCAAACATGTATACAAAATAAAACAAACAAGGAACCAATGTTTGTTTTTTGTGCATGTGTTTCAGGACAGAAATGAATTTTTCTTTCCTTACAAAAAGACAATTTCAAGGGACTTTAACTTTTCTACGGGCGAATAATAGGGGTGGTGTGTCAGTGTCACCCTCCCGTTCCTCCAATTGGCTAAGGAGATGTCCTTGCATTACTCCAAGCAACAGCCGGTACGTCACTTTGTCGCGACAGTGGGCTACATGTAAAGTTGATATTTGTAATGACGATTGGAAGCTGGACTTTGAATGTCATTTTGAACGTAGTACTCATATCATATATAAGAAATATTTAAGCTTCAAATGGGGTCGTAGTGTGGCTAAAAACTCCCCCGGCTCCCTGCTCCCGGCAGTCTACGACCCTTGGAGCTACATTCAAACTGGTCTGAAATACCTGATCCAAATGAATGAAATGTTTTGAATGGTAGTCACAGTCACGATGACGTCACAGTTGCATGAAAGTTCAGTTTACGTAACAAACCTATTTAATTCATTTGCAATTGGTATATTTAGCAGAATTCAAACTTTGCTAATAAACTCGGCACTTGTTTTTGTAGGTTTTTTTTGTTTGAAGTGCAAAAGACCAAAGACGACAGAAGGGAAAGGGGGAGCTTTGCGCCCTCTTCAAGAAAAAGTGACATGAATAAAGGCATTTCTTAGACCCCAATTTGTGAAAAGTTCGACTTCAAGAAGTGGCTCCCTTGGGCAGAATTTTGAAATGGTAGCTGTAAAGGTTCTCTAAGACTGTGAACGATACATACAGAACACCCGGAAATTGTCGTTTCCGGCCACCTGGGAGCCTGGGGGTTTGTAAAGTAATTTTTTTCCCTTGTACGCTCCGCGTCAACCAATGGTGGTGGTCCGCCTTGATAGCTGCTAGCTCTCAGCCCCCGTAATACTTTATCCGTTTTGCCAAGCCTGCAATAGACTGCGGGTCTTGCCAATTAGTTTTGGGCTGTTATACAGTTAACCAAAAATTAAGAGAGTAGCCCATTACGATTTGCGACAAAACAATTGGCCCCGGATAAACTTGCCACAAACGCGTGATGTGAGAGCCCCCTTAATATATGGTTCATGACAATATTTTTTAAGTTATTCACAATTTCGAGGCGATTGTTCGCAGCGGCGATTGTTCTCAGCGTCAAGCATGGTATTCGTTTCCTCGTTAGATTCACTTGTCAACAAGAAGGTATCGACTGTCTTTGTTTTTACAAGAAATATTAAACAACGTACAGATGAGATGTAATATAGGCTAGGTCTGTATGCATTTATGATTGACAGATTTATCGTGTTTTTGCTTGCTAAGAATAGCACTCAATTTATAAGCGGTATTTATTAATCATTACCGGAAATCATAAATCAAATAAAATTACTATGACACTGAAAGGCAGTCAACTCTCACCCCAAATAATCGAAAAATGGAAACTTCTGCCGTTGTGCGTGATGCTCCGCATAATCAATGGAGTAGGGAAAACAAGCCAGTGAGCCACAGCTGGAAAAAAAGGCCGTCGCCGGCTCAACTGAAGCCAATCGGCTGGAAACTGAGCCGTAAAAGTCTATCTAACTAACTCACCCCAAGTACAATTTTTGTAGTAGACTCAATTGACACAACTCTTTGATTGACAGCAAGTTCAAAGAATGCAGAGAACTATATGTAGCCCATAATACACAGCATGCATTGTACTGAGAGTGTTTTGATCACCCTGGGGCAATAAGCTGAGATTGTGTCTAGATGGAGATGGTTTTAGACAGTTGTGGGAGTGACTTAACGGCATATTTTCAGCATCCCAAACAGTTCCAATTCTCCCAACCTACTTACTTCTAGCCTCTCCCACATTTATCTAAAACTCATCTTTATCCAGACACAATCCTAGTTTATTGCTTCATCGCTTGTCCCAGTAGCCAAACAAGTCCACAATGTGTAATTAAGACACTCTCAGTGCCCATGCTGTGTAATTTAGCTATGATGCATTGTTTGAATGTGATGCCAATCAAAGAGCTGTACCGATTGAGAGTTTTGATATATGTATACTGAAACTGTAGTTTAGGGTGACGAATGACTGGGTAAGGAGGATTGGAACTGCTTAAGGTGAAAGGATTAGGCCTTAAATCCTGCGTAGCAATGAAATGAAAAAAAAAAATTTAATTCGATCTAATCGAGGCCGTAGCAGGGGACAGAGACTCCGCTCGATCCCCCGGGATGTTTACATTTTCTACTGATTTAATACATCTTTACGCATTGGCCTTCCAGAAAAAAAATTATGCTCCATGGAAAAATTTTAATCCCGCTCAGTATAGTACCATTTCTGCTATGCGTATTATATCCACTAAGCGAGGTGAGATATTTCACGTTAACATTACCTTACCACTGGCGCGTAGCCAGGATCGTGTCATGGGGGGGGGGGGGTGGTGTCTTGGAGTGGCAGGGGCTCGACCTAGGGGAAAAGTCTAAGGACAGAGATAAAAAGCCGCCATTTTAGGTGTTTTTTGCATTGCAAGGTTGAATCTTGGAGGAAGTTCTGACCCCCACCCCCGTGGTTTCGCCACTGCCGTATCAGAGATATGAACTTCACAAACACTAACTATAAAACACTAATTGCTTGATCACATATACAGTGTTCCTAAAGAGCAAAAATCAAATGTGACAACAATGAATGACAAATAGACTCACTCCAATTTGAAGTAATGACATAAAAATAAGTAACTGCAATTAACTTTTTCCTTTTTTGTGATTTTCATTGAAGCAGTACGATTAGTGAAATACCCATTTTTCCTGCAAGACCTACCGGGATCGCCCCTGGCCATGGGGCCGGGGGGGGGGGGCAAGTGACAGACCCACCTGAAAAATTGTTCTTACGCTATGAAGCAATATTCACCCTGGAAACTACAGTTGCTAGGCAAAACACGTAATAACTTTCACTGTGAGAACTATATTTCTATAGGGGCGAGGTATATGCAAACATTCTTGTGTAAGAAATTACATTAAATCGACATTAGAGAATAGTTTTCTCAGGACTCCGCACCTAGCCTTCCCCATAGCTAAGAGCTTCATTTTAACATAATTTCAACAAAAGTTTCATTGTGATCAATGATGACCTAACGTTCCGTTGATCAGTAAGTTATTTGTAGGGTCCAGCAGAAACGCAAATAGAAAATCCCAAAGTTTTGGACTACACCGGAATAGTATTAACAAAACCGTGGCTAAGGACGGAATAGCTTCATGTACAATTAAAACAATTTAAAAAATAACAAAACTAACAAATTCATTTCTAAGACCGCATCCCCTTTTCCAGATATTGCGTTTAGAATGTACCAACATTACATGCAACGGACTAAGTGCCTTTAACCATCATCATATCTCACCAATTAAAATTAGCAATAGTTCCATATTCTCACAATAAGGCAATTTCATGTGACGTCACGCGACTGAATTTGCCCTGCATTGAAGGGCAAAACACGCATGCGGTAAGCGTGTTTACAGCATACGCACACGGAATTCTCATAGAACCTTCTGTGACATGTACCGTGCGTGTTACAAGTATTTTCACTGCTCGTTTTGATAAAATAGACGCTTGCCCGTCAAATGATGTCAGTAAAATTGCCTTATGTAATTAGGTGCGTTCGATTTAGCGGCTCGAGCCGGCTCAACTGGCTCATCCAGTGGTCGATCGTTCGGAAAAGTGATCTTAACGTCATCAAAACGTCACAACTTGAGCCGACCAAAACGACCAGCCCTCTGAGGTGGTCTAGTTGAGTCGGTGACGTATTTAACGTCATATTTAGTCCAGTCAAGAAACTGGTTGAGCCAGTTGAGCCGGCTCGAGCCGCCAAATCGAACGCACCGAATGTCAAAGAAGAGTTATGGAACTTGCATCATTTGAATTGTTGGAAAGTTTGGAGTAACAAATTATTCTTCTCAATTGAAACGAAAAGCTAAATTTTTATCTGAGAGTAACTCTTATTCGTTGAAAAGAGAGCAACTGTAATGCCTGCATGCATCTGTAAAATTGGTTTAACAAATACGGCAATTTTCATGTGAAACAAATGCAATATTACCCTTACAGGACAAAAGTAGTCGACACAACTTGGAGACTATCCTGTTTCACGATTGGCTGTTGAGAGTCATGTGACAACATTTTTTTCTCCTCAAATATGAAACAGAAGTAACTGTTTGGTTTACCTTGCAAATGCAATTGAAACCATAAATTATTTTGAAAGATTCTTTGAAGTTTGGGAAGATCTTGACTTTTAAATACAGTAAACCCAACCTGGGTTAGTGTAGAAGACTGTCTTGTTTTATGATTAGCACTTGAGAATCACGTGACAATATTTTATATCCCAGCTTAAAGTGTAATGGACTCGTGGGAGCAAAATAACGCCAAATGGACGATTTCAAATTAAACTGGCAAACAGAGTTTGTCTTTACAATTTTTCACAACTTCAATTTTGCAACACATTTGAACTAACAAAAACTGATCTGTGCATGATCACAGTCTAACTTCATGACTGGTAACAATGTCATGGAGGCTGTTTAGGTTTGCATCTGTGTGGAATTTTTGTTACCGACAAATATTCATCACTAATTAAAACAAAATATAGTTAAACCTAAATACTCCCTGTCAAACTCTCATTGTTCTTTTAGGTGAATAAATTTTAACGTTTTGTACTTAAGCCATGGAGTTAACTCATGAAAATGTGAGTCGTGTAATGAATTTTTATCTCAGAGGATTTTATTTCTTGCAAAGAGAGCTACCGCACTTACACATTTTAATAGTTGGTCACTCTGTGTCTGTAAATATTGGTTTTACAAATATTTGAATTTTTCTTTCAAACAAACGCAGTATTTGCCTTTAACTTAAAGGGGAAATGCAGTCATCCAGGCTTGGGTTAGTGTAGTGGACTATTCTGTTCCATAATTGTCTCTTGAGAGTCATGTGACAACATTTGATCTCCTCATCTCAAAGGTCTCATGCTCTCACCCAATCATTCTAATCTTCTTACTAAAACCCCTCCCACAACTCTCTGAAATGAGTCCTCATACCGGCCCGATCTCAGTTTATTGCTTCAGGGTGAATATGTAGAGATATACAACTGATACCCCAATGTCACTGTAAAGCATGCCGTGTAATACAAGCTTTGATACTCATTTTAGAACTAGATGTCAGTCAAACAGCTGGCCAGTTGAGACTTTCTGTGGGCTACTACAAAAATTGAAGTTTTAGGTTAGAGAATTAGCCCTGTAAGAGTGCAGTTACCTCCTGGAATGGACAATTTCAAATTAAGGGAATAAAATTCAACATTTCATACTTCAGAAATTTAAAGTTACTTACGAAAATGGGAGTCGAATGATGAAATTCTTTTTTCAAACTCTGGAATCTGTTTCCTCAAACTGTCAGACTTTAGGCTGTAAGGGTGGGTCACTCTTCAACTATTTTCAATTCATAATCCGATCCGAATTTTTCTAATTCGGACCATCGTCTTTTTTATTCAGACTTTGTTCCAATTAATGATGGCCACTTTATTGAAAACTGATCCTATTTTGCCCCAAGATAAGCTGTTCTGCTGTCATTAAAAAATAAACAGTTGAAGGGCTCATTGAGTTGATATCGATAACTTAATGAGAGTTTTGAAGGGTCACTATCACATGAAAATGATTTTAGTTAGTACAATCAGATATATAAAAGAACAGTTACGGAAAAAGTAAAAATTTTGAAATTTTTGCTGTCATATTTGAAACGGTTTTGAGCATAATTTGAAAAAAGTGTCTGGTCAGGAATTTGGGAAACTGGATACTCACTAATTAAATAGTTATTTGTATGTAGGATACAAGGATTGCCTTAGTTTGACCATTTGTCATTTGTATGTGAAGGAAACTTAACAACTTTGGGAAAATTTTTTGAATTTCATGAATCAACTAAATGAGCCGCTTTAAGCGATATTTGTTCCCAAAACTAATCTAATTTTGTACACGTGTCCGATAAACGTTGTCTGTCCATGTAACACGATACAACTTGAAAAAAACCAGTACCGGTAGTTAACATTTAATTTCCGTCTTGCCTCTAAACCAAATCATATGTTAACACAGATGGAAATTTTTAACCCATTGCTATCAGAGATGAAGGAAATGTTTGGACTAAACTAACAAAATCCGACCGTAATCCTATACAAAATCGCTGTAATAGGTGTGACGGGCGCGCTGCAGGACGAGTCAGAACAATTGGTTTGACCTTTAAGGGGTTAGTTTGGATGTCATTCGTTACGTGAGATTTAACGACAGACGAACACGAATGTGTTTTGCAGTGCCAACTAATAAAGTAGTAAAGTTTACTTACGGTTCAACTTCAATATCGGTTTCGAATAATTCAGATCAAATTCGATGCAATTCATGCGCTTTTGTCGCCTCTTAAAGGGCCAAACCTCTTACCTCAAACTACAATTTTGGTACGGGGGTACCCAAATTCTCAATTGGCTCAACTCTTTGATTGGCAGCTAATCCAAACAATGCAGAGTACCAAAGCTTATATGACACAGCATGGACGGCACTGAGAGTGTTTTGATTATATAAATTGAGTTTTTCTATAGTCACCTTGAAGCAATAAAGTATGAGATTGTATCTGGATGAGGATGAATTTCAGACAATTGTGGGAGGGGCTTCAGTAGGAAGGTTAGGAGAATTGGTACTGTTTGGGGTGAGAGAACTGGGCCTTTAAGACGCTGGGAAACCCGTGAGCCTATTTCGAGCTGATGCCGCATATTTTACAACTGAACCGCCAACAAGTGAAAGTTAAGGTTAGACTACAATGTATAATGAGCATGCCGTTTGACAATTCGGCTTCAACATTACAAGAAAATGTTGATAAGCTGTCATTCCGAAAAAGTGTGGTCTATTTACAAGAAGATTTTGGGTCCATCATGACCAGATTTGGACTTTCTGAGGAAAAATTTTTCGACCTTAAACAATGGTCGGTAAACAACAAGCAGTTAGACTACGTGCTGCTTATACCGTACCCTGTTTATTTCACATCAAATCTCGACTCGGTGACAGAGATAATTGTGCAAAGTTCAAACCTTTTATTGTTTTTTGTTCTCTGATAGATATCATCGACATGAGGACAACTGTAAAAGCAAAAGTGCAAGAAGTTCACTTTAGGTTACAGGTTTTTTCGCTATCAATCGATATAGGAACATTGAGTTCCTCTTAAATTAATCATTTCCTTACGGTAGAAAGTGAAACTTATCATGTTGTACGGTGATGAGGAAAACAATTGGTATGACGTGATTTTTGTCAGTTAAACGATGAAATTGACTGGAAATGTGCCGATATTATTATCAATCTGGATAATTTCATGAGCATTGGTATGCTTTGTTCAGCAGACGGATTAACCTCTTGGATTCGGCAGGTAGAAACAAGCAGACGTTTTGACAACTAGTCGCCGAAAGAATCTTGAAAGTTAACTTTTCAGTATGAAAAATCGATATTTTGGGGATCATTGGGTTTTAAGTGGAGAAGATTTTGAAACCTGAGGTTTTATATTAGGGACCTAGATTCAACCCAAACTTTTAAGGTTTCACGAAAGAGGCATTACAACACCATCAGTTTCCGCCTCCCCAAACAGCACACAGACTGGGTCCCTGATTCATTACATGACACAAGTAGTGATAAAGTAACTTGAAATCCCATTCCAGATGGACGTCTTACCGCGGGCCTTGTTTCTGCTGGTTTTGTGAAACGGCCGTAACATAAACGGCGTGTTCGTTAATTCGTTGCCGCATGAAATTGTGGGGGGCACTGCAGGATACAGTGACCGAACTCACGAGGCCTATAAAGTGTACTGCGTTCCTTTTTATCTCGCAGTACTTGCATGAAACACTAAGCATGACTCAAGTGTGTAACCAAACAGAACTCTGTCTCAACTCTACTACTTAGCGGCAAATTAAAATTCAAAAAATTTCACCAAAAAGGCAATTTAGATACACTTCACTGCCCTAAAAACATATATTATGCATTGACAAGAAAGAATGATTCCACGAAGTTTTCAAGTTAAGTCAAATTTTGGGACAGTTGTGGGTGCGTTTTGTTCCTCCACACGATTTGATGGATGTGCACATGTGCTTATCCCCAGGATTGATTTAGCTCTCTTATGCTGTAACCTACTACTCTTCTATGGAGGCTTTTCACATGACGTCATAATACTCTCCGGCGGCCATGTTAGAGTACACCGTAACCCATGTAACTACGTAGCAAACCATACGGAACGCGCTTGCTCGTTGAATTTGTATACACCGCGCATGTCACAGTGCACACTGTGCAGTGCGCTCGGCACAAAACCACGTGTATTTGGCATGAATGTCCTCCAGCATGGCGGTTGTGTGACGTAATTGCAAAGCCTCTATACATCTGAGGGACTCTTCCTGAGGAAATAGTTATCAAACGAATATTATTTTGAGCTATGGGAAAAACATCCTCGTCGTGAGTTGAAATGAAGAAAATAATGCAGCTTGTAATTTTTTCGACCCACCTAGATCCTGGAATTGTTTGTTAAGACAAAGTGATGTAACAGCCTACATCATTTACTCGATCTGCTAGGAGGCTAAATGTCCCCGCGTAGTTACATAACCGATATATAAAAACATAACCGATATATTAAAACCCACTCAAACGATACCGGAACTATTTCGTTATTTCTAACTCTACTTGTTATTTCAAAAACTACAAAGGGACGGTGATCATATACCTGTCGCAATTAGTTAAAAAATAATTATACAACGAACGTTCAAAACAACAAGCGGTTAATCTATAGCAAAGTGATATACAGGGTAGGGCTTCCGGTACATCCCTTCTATTTTGGGAAATTTGGAATTGCGTTTGGATTTGTAATTAATTTTTAAGTCTTCTAAGCTTTGAACAGTTGAACAGGGTGAACATTCAGTTGGCTAATGCGAAGATAGGTGTACGTAAAGTTTCGTGTTGATATTGAGTTGTGCATTTTCATAGCTTCATGGAGCTGTGAGGGGGTTGTAGGTCGCTCAGGGAGTCACAACTGGTTTGAACCTTCATTATTAAGCGAAATCTTTTTCAGGATAATACATTCCTGGGAAGGGGCACCTAATTCTGGCAAATGTATTTGAATATTTCAGTGCCCTTCAAACAATAAAAGTTAAAAAAAAACTGAAAATATTTGACACATTTTACAGAGGGAACTAATAAGGGATAGGGGTGAAGCACACCACTAGTAGGACCACTGTTCTAATTGGGAGTGAGGGCTCTTCAGCCCTCATTTCTCACTGGCGGAGCTATCATATGGTCAAGTAAAGCGACCATTCCCCCTGACGGACCACAATTGCCCACCGGCGCCCTTTTCATGTGTCTAACATCCTGTTTTAACGCCCGTTTGAGACCATTATCACCTACTCTGACCAAAATTCTTGGCTCCGCCACTGCCTCAAAGAAACTTGAACTAGGTAGATCCTAGACAAGACAGAGGGGTATCCACGTAGACACACACCTTGCGTAACTTGATAATGTCACAGTTTACTCCTTCAGCATATGATGTCACAGAGTGATAAGTAAGTCCTTTTGGGGGGGGGGGAAGCAAACCAGCACCAACAAACGTAGACATTTGGACAGTTTTCAGTTTCATAAACATCAAACTTTCAAATTATGAATTTAACTTTAGAATCTATTCTTATGTTAATGAACAAGTCAAAGTGACAGTTTCCAAATTTTTGTATTAATCGGACCGCTTTTGTAATTTTTGCGGCATTTGAATGCCGCCTTCCGAAAATCAAATAAATTGCAAATACTCCAACTCAAGTTTCAGCAGTCCATTGTTTCCACAGAGGAAGATGAGTGAAAATCATATTCCGACTTATCCTATTAGTACAAGTAATATTCAGTTCGAATTACTTTAAAAATTCCATCTCGAGTGTTATAGTAATTGTACAGGGCGATTAAAAATAATGACATCGGAACATGTAACGTTAGTAACAGGTTTTCATTATTTTTTCTCCTTTATCAAACAACCTATACTGCATCATATCAAAATGATTTTTAGTCACTATATCTACCAGTCATGCCTAGTGTGCTCACTATAAAACACTGAAACCACCTCCAGTTTCAAAATACTTGAGGCCAAAGTCTGTAACATAAGTAACGCAAGTTAGGGTGTATGTAACGTAGGTAACGCAACCTCCTCATTGAAAGAATGGATAAAATTTCCCTTTAACCACATTTTAAGTGTACATTGCAACTCTCAACACTGTGTAAAGAATTCTTAGAAGACGTTCTTGTTTCCTAGACGTTTTAAGCTAACTAAATAATAATCTAACTCCCTAATTGATTGGATAGTCTGAGAGTTTTGTGTGATCAGTCGTTGGTATATAAGGTAAGTTAGTTATATGGAGTACCATTGCCCAGTTTCCAACCTACTGGTTCAAGTCGAGCCGACCACGGCCCTTTTCCAGTTGTTGCTCACTGGCTTTTTTCCCTATTCCACTGCTTATGCTTAGCACAAGGGGCGATGTCAGTAGGTTCCGTTTTTAAAGTCTTCCGTATGATTCGAACTCCCGACCTCCCGACTTCAAGTCGGATGCTTTAACCACTTGAACACGCAGTCGTTCGGTAGACATGAGGATGTTACAAGTTTGATATGTATATGACTTCAGTGGTTTGTGACTATGTTGAAATTCGTTACTCAGTATTTGTTGTTTCTGTTAATTCTGTCTGAAATGTTGGTACTTGACTGACCGTTTTGCAACTTAACTTTGTTGTATCTGTCTGGTTAATCCCTCATGTGTTTTGACTGCAGAAGTACTTTAAGACACTGAGTAAGTGAGAGCAGAGAGCATATCATTTAACCCCGCGAAAGGTGCATGTTGAAAGTAATTAATTTAGCAGAGGCTACATAAAGAACTGATTACTTCACTTTGCATTACAGTATACCAGCAATAATACAACAGAAGCAGACCCTGTATCCTTAGTTATCTACAGGCTTTTCAGTTGTCACTTTACAATTTGACAGGACACAGACCTTAAAGGAAAGTATTGCGTTTGCTTTACAAGGAAATTTCATCCTTTTAATACCAATATTTATTCTCAAAGAGTGATAAATAATTACAATTAAGGCAGTACGGTAGCCTTCTTTTCAAGAAATAAGTTTCTCTCTGACAGAAATTCAGTTGTTTGTTGCTCAATAATAATTTGTTCACCTTAACTTTCAACATTTTCAAAAGATGCACATTCCACAACTCTTCTTGTGCATAATATTTTGAGGAGATGGAGCTATTTCTGAGGTTTATTGTTTAGACTGAATGGTTTGAAAACGACTAGAGCTAGTCACTTTTATTGCTGGAGCATTTTAAGGGCAATAAGGCAGATGAACTACAAATAAATCTCGTCAGGAAATTTAGAAGTGTTGTTCTGTACTGTCGGTGAGCCGTTTTATTACACTGTAATAAGTTATTTGGGTTCCCATTCTGTATCTAGGTTTGCCAAAAATGCAAACCTCACATAGACTTGAGGTGAGTGGTAGTGTGCAATAGTACTCACATGTATGGCAAGCGAAATGTCCAATAAATAGAAAATCCAAGTTTATCGGTCGAAAAACCAAGATTATCGGTCGAAAAACAAAGTTTATCGGTCGAAAAACCAAGTTTATCGGTCGAAAAACCAAGTTTATCGGTCAAAAAACCAAGATTATCGGTCGAAAAACCAAGATTATCGGTTGAAAAACCAAGTTTATCGGTCGAAAAACCAAGATTATCTCCATATCTTGGTCTTTCGGTCGAAAAACTTGGATTTTCAAAATAACTTGGCTTATCGGTCGAAAAACTTGGATTTTCAGTCGAAAATCCAAGTTTTTCGATCTATCTGGTATATCGAAAGATAAACTTGGTTTTTCGAAGCCGAATGTCCAATAATTAGAAAAATCAAGTTTTTCGATCGAAAAACCAAGTTTATCGGTCGAAAATCCAAGATTATCGGTCGAAAAACCAAGTTTATCGGTCGAAAAACCAAGTTTATCGGTCGAAAAACCAAGTTTATCGGTCGAAAAACCAAGTTTATCGGTCAAAAAACCAAGTTTTTCGATTGTTTCGAAAAACCCGGTTTTTCGATTACCATGGTGATTTGCAGGTTCTACTTTCTGTGACCACGACATGCGACTCCTTCAAATTGATGGGCTATGTAACAACATGCCTGCAGCTCAGTACGTACGTACGTACATATCATATTGCATAGCTAACGTTGGTAACTTCTAAAGAGGACATCGTCAAGAAACAAAAATGGAATTTAGGTTGGCCAAAATAATATTCTTGTTTGTGGTTATCAACACTGTTTCAGCACCATTACCTAACAGACAAGAAAGATCGTGAGAACCTAAAGTTGCTTCATTCCTTAGTCGACTGCCAAATCTTCGCTCATTTCAACGGTGAGTAGCGTGCCCCCATCCCGACACAAAAAAACGGAAATGGAAGGAATGGAAGAAGAGAAAAGGAAAAAGAGGAAAAGGAGGGGAAGGAAAGGAAAGAAAGGCAGAAGAAAAAGGGAAAACGGAAAAAGAAGGGGAAGGAAAGAAATGGGAAAGGAAAAAAAGAGAAAATTGAGAAAAGAAAGAAAGTGGACCAACTATAACATCAAAAGCAAGGATGATCTGCATCCGTGGAACACTGTTTTGGTCAATATATGAACATTCATTTAGAAAAATATATGAACATTCATTTAGTCGCCTAAAGTTAATATAATAATAATATCTGAGGTCCACTTTATCGGAGGAAAGACTTTCCTATCGTGCTCTCCTCATTATACAGAAAGCGACATTTCTGCGAGTATTGACTTTGATCCAGTCATCAATACATTCAGTATATGACCATCTGACGAATGGAACTTAACTATAGGACAATACAGCCCACATTTAAAGACCGTTCATGCAAGAAGACCAAGAACATAAAGCGTTTTTTTCCTTTAACGTTTAAAAAATGTTTATTTGGATGTAATATATCAGATATATTTTCATGTTGACATATGAATTGTTAAATTGTTCGTTTTACCTGAAGACACCAAGTCATGTAAGTGTTGACCATATTGCATAAAATTTGCTCGCATTTGGGATGTGAAAAGTAATCTTTTTTTAAAGTCATCCCGACTCTCTGTCAAAGGGCCTTGAGGTGAAAAGTAATCAAAATTATATTCAGATGGTGGTGTTTGAGGAGGAGAGCGGTCCACAACCCCACCATAGGTGTAGAAAGCGGGGACTGGGGGCGGTGACAACCCCCCCCCCCGTGAAAAATGAAGCAGCGGAACCATGCTTCCGCCCCTCCCGGGTAATAAATCCCCTTTTTTCATTGTTCCAAATCTCAAAAGGAGCTGCAACTAAACTGCAATGTGAGGTGCATTTGTTGTCGCACATAAATCAGTTTGGCAAACTTTTCCGAGCTCTGGAAATGACAAAATCGGATATTTAGCACATGTGACACTACATTATCAAGAGACACCGCAGCTATATTGCCATTTTTGTACACTGTCTTTCAAACAATTCCAAATTTTCTTCACTGAAAGCTCTTGGTTTTGAAATATTTTGTCTAAATAGTTCGAGAAACTTTTGAAATGTAATCGTAAAGTGCCAGTTCGTAGGCCTTAGATAACATTAGGTAGCATCAACGACTGAGTAATCGTGCAATCTAGCTTCTTCTGGAAGCAGTTTATACTTTGGTTTCGCCGAATGGCTTTTTGCCAGACAGTGGGGAGGACTTTAGAATGCAATCATTCTCAGATTTGCCACCAATATTTGAAGGAGGTACAGATTCGTCAGTAATCCCCCAATTCTTTAAACTTCCTCATGGGAAACCCAGAAAGCTTTCTGCAATACAAGCTCCATATTTACAAATGTGTTTAAGGACCCAAATTTTCGGTATGTACTTAATATAGTAGTGTTCACACCAAAGAAAAAAAATCAGAATTACTTAAAAAAATTTGTTTTTTTTTTTTTTTGAAAAGGCAAAAAATTTAGTATAAAAATGTACCTTTTGATCAATGGGGTATAATGAGTTGCATGGTCCAAAATTGTACTCTCCCCCCCCCCACTTCAATATTGCCTCCGACGCCACTGAACACAACACTTCCCTTGAGGCCCTAAGACACCCACAAACTAAAACAGTGTACATCATCTCAACAGCTCAACTAGTACAAAATCGGGAAACCTCTATGCTATTGCCCCCCCCACCCGGACAGTCAGGTCTGGTTACGCCACTGATTTTGGCCAACCTGAATTCCATTTTTGTTTCTTGATGATGTTCTTTTTAGAAGTTACGGACCTAAGCTATGCAATATGATATGTATCAATCATTTTGAAGGAGCCGCCATCTAGCATGTCGTGGTCGCAGAAACTAGTACCGGCAAATCACCATGGTAATCGAAAAACTTGGATCGAAAAACCAAGTTTTTCGAAATAATCGATAAACTTGGTTTTTCGACCGATAAACTTGGTTTTTCGACCAATAAACTTGGTTTTTCGACCTATAATCTTGGTTTTTCGACCGATAAACTTGGTTTTTCGGCCGATAATCTTGGTTTTTCGACCGATAATCTTGGTTTTTCGATACAGTTTGTCCAGTGATTCGAAAAACCAAGTTTTTCGGCCGATATTACATGTTGTTTGTTCAATAATTAGAAAAACCAAGATTATCAGTTTATCGGTCGAAAAACCAAATTTATCGGTCGAAAACCAAGTTTATTCTCCGAAAAACCTGATAAACTTGGTTTTTCGATCGAAAAACTTGGTTTTTCTAATTATTGGACATTTCGCTTGCCATACACATGCCTCAAAGTTCAAGCAAGACCTTAGTATATTAGTTTTTAGATTCTCATGCAGTTTTGTATTACATAAATTTTAATCATGCAAAGTGACTAATGTCTGATTGTTGTGGAAATTTGTGTTCTGTTGAAATCATAAATTTTGGTCTTCCTGGAGAATATGCCAGTTGCAGGTCTTTAAACCTATATCACGAGTACACCACAAAGTACTGTAAGTAACATGGCTCTTTTCAATGATCCACTAAACCAAACAGCAACTTCGTGCTCTTTGATAGGTATAGTATATCCTCACATTTTAACACATGCTATGAATTTGGTAACTGTACTAGTCTGCAGTATGGATTCTTCGGGGAAAATAAGGGAAATTTGAGACTTTTCAGGAATTTCCCGTACGGTACAAAATGTTAAAAAAAATATAACGTAAGTAACGTAAAGTAAAAATCATCACTTCTTTGGTTCCTGATCCTCCATGCAACAACTTAATACATTTGCTGTTTGCTATGAAACCAGCAAGTGCAGCTTCATACACAATGTCGCTGCTGTGGCATCTACAGTGTATGGTTCAACAAGAATACAAGTCCAAACATTTTGTGAAAAAGAGCCATGGGATTTTTGCGTAACGTAGACGTCAATTACTCCAGCCAAGGACTTCCTATATACATGGACAGAACATGTAACGTGCACGTCTTATGCGAAGATTGTCGCCACCGCCTGTGGCAAAAAAGCGCACCAAGATGCCCTCCCTGAAACTATATTTGCATGATTGACGACGACTCTGTAATATTTTTAAAAAAAACTTTAAATAAACTTGAGTGGGAAACAGTATCCTTCACCTCCAATAAATTCAGCGATACTGATCATACCTTGCATTATTTTGAAAATATTTCAACTTTCTTGCAAATGTTGATTGGGACTACTTGAACAAGTCCAAACTTTCACACACAAAACCATAGCAGACAATCTTGATACGCCTTTACTCACGCGTACGGTAGCGACAATCTGCGCTTGCTTATGCTCTGTCCATGAGCATAGGAAGTCCGTGACTCCATCAGAATGAACAAACAAGGATTTTCTTATGTTTTCTCCTGGTGACAGTAGTAGGGTTGTAAGTTTGTTATATCACATTTTAATAGAGAAAGAACTTAAAGCAAGCAGGCCTGAAGTCATGGGTTTACATTGTTGGCCAATGTTTTGTTTTTATCTCTACTATCCAACAATTTTATGCAAGTACACCTTGATATATTGATAACATAGGTGCATCCAATGGGATTTTGAAATTTTTACATGCCTCAGGGTCAAAAAACATCCCTAATCAATTCAAGGTCAAATTGGATGAAAAACAAAGAAAAACAAAACATTGGCCTACAATGCGAGTCCATGACATCACACCTGTTTGCTTCAAGTTCACTTTTTAAAGAAAATGTGTCAACTTCAATTGCTAATATCTTGAGAACCGAATATGGGAAATGAATGAAATTTTTGCCAGAGTGCTTAGAATGTGTTCCTTTTTTACATATCAAAACTAAATTTGGCTCTGGACTATTCTTTTAAATCTTATAGATTTAGTGGCAAGCTTGTGTTAAAAAAGAGCTACAATCTTGCCCTTTCATGGGCCCTGGAGGCCAAATCCTAATATGGTTCAGCATTATTTGAAGATTGGAGCAAAGTGCTTCGACAGCCTTGTACATCGGCCTTATCAGCAGAGTAAACAAATTGAACTGTGCTGTACCGTGTGGAATTACTCGTCTCATGTTAACGTCCGAACTGCATCGCATAAATAAGTTATACTGTTCATAATTGATTTATAAACGAGGAGTAATTTAAATAAAAGGACGACAAACTTTATGATAAAATAATGAAATCAGGAGTCACCGTTAAAGCGGTATAGTAGAATCGATTTATCTCCCACAAAGCCGACCAAAGGGACGGTCTTCCTGTTGAGTCAGTATTTATGTCAAGCTTGTTTTTTGAAGCTCGGCCTTGTAAAGCGAGTATATTTAATAGAATTCGCTAAGAAGGGACAGTAGTCAACAGAGAGTTGGAAGGACTCTGTCAGTATCGTACGTTCATAATATATTGTCGGTCGAATTAAGTTATTAGTTAACTCTTTGATGTTGGCTACATTTAGTTATTTTCTTTGAAAGATAGAAGAATAAATACTACAGCGTTTCCATTTTGAGAATGATTGTTGTATTATGCAGGGCTGCAGGGCTTTAAAACGTAAGTACCATTTATCTTCTTCGATAGACTGCCAGTTTGGGAGAGTATTGTAGCGGTAAAACGAACCACTGTAACGTTTTCTTTTAACGGGAGTAAACACATAGGCCTAATTTTTTTACTTTTAACTGTATATCATATTGTTAGAGCCAAGAATTTAGATGGAGTGGCTTGTATTAAGGGGATACGAGGGTGCCCCTGGTTTTAAATGTGATGTAAGATCGACGATCGTAGATGCTGAGCGGACCGTGGCGATAGCCGAGGTATGCTGCCTCAATAAAAGTATTTACGAACGGTAATTTGAAGTAAGAGAAGGTTTTTTGTGATATTTGGGGGCCTAACTCAGACTGCCGTATGCCCACACACAGGGTTGTAGACAGTGATGTAGTCGAGTCCGGAGCGGGCTTCGGCCATGATTCCGGCAATTTTTAACTTTCAAGGACTCGTATCCCAACTCAGATTCAAGTCCCTGTACTTTTTAATATGGGGAAAAGTAAATCCTATGGAGGGGTCCTTCAAATTCTGAAATCACGAGCAAGACAGGAATCTTCACGGCTGCCGTATACTATAAAAATAAAAAGAGTGAAATTAAACTCTTTAAAAGAGTGAAAGTTACAAAGTTCACTCCGTAACGAAAATTCACTCCAAGAAGAGTGAATTCCACTCCCAAAAGAGCGAAGTTTCACTCTTGATGGAGTGCCTGCAGAAACCACTCTCTCTCTTTTTAAAGAGTGGTCATGGTCAGATGGTAGGCACTCGCTCAATATTGGATTCTCATTATACTTGGAGTGAATGAACCTTCTGATGGAGGGAATCCACACTTTACTTTTGTAAAGAGTGACTAAGTTCACTCTTTGCCTTTTAGAGTGCACAACCAAGAGAGGGGGGAGAGTGAGGACCACCTTCCCCCAGGTATTATTTTCGCCTCCCTTGCAGATACTACATCATAACTGGAATGCATTTTAGTATGTTACGTCCCCTGGAAGTGGATCAGTTTCCCAAGCTAAGTTTTTCGGAGCTAGTCCCACACCACTCTTCAGAAACTTGGCTGGCTACGGGCTCCAATCTAATTCCGCTGTTGTCACAGACCAGGATTTAATTATCGTGGATTGCAGGGGAAGACACGATTTCCTATTACTAAAACACTAACCAACTATGCTGACTTTTCTCACAACTTATAATTGCAAATATGACGTAAGAAAGTGAAATTTTAGAAAATAGACCTTGTGCATATGGTCTTACAGAGCGGAAAGTACGCCCTCCTGGGCAAAACAAACCAACACCGTAAAGTGCAGGCAGCTGATTTGTCAACCATTCGAATACGCACATAGTCTGCTACAGGTGCAGGACGAATTCTTATGCGCGCTTCCACGTGTTCCATTGTTCTGCCCAAAGGATGACGTCAGTGTGTCGTCAATGCACAAGGTCTATGGTAAGAGTTAATAGAGAGAGGATGCCTATATGCGCAGGACATAAAACATTTTAATTTTTCATTTAATGACATACAGATTTGATACGATGCCTGCGTTTCCCCGTGGCTATCTCTCAGCCATGTATCATATCCTGGCGTGTATACCGAATTCCTTTCTTCAGATTTTAACATTTTATCATCACTTTGCTAGTTAATTTTTCAAAAAGACCTCCTTGATCCGAATGCGGAGCTCAAGACAAACCAATCTGACCTAAACACGCCATCTTGGGGCCGAGAACAGAAAATTCAAGATCCAATGTCCCAGTGTGTCCTAAGTCTTTTACAAAATTTCGCCAATAAAAACAAATTTGTAAAGTGAAAACTGCACTTTTCCGCTGTCATACGCGTCATCTCAACGTCCCCTGCCCAAATCACCCGATAACATTCACCGTCCTGCTTCCATACGATACATCCATGATCTTTTGCTTTGCTATACTAACGTAAGATGACAAAACGTGTCTCTTTAATTCAAATGAAAGCGAAACTCTGTGTGTAATAGGCCTGTGCAACTTGTTGTAATCCTTCCTTATATGCTGGTTGTTCATTCAATGTAAAGCGCATCTCACTGGAAATCGTATACATAGGCCATGCAAAGTTGTAGTAGACGTTCGCTATTAGCTTCGTTTACGACTTGTAACAGTTTAGTAGCCTCGATTAATACATAAAAAGTCTTGATTGCTCTAATTATGGTAATATTTTTAGTTTTTCCGAGATGGCAATTTATGACGTCATACCCATGCATTGCCTTTAGGTTTCACGGGTAACACCGTGGATTGTAGTGTACAACGACAGATGTTTCTTTGTGCAGGAGTTATGTCTATATGCCTATAGCGAAGTGAGGGGGTGGGGGCATATAGCAAGAGAGGGATTGTAGAGGACAGTGGAAAATTGGTCTTCTTCTAGCAGATCACTTAATTTTCGCCTCCTGGTAGAGCTAGCCCCCTCAGTTCAAGTGTGTTGTCTCATCTAGCGAAAGGCCTGGTATGTAGGCTAGTTATAGCCAATATTTATGGGCCCCGTTTGAAAAGTTTTCTCCCAGTAGAAGATAAAACGCTCATAATGGCCCTCATGCATGTTAAATAGCCTATGTTTACCACTATATTAGATATTCCTTCAGTACCTTGTCTGATTACGAGACTGAAGCTATTCCGCTCAGTAAATCATCAGTGAAGTAAACGACATCAACACCTGGGCCCTTCTTGCACGATATCTATTAAAGCATTAGATGCACACACCCTGTTTCGAAGTCTTAAAAGTGACGTCACGTCTTTGCATATTCCCACATCTAGTGACGCTTATGATGCTACATAACTTTGAATCATTGAAGGATCGTTAACACCAAAAGCCTAAATTTGCTGCCCTTTGCAAATGAGACGCAAATCTTGTTATCTTAGGACTAATTGAGGGAATTAAACGACGCAAAAATTTTAAAAAATACGCGCTTATTTGTATTAAGAAACTTCTGCGTCCATCCCGGAAAACCCTTTGTGTAAACGCACCCTTAACCCTTTGTGTAAACGCACCCTTAAAGGGTGCCAAAACAAAAGTCTGCTTCATGTTGTAGGTGGGACCGGAAATATTGATCCCGGGACGACTTGGAAATATTTTCGGATATTTCCATTCCCATGAAATTTCCCTCGTTCTCCTTGGGAAAAAATCCTTGCCCAACCGGCAAAACAGCAAATTTCGGTTTTGACGAGAAGATACCTTGTATGAAGTATGAAGCAGCGCCACACTACAACGAATTCAGATAGGATTCACATCCGATTTTATTTTATTTTATTTATTTTTTTGGTTGCGAAAATTTAATTGCTATACTATTTGGTGGAGTCAAACAAGAACCAGTTTTTATAGGACTATGCGTGTCCGAAAAAAAGTTTGTCTCTGTGATGTCACAAAAAGGAATCACTCAGTATTTTATTTCATTGACCTCTGATGCAAATTATATGTTACAAAAGGTGGTAAATCTTTGGCCTTTTTTAAAAAAAAAGGTGACAAAGGTTTTAATAAAATCTCACAAAAATCGTATCGGTAGCCAATCCGAATATGTTGCAGTGTAACCAGTGGCGTCTCCAAGGGGGACTCCTGAAAAATCGTGCGCCTCCCGTGTGCCCTCAACTGAGATTTGAGATTTTCAAAAAACGATATGCCTTCTTTAGTCTAGAGTGACTATGAAATTTTTTTCTTTTGACAAGAAAAGGCAGTAATTTACATACCCATTAACTGAAAATATCCCCAAAACACCTGGAAAATGCAATTTCCGGCTGTCTGAGGAGTTGCGTTTTTCCAGAATTTCTGCACGCTTCTAACATCGCCAACTAAATGTGGCGTATAGCTCAGGTAACCGTTCAAGCAGGATTAGACCAACATTTTTCCTAAAGAGGACCATATCTAACTGCCCATCAACTGCTTTCTCTTTCAAGTTCAGCTTTCCTTCTTCAAAATGTCAGCCGGATCCGCTGTTGATACAAGTTTCACTACTTTTGTTACCAATAAAATCTTACTTGAAGTTGCCCTGAAAGTAACTATTAGACCAGTGTAAAGACAATAGAATTACCCGTAAATTACGACCTTAATACCTAACAAACCCCTTAAAACCCAGAAGCTTCCGGGGGCTTCTCCCCCTGGACCCCCACCTGGCTTTCCCCTGGACCCCACCAGGGGCCCTAGGGCGGGTACCTGGACCCCGCCCGCTGAGCTTCGCGCTTCGCGCTCGGTGGCGCCTACGGCGCCATGAGTAGATTCTAGCAGTGCTCCCCTGCAAAAAATTGTTGTTCCCCCCAGTGCTCCCCTAGAATGAAAAGTCTGGTAACGCCACTGAGTGTAACCGTACCGGAGCGGAGCGAACTCTGTTTTTTCAGACTAGGGATATGGCTGGACAAGGAATATGCCTTACGACCTGCTACGTAGGCTACTTAGTGACCACGGCTTAAAGGTGGGATATACAACCTTTATGAAATGCATTGATGAATATAAATGAAGTTAGCTCGTACATGAACTGATTGAAGGAAAACTGTCTTGCTGAAATTTTAAAATGTTATCGATCAGGCTGATGTTTAGATTGTTGTTGCAATATACGGAAACAAAGTAGAGAGTATGTACAGGAAACCGTGAAACAGTTTAACAGGAACACAGGAAACGGAAACGAAAGCAAAAACCAAATAAACATAATTATAGTGAATATACATACATAAATAAATGCCTATTCGTATGATCATACCGCAGACTCAATGGAAAATCGTGGTGTCCAACAGAAAAGGGTCTATAGTTGGCCATAGGGGGACATTGTTTCCTAGAGGATTTTCATATAACCGCATAATAATTCCTGACGGCCATGTTGGAGTACATGTAACTACGTAGTAGACCGCACTCGACACGCTTGCTCAATGATTGTGCAAACACCGCACGCGCCACAGTGCAGAATGTGCAGTGTGCACGCCCACAGCCATTTGTACTTGGCATAAGTGCTCGTAATTGCAAAGAATCTAATCGAATCGCATCGAATGGCATTAAAGTCTATAACGTAATATTACATTTTCATAACATCACAAATTACTAAGCATACGATAACATTTCCTATCATTACATAACACTGCAAAACATTACATGCCATTGCGTACTTTTATACGTACTGTTGTATAACATGACATTCGGTATTATTGCATACCATAACGCAACATTACATTGAAATTGGAACTACGATCAAAGAATATAGTTTACTTTGGTCACATTTTTTTCGATTTTCAAGTGTTCTCTTAAAATGAAGGAATCATTAGTATAGGCTTACATGGCAGAGGTGAAGTTAAGATGAGTGTGTGCCTTTACAGAGTGTGTGTGACGCCATTGTGTTTAGCCACGCCCACTCTCGGGTAATAAGCAACAGTCACTCCAGTGGCGGCAACAGAATGATAAAGTAAGGAAGAAACTAAGGGAAAAGGAAAATTTTGAGGGACAAAATTTTGGGGCGCAGCGTAAAACTGAGTCCAAAGCGCCCTCTCCCGCCGGTTGGGACCCAGGGGGCAAAGTTCCACAAGCTCAGGTATTTTAGAATGTACGTGGATGGAACATTAAGTCTCAGGAGAAATGTATTATTCCCTTTTTCGGTTAGCCTAACTTCTAACTAACCTTACCTTGGGCACAAACGGGGTATAAGAACAGGGATAAAATCTTAAGAGGGCAAATGCCCTTCCCCCACTGGCCACTACGTCGGTCGGTCGTCACATGAGAAAATCACTCCGCTTGAAAAAGTGCAGAACGAACTGGCCTACCAGTGCACGAAATGGCCGATTGTTTGACGTCATTTAACCACAACGATTGTTTACTTAGTCACTGCAAATATTTACCCTGCACGAGAGCCTGGAACTGACCGTTGTTTTGTTGCAATTTTTATGCCAACCTATGCCAACCTATTTTTCTGGTTAAAAATTTGTTTCAACGTCAATTTAGCCATGAAATTCAGTTTCAGCAAATAATTTTGTATTACTGAGAAAATTACGTCATTAAGCCTTGAGCCACTCGATGTCCGCCGCAAGTGAGTTAACCGCAAAAATGTGACATCTGGAGATTTACTCCTTGAAGCTGGTGAAGGCAATTTTGTCCTTCCTTCAAGGGAGCGATTCTCTAATGAGCTGCTTTTATGCCAGCTTAGCCCTTTACCGTTGTTTGGGTCCTTTTGGGCCCATGCGGAGAGCTCGGCTGTCACCCACCTTTACTGTTTCACGCGGAGCTCGAAACTGCGAGTAGCTACCCGAAAATTCGGCCACAACAACGAGAGAGACAATAGTTTAAGGTCGCGGGGTCAATGGCCTACGGAAGCCGATGCGGGGCGGGCTGCGTCCGCTTTTCCGCCCACTCCCGAGCCGCGCAAATATGCCCCGATCGGAGTACAACGGTAAAGGGTTAATCTAAAATATCTGCACCACTCGGCTAAAGGGTTGCGTGCACACACACAGAGACAGTGGCATCAGCTTTGCAGTAAACACACTCCACAGGCTTATTTTAACGTACTACGCATCAGACTTTGCTCGGCGGTCAAGAAAAGGGGTGGACTTGTAGCGTTAGTAAGAACGCTCTGTAGTTTCCATTGTATCATAGCCATAAAATTAGACTTAACTCCATCTAAATTTCGTTTGATTGTCACAAATCGCCTAGAAAAATATTTGAAAAATAAGAAATAAACCGATAGTTTGTTTCTTGCCCCTCTACGAAAACTGATGAGACAGAGAAAACGTCTCGGAACCAATGCTTCGTAGTGAAACCGTAAAAATCATCACAGACTCACAATATACATTCACTTTCACCCTTTGCAGGCGCGTAAAATTCGAATTTTATACATGCATATTGCATTTTCCCAGTCGATGCATGGATTATCGAAAGTAAAGGAAAAAGGAGAGAATTTAAAGATGTGAAGCCTGGAAGCCAAGATAAAGGTTTCCGTAAGATGGGTGAAAACAGATAAAGATCTGGAAACATTATACTCTTTTTATGTTTTCAAATGAATAATTAAATGACTTGTGCCTTCCTGTTGTGAATCTGATGGAAATCTCAATGTAAACGATCAGATTACTGGAATATTATTCTGGCGATCTGATTTTTTATTACACTCAAAATTTGATAGGGATGGTCTGCAAATGTTTTGTTGCTTTTAAATGTAGTTTTGAAGGAGGGGGTACGGAGGGAAATTGAGCGGGATGTAATATTCCTGTATTAAACATGTACTTTACAAAGCTGGGAAATGTGATTACCTTTGACGTAAATTTGCTTGCATAGTCATATCATCAATATCAAAAAAGTTGATATCGTTAACTCAGTGGTATGGAGGACACTACCACATGACAGTGTTTACCGGCAAAATTCGTCGTTTCGCATCCAAAAGTTGAAATGAAAGCTAAACTTTTGAGTTTGTTTGTCGGACCCCGGCTTGTAACTGTTTGTGCATTATTTGTAAAAAAAGAGTGTGGTGACAAATGTTGAACAACTGAATTGAATCGTTAATGACTCACTCGTGATACATTTAATAGATGTATAGGATTATGAGAATCAATCTTGTCTGGTTAAGAGTCTGTCTCTGTAGAACCAAACCACCAAATTTCCCTATAATCTATTCAAATTATCAGACACTGCAGTAAAGTGCATAATATTCGACAATTCGAAGCGAAATTGCAATCTATATGGCATGAATAAAAAACGAGGTTTTAACATTAAAGACTCCTACAAACATTTCCATTTTGAAAAAAAAAATCTTCAACTAGGCCTTTTTTGAGGAAAATGGATTGTTGTCGTGTTTGTTGTCTGCATCCTGCAGAACGGACTACTTTGTAAAGAGGGGTTTCAACCGTATTAATATACTGTTTATATTATATTCATTTTATTATGACGTCACTGGTATCTGTTTTACGAAAACAGTTTGTTGTTACGTAATTTTGATGTGGTATATTTCAAGTATGAAATTCGACTAAATTCATAAGGCACAGGACGGTGGAAAATCCGAAGGAAAACGAGTAAACTTATTGGGGTTTCTTTTGGTTTCAGAGAGCTCTGGTTACTCTAACACCGGAGTAGGCCTATGGAAGAACAGGCTAAATATCCCTGGTCTTCGTACTGTTGCGGCGGTAAAATGTCAGAAGGGGGGAGGGGGTAAACTTAGGGCGAAGGGAAATGTAGGAGGAAAAACTTTTCGGGCGCAGTGAGAAACTGAGCCCAAATCGCCCGCTCCTGCGTTGGGCCCCAAAAGCACTGAGGTTTTAGCATATCTCTCAATGAAAAATGAAGTCTTTGGAGAGGTACATTAATTATTTTTTTTCGGTTAACATAACTCTTAACTAACCTGATTCGGGAGAAAATGGGGTGGGGCAGGGAAAAATCTGGGGGGGGGGGGAGGGTGGGGGTTAATTGCCCCTCTTGTCCCCGTAGCTCCCCTACTGCCCTCGTTACTCTGACGTAAGTAAATTGACTATAATTCGTATCACGCGCTCTGAACGTTCCGTTCGACACCTGCTTATCCTCTGTTTCGCCCTACATACCCCTTCGTAGCTAAGACTTGACAGGGTGCACATCACATAATAAGACTGTGAGAAAGGCCCAGCCAAAGAGGGGGCAGGGTGCAGCAGCTTATAAGTATACTGTGGGACAAGCCCATGAAAAGGAGGAGTCAGGAAGACTGTGAGACAGACCCATAGACAAAGAGGGGACTGGGGATACAGCAGGTTATATCGGAGTACTGTGAATCACTAGCACCTTTGCGATCAAGTATCACCTTAATTACCGGGCACGGGTCCAGACATGCAAAAAAGGGGGGCTGACCAGACAATCAAAAAAGGGGGGCTGATTTTAGAGAAAGGGTGTAAGGGAGTTGCACTGCTAATTTCCCATATGTTTTACTATGTTAATGTGGCAAAAAAAGCCGCCACCAACCATTGGATCCGCGCCTGGTCACCATAAGTCGCATAGCACCCTTTCCTGCATTCAATGTCTTCTAATGATACAACCAACCGGGATGGGCTTCGGAGTGGGAATATTTCATGGTTCTTTTCAGGCAGGTCCGTAGCCACGACGGTAAAACTTTTAGCTGAATTTCCTCGGAAAATTGCAGTTTGACATTGGCTATATACATCTTTATACATTTTGACACATCAGTACATTGTCAGACAACGGTCAGGTGTGAAAGTCGTCAATGGCGACTGAAACCATTTTCCCTGAATACTACGCGTCGAAGGCTATTTCAGTGTATGGAAATAAAAGTGGCTCCCTGGGTACTTTTTAATGTTGGATTTACGAGCACAGGAATGCCAGCTAGAAAGAAAGAAAGAAAGAAAGAAAGAAAGAAAGAAAGAAAGAAAGAAAGAAAGAAAGAAAGAAAGAAAGAAAAAAAGAAAGAAAGAAAGAAAGAAAGAAAGAAAAAAAGAAAGAAAGAAAGAAAAAAAGAAAGAAAGAAAGAAAGAGAGAAAAGAAGGAAAAAAGAAAGAAAGAAAGAAAGAAAGAAAGAAAGAAAGAAAGAAAGAAAGAAAGAAAGAAAGAAAGAAAGAAAGAAAGAAAGAAAGAAACTCATTGAAATTGTTTGCAAAAAATACCGAAATATTAATCAGTTAGAACAAAACGATAAGACGTAGGCCTATACATATGCAGTATAAATACTGTAAAATATGCAGTGCAATGAAGCTCTTATTTTGCCCCTCTTTGTAAACACCGTGACGTTAAAATTATAAACATATTTAGCTATTAAACACTACATGTTTAACCGTTAAACGTGTTTGAAGACGAAATGCTTAGGAATTCCTCAATTTTGTTTAGCCTCTAAACGTGTTTTCAATTTTGGGTAAAAAATGTTCAGAAAAACGTGTATTTCCTAAAACACACCTTGTTTAGAGTATGACTGTTTGGATTCGTGTATACGTGTAGTACGTGCACCATTTCAACATGGTGAATCATTACAAAGCCTATACCTCTTGTATGCCTTTATACGGTTCAATATGTGTACTTTGCTGCACTTGATTCTGTACGTTACACTTTCGCCTATATTTCCAGCCGTTTACAAATTTTCCCCAAGAGAACTCATTAGTTTCCTTGTGCAACTTGCTCGCGGGCTTAATCCCAATACTTTTGATATCTGTACTTTCGATAATTAGGTTCATGGCTCACGTCCGAATGTTCTGCTTTAAGTATTTCCGTATTTATCACGTTGGATTTGGCATAGCAGACAATAATGGCCCTGGACTTCATATAAAAACGTTATTGAGCGGTTAAGTCATGCATTCATGATACAACTGATAAGCTGTATATACTGGCCTATATACACAATATGACTCAGTGTGTCCGATATAACATATCACGACAACCGGAAGAATGAACAAAATTGAAATGAAAACTAGCGTAGTAGAACCATTTATTATAGTAATATGCCAACTCGATAATGCTAGCTCAAACAGTGTAGTCGGGGTAGGCCTATACCATGCAAGAGTAGATGAACCAACATCATGGCATAATCGCCACGGGAGGTGGAAGGAGAGGGAGGGTAGCAAGGTGAAGGGGGTAGGGAGGGGGTATGAGGCAGGGGAAGGGGTAGGAGGAAAGCTTAGGCAAAAACCGAAAGGAAGGGCACGAGGTAAGAAGTGCTATCGTCAGCGTTATGGAGCTTGACTAGTGTTTATCGTTCTTTTGAATAAGGGGCACAGTGGTCTGCCCTGGGCACTGTCCCCATTGGTCCTTCTAGGTTGGTCTGAATCCGTGACACACTTGACAGGAAGAGAGATAGAAGAGCTATAAGGTAGCGAATGAGGTGGGAGAGAAAGTGAGTGAGAGGATCCAGGCAATACGTACTACATAAGAACGACTAAATTACCATTGATTAGGATCTTCTGGAGTGAAAAGTTAAAAGAATTATCAGAAGGATCTGGTGTAGCCTTTAGTTCTGCTCGTTTTTCAACAGGGGGGCACGATATAATATCGTATGTGTAAAACATTCGTGTAAGCAGAGAGACAGACCAAATACACTGGAGTGTGGGCCCTGGGAGTTTTTCTGCCGCGTTGGAATTTTGCAGGCAAAGCTAGCAATGAGTTTTATTTCAAACAAAACTCTAAACCTCAAAATAACGACAACTCTAAATGCCCAATTCTCTCAGCCAAACAGTACCAATTCTCATAACTTTCATACTTAAGCCCCTTCCACAATTGTCTGAAATTCACCCTCATCCAGACACAATCTCAGTTTATATTGCTTCAGGGTGAGTATAGAAAAAATCGATGTGTATAATCATTACACTCGCAGTACAGTTCATGCTGTGTTATATAAGGTTTGGTACTCTGCATTGTTTGAGTTTGAAGTCAATCAAAAAGCTAAGCCAATTGAGAGTTTCTGTTACCCCCTACAAGAAATTAAGTTTTGGTGAGAGGAGTGGCCCTACATTATATACTTACAAGCCTACACTCTCAATAGGTGTTTAGTAATAAGAGGCTTTTCTAGGCAATTTTTGTCACCTCTTTGTAAACATGTAGGGATGCTAAGCACACGTGTGTAATCTCCAAAAGAGGAACTAAATATACAGGGTTTGGTGAAACTTTCATTCAAATCTGAGTCTGACATGTGTCTCTCGAGATATCAGTAAGTGAAGTCACTAGGTTTGTGTTCCAAGGTGAGTTTGAGGGCAGCACAGGATATATTACTTCCTCACATTAACAAGTAATGCTTTGTTTTTTTTTTTTTTGTTTGTTTGTTTGTTTTTTCAGACTGTTGCGTTGACCTTGAAGTTAATAAGGATAGGACCTCCATGTGGGGAATGCAAAGTTTTTGAAGTTCTCATGCTACTTATGCAATCACATTCTGACAATATGGTATTGCGGAGGAGAAAATTGGTTGAATACGGTAGTATAAAGAAAAACAAAAGACTGTCCATTAATTTGAGGATATGATGCCATATGTGCTTGCTCCAAGTTCACCTTTTGTTGAAAATATGACAATTTTACTTGCTCGTATCTTGAGAACCACACATGAGATTTCAATGTAAATTTCACCGAAATGCTCAGAGTAAATACTCCTCTAACATATCAAAAGTTGTTGTGACCTGAAACCCTTCTTTTAACGTTCAGAAAGAAACTTCTCCCTCGCTAATTCGTTAAAACTTCATCAATAATTGATCATACTAAGGGCTCTAGATTCAAAAACTCTGTAGGGTTGTACAAGATGAACGGAAATCACGGCTTATTGCCCTTTAGCACTCTCTCGTGTGAGCTGTCTTTGGCTTCAAAAGAATTGAGTTAATGCGAACCAACTCCCATTGAAGAGTTTAAACTTCGCTTGCCTTAGTTATTGACGACACTTAAGAATTTGGTGCTTCATTTTACAGAGGCAACGAGACCATTACAGCAAGTTGCCATATTAATACGCAATGAATATATGGTATCATCAAAGTACTTGGATATCACAGTTTAGAAGAAAAGTGAATTTTGTATTAATGACAGTTGAATGAAAATTTTTGTATATTTGTCTGGTAACAAAATTTCACACAGATGCAAGAGTAGGCAACTTAATCACGACGTTAAACCGTGATCACGGATTTTTTTGTTAGTTTCAAATCAGTGTGGTGCAGAACATTAAAAAAAATGTGTTGCAGATTAAAACTTTGAAAAAGTTGTAAAAAATACTGTGATTGGCGCTTTAAAGTATCATTTATGCTAATTAGGAGCATATAAGACTGTGCCGACCTTAATGATGCTTTACAAGTAGAAGCGTAAAGGCTGAGAGCTAGCCCGAGAGATGCCGGTAGATGTATACTTGCATAGAGCTATCATTCGGATACTAGAATATATCTTAACTAATTTAAAAATACTGCCGCATGCTATTCTTCAGCAAAAAGCTTCATATTTGCTTTAACATTTTGGGAAGTAGTGTTCAGCAACCCCACTTTTATGTATACCCATTCGCTGTATTCCCTTCAAAGCTTCTTGGGAAAGAAATTCTTATCTTCCTGATACTCCCGAGAGCAGCCTCTGATTACATGTCACACTTATAGCTTGATATGCTTAAGAGCTTAGAGCAGGAGAGCTGTTATCCAAATAACTCATCTCTGCTCAGAGTTAGATGAATTTTTGTCCGCGTACATCCCCGGCCCACCGATTTTACTTTCACGCGTTGTCCTCAGAGAACAAATTCAGTCTTACATCCCTCGCATGAACCGAGCGGTGAAAGTAGACCCCTTTGAGCCCATCTTTATCACTGATATTAACAATACCGTCACGCTGGTTAACTCCAATGGTCACGCTTTTAGTAGTGTACGTAATGCAATATTGCCCTGTGTCCGAAAACTTTCGGGCACAGTGTTTAGAGTTGCCCGCCTGGCAAACGTTTGCTGTCGCTGCACATATTTTCAAAATCTTTAGAGTGTAGACGTCGTCATACGACGGATACATGTTCGACACCTGCTTTGAAGGTAAGAATGAGTGGCACCAGTTGGCAAATGTACAAAATTAAAAGGGAGCGTGTAAGGTATTAGCATGCGGATCGCCTCTGTGGCTGCCGTTCCGGTAAGTCGCGGTCAAGAAACCTTGTTTTTCAAAAGTATGGGCAGATAAGAGCCTACATACGCCCGTTGGGCTGTGAGCTATACCGAGTGATGTTGTATGCATAAGGCTAAGCAATCCTTATTAAAAGTCACAGTTAAAACTATAAATTAAAGTAGGTGGTTTTTCTTCTTTCAAAATGAATATACATTTGTTCTTTTGTAGTGGTCAGAATAATCATGGCCTTTCGGGGCTCTTTGTCTGAGGGGATTGTGACTTTTTGCGCGATTCCAGATCTCCAACCAGGATATAATCCCTGCCCAACTGAGGCACCGAAGTCATACCGCGATTCAGCAAGGTTTTGGCCAATAGGGGGGGGGGGGGCTTCATCCTCGGCTCCTGCCCCATACAGGATGGGTTGGATTTGGATTAAGGTGTAACAGATCATATCATGGTCATGTTGAGAATAAACATCAAGAGCAGTGCTTCTCCCACAGTTGGAGGGGGGAGGGGGGGGGGGGTAAGTAAAATTACAATAAGAAGAATAATTTTTCCGGTCAAAATTTGTTTGGGTATACGTCGAAATTGGTAAAATCGGCTGTAGATGTAGGTACTCCAACAGCTAGAACTTAGCAACTGTCATACTTTAAAGGGACCGGATCATTCTCTCTGTGTCACTTCATACTTTTAAGAGGAGCAACGTTATTTGTTTCTGAAAAGACTTTTGTCGTATAGTTTGGGCTCAATTGCTAATCACTCGCACATAACCAGACTTAATCTCCGGTTAAAATGGCGGCGCGTCCCCATGGAACTTCACAACAGATTTTCGTACTTGGTGGGTCAACACTTTAGTGTTTAGTCAAAACTATAGTTCTTATAGGCAGCTAACCCGTGGAGCGGACTCTTTTTCTCTCAGTTCATCAGCTTCCAAAGTGATATGACTGAGCAAGGAATATGCTATACGTCCTGCTACGCACCTCGTTTATTGTAGAACAGAGATATTCACGCTCGGGAACTTATAACCTTACTGAAATGGATGCATCGCCAAATTGATCTGTGATATCATGCATAAACTAAAACAACCAGCTTTTCATTTCGTGTTTATTTGTTAAGTACAGTTTCTATAAGCTACTGAAGCATGCAAAAAATGTGATTTATGATTACTACTGCGGTCAAATGACGTCATCATACTCATCAATTCATACTCTTAATGATATTCAGCACTGCAAAATGGTGTCTTTATAGTTCGAGAGTTGTTTGAATAAGCCCTTTAGAATGTCTTCGAATTAGAGAGTGTGTCAACATCACCATCTTCTCATGTCTATATATCTGCAAACACCGGCCCCATATGCCGAAACAGTCGGTATTATCGAGTTGCGTAAGGCTAATTTTGTACTGCTGTTCATATAGGCAGAACATTAATTGTTATCCATGCAGGGAGAGGCTAATGTACGTATGCATGCGGCATTTTTGCCGGTATACGGTGTACGATATTTGTAGTACCGGTATACTATGATTCACGAGGATGAGCTATTACGGACTTTAAAGAGAATACCCTACTGCAATTGGTTGAAATTTTGGATAAAAATAAGATGTTCTATTTTTCGGGCATTGTATCACGAGATAGTGATGCTAACGGCCACATCGCGATATTTGCCCTCATGTTGCAATATATCGATATATTGACCCATTTCTTCTTCGAATATTACATATGAAACATACTCTAGCCGAGTCATTTGAGGGTATTTATATAAAGAACAGAACTCTAGGTACAGAACTCCGTAGATTGTACAAATATTATTCAAGCAGGAAGCTACGTGTCCTAGCCAACAAGCTTTTAGAGACGCCGGGGAGTTTCTACACTGGCTGACGGGGTGAAACTATTCATGGACCAAAAGTTTTAATCAGTGTTACCGTAAGTCAATGAGCAACCTAAAAATCAAATTTTTCGAAGGGGGCTTCTCCCCCCTCTCCCACTTCATCCCGTTGGTCACGAGCCTATGAATGGGGCCGGCTTGCCTAAGTGCACGTTATAACAGTAATTTTGAGGGGAGCGCATCATTATTAGGCTTACGGTTGTGCGTTAGAGGCCAGTTGAGCTGTATAATTGTAACAAATTCAAGAATCTGCGGTCGTAGACGTTTTCTGTCGAATTCTCCGAAAATTTCGGAGAATGTAACAGTGTGCATTCGCTTGTCTGTCATATACGCAATTTGAAACGGGAAAAGACTGCTGCAAAAGTGCAAACAGTACCCATATCCTAGTATTAAATGAAACGTCATCTTGAATAATATGCTTCGATATGACTGGATGCAAAAGGTCCACACACCCGTATCTTTCGGTCATTGAACTAACCGAGTAGTCAACGTTATACACTCCTGAAATTAATTTGCAAACGAAAAAGATGTTATTTTCATGGTAACTACGCACGTTCATTTATTCAAATGGCATTTGGATAAGAAACTATAGCGAACGAGCCTAATAAAAAACGACAATAACGCAACTTTTATTTTCGATGGGGATTTTTTACTTATTTAGACGGTTTATGTGATATTCTGTCGTGAAATCATTTGCATCGAAATTATTAAACAGCGAAAGCTAGCGAAAGTGCTTTCTTCAGAAACAGCAAGATCGAACTTTCATTTCCACAAGGGACTGTGGGATGCGTGGGGTATGTACCGTAGGTAATTTTAATTCTAACGTGAACATCAACACGTGCGTACTATATTGGGCCTTTCAAGTTCAAACACGGTTCAAGTCCTGCTCTTATGACAGGCGGGAGAGATCGCGGGCGTATTCCTACAACCCCACTTCACCTGCCGACTGGGTGGGGAGCGTGGGAAATACGAAAGGGTATACGGAACTTACACCCAACATAGGACTTTGGTGTTGAAAAATACATGAAATGGAACATGAATTGTGCAATATTTTATCTTCAACAATTCAAAGTGAAGGTCGAAAAATAACCAGCCAGTGCGCTGCAAGAGAAACAGGTGCAGATTTGACCGGGAAAAAGCTTAATTATTTAAAGAGAGATTTGAATGGATCCAGTTACGCGCGATATTACGAAGGTATAGTGGGCTTTAATACCCACCGTTTCACTGCCATCCCAAATTGCTCAATATCTTTAATAGGGTGTATTTTGATTGTGAAGATATACAGGAGGTACCCTGTATCTGATTTTATCCCCCCCCCCCCCTCACGCCGTCTTCCACACCATAACGTCCATGAAAACGTGTCTGGATCCGTTATAAACATTTAAAAGTAATTTATGGTAATTAATGTATGAAAGGGCATATTTTGGGGGGTCGGTACAATTTCCTCGAATTTTGCCTGCATTGGTTTTTAAGAAAACCACATGCTCAACTTATTATCTCAGATTTTTTTAAGTAATAATAATACCGTAATTCACGAATATCCACTTCTGTATTTTCCGATCCATAAATGCTCCTTTATCTGTGTGGTTTTTTGTGTATGTGTGTGGGTTTGTCACGGCTCTTACATGCAAGTTGTTTTCATATAATGCTATGAGTCGAGGAGTGGTATGTTATGAATAGCAGAATCCCTGCATATTACATGTACAAGTGCAAAACGAACAAGCGTCTTAATAGTTATGCCTATACCTCACCTACATATATTTTTTAACTGAAAGTTATTTTGTTAGTTGTTTATCTAAAGTAAGGAGAATTGTTGCGGGGCATATCGACATGCAAGGACGAACATGGCTTCTGTACTAAAAGTGTTTTATTAGTACACAAGTAATGTTGTGCCTGTAAATATTACAGCGTTATGCGGGTTAATGCAATAAATATGCCGAGTCATCGCATTGAATATTTTCTTCGTAGGAGGCCCCCATCCTGTTTCATTGATTGATAGGAGTGGTATGGGCGGGTTATTGTTTTATTCGTTGGAAACCAATATTGCAGCCTTAAGGCAGTTAACTCGCACCCTAAACTACATTTCTTGTAGTAGTTCACAGACTTTCACAATTGGCAAAGCCCGTTGACTGGCGTCAAGTTCAAAAAACGCAGACTACTGCAGCTCATTTTACAAAGCGTGCATTTCATTTATACTGAGATTTTTTTTTATTATACATTAGGGTCTTGCATACTCGACCTGAAGCAATGAAGTAGGATTGTATTTGAGTGAAAATGAGTGGGAGGGGCTTAAGTAAGTAGTTTACGACAATTGGAACAATGGGTGAGTGGTGAGAGTATTAAGGCTTTGAGTGATTTTGCACAACACCCTACTATAAGATTCAGAGGCGTATCCAGGACCTATATACGTTTGAATAGAGGGGCAGATTTTGATTTATCGCTGCCCCGGCCATTGGGAGGGTTAAAGGGGACGGAATCCAAGGAAAAGGGGATATTGCAAAAGTTTTGCCATTTGAAGAGCCTTGAAATGCAAATAATGCTACATTTAACAGTTTAACACATTTTGAAACATATTACAAGTTAACAGGCAAGATGGTCAATAAAGTGGTTTGCCTGTTGCGTCCCGTCTGGATTTTTCATATCCGTGTATACTCTTATCTGAGAATGCCGTGCGCAAATCCTCCTAACAGTATAGATGAAACCTTTAATTTGAAGGGAAAAATGTTCAAATATGCCCAAAAAGTTGTTGTTAAGTTGTGGAGTTGTCGGAGAGTCTCGTGTATACCCCGGCTATGAGCGATTTCTGCGTTGACGCAAAGGGTAAGCTGTTGTTTGGAGAGACTTTGTTAGAGATATTCGGTAAGTCTTGCACATATCGACTGTTCGAAGCCGCTGAAAAGATATTGTTGTAACCTTAACCAGGTTTGAGGCAAAACATGAACAAATTTGCATCTAGGGACTTAAAAGAGTCGTTTTGTTTCCCTCATCCCTTCCTATAGGTGTTACTCCTTTCACTTCAGCTCGACTACCCCATTAAACACTCCTGGCTACGAGTTAGATGTGCGTGTGGACTGTTGTCGGAGAGTCATTGTCGATGTTACAGGCCGACAGATAATGTCTTGTCACTGGTCTAATAAACCTATCAAATGTTTCTTAATGTGCTCGCGATGGATTTACTAATAACCTTGATTTGCCTTTCAGTTCCAAATCAAATTACTTCCTTTACTACGTCCTTTAATGTCGGGTGGCCGTATTCATGTATAAATATATTGTATTGCCTATGGTCACACACTTCATTGCAAGGAGATCAAAAAATGTTTCGAAGAACACTAAGCAATAAAGTAAAACGCCCCCGTCTCAAACTACCTTATGTTTCCCCGTCTGGACTGACTTCATTTAGGTCATGCACATGGTTGATAAATGTGAGCATATGAGATGAGTGTGAAATGACTCTTTCGCTTGAGATTTCTGTTTCTCTTTTTTGGGGAGCGGAGTTGTGGGGGAGGGGGACATGTATGATTAACAGGTCCAGATTGAAACACAGTGATTTTTGTGAGAAAATGATTTAGAAATACGCACACACACAGAATACGTTTTGTCTTGTGACACCATATGGGTGTATGGTCTATATAGGTATTGTCTCTTACACGATATATCATTAAGTACACCAACAATCCATCAACGGAAACTTTGGGATTTGGGAACACAACCATCATCTTCTATGTTGAATTGGTAGTTATAAAAACTTCGCATTCTTAGTTATGCGTTTATAGACACTGTTTACGGCACATCATTTCCGTATCTATATCCGACTCAATTGTGTGGTTTAAGTGGGAACAATTTTTTTTTCTAAATGGCCATACTTGTGAGAAAGGCATTGGTAGGCCTGGAGGATACTAATATGAAGCTGTTTCTTTCTTGTAAGTAAGACTGATCTATCAGGGGCGTACATCTGGTTTGTGGATGAGGGGAGCAAAAAAATCCAAACAGACGGTCGAACTCTGGTGTCTGGGTCTGCAACATTGTACCAATACGAAAGGGAGTGTACACGTATACACACAAACAAAGAAACATGTGTACACACTCACATTGACACTCACATGTATACGCTCAAATTGACTCAAGTTGATTAAAGTCATCTGTATACCACAATGTTATATTTTATTCTGCTCGTCGGTTTTCAATATGTCTGAATAATTGGGGTGGGCGAAAAAACAAAATGTTCTCCCCAATAGTTGGGGTTTCAATTCCACAAAGATCAACTTGCCACTGTAAGCTATGGAACAACACTACACTGTTAGGAGACTAACACAACTGCGTGATCCACACAACCGTGTGATCAACTCACCAGACGTTGAGTAAATTTTCAGCCAGACCTGATATTGGTATGCACCCCATTTAGGATAAAACCAAATGAACAATACAAAAGAAACGCTTATTTACGCCCTTGGTATAACACTTATCGATAGCATACTTTGTAAGGCTCCATTTTAACGTATCATATTTCGGACAAAATATTGGCAAACCTGCATGAATTTTTAGGCAAAAGTATTCAATTTACTTTTGGAAGTTCCTACGTAATGACTATCTAAATGCGCTAGATTTGGCATCCTTCACGCTGGTTTGTGTACTTTTACAAGCGGCCAAATAGCTTAATAAAGCAGTGCGAAACCTTGATTAGCAGAAACGTACCCGCAAAATGTAATAAAAGAGTGAAAATTTAGACGAGAATTATATACGAGAAAACCCGCATATGGCGGGCAGTGACGTCATCCATGACGTATTCTACATTTCATAAAGAGACAGAATTGAAGAAAAAGAATTAATTTAGAGATTTTATGGTGCTCTGACGCCTATTTCTTGGTTTCCTTCGTAGCAGGGGTCGAATATGTGTCCCCTTTTGACGAACCTATACAGAGTGCAATGAATGTCACCAATATGGGTGCAGCACGAGTAACACACGTCCGCCAAGCGGGTAATTACACTGACTCGTCCTCCTCTCCGTTTCGGACACGGTGCACAAATGCACTATAAAATTTTACTTAGGCCTACTATTGGAGTTTTAATGACCATTGGAGTTGACCAGCGCGATGGTATTGCAAACGTAAAAATTGTTACTACGAGTACAGCCATCACGTACATATGTGAGGACTCAGATTAATACACATCCACCGGGCTAGCAAGTTTCCTAAATGAAAATCATCAGTTAGTCTACAGAAATTTAAGTAAAGGATTTTTTCTTTTAAATCATGGCGTAGTGGCAATTCAGTTATAAAACACGCCGACCTTCATCGGAACAGTCAGAACTATAGTTACCATGGCAAACTGAATTTCAACGGCAATTGTGTTTGCAAAGAAAGGGATAATTGGTACAGAAAATGGAAATGCTGTTAAGATTCTTTATGTGTTATTGATGTGTGACCATTTAGTGTTTAAACAGAATGATCTCTGTGAGCAGTAAAATATTAGATTTGAACACATGAGAATCCATTCATGCACAGCCATGGCGGTTAGTAGGCTGGTTATAAAAGACGTATTTTGCGACAAGACGGTATGTTTTGCCAATGGTATGTCCCACTTCACTACGTAGCATGACAATTTATCACATGTGAAAACATAATAGATCATTCCTTGAACAGGAGCCGCATTTACTACCAGCTGCAGATTGTCCTCTGAACAAAGTAGTCTCGGTCTGGAGTTAGCCGGCGGAGCGGACGAAGTCTTTTCAGGTACAATCTCAGTTTATTGCCACAGTGTGAGTTTACGAGACCCCAATGTGTAATCAAAACATTCAGTTCAGTACCTGCCGTGTAACATGAGCTTCGGTACCTTGCATTTTTTAACTTGCTGTCAATCAAAGAGCTGTGCCAATTGAGTATTTATGTGGACTTCTGCAAAAATTGTAGTTTGAAGCGAGAAGATTAGGCTTGGAAGTAATGAAGTTGAAATGAACAGAATGAAAACTGCACAGTGGTCAGTTTACTTGATGTGATATTGAAAATCAAAGAAAAATTCTACAAATATCTAATAGGAAATCGTCACACCATAACTAAATTGTTGTTAAGTGCATTGGCTACCTAAATTTCTTACAGCTTTTAGAAATAGGAGACAGGAGAATTTTATTACCATATAAACACCTGTTCAGCCTAAAGCACGCCAGGATGTATAGCGGCGGCAATGCAAACACTCTGACTGCCTTAGGCAATCTTTTATTGCTTCACAAAATGCATCATTTAAGTAAACTTATTCTCTTAGGGGGAAAAAGTTTGTGAGCTATTTTCAATCTTTGCTGAGGTTGTTTTATCCATTTCATTTAAACAAGTTTAGGGTAAGTACAAAATATTGCATCCAATACGTCTTTTTTATGACCAGAAATGACGTCACTTAAACCAGTTCAATAGCTCAATCACTTAAGCATCTTTACCATCAGGGAACTTGCTATTTGACACAAATTACTTAAATAGTTTAACCTAGATTTTGGAATCTTTTCTTTCCAAGATTTTATTTAAACACACTTTGTGTGTGTGTGCTAGTTTGAAATTCACAATTTGGAAAAATTTCTGATCATTCCATGATCTAGGTCATGAAATCAGTCGGGCATGTCATGGGCCCGATATACACGAATCCGGACAGCGAGTGATGGTCTGATTTCAGTCGGCCATAACTGGGGTCCGTCAACTTTAAATCCTTCGATTTCCTTGCTTACCTCTATCATGGATGGTTGTACACGAATTTGTATCTTGAATTCTCCAATTTCACTAAATATGACTGAGGGTTTGAAATTCAAGTAAACAATAAATATAGACAATTTTAGGCTGATGGGCCTCACTAGTGGCGGCCTACAGTCCCTAAAAACAAGCGCTAATCGGATTCGTCTATACCGGTAACATAGGACGGAAGAACTATCGATAAAGTCATCGCGTCTTGCTGGTGAATGGTAAGTGATTGGAGGCGTGTAGGCCTACTGTAAAGAGTTACTAGAACTTGGATGGCATCACAAAGTGGCACCAAATCCTTTCCTATGTGGCCTAAAGATAGTCATTCCCTACCTTAAACTAGCAGTAATTTCAATTGGTACAGCTCATTGGTTGAGGTTAAACTGAAAAATGCATAGAAGCCCATATTAGATAGCATTTTCTGAAAACATACTCTTAACGCTTTGTTTATTCACCCGGGTATGCCCTTAAACAACAAACTGTTTTTTGTGACTTAATATAGAGACGTGTTATAGACAAATCCGATCAGTGTCTGTGTTTAGTGACTGTAGGGAGCCATTACTGTGCTCCATCAGCATTAAATGGGAAGTTTAAGCAAAAATTGATTTCCACATGTGAAAGAAGAACTAAATCTACTCAGTGTGATGAAATTTCCATTCAATTCAGACATATATTTCTCAAGATATTAACAAATGAAGTTACTAGATGAGTGTTCCAAATTGATATTGAGGGCAGCAGAGATTATAATACTTCCTCACATTGACACGGATTGCTTTGTTTCTCTTTGTTTTACAGACTGTTGTGATGACCTTGATGTTAATAGGAATAGGACTTCCCCATGGGGATTGCAAAGTTTGAAATGTTCTCATGTCATGAATGCAATCACATTTTGATAATATGGGACTGTTGAGGAGAAAATTGGCTGTAAAGTTTAAAGAAAAAAGACTGTTCACTAATGTGGGATATATGATGTCATATGTGCTTCCTTCAAGTTACTGTTTGTTGAATATTTGACAACTGCACTTGCTCATATCTTGAAAACCACACATCGGATTTCAATGTGAACTTCACCAAAATGATTAAAATAAGTACCTCTTATACATCAAAACTTGGTATGACCTTAAACCCTTCTTTTAAATCGTATTCATTTATTGTCTACAAGTGTTTAAAACCTCATATTCAGTGAAATTAAAGAAATCAAGACACAGAACAATGTACAACCATGTGCGATGCAGGTGGGGTGGGGAGCATGGAAATTGAAAAATTAGAAGATGATAGACCCTACTCATGACCGACTGAAATCAGACCATCACTTGCTGTTACGATTCGGCCATAGACAGTTGTGGGAATGGTTAGAAAAAAGTGGTTTGAGAGAATAAATTCGGAACTATCTGGGATTATGAATAATTGCCCTTAAATCAAATTACTTACAACTGGTTCAGTGACTTGACAGTCTCTATCATTTACTCGAGGAATTGCATTTTCAATACCCCAAATTCTGTAGAACTACTAATCGCGCTTGGCCATTTAAAAAGGAAAATGATTTTAATTATAACATGTTACATGATTAAAATTCAGTTCAGAAGAAATCCGTCGTTGCTTTGGTGGTAAATGGTACGTTGTTTTAATTATATATGTCTTAGAGAAGGAAACTGCACCAACACGTCGTAAATAATATAATCTTTTCACGAAGTAAATGTTGCCGATAAATCGTTGGTTTAATTCAAATCGTCACTGACATTGCTTCAACAAATGTTACAAGCACTTTTAAATTAATCTTTTGCACTCGGCTATAGCAAGCCTGTCGTTGAATGGTCTCTGATTTTTTGGTAACAGACTGAGAAAGCCGTTACATCATGGCATCACCTGGCCTGTATACAGTACATTACTTGTGCGGAGTTGGGGGACAGGCTGAGGGGGTTGCGATGTGAACGTCGTATGAAAGTGGAATAAGGATGTTTACAAGTTTTCAAATATATCATTTTCTTAAATGTAAAGAAAACGAGCCTAGAGTTCGGGTATATGGCTTATGTCTGACATACTGGCATACATACTGGGGTGGGGTATATAGAGATGACGACCCTTGAGACAACAAAGCTTAGCAACCCGAAGGTTCAGCTTCCATCACCCATTTTGTTTTAGAGATGGACAGGTTCTTCATCTAAGACCAATTTAGTAATTTCACATCTGAACTAACCATTTATTTGAAATAATCCAGTTTCATATAAACTGTTTAGTTGGATAGCCGCATTGATGTGAAATTGTAATTTAGGCTCCGCAAGCTTCCTTCACATTTGCAGTTGTTAAGAGTCTTATTAACTATCATTCACGCCCAAAATAATATTTCCTGTCGATGGCGAAACAAAACGTTATGACTGAGAGGCCATATTCACATTATGAAAAGTTGCAACATCTGCCTGAAAAGGCATCGTATAGTGCTGGTTAAATAAGAAGTAAGGATTTTAAATTGTGATGTATAGTTTACCTAATAAAGTTTCGGGGAAAGTGGTCCAGCGTATAAGCACAAACGCAAACACCACTTAATTAGATCTCTTACAAAACGTCTCACAAAGTCTAAGTGCTTCGTCTCTTAAGCTATTCGTCTCATCATCCTCTTTGTGGAAACACTCTCTAGTTGGTCATTAAGGGAAAAATTCAGTTTAAGCACATGTGGTGAGGTCTTAAATGTCAAACAAAAGTAGTCTCCTTATTTCTTTGTCAGATCGTAAAGGCTTAAATTTGTACAAAACTGAGATCTCCGTCTGAACAATTGAAAGATTGGTTTTGCTTAGAATTGTACTTTCGTTCTTGTTTTTGTGTTTTAGATAGCCTTCGTGAAGCTGTAATTATAAGCGTGATTTTACGGGAGTCTGCAATATTTAAACGAAATTTAAAATTGAATGGAAAACAGTATCCTACTTCTGCAATACGTGTAGTGATTTTGACCTTACCTTGCATTAATTTCGAAAAATTTGTCAAGTTTTGTTCAAAATCTTTCGATATCAACTACTTGAGCATGTCCCAAATTTCACACACAAAACAATAGAAAGTCCGTGTGAGCCACGTATGAATTGTGACAGAGCGTTTTATTTAAATGATGACCTTGGAAGTAGTTTCTCTTACAAAAGGTGAAACGTGTGAAACGCGTAGTGTACTTAAAAAATGTGGCCCTTGTTCGGGTTTGTAAGTATACCTTAGGTACATTATAGGGGAATGTGAATTCGATCTCAACAGCTGTCACTTTCCAAGCAATGCTTCAAGATTTCTCAACTGAATATATTCATGTTGAAATTTCAAAGCAAAACGGTCCTAATTTTTTACCAACTCCCACCCGCTTACTTTTGGCGATCCTACAGCTGATATGACTCTGGTCTCAGCAGAAATTTCCTAGTTCTCCTCCCTTCCCCCCATTTCTTACATTTCAATTCCTCAAATTCAGAGACTCTTCAGATCAGGGACAGAATTTGCACTGTTTCCTCTACAACTGCTCATTCGAAATAAAGCGGGCCTCTCCTGCTCTGAAAGTTAATGTAAGTCCTCTGCATGGAAGCATGAAAATTTGAGTTTCCTTACAAAAGGTCGATGAATATAGCATGTCGATACGATGATAATATGGGGTTCTAGGAAGGAAACAAAAAGTAGTATTGAGGGACAGGCACGTTCTTCCACGTAAAAATTGTCCGACTAGAAACGATTAAGAACGATCAGAGTATTCAATAGTGGCATGCTTAATACAACTTTCCCTAAAGTAAACAGAGTATTTTCCCAGAAACTTTCCGCACATTGTATAGGATAGGTCAAGTTATCTTGAAACTGATAAGGGAAATCAAGGTAAAATGTTTAGAATTTCTGAAAGAGAGTGTTCCATTCACACAGCAGGACATTGCGTTGCATTATGGGAAATCTGTAGTATAGACATACCAAGTACCATTTTAAGTTGATGGATAAGCTTGACACATGTACTTGATATATGCAGACAATAACCTTCATATTCCTTTATTGTCACAAAAATGCAAGGTCTAATCCTCTTACCCTAAACAGTTACTAACTTAAATCTCTCTCGCAACTAAGCTTTCCTCATTCACACACAATCTGAGTATTTTTCTTTAAGGTTAATATGCAAGTCCACAATGTATAATCAAGAGACTCTCAGTACATTATAGGTGTTTAATATGAACTACAGAACAACAGTACAATTCGTTTTTAAACTTGCTGTTAATCAAAGATTTGTGCAAACTGCAAATGTCTGTGGACTACTACAAAAATTGTACTGGGGTGAGAGTTGACTGCTTTTAAGTTAAGTTCAAGACACTAAGTGACAAAAAATTCCAATCGCAATAAATCGCCTTTATCACATAAGCATTTTGGAAAAGGGACACAATTTGAAGTCTGTCTGTGACAGGAATAACCTACATTTGAAAAAAGAATATCTAACGTTTTGAACAAGCTAGTTGTATGGGTCTTTGGGAATTAGTAACCATGTGGTCACAAATATTTTTTGTTTGCAATCATCTGAAATGGGCACGGAGTATTCATTTTGCCAAATGGAAATCATCCTTGTATGGTTGTCCAAAGCTTCACAATGTACAGAGGACAGATCTTGGAAAATCAAAACTTGAAACAATGACATTTTTCTCTTAGGGAGAATAAAATGAGGTTGCCTTGAAAAGGAACTTTCCTAAGCATTAAACCCTAATTTTAAAGAAACCTTACAATATCATTACCAATCAATACTGATGATTGGTATTTCATTGTAAGAGAGTCTCAATATGTTACGTCAGAGGGAGTTTGCAATTTATATTGCGCATACACGCATTAAAAATATTCCAGAACCAAGTTTGGAATAAATATACTAGAAAAGAGTAATTTTCAGCATCCTGGTAAAATTTTCATTCATTCGCTCTCTGTGATTCTCAAGATGTTAGCGATTGAAGTTGCCATTTTCTTCGAAAATGGAACTTGAAGCAAGCAGGTCTTTTGTCATAGATTTACATTGTTGACGTATGTTTTGTTTTTTATTTTCATCGCATTGTTTCAATCTTGCACTGATGACGAATGTTTTTTCGACCCAAAGATGTATAATTTTCAAAACATTTCTTCTCAGGATGCACTTAAATTGCATTAGATTGGGGGTAAAGTAGTAAAGAAAAAACAAAACATTGGCCAATAGAAAGAATCCATGCCATCACAACTGCCTGCTTCAAGTTCACTTTTGATAGAAAACTTCAATTGCCTAAATCTCAAGTAACAAACGTGAGAAATGAATGAAAATTTCATCAGGATGCGTAGAAACTTCCTGCTTATAAACATCAGGCATAAATTTAGTTCTTTTAAGAGTTAGATATGCGCGGGGGGGGGGGGGCAGTAGAACCACTAAACCATTGAAAAGACGATGGCAGAATATAAATAAAGTGACGTGAATCTCAATATGTCACCGCTAGTTCGAGACTTAAGAGTTGTTTTACGGAACTTTGTAACAGCTCCTTGGAACAGCATTCCACACAGGGTAGTCTTGGTCAAGACGTTAGTAAATTTTCCACTTCTCAGATTTTACAGAATGAGGGCGCTTGCCATTTTGACCGTAAGTTTCGTTCATTATGGGTTACTTACCCACGGCGAACAGTTAGAATCAGAAATTGAAATGAGAGCGGGCTGCATGTTTGAAATTTAACAATAAGTTACTGCAAGGTACAACACCATCGTCGTAACACAAGACTACAAACAGGGCAGCTCACAAGTTAATCATTTTGGACTGTATAAGAAGAAATGGAGTTATTTCGCAAGATCCTTACATATCTGAACAATACACTTCCGAATTAATGAGAACAGTAAAACTGACGAAGTAGCAATAATTATGCACCAATTCGATAGTCTTTAGAAGAAAACAGAGTACCCAGTTTTCAGGTATTCAATTGTCAGACCTACAATTTTTGTAGTAGTCTACAGAAATTCTCAATTGGCCCATGTTTCATTGACAGCAAATTCAAAGAGTGCTGTAGCTCGTATTACACATCAATTTGTGTACTGATAGTGTTCTGATTACACATTTGATATTGTACACTCACCCTGAAGTAGTAAACTGAAATCGTGTCTGCATATGTAACAACCTTAAACAATTGTGAGAGAGACGGTATGAGAGTGTTCACGGCGTGGCAAGGGTAAGCCGTAGTTGCATAATAACAGTGTGGCGTTGTACTTAGGCTTACCTTACCCCCAGGGTTTTTAAATGAACGCAAATGGGGACCCTTCCAAGAAATAAGATGGTCGCACTCAATTGCAGGTCTTCACAAATATTTTTGTCCCTGGTTCACCTTTCTAAAGAATTCAAGGCTTATTTGTCATTTAATATTAAGTCGTAAAACTATAACACCAGTACACCTACATAGGCCTATATGCAAGGTCTTTAAACCCCACAGTTACTCACTTAAAAATTGTTTACATAACAGTGTTCCAGTAAGCTACCCAGGCCTGATCAATATTTAATATATGGTCAAAGTCCCATCCTTCCGTTATTGGCTTTTCAGTAATCTAACCTTCTTTCTCCCGGCTGCAAGGGAGACCTATATTAATTTTAGTGTACATGAACTCGCAAGACGATAAGAGTTTTAATGATAAATGCCGTTAGGTACGAATTCGCGGAATGAGTTTATCCAGGTATATATGGAAGCCTTGCTTTGTACCGTGCGCTCTGAAGTTCCAACATTTATAGTTCATCGTATGAGACATGAACATTGAAAAAACGTCGCACAACAACTGAATGAACGGGGAAGTAGTAACCTGAATGGACGGTAGGTTAATTTGCAATGTCTACCGTAGATACCATAGGATAGGGTATACTCTGTCACAGAAGCGTCTATACTTGGTGGACACATTTAGAAGGGAAATTACTGTGACTTAACATGGATGGTTTTCAACAAAGCTACGTGTTTTGGTAGCCTTGCCTATTAATAATTCGCATCCCTCGCTACTTCAAAGTCTTCCCTTCATCCTGCGTAGTGTTACAGGCATACATTTTCCAAATTTAAGAGACATATATGTCAAGTCTCTGGTACCATCACATTAACGTTCTATTAAACAGTCACACCACATTCGATTAGTGTAAGTTAGATTATCCTGTTTCATATTAGGGGAACATGTGAATCACGTGACTACATACTTCTCTCTCAATTGTAAAATTTAGAAGAAGTCACTGCTTAATCTACCCTTACATTTAATATTAAATGTCCTGACACATCATGAAAATACGTGAAACAGAAGAAGGGAAAATTTGTATGGTTGAGATGTTGTTTTGGAAGAGAACTCGGGCGACTGCTTTATTCTTGAAAGTTATTAAGCTCTTCAAATTTAATTTGTTTGACAGAAATATTTGATATTCTTGAAGCCAATAGAGGGCATGCACGTAACTTCAGTGCGTTTTAATTAGAATGGATGGGAATAATCATGCGCAGCAGAAGTGTTACCAATACGCGCGCACGACAGCACCTTAACAATTGTTGTAAAATTGACGCTTCGACAGCAAAATACAAAGACGCGCAACGCAGTGACGTCGTTGCATGACCTCATTGAGTGCTTTCAGTGAGCGCTTCATCGAATTGAACTTCACAGGCCCAGCCCCTTTCTTGAGTCACTAGCCCTTGTAATATATCTGGGGTGGGACACGTAGGTGGGGTGGGCAATTCAAATCTTCTGACGGAGTTAATGTGAGACTGGTTGACTGAATGACAACTTAAGCCCCTTTCTTTGTATACAGGCGTATTTTAAACGCAACATTTTCCTTCAGAGGCATAGCTTATGTTATTTTAGATTTTTTCATACAGCGTTTTCGGGAATTTTGCTGCAAATGAACGCGTATCAAGCCGCATAGAGGCTGTTCATTTGACCTCCAAATGCTCCCGCCAGCCATAATGGAATACAGGTAACCAGTTCGGGAGAAAACCTCTTTCGGGGGAAATGATTTTTCAACCGATCGGGGGAAAATACGGCCATGGGTGGCGCCATTTTCAAATTTCTCCCTTGATGCTTTGCGATCCTACCGCGCAATTTAAACGGAAAAAACGTTCAAAACACCTGGAAAATTTAATCGTTCTTAGGAAAGATTAATTTTGGAATATTTAGAAACTTTGTTGCTAGGGGAACAAAAAAGCCGGATCATGTTTGGTAGTTTACCCTGCAAATTTTGAGATATCGAGCAATTTTGTCAGGTTCTGTGTCCTAAGCTTAAAGTATAGACTCGACACAGCCGCAATATTTGTTCATTTTTTCTGCAGAAAGTTGTTGAAGTTACTCTTGCTAGAAATTGAGCTCAGTAATACGTTCTTGAAAGTTTCTTAAGATTTCTGTTTTTGGTGGTGAACAATTACCTTGTATATGAACATATCCACATTTATAAAACAAAGCGACGACTGTGAAGAGGTACACAGTAAGTGCTCATGAATATTCATGCTGCAAATTTTCTCCCGATCGGGTGAATTCTCATTTTCACCCGAAAACGGTTATCTCCCGAACTGGTAACTACTTAGTAGACATATTTGACGCACTTGCTCGATGAATGTGTTAAAATCGTTCAACACAGTACACACACATGTGCAGTGAGTTAAGCACAACACCACGTGTAGGTGGCTTGATTGTCCTCCAGCATGGCGGATCCATTATGTAATTGCAAAGCCCCTTATGTACTGCAAAGAATCCCTGTGAGTGCACAGGGGAGTGCGTGGAAACCACACATTTACATTCCCGCAGCACGCTACCTAGACCTTGTTCGTCAGCCGATTTGTTATATTGTGGGACGCTCCTTCAAGCTATCTGAAATGCATGCGATTGAGGCACCCGTGTTTGACAGTCAGCGCCAGGATATTTAGTTCGTTTCCTTAATTGGGTACGGTACGAGCTATACAACTTCTAAGGTGTACGCTAAACAGAGCCGTTGTCGTCCTCAGAGCTGGAAAACTGCAGATTTATTTCAATTTGCAAGAGAAGACTGATGATTATTTTTAATTAACAAGCAGTCTACTTCTTAGCCTGTAGGTACATTACACTTAACAAGGCCTCCATTACTATAGATCTTCACTGAGAGTGACAGGTATAGACCTATATTCCTCCAACGTAAGAATGATCATCGTATTAGTTACATGTGGGCATTGGGTCTACGATAGCGTGACTTCGATGTTGAATTTTCAGAAGATCGTGTCTCATTAAGTCATAAAGTACATTTTCTCGCCAGCCGTGAATGAATCATAAAGAAATCACGCAAGTTGAGTTCAATGACATCCAAATAGCGGGCATAATTTTGGGCTGAAGAAGTCTCTTTAACGGCTTGTGTGAAACTAGAAGTGTTATCAAAAAATTTCTTTGAAGTCGTCAAAAAGTGAGTCTGATCACATGGGTAAAGCCAAGAACACTCTGGATATCGCCCCTTATATGCTTATATTAATTTTAGATTTTCACTTAAGTATGTTTCCATACAGTGGTAGCAGAAAATGAGTAGTATCTCAAATTGTCTACCCATGCGCAGTTACCTCTCCATACCTTCTATGGGTATGTTATGTAAGCATGAAGTGGACGAGGGTGGGGGGTGCTAATCAACGGATTAATGTTAAAGAAGAAACCCGGTTTCAACAGTTCCCATCGGCATAGCAGACTGGCAGAACAGGGGTTCGTTAAACCATAGTACCAGACTCCCCTCTTCCCTAAATGATATATCGGTGTGTACAGCCAGGTCTTTGTACATAGAAATCAAGGTAAAAGCATCATAGGTGCAAATTACATCAGCAAAAAGTGGGCGGACCAAGGAGAGATAGAGTGTTCATCCCGTTAAAAGTAGTGTGACATTTTAGTCAGTATCTTTTACAGTTCTCAAAATATACCTATTCAAAGTTTGAACGTTCCTGTGTTTGAAGCAACTTGTTTCTAATGCTAAAGAAACGATTTGGAGTGTTCAAGAGTGATGATATTTCGTTCGTTAATCCTATATTAATTATCTTTTAATTACTCATCAGTTAGCTTCTGCTGGTTTCGTAATTGATACTGATGATTTCAAGGACACAATTAAAACTTTCAAAATGAAACCATCAGGTTATGCTAATTTCTCAATTGGCCTTGAAATAAAGGTTTCAAAAACAAAAGATAACACTAGCCACATATGACATGTCCCTACTAGACATCACAAGATTTGCATTTTATGAGCTCATGTTTATGCATTATTTTGTGCAAATCAGAAACGACCCTGTAAAATGGTCAATTTTGGACGGGTTTTGATGAGATTTGCGGCAATTTTCTTGATTTTCAATGCTCTTCGCATCAAATACTCAGCTTTATCATTTTCATGTCACATGACCCTTAAGATCCATTCATGTGACATTAGAAATTTCATGACTCTAGAAATATCTTTCTTTGTTGTGAATTTGAAGAAAAAAATGCCGTTTGTGGGAACATTGTTGGTAAATAACCGCCGAAAGTCCAAATCTGGGAGAGAGCGAGGAGACGTATCCTTTTCTACCACCAGAAAATTTTTCTTATTGAATTAACTCTAACATTGTGTCTGATTTGTCGGCCTAGTAGGCATAGTGCGTGTGCTGCTAATATACCGCCGTGTCGCACACCATAGATTTAATAAAGGAAGTTTATATTTTTGTGTAATATAGGAACTCAGTACGAAACGAACGCAAATCTTAGCGCTTTCCTTGCGCGTCTAAGCATGCGAGGCATATTTTATAATATGTGAAAGGCGCGCATACTAACGTGTGCAAAAATGCAGGAGCGCGTCCAACATCATAATATGCATGGCTGGCAAGAATGTACGAGCCCGCCCTTGGGTTACCGGTGGTTTCTGCATATCATTAGTTACTGTCCGCGTTTTCGATTAACCGGCCAGTGTGTAACCAATCAGAATGCAGGATTCTAAGGAACCAGTTGGTAGAGGTGGTAGAATTTCACTTCAAATATTGGCTGATGGAAGGTTTGACAGATTGGACGGCCGGGGACATCTTAGAGGGATGTTTTTATCTTTCAGGAATATTTTAATTCAAAATGACATCATTTTTTTTTTGCAAGTGCATAATTGGTACTCCGGTTATTCATGGAGAACAAAGGGTGATAAAAGGTTTCAGCAGAACTTTGTTTTTAAATAGGTTAGTTCTTGAAAATAATTCTCAGAGAATTATTATAGAATAGTTCGTGTAGTCTATTCCGGAAAGAGAACAATAGTGATATTTCTTACACATGTATGCAATACCCCCCCCCCCCCTTTCCTGCGTCCTTTTTATCCCACCCCGATTAATCCTTACAATACGCTGCAAATAGCTTTGCGGTAACATACTATTATGTAAAGCAAGCATGAGACGTGCATGAGACTGCTACGATAATCAGGTAGTCAAGGCTAAAACAGAAGAAAGTGTGACCTTTGTAATTGATTGGCAAATAGACTGATATGTAATCTTTCAAAAGAGAGATTGCAATCGAAATACAACGATAGACGTAACAACTAAAGCTACATAATTGAACTGAATGTAAAAGGTCGAAGAAACGTTTGTACAACCAGCTAAAACGATACACGAACACGAACTAATAACATCAACATGGAATGATGACTAAGTAACGTACACCTGAACGAAACAGTGGCAAACAAGGAACGACGCAAAGACTAACGAGCGGACAAAATCACAAACGAACGAACGAACAAAATAAACGAACTGAGGAGAAACGTCTTGCCCTTTACTTCCACGCATACAGCCACTGATGACCAAATCAAATATTCAACGCCTTCTTGCCTGATTAATAAGAATAGATGAGAGTTTCCTCATCGTTTACTCCAAATCAAACAGTGCATGGTAATGACATCACTTGAATTAATCTCGGGAGCACCAACTCCTTGCTTTTAGTCACATATAGACCATGCGCAATGACGTCAGAACTGACGTGTGTACAAACTTAAGCGCATATGCCGATTAATTGACCATTCAGATGATTGCATTTGTTTTTGTTGGGTTGCTTTATAAACATAATGAATAAACGTCACCACTGACGTCATTTTGGAGGAATAACAGCGTGCACGTAGTCGCAAAGAAGGGCGTACTTCCGGTACTATATGCATCGGGTTTATTGCTTTGAACGTTTCAATCATAAATTTTAGTTAATTTTCATTATTATACTTTTCCTGATGTTACTCATTACTGTGCAATTATGTCGGTTATTAAAATGTTTATCTCTACCACAAACTGGAACCACTTTCGATCAGTAACGGTGGTATAGACCATTAACATTTCATCGGTCTTTGTAAATTTATTTAGATAAAGGAGATTTGGTAACCGTCGGAAGAGAAAACAAAGTTTGAACAGTCCATACCGCATTTATCCATGTCTTATAAATTATCTCCGTAGGCTACTGGAACGAAATAGCGATCAAATTGCTTTGTTTGTTACAAAAAGATTTTGAAGGACCAAACGGCACGTCCTCCCTTCTAAAATATTCAAAGAAACACGAAAGGAGAAAATTCTACATGTCGCCAATGTTTGCTTTCACCTACTTTCCTTTTACATCAAAACCTTTGCTTCGGTACAAACAAGTACTTAACACGACGGTTTTCGATGCTCTCAACATTTCTTTTCTCCTTTCACAGTTTTACAAAAATTCAGAAATACTCCCGAAGTTTTTTAATCCCCCAAGGGCACATGAAAAAAACAAAAACCAGAAAGAATAGACAAAGGAAGTAAGAAAAGTAACCAGAATTCAAATTTTCTGGATAAGATAGAAAGGTACGGTTTTCTTTGTGTATTTATGGCCTCGGGACCTCATGTTGAAGTTAATAAATGGATTTCTTTGACGTTGGACGAATACTTGAAAAAAAAACTTATCAAATTAGTCGATTTTGCAAGGTTTCAATTCAAAGTAACGTGAAGGTGGCAGGAACGTTATAACGTAACATCGGTGTGAATGAATAGATAGAAATGAAACTTGGCGGCAGTGCAGTTACATCTTGTCGAGGGGCAAGTCGCATCTGCGGGGGTGTTTCTGAACGCCACTTTCAAAGTGTATTTTGAAAATGTTTTGGAGATATCAGGGGGTTATCGTGGTAATATTATAAAATGACTATACAGATATAGATATTATTGGGGATACATTTTTACTGAATACGGGGAGGTAACAGGGAATAAAACGCCACGGTATGGTACTATTAACCTTTCTCGATGGCAAAAAGTGATTAGACTGGAGTGACATGTGAAAGACGGGAGAGGGCGAGACAAGCCTATCGTAGTTAGCCATTGTAGTTGTGAATCCAGTCTTTTTTGTAGAATTATCAACAATCCTCGACAAGACAAATGCAACGAAGTCGCTATAACGGAAACGAAACGCATCCATAATACCCTGGAACCTACTCGCCCCTTTCCACTGCTGTGCCTTTAACTGATTGTTACAAAATTCAAGCCAACTTTGAAAGAGGTGACTTGTCCGATTTACTTTTGTATCATTTAAATCTAGTGCCGCCAAACGTACACTTTTGACAAGCAAATGTTTCCTTTTGCGATGCACAAATTTTCGTCAAGTGACTTAAGGTATTAGTGTCATTTTTGAAATGAACCAAAATGGCATGAAAAAGTAGCTACAATCCAGGAACCAACGTTGACCTATACAGTCTGACCACCTGACCAATACACTCCAGCGATGGCATGTTCTCCTCAAAATAGGCCTGTGTTCATATGCTTTAGTAAAATTGCCGATGCTGCATTGTTTGACGTTTTAAAAATTGGGGCTAATAAAAAAGTTGAACCACAAACAAAGCGACTATCATGTGCGAACCTTCTATTTTGAAATGAAAGCTGTAGCGTTTCCCATTTGTCTTTACCTATACATTTAGGTATGAATAATTTCCGCACATCAAATGCAGTAATATATCCCATGCAGATGACCTGGCGTCTCATGAAAATGCAATAAAAACTATGCAGGATTCTGGATGACGTCACAGGAGATCATAACTTCGATCGCGATCTGATTCGATGAATCAAAATGCGAACGTTTTCGATCAAGTCGATAGCTATCGATAGTGTATCAGATAACCGAGTTTGGTAATTCGTTGCCGCATGGAATTGTGGGTTGTAGCGTCATCGGGATAGGCTTATACAAAGCGAGCTCAGCAGGGAGCCTTCAGAGTTGCCTTGTTTTCGTCAGTACCTGCATAAAACACTAAGTGGCTAACAAAGTCGAACGAAACAAGAGATTTCAGTGCAACTGCAGATGTTTTACTACAAAAAAAAATAATAATTTAGACTCAATCCACTGCACACACTTGAGCCACACTTGAGATCCCTTCTTTTGTTATGGATGTATTAAGAAAGAATGTTTTCACCAAGTTTTCATGTTAACTGAAATTTTGGAAATCGTGATGTACCATATTGGTTCGTGATTGGTTCGTGATTGGTTCGTGATTGGTTCTTTTTATCATACGATTTGGACGATGTGCGCATGTTATAGCCACCAAAACGAATTGTCGAAATGGCTTATTGGTTCACATTCGAAGTCAAGCTAAGGGTGTGTAATCAGGTCATGTAAATTCCAACTTGCATTTTTATTTCATTTTTTGTGAGGCAATAGATCGTATTTAAAATGTACTTCTGCTTCGACCAGGGCCGCATCATTGAAAATATCATGTGCCCCGTTTGTCAGTTTGTTTCTGTACGTTTTGAAAGGTGCCGTTTGCTCAATCAGTACCGTACTTGTTTCTCTTAGTTTTGGCAAATTTCCAGGTCTTTGCAAAGGCATATACGAAAATTGTAAGTTTCGAGGCAATTTTTCAGTGACGTTATTTGAAAGACATTCTTGGAAAGGATAACAGTGCTGCATAAAAAACAATTTATTTACGATGACTGACAATAAAAAATAACGAGTTCTGATCAAGACGTACCGTCGCCCACATGGATTTCCTATGCTCCGGGGAAGGCCGTATCTTTCCAAAAAGTAAAACAATTTGCCCAAAATTTCCGTAAATAATTATGACACATCTATAAATTTTAGTTAAACGGGGAAAAGGAAATAAGAAGGTATTTTAATTCAAGGTTTCTTATTTCAACGATATATTAGTTAAGCTTCATCGTCAGATTGGACAGTAGCCTGCGTAGCGCCTCTGTGGCTTTAGGCTGCCGCCTCTCAGATTTGATTTTTTCGTAGCGATGAGCTGGACGAAAAAATTCTTCCGCCCGTGGGCTACTTAAAGAGATGATTCTTTGCGTGAAATATGTTATCCTGCCCAAAAGAGTACACTTTCTAAGCATAGAGCCACCATCCAGCTGGTCCGTGTTCTCGAGAAAATTTTGAAAAATCCCTGGCCCTCAGACAGCCGGGAATTGCATTGCCTTGCCCTGTATAGTAGGATATATGCAGTCGGACAGAGCTTTCCGTTCTGCTCGAAAAATTTTATTTCTGCTGCCACCCGGCGCCCCCCCCAGGGGTTTCCACGGTCCAAACGCTTCTGTGTAAAATTTTCAGAATTATTTTGAACGTAAATCCCAGTTGACTTTTGTACTTCTAAAATATATTACGATATAATGCAAGATTATCATCCTAAACACCATTGCATAAAACAGACTTTAATAGATCTCCTACTTACAACTCCCTGTGTAGGTAAGGTAACTTTTTTACCATATTTGCAAAACATTATACCCCCTACAGGAAGACATTGTCACATTTACTGCATATACTGGGAAAACGCTGCATTCGATGGTGGTTTTGTTTTTAATTAACTCCATTATTCTCTCAAGATAGTCATGTTTGTTCACTCTGTTTGGTTAGAAAATTTTGCATGTAAGTACTTCAAACAGTTTGCCAGTTTTCCGAAGAATTTAGATAGCAGTTGAATAAAAGATTAAAATCGCAGGTTTATATTTTCAAAAGAGTTTCACCCACAGTAAAGTGGCTCTGCTGGTCGTATTGTTGTATTAGGGTATATACTGCACTATTCGTGGACCGGGAAGGGGCTTCATTTATTTTTACTGACACGCAGAGTTTACAAAATTGCTAGCTAGTTTCCTTTGATTGGTTTCATACTGTATCATTGTGACTTTGATAACGCATATCTCACTGTCACATAATTACGCTTTCTCCCTAATTGAAAAAGGGGGTCCTTTGATAGTTTTGCAAGCTGATAAGTGTATTGTCAACGCAGTCTTAGAATCATTTTATATTTTCTACAGATCGGATTGTACCCTTCGCCATTATCTTTAGGCCTCTATAGACTGCAATGCGTTTATTTCTAACAATTTGTGCCTAACTTCACTTTACCTGTTGCTGCAATGGAAGCATCTTTTTGTAGGATAGCGAAGGAAATTTCACGCCAATGGAACAATCTGCTTCTTGAATATTGACCGCGCTCTGATTCCAAAATGACAGCTTTCCGACACCTGTTGTAATTTTGAGACCAGGTCATGAAACAAAAGGTCATATATCACTTATGTATGTAACCTTAACATAATTTCTAACCCTAACCATGATTTTGAAACAAACTTCAAAAAATTACATTTTTCTCTCACCCTCGTACGAAAGAAAAATACGCGCCTCGTAGCGTGTGGGGTTTGGTCTTCAAAATTTACTGTTATGTTCTTAAAAATTATTCGTGCCAGGTGTTAAAGGAAAAATGTAGTCACCCTTATATGGATTAATGTAGAAAACTGTCTTGTTTCATGGTTGGCTTTTAACAAGACCCTGTGACCATATTTTTCTCTCCAATCGTGAATTTACTAGGAGTTTGGTTGACCTTCAATATGCAATATTGAAGTCTTAAAAAACTATGAAAGATACTTCCAAGAGACATAGGAAGAAAATTGTGAGATTTAGCTCTTGCTTCAAAATAAATTTGGGGCGAATGCTCATGCCTTAAGAACGGAACCTGCTTTAGATGCAGTACATGACATTCGAGCAGTTTATTTTTGTATAAAAACGTTAAAAAGCTTAAATTCTACGACCATCTGTTCGTATTTGAAGTACCTGACTTCTTAAAGATCTTGAAAACTTTAAAGTGATTTTCACGCTCGTGGTAAACCGACGCCAGAGGATTTGTTTGCTATGAGGCCCTTCACTTTACCTACTCTTGAAGAATATTCGTTTACACACGGACCCAAACACGCAGACTACACAGTTTATTCCAGGCACGTACGACAGGATTTCTCCTACTGCTTTATACTCATGCAAGAGGCGTTCAGGGTCTGGTGAAATGAAAACTACAAAGTTGGTTTCTAAATGAATAAATCATAATAAAAATCAGGGAATAAACGTAAATTCTCACGACAATCCATAAAAATGGACTATTTATCTGCAGATTATACGTCAGACCAGAAAACTCGAATTCTCACAACCTACCTACTTCTAACCCACTGAGCCGTAAAACTCCGGGCCAGCCGAATGGTGGCTCTATGCTTAGATCTAACATCTATAGCACTCCCACACTTCAAAAATTCATCCTTGTCCAGGCACAAACCCGTGTGTTGTTGCATTATGACATACTCCGGTGAGTGTGCAAGACCTTTGGGTGTAATTAGAACACTATCAGTGCAAACTTTGTAATATTAGCTTCTCTGTATTTTCTGGTTTCCCGATTTCCCGAATGGGAATATTACTGTAGTAGTATGGACGAATCCGATTAGCGCTTGTTTTTAGTGACTGTAGGCAGCCATTAGTGGGGTCCATCAGCCTAAAATCGTCTTTATTTATTGTTTACATGAATTTCAAATCCTCATATTTAGTGAAACTAGAGAATTTAAGATAAAAATTAGTGAATAACCATCCATTATAGAGGTAAGCAAGGAAATCGAAACATTTAAAGGTAACGGACCCCAGTTGTGGCCGACTGAAATTAGACCATTACTTGCTGTCCGGATTCGTGTATAGGAGTGACCTGGACAAAAGTGTGGGATCGTGCATTTTGGTGTTGGCGTATACCGTACCAAAGTTCATCGAGTTCCTTAACGTTGACATTGGTTTTTAAGTACTATAGACGGACCTGTACTGTTTGAAGCCAGTAGAGGGCTTTCACCGAGGTTTTCACTGGCAAAAACTAGTGTAACAACTGGCGACCCACGTGTGAGAGCTGCCCTAAGACATTTGATTTTTGCCCGACAGTGGGCGTGGCTTAAAATTGTGACGTCAAGTGAAGGCATTCTTAATCTCGTTTCATTGAAATTGGGTTTTATGACTCGAAGCCACGTGAGATCATCATTAATATGGATAACTGCATTGTTCTTCTATAAATATTGTTTGGATTTCTTTAAAAAAAAATACGAAAGTATCCCTTCTATTTGTTAGAGGGCAAAAACAGTCCCCTAATCTAATTTACAGACGAAAGCCAGATCCCACAGATTTCTTGTCATCTCAAGTATCATTTATGATAATTCAGGACTTGATGGTTGCATATTCAAGGTAAACTAAATGAGTTACCCTACTTTAATTAATCATTTAATGACTAAATTGTTGTCACATGGCATTCAAGAGACAATAATAAAACAGGGTAAATTACTATACCACCAATCCAATCGGTGACTGCATTTTCCCTTTTAGTATTGAAATTTGCTACGTTAAAGGTAAAGAGCAGTCCCCCAAACTTATTTTGAAGAAAAAGCTAAATAGCACAATTTTCGTCTTATTTCTCTTCAAAGTATCTTATTATCGTTTTTATTTTATTGTTTTATTATTGCATATTCAAGGTAAAGCAAGCAGTTATTTCTAGTACATTTCACATTTGAAGAGAAAAAACCATTATCACGTGACTCCCAACAGCCAATCATGAAACTGGACAGTCTACTACACTACTTCAGTTTGGGATGACTGCTCCTGCTCTTTAATCTTTGAGGAACAGTAACTTTTGAAGAGAAATATCCTTACCTCCTGTGAAACGAAGAATTTCTCCTCACCTTAGTAAATATGTAACTAATCCTTGAGTAGGCCGTATAAACGAACATCTAAGGGGGCGGCAGCCACATAGGCCCTAAGCAGGCTAGAACGTTGTGCCTTGGCGCACTTCCATAGTGAGTTAACTTTGTTGCTTTTAAGCCTTCGCAGAGTCCTCAATCGTGGTCGTCAGCCCTGAGGGATAGTTGCCTCTCATTTTGGAAATGCGCGCGTTGACTTAAAAATTTTTGCACAAGAATTTTTGACGGAAGTTACTTTGTCCCCCCACATTCGAGAAAAAATTGAAGCTTCTGCTGCCAGTTCATTAATAAATAGATTCCTGTGAAACGTATCGAAACTTTTCCAAACAGTAAGTTACGGAAAGTGGATTTATATCGAGTTTGAGAGCCGATTAAAAATGCCCAGAAGCCAAGAAGGGCTTAGCAGAAGAAAAACGTACGATTAGCAGCTTGGGGTAGATAACCCCATACCATTTATTTAATTACCACCTCGGGAAAAACGTTTTATAATTTATTTTCTATTTCATGAGAATTTTAATACATCGGGTAAAATCGTAGTGTGGGGTGACGATTGATAGTTATCAACTGAGCAAATCTGTTTGCATCATGAATAAATATAACCTGAATTTTGTAACATCAAAAGATGTATTCAGTATGACATTATGGCGTCCTTTGATTGCTTTATCATGTAAATTAACATTATTTTCTTAAAAAAAAAACATGTGCTTTATCTTCTCATCCCATAATAGACCTTGTGCATTGACGACACATTGACGTCATCATTGGTTGCCAAACTATGGAGCACGTGGTCCCATGCATAAAATTCCGTCTACACGTGTAGCAGACTATACGCGTATTCCACTGATTGACAAATCAGCTGTCTGTATTTGCCTGTGTTGGTTTGTTTTTCCCCCAAATAAGGGTGTACTTTTGGCTCTGTGACATCATATGCACAAGGTCTATACCAATCCTCTTAACCTACTGACTGAAGTCCCTTCCGCCAGTCCGCAACTCATTCTCATCCAGACACAATCTCAGTTTATTGCTTCAGGGTGAGTCAAAAGGGGGACCCCGCTCTGTGATCACTCTCAGTAAAAGATGCTGCATAACATGAACTGTAGTTCTCTGCACCTTTTGAACTTGCTGTCAATCGAAGCGCTGTGCCAATTGAGAATTGCTATAGGCTACTACAAAATTGTAGTTTGGATGAGAATTTACTGCCTTTAATATCAGTCACTATGAACTATGAAACTATCAGATAGACCACATGTAAAGAGATAATTTAAAGGCCCAATTCTGTCACCCTAAACATTTCCAATTCTTCTAACCTTCTTACTTAATCCCCTCACACAATTGTCTAAAATTCATCCTCATTCAGCTGTCCAGACACAATCCCAGTTTGTTGCTCCAGTGTGAGTATAAAAAGGCGCAATGTGTATAATCAGAACACCCTCAGTACAGTTCGTGTTGTGCAAAAAAGGCTTTGTTTTTCTGCATTTTTTTAATTAGTTGTCAATCAAACAGCTGAACCAATTGAGAATTTTGGTTAGCCCATACAAGAATTGTAATTTGGGTTGAGAATATGGTCCTTTAAAGAGGTCAAATGCGAAAACGTCATTAAAGAGAAAAAGCAGTCATTCCAACTTGAATTAGTGTAGTAGAATTTCCTGCTTCATGATTGGCTCTTGAGTGCCATGTGACAATATTTTACCTCCTCAACTGTGGAATTTACTATTGACACGAGATTTATTCGTATATTGACACGCGATTTTAGAAATATGAAGCAGAATTCGTAAGATTTAGCAATTGTTTTCAAAATAAGTTTGACGTTCCATTGCTTTCTTCCTAAAAGCTTTGTATCAGGCAATGAGTTATGTTATGCCATGAAAAAACTATCCAACTGCTTGAATATTTTTTCTGTCTTGAGTAATTCTAATAGATCTGTCAAACGAGGAATCTGCTCTGTATCTGGTAAGTAAAACAATTCCTTTTGGCGATTCCTCTCCAGATGCAATGATATTGTGGGCCACTAAATATATGTCTTATTGACTTACACACTAAATTAGGTACTTCCGTGACCCCTAGCTCCTTGCAGAAGTTTTAAACCGGGACATGCTACCCAGGCTCTGGTCGAAACTCACGATGTCAATCAAAAGCTGGCACTAAAATTGGTCAAGTTGCCTTAAATTTAACACAGTTTGTGTTTCACTCCATTGTCTACAAAAACCAGATAAAAATGATCGTATTTTATGAGTAACACTGTCAGAAACAAATGTTCTATAAAATTTTTATGGCACTTCTCTCAGTAAACATTTACCCAAGTACGAAGTATTGGAGTTTGGGGCCACCTTAAAAACTTGTTGCGAAATTGATGGCGGTATACACGTTTGTCGTAAGGAACAAACTCAGGAGAAGTAGTAATTTAAGAATGGCGCCACCCGTTCCAAAATTTCACCGATATCTGTTCATGAGAATAGTCAGATAGTTATCAACACAGTCCCATTCTTGTCAGTTTTCGAGATATTACGTAGTAACATTTTGCCATTGGTATTTGGTTAGCTAGTTAGACGGAGTTTTACGGCCCAGTTTCCAACCTATTGATTCAAGTCGGGCCGGCCACGACCTTCTTTTCCGGGCTCACTGGCTTGTTTTCCCTACTCAATCGCTTATGCGGAGCACCAGGCACAACGGCAGATAGGTTCCATTTTTAGAGTCATTAGTATTTGAAGACCAAATAGTCAAGACCAGAGTTTTCTCAATCATTTTTATAATTATAAAATTGTGGAAATTGCTACAAGTTTTGTCATAAGACGGCATACTCAAAAACAATATAGCTTTACTCTGAATGTGGAATATTAGGTAATGTCGCCGATGTATTTTACAGAGATAGGAGTATGTGTAACACGGAGCTACCTGTTGAACACTTAATAATCGCTAGGCTGTACGTATTGGTGAGCGAGTTGAGTGTTTCTTGCACTTAGCGGACAAAGGAGAAAAAATGGGATCCGACAGCCAAGTGATGTTGAGAAATTGGGGGGGGGGGGGGGCAGACTTAATTTGAGTAACCATTTCCATTAGAAAAAATGTAAGCAGATGAAGTGCTGTTTCTTTAATTAAACCGTCATTGTTTAGGCAGACAAAATTTATAAGGACATGCACCCCAAAAGGATAGCTGATTTCACCTTCCCTTTACTATCGGCTTAGTGTATGTTGACAAACTTTGGGGGAGCCCCTGCCCTTTGTGGAGTCCGTGCAGGGTATAAGAAGAATTTGCTCTCTTGTAGAATATTCTGCAAAACAAACATATCGATACTACAGCTGGAGAAATACGGGGGAGCTTTTGATTTCACGAAGTGGACCTAGTCCTTATGTTTCCAGCGCAACGCCGAGGAACGCTGCTCCAAGTAGTGAAATATTACGGGTAAATAAAGGATAACATCACTTGATTGAGAAGATAAAAATAAAAATTACATTTCTTCTAAACTTCTTTCTAAATGAAAAGATATCTTTATGATGTGTTTTTAAATGAACTTATAGAGACAGGCTCACGTGATACAGCACCCGTCTCCTACGCCTGTGGGGAAAATAACTTGTATTTAAAATTTTAGGCATTTGTTTTGGGTACATGCTGCTCATTCACGTAAGCACAAAGCAAAGCCCCCAATGTGGAAGGAATTGTTGATTCAACTCCCTTAACTGGTGTGTCATGATGGCTTCTATAGCTACTAAGTCCAACTAACGAAGGTCTAAATATAACTCGCCTGTCGCTTCCAAACAGAATATAACCTGATAACGGTAAAACAGACCCTCATATTTACAACCGCTATCACGATATGCTTCGGTACCGTGCCCTACGTACTCAAGGTGATTCTTGTGAGTGTCATTGAAATATTTTTTGTTTTTGTTTGATATCGTAAAAATAACCAGCAAAGTATGATGAGAAAAAAATATTCCTGATGTAAATAGTACACGAGGCATCGGTACCTTTAAAGACCCAATTCTCTCACCCCAAACAGTACCAATTCTCCCAACATTCTTACTTAATGAATCCCCTCCAACCGTTGTCTAAAATTCATCCACATCCCGGAACAATTTCAGTTTATTGCTTCAGAGCAAGTAGAAAAGTTCAATGGGTATAATAAAAACACTGTCAGTACAGTTCATGCTGTGTAATATGAGCTTTGGTACTCTGCATTGCTTGAATTAGGTGTCAATCAAAGAGCTGAGCCAATTGGGAATTTCGGTAAACCCCTACCAAAATTGTAGTTTGGGGTGAGAGGACGGGCCCTTTAAACTCTTGTCATATCATACAATCAGTGGCGGCGCCAGAATGTCAAAATTGGGGTAGAACGATCTAAGTGCAAATGAAAATGTTGGGGGAAACAATTACCAGACCCAGCTCGAAACCATCAAACTCCAAAACTTCCGCCCTTGTGGGTGGGTCCAGAGGGAGAAATTCCTGGAATTTTCGAGGTTTTAGCATAGGCTATCTCTGTATGAAAGCTCCGAAAAGTACAAACTCTCAACCGACCTAACTTAAGGGGGGAGGCAAGTAGGGTCAATGACAAAACCTGAGAGGAAATTCTCCCTCTCGCCCGCTTATGTGTCAGCCGCCACTGCATACCATTCCAGTTAAATTTGAATATGGAAGTACATTAGGCCTATAGGCCTATATGGTACGAACACAAGGACCTAATTAAATTAGGCAGATGAAGAAAACGCTTGGGAAGATTTCACTTGGCTACAAAACCACATGTTGTATTAGTTAAAGGACCAAACCTCCCACCCCAAATTACAATTTTGGTACGGGGGTACCGCAATTCTCAATTGGCTCAGCTCTTTGATTGACAGCTAATTCAAACAATGCAGAGTACCAAAGCTTATGTTACACAACATGAACAGTACTGAGAGTGTTTTGATTATATAAATTGAGTGTTTCTATACTCACCTTGAAGCAATACATTAAGACTGTGTCTGGATGATGATGAATTTCAGACAATTGTGGGAGGGGCTTAAGTAAGAAGGTTAGGAGAATTGTTACTGTTTGGGGTGAGGGCACTGAGCCTTTAAGTGCATTGAACTAATCTTTTGATCATATCAATAGATGTAGGACGCACCCTTTGGCAAGATTGGCCAATAATATTCGTTCCGTACTACGGAGCGTTCAAACTTTTTGCGCATTGACACCCTTTGCCACACAACTGACCTACCATATCACAATCTCAACCCGTGCACGTGATGTTTGTTACAGGTTATGACGCACCTGTACCGTACAAATTAGGTTACTTTTTCGCAACGTTAGAAATTTTGACACACCCCAGCTAAGACGAACATGACGGTCATTTGAATCACCTCTGTCCTAGGTTCAAAAGGTGCGTCTTAGGTTTGACAAGTGCATTACGACAAATAGTACAATTTTAAACATCTCAACCTCGCCCCCACATATCATTTCAAAGCGATTACCTGCCACAGTAGTAAGATGAATGAAAGATGGTCACCATATGTTGGGTACCATCCTCGTGTCCCGCTGAGTACTTGTCTCTCCCCTAATTGACGGGCCAAAGGCAAGACCATGGAGCTATTAACACGTGTTAGTAGCTCCATGGCAAGACGTAACCTCAATATTTATTCAGTTGATCGTACGGTACTTTTTGTGTTGGTACAGCAATCATGGAATGGCACCGTCAAGGGACACCCTACCTACCCGTTATCCTCTGACCTCTGACCTGTATGTTACATAAAGGAAACGATTTCAAAAGCTGTTTCAATTCAAATTTTTAGCTGCTATGGCAGTATGGAAAGATTTCTCCTGGAGGTTAACGTTTTACCCCCAAAAGCTGTTGGCATACTTTCCAAGACATTTTCTCGAGTTTTGTCTAGAAAAAACCTTCCTGTAGAATTTCTTTACATTAGTTACATTATTTATATTACTTTTCAAATTTTGAAGCCGGTTGTTATCCCCAACCCGTTTTCGTACGCCCATGTACCAAAATTTACTGTCCAGGTGCATAAACATTTCTCAATGTAAACCCTTCCACCAAGTGAGAGCGGCAGATCTGGAGAATGCTTTGTGATTGGTGGATTCATCAGTTGAGTCTCTTCCCAGGGGTTTCGGTTCGATCCTCAGATTGAGTAATACCAAAGACTCTTAAAATGGAACCTACTACCGTTGTGCGTGATGCTCCGCATTAGCAATGGAGTAAGGAAAACAAGTCAGGGAGCCATAACTGGGAAAGGGCCGTGGCTGGCCGGTTCGACACAGGCTTGAACCAATGAGTTGGATACTGGGCCGTGAAATTCTATGTAGCCAACCCCAGGGTTTGCCAGAGCCCTCACCTCTCCCAACCAGCCGACTACTGAACCCCCCCCCCCCCTGAAATAAAAAAAATCTAAAGCGGCTGCTGATATTGTGCTCCACAAAATATTCATTGTCCAACTTGAATCACTGAGTCACCAGTGATTATTGTTATTTACAGACTTGTTACCTCAGTAAACCCGTTGTAAATCATTAACAAGATGTGAAAAAAAGCCCGTTAACCCGATTAAGTCAAACACTAATATACTGCTATGTACATTGTCGTAACCCGCACCTTGGTCGTAATCTAGCATTCTTAATCTCTCTTTTATCTCTCTTCTAGGTCAACAAGCCAGCGTTTCCTGTAGTAACATTATAGACATGAGCCACCTATCCGTTGATGCTAATCATGCGACGGCTAACGGGAACTCGCTACTGTTCGGTGTGGCGTCCAGTTCATTGGCAGACATTGAAGTGACAGCGGTGAGTCCACCTCTTTCGTCGTCGAAAAGCTTCCGACGAAAGCGGAGTAGTATAGTGTCTCTTGCCGTCTCGGGGGGTCGTCGACTTTCCCATCGACGCGGGTCCGCCATGCCCGTCTTGCAACACGGCGAATTTGACGTTTCTACGAAATCTCAGCAGGTTCTAGGTTTACGCAATGACGAATGGAACAGGTAGGTGTTTAGTGCATTTTACCACTTGTTCACTGTTTAACTTTATGACGTCATTTCTCACTACCAAGTTCGTCTGCCGTTAATTTTTTATTCCTTCTTAAATCAACCTGCTTTTCATTCAAAATCATTTTTGTGTTGTTGTTTATAGAAAATTTTGAAACATGACATGGTTATAGTTGCAATGAGGTTTCATAGCAAAAAATCTATAGTTGCTTGTAACTATTCTGCAATGTGTGCAGAAATAACCGTGTGCGTATCGACGGGAGAATGACAGAGCGGGGATTTTGCATTTGTGAAATAAAGTTTTATTTATAAACCTTTTGTTGCTATTTCATTTGCTTGCAAGACACATTTCGTCGTCATTGTTGTAGGCTACTTGAAGTTATATACTGGTCTGATAGGAAGGTTGTATAGCATGACTGAATTTTGGCTAAAGCTTGTTGTTTCCTAGATTGTATACGGTAACTTGATTATGGACAGTTAAAAGGGAATTCCAGTGATGACATCGAGGTGTTGCATCGTAGCGGACTTGAACTGCATATTCCTTGAACATGGTGGTGTTCGGGAACTGAAGCGCGACTGTGTAAGCAGTGTCTGCTCCGTAGGATGAATAATCCCAGCTTAGGAACTTGGGTCTTTTCCTAAGCAAAATTATGGGAAGTTGTTTTAAATGTTTTCCATGAATCCCTTTTTTTTTTATATTACAAATACCATTACCTCCACATTTGTACCGGTAGTAGAGTCCGTATTCTTACATGGAAAGACATTTTACATACAGTGCAAAATTCGAAATTTTGCCCAGGAAATATAATAGGCTAGAAGTAGGCTCATAAATCGACAAAATTGATCAAACTTCGACAAGTATGGGTTCGAATTTCTTTTCTATCGGCCCAACCACTCCTCAAAGGCTAATTATACATGTTTTCATCATGGTAAGGGGTTATTACCTGGGGCAGAGCTTGATGTCTGCTGGCTTATTCCCCCAACAGCTTTAACTCTTATCTGCTCCTAGGCTTTGTTAACACGCTCAAATTCTAAACATGTTTAGCAATTAAACACAAAACGTGTAGCAATTAAACGTGTTTAGAAGCGAAATGTTAAGGAAATGAACACGTGTATTTAGCAACTAAACATGTTTTCATATCGGGGCAAAAAAGTGTTTAGAAAAACGTATAATTCCTTGACACCTTTTGTAGAGTTTGATGCACAAGCCCGTAGCTTAAGTGGGATCCCTAATTTTTTGCGCCGCCGAAATATGGAGTTTTGGGTTTGTCAATGACTAATCACATTTTACACCCCAGTCCCCCCCCCCTCCCTAAAAACAAAAGCTGGAAATTTCTCGCCCCCTTCAGAACTACAGTACTTATTACAGCTTAATACACGCTTTCAGAATTATGCGTCATACCTTCGCCCGCATCAACCTCTCCGGGTAGTATAAGAGTGCCCTTTCAAGAATGCCCTTTCAAGTGCCCGTTTACATCCTACCAGACGGATACAGTGAAACTTACCAAAGACTTTAAAAGACGGAACTTACTGCCGTTATGCTTAGCGTACATTTTATTATGACTGCATACGTAACTGCTTTGGGTTTTCTTTTTTCGAATGAACAACTTGATTACAGGCTGAGTGTTTCCGGTATCTTATATAGGCCTATTTCATGAATGACTTCTTGTAATTATGATACATTTTTTACCGAATTGTTAGATTTATGAATAAAATTACCCCTAATTTCACCTATATGTATTCAAAGTTTATATTTGCAAAGTATTAGGAACTATACTTGAAAGTTATAAAAAATGGAATTTGAGAGACTTGCCGATGTTTTAAAATAAATTTGACGCGACTTCAGACTTTTTAATTCGATCGGCAAGACTGAAGTTAAAAAATACCCTCGATCAAGTGCAAAAAAATTAGGCTTTTAGAACTACTTAATCTCGTGTTTCGATAGGCCTATCCTTTGTTGCCAGCTAGTTACATTTCTAGGCTCCTATTACTATTAGCTGACTGGTAAATAAAACGAGTGCATCGTTAAAGGGCTCCACTCACCCCAAACTGCAGTTTTTGAAGTACAGTAGCCTACAGAAATTCTCAACTGGCGTAGCTCTCTGATTGACAGCAAGTTAAAAAAAAAAAGCAGAGATACCAAAGCTCATATTACACAGCATGTACTGAATTGAGCGTATTTTGATTAAACATTGGGCCTTGTATGCTCACCCTGAGGCAATAAACTGAGATTGTTTCATGGTGAAGACGAATTTAAATTATGTTGTTGGAGGGGCTTTAGTAAGTTGGTAAGCAGAATTTGGGTATTTTGCGGTGAGAAAATTAGCCCTTTAATTGTAGTAACCCTTTTGCAAGAAAACAGTCAAACAGGGAGCTCCACCAGCTCCGCGAGTGAAAAAGTGGGTCTTACCAGCTGACCAGGGAGGCTGCTCTGTTGCCAGCTCCCTCGGTTTACCGTATAATGCATACAAATAATCTTAACAAACGCGTTGGAACCGTCACGTTTTTAGGAATTAAGTGTTTTCACGAGTTTTCAGGAATGACCTTTGCATGAACTGGATTGCGATCCTCTCGACAAGTTTGAGCCAAACACGTAGGAATGGGCCATACTACCAAGTCTGAGGAAGTGGGGGGGGGGGGGGTGAAAAGTCAACACTGGGGACCGAGGACTGCGGTGTTGGCAAGCTACCGTCGGCAAGCTACCGTCGTATTTTAAATAGGTTCATATCTGTATTATCTTAGCTGTCAATTTAAATGCAGGGCCGTACAGGCGCGTATCCAGGATTGTGTCATGGGGGGGGGGGTGGTGTAATGGGGGGTTGGGGACACGACATGTGAGAAAAGTCTAAGTATAGGCAGAAAAAACTGCTATTTTCAGGCGTTTTTTGCATTGCAAGATTGGGTCAGGGGAGGGGGGTTAAACACTAAAACCACCCCCGTGGCTACGCCACTGAGTCCGTAGCTTGAACAGAGAAGCCGAATTTGTTGTCATTTCCACCTCCAGACTCTTTTTGGTTGATGGCGTTTGAACCTTGTAGACTCACTGTCTTTGTAATTCATACCAACGTTATATGCACTATATGACTAAGTGATATGCTGAAAACACATTTACCATGCATGATTTTCAAAAACCAATCAAATTTTCGTGAAACGCAACCTTAGTGTGCAGCGCTTCAAGGGGAGAATATCCCGCACAATCCCCCATAGTCCTACCTATAAGTCGACAAAGCTTGAAGTTATAAAGGAATTGAAAATTTTACAATGGCCTGAGAGGATTTTACACCACGGCGACTTTCACAGCAGGTGATTAGTAAGACCAGAACACGAAATGGCTCTATTGTTAGTTCAGTGAATACAGCTTTATGTAGAAATTTTAATATTATAAGATAGATTTCGGTATTCGTGTAAGCATTGAGCTGAATAGAATAAGCTAGGTTTCAGTTTGTCTACTTTGTGGTTTGAACGTCACTAGTGCGTGCTCTTTTTATTTGTATGGTTCAGTATTGCCGGAAACTTTCAACAACGGTCTCTCTCAGACGGCTGTGGATATTTTTCTTTATAACTTGCTGTCTTTCAAGAAGCCTTTACCTGTTTTTGTGCCTTTTAGAAAGGAAAGATTTTTCTTTCAAATGTAGCGTACTGTTTCAAAGTTTCTCTAACAAAAGTACTACGTTTCCAAATATTAGAAGGTAAAAACCCACAAATTTTCTCTGCCCTCCCCAATCAGAAAACTTTACGTTCCAAGTGCTTTCCGATAAAAATTGCATTTGACGGCGGTTCGGGTTACTTGCCCCCAACCTTTCGAGCGTGGCAACGCCGTCGAACCAATCCTTGTGCCTCCGCAACGTGCTCGTTTTACGACCTGGGGTGATACAGTTCCATTCGAGAGTCGGTTATTAAGGTCCCTGCATAATTGGAGATAACAGAATAATGCTGTATAGTCCGAGAAGCGTAAGGTTTGTGAGAGTTAAGCTGTGCAAACTGAATTGGAAGTACCCAAGATTGAAGGTGGCGCATAGATGTCCTTTTTCCATGGGGAAGGGGAAAAGCACCCATATTTTCAGATTTTTTCTTGTGAACATTACTGTATTAGGAATGTAATTTACGGCACGCCGCGTCGAAAACTTGGGTCCTTTCAAACAAATTTTGCAGGAAATAATTTAGATTCTGGGTTTCCTGCAAGGAAATTTTAAAACGGGGGGGGGGGGGGGAGGGGGGACGTTGGAAGAACCTCCTTTCCCTGTAAGCATATATCTGACATAGCACGTCGACTGAAGATCGTTGTCATAATGTTATCTAAGGAGTGCGGATTGAGGCTTCCCGGTAATTTTCAAAAGTTTCCAGAACTTCGCTCCCTTTTTTAGACAAAATATTTCAGAATCAAGGTATATTGAAAATTTAGGGTAATAGCACTGTATGGGCTCGGAGATGTTTACCACTGTACTTATTTATGAGCTCCAACTGAAATCATTAGAGACTGCAATTAGAGGCGCGCGAGGCGCGAGGAAAATTTTGCCGGCCCTATTTAAAACAAATAATTACAAATACGGAGCTTTCATTAGAAATAATTTGGATTTTTATGAAGGAAAAGTTGGGAAAACCTCACTATAGTTGACTGGTGTCTCAAATGCAAAATTTCCAAACTTTTCACTTTTTCGAGTCAGGAGACACAATCTCCCTTGCTCCTTCCCCCTGTTTCGTTTCGTTTGTTTTATCGCATTAACATATAATCATACAAATATAGGGTATAGATACAACAAAAGAATCAAAGTACATATGAAAGCGAAAGGAAGTACAAAAAATCCCAGGGGGCTTGAGAACGTGCACTCTCTAAGAGAAAAAAAAACAACAAGCAAACTGCAGACAAACACAAAAAGCCTCTATAGTAGCGAAAAAGGAGGTTAAAAAAATATAGGAAAGGTCATAAAAGGGGAGAAATTTTCCAGCTAGGAGACCATCCCTCAACCACACCACCCCACCCCACACCACCCACCCCACCCCAGGCCCACCCTACCCATCAACAGCCGGCTGCGAAGAAGACAATGCTTAAGACACTTTAAAATGGCAAAGCGTGATATAGCTACGCCACTGGGAGGTTGAACGTTGTTTGTATCAACTTTTACAAAAGATTGTGAAAATATCAGTGAAAAAAAATGTTTGGCAAATGGTTGCATTACCAGTAGAATTCCAGTGATATAGAGACCTAAATTAGGCTTCCTATAAGGTACCGTACCACTTGATCATTACCACAAAGGTCTTATCAGCGACCAGTACTGATTCGAATGAAGTTACGGTTAATGAAGAGTTTTAACTACTACAAAAATAGCTGTCCGCAGTTATCCACTGTAAAAAAGAGGCAACTTCATTATGTGCATATATTTTTCATGTAGCGATTGTATATACCCGTACAATACACCATGACAACTGAAACATTGAAACTTATACCAGTATAATTTCGTACTGAAACCTCATCTCCAATCTCTCTAGCCGGGTAGACTACTTAATGATACGATGTCAACGTGTTTTATTAACCTGAGGTAGAGGGAGGCATTCAAATTGCTTATTAAATCTCTACGTAATTTAAACACGGTCAGCGTGTTGATCGGGACAGGGTCGGTTGGGCAATGTAACTTGAAGCATGGAAGTACTACCTCGGAGGTAGTACTTCCATGCTTGAAGCAAGCACGCGTGATGCAATGGATTCCCATTGTTGGCCAATGTTTTCATCGTATTTACAATTTTAATAACTTAACTCTGATATATTAATAACATTGGTACATCCTGAACAATAAGTTTAAAACTTTACCTGCCTTAGGGGCAAAATAGCATCCCTTATCAATTCAAGGTCAAACTGACATGATGGAAAGTAAAGAAAAGCAAAAATTTGCCAACAGTGTGAATCCATGACGTCACACCTGCTTGATTTAAGTTTCTTTTTATAGAAAATGTGTCAACTCCAGTTGCCAATATCTTAACAACGGAATTGAGCATATAAAGTTTGTTTCTCTTTGTCATACTCTGGACTACTCTGTTAACGACTGCTGCATTGTCACTGCCTCATTAACATCCTCTAAAAAGCCCCTTCCCTGACCTGGAGTAGACCATCACCCTTCCTCAAATGAAAATATTGGTATTTCCTTGGGGGTTCAAAAAGAATACAAACCCTTCACTACTTTGAAGTGACCTTTTAGCCTAGCTTGGAAGATTTAGCCTTCCAGGCTGACTGTCTAAGGAAACAATCTTCCCCCCTGAGATATTGCCTTGTGAAGTTATGACCCAAAGCAGACATTTTGTTTTCTTAGGTTACCAATGTTCCCTTCTCTTATCTGCACATTAGGCCAATAGTGTAATAATATAATCATGGCAAACAGAGACCGACTTTTATATCGACAATTTCCCCCGGTCAGATAGTTCTGCTTTAACTCAAGTCTTTTTATAGCGAACAGAGTCCTACTCTCAATTAAGAAAAAATTCTCGCAGTCACATTACTCATTTTATATTTGATGCAGTTAAAGAAAAAAAACGGGGCACAATTTTTGTGTTGAACAAATGAGACACATTTTATGAACCCATCTACCTTTTTACTGTAGACCTACTAGGTATGCCAATCAAGCTCTAGATTTTAAATTGTCTTCGTGATTTGACTCAAACCAGAGAGATTCTTATAATACAAACTGAGCTGTACAAGTTTTTATATGAGTGATTCCTTTCGAAGCAATATTTAGTCTTCTTGTTAAATATATAATTGCTACAATAGACGGTGTTTGTATACACGGGTGTTTCACCGGTTAGTGATTGTCGCACAAAACTGGGAAAGAACAGTTCGATCAAATTCAAAGACAGAATCAGTTTTACTAAACAATGACTAAGTCTGTCACACTCGACTTCACACGAACGAATAAGTACAAAAACGCGCTGAATGTCTGCTTTTCAAGTAATTTCGTTTTACGCCATTCTCGTGACACTCAAGTCCTTCAAAGTGAACTCTCAGTGACATGCAACCACTCGAAATTTACATGCCGAGTTGCCAAAATATCGAAAGCTTCGAGCTGTATCACACACCGTCCTGCTGTACAATTTTTAGAAGGCTATTCTATTCTAAATGAGTGCCACGAGGTATTCAATGTATTGTATATCTGGAGTCACAAACAAAACTTGCATGGTTTTCTTCAAGAGAAAGGGGAGAGGGAAGGTTGTAGCCATATGTGGGGGAGTTAATGGTATTTTGGTACTTTTGGTTTTAGTGCTTTTCCTACACTCTAAAATCAAAAGAGTGAACTTAGTCACTCTTTGATCGAGTGAAAAGTATTAATTCACTCCATTAGAATGATAATTCACTCCAAGAGGAGTGAAGTTCCCCTCCAAAAAGGGTGAAGTTCCCTCCAAAAGAGTGAAATTCACTAGAGGAAGAGGGAAAAATTCACTCTTCCACGAGTGCCTGCAATGATCGCTCTTTTTTTAAGAGCGATCACTGTGGGCACTCCATCAAGAGTGAAACTTCGCTCGTTTTAAGGGAATTTCACTCTTTTTGGAGTGAACTTCACTCCTCTTGGAGTGAATTATAACTCTAATGGAGTGAATTTACACTTTTCACTCGATCATACAGTGACTAAGTTCACTCTTTTGATTTTAGAGTGTAGTCTGAAATAGTAGGGGCAGGTGGCGTTTTGAGATAGGGAGGGGCAAAACGGTCGGGGTTAAACATCGACGGGGACAGCGGTGCACGGTTTTTCACTGTGGTTATTTAGGAACAGTTGTCAGTTGATGCAAAATGATTTGTAACAAGCAGACCGTGAGATTAGCAGCATATTATGAAAACAATTAAGTACCCTCCAAACAGGATAAATATTGGACAACTTAAAGGTCCAATTCGCTCACCCCAAACATTACCAATTCTCTTAACCTTCTTAGTTAAGCCCCTCCCACATTTGTCTGAAATTCATCTTCATCCAGGCACGATCTCAGTTTATTACATCTGGGTGGGTATGCAAAGCTCAATGTGTATAACCAAAACACTCTCTCAGTACAGTTCATGCTGTGTAATATAAGCTTTGGCACTCTACATTGTTTTAGTTAGCTGTCAATCAAAGAGCTGAGCCAATTGAAAATTTCGGTAAACCCATACCAGAACTGTAGATTGGGATGAGAGGATTGGCCCTTTAATCTGAATGTGGTTTTGTTGTTTGACTGCTACATCTGAAGACCGGAAGTTTGGTCTTTTGGTAGAGCATCGTCTGTCTCTCACCCCAGAGGCGTTAATCTTGCTTGTGGATTGGGGCAAAAATTTTCCAAAAGCCTTCATCCTGTCACGGAAAAGATTCATCTGAAATCACAGATAAAAACCCTCACACACTCTTATTTAAAGAGTGAAACATACTGGAAAGCATTTTATCTTTTTTGGGGGTTGCGGGCAACGTCTTCTTAGGTTTCTAGCTCATTATAAATATTGTACGAACTCTCGCTCGGTGATAAAACATTTACAAATTACACTAGAACTCCATTTATCCGAACACGCAGGGATAAAACGTTGTTCGGATAACGGAAATGTTCGGATAAGCGGGGTGTAACTGTTATTTCAAATGATTTGCGAAAAACTACTGTACTAGAATTTCTTACCACATATACTAACATTTTCTAACTAGTTGAGAACGAAACCGGAAAATTATATGCTATAACCCCCCCCCCCCCCCAAAAAAAAAAGTGTTATAATCAAATTTAAGAGATATCGCTTTACGGCTTGCACGGTGTACAACGTAAATTGAGCTTAAGCACCTTTGTGTAATGTTACCTCTGAAATAGCCGTTTGGCTGCCGAGTCATATTAATGTTTCTTCTTTACAGTCTGAAACTTTCGATTTCGAGGAAGCCATGCTGAGGCTTTCATACATTTTAAATCGATCTGGTATCAAAACTTATTCATTCGGAAATGGGCTGCTTTTAATCGCAATCCAGTTTCACTCCGGCACAACAGCTGAGCTATTAATTACTTCCTTTCACCCCCTGGTATATTTATATAGGCCAAGTATGCATATGATTCTCATAACTGTATTGAACAGAACGTCAATTGCAAAGGACGCCATTGGTAGAAAGCCTTCAGACTTTAAAGGGATAATGCAATCTTTTCATCAGTTGCAGTGCTATGCCATAGTATTTTAACAGGCGCCTAGCCGAGGGGAGGGGGTCTCACATCTTTGATCATATTTTATGGTATTTTTTATTGTTTCATGGTATCGCTAGTATTTCCCCATTTACATGAGGTAGCTACGGTATGTCTGGAAAGTGTTGTTTCCAGCTATCTGGGTCTGAGCGTTCACTTCGACCATAATTTTCTATACGCTCTGCACCAAGCGCGGTGACGCTACGGTTGGATAGTTCTAGATATTTTGCCACCTTCGGTGACAAGTGACTGGCGCTCCTGTATCTAAATTCACTGAAACTATTGTTTCAAGTTATAAATTCCACATAATTGTGATTATATTTATGCATATTATAAGACGCTCTCCCACCAGTAATTGTCGGTTACGCAGAGAAAAAACAGAAGATACTCAGCTATAGGTAATTTACATGAATAAAGGGCCCAATTTATGACATTTTGGGTAAAAATGGATATTGCATTAAAAAGGGTAGGCAAAAGAAGTTATACGTCACATTGAAGATAGTATCACTCTTCAGTAAAGTAAGAAAATATCACATTGGACACCAAAAACCATTTGGTACCTTTATGTATGGAAAGACCCATTTATGTTCACGTTTGTAACAGCCGTCTGAAAGTAGTTCTGGCCGAAAACGCAGGGAATTTAAGCCATTGAAAAACATCGACACTTATCACAATCTCTCTGGTATACCACCAAGTAAGATAACACAAGTGCAGGCTGGTTATGAAATGTTTCCGTTTCGCCTTCGATAGCACCACATACTCTGGCATTAGATTTTGTTCATGTTAAGGTGAAAGTGTATGCATTGTTACGGTACCATTGTGTTCTAGATGATGTTCAAACAATTGCCAGCCTTTAGCTCCACTAAATAGTATACACACAGTATCCTTTTCAATTGTTATAGCGAGGCACTCTGCGAAGCGGACAAAGTTTTTTTTTCTTTCCACCATGGAGCTGCACCATCATCGAAAGTAAACCCCAAATCCTGAGGGATGGCAGGCTGTCTGATAGTGGGCGAATAACCACATGGGCAAGCTTAAACAGGGGCAGACTTTGTCTGGGAGCATGCGTAGCGAGTTGAACATTTTTTTCTTACACCATTAGCCTGTATTGTTGGGCAAGAGAAGCGATATGTTTCTTTAAAGGCATACTTTCATCATCCCAAACAGTTCCAATTCTCCCAACCTACTTACTTCTAGCCCCTCCCACATTTATCTAAAACTCATCTTTATCCAGACACAATCCTAGTTTATTGCTTCATGGCTTGTCCCAGTGGCCATACAAGTCCATAATGTGTAATCAAGACACTCTCAGTGCCCATGCTGTGGAATTTATCTATGATGCATTGTTTGAATGTGATGCCAGTCAAAGAGCTGTACCAATCGAGAGTTTTGATGTATGCATACTGAAACTGTAGTTTAGGGTGACGAATGACTGCCTTTAAGGAAGCCAGTTTTCTTCTGACTTCGGAGCTAAAACAACCTGTCAATTGCAGACAGGGCTTCGACTGGTTTTCACCTTCTCCTAGGTAGGACTGCTTTTAACATTTATAATTACAAGGCATCGTCACAACTAAAGTTAATTCGTGTATATTTTTTCCTTTGAGGATGAAATAAAGTATTTGTTCGGCTTTTGAAAGTTCAAGTCCGTTGAAAATGCTCTCAAATGTTTTCACCGAGAGATAAAAAGGTGTTAAAATTGGCAAATAAATTCCTCTGAAATAGGCTACAATTAATCTTTTAACCCATCGTTTTGAGATCGTTAGTAAGTTTTTACTAATGTTCATCAATTTAAATTGTTTGTCTGCAATTATTTATACCTTCGTTCTAGGTACCACAGTTTTTGGTTGGAGGTGTTCTCACGTGACGTCATAATTGGGCAGCCACGCACACTGCATACGGGCAAAACACAACATTCATCACATCGGTCGCCAACTGCTTCTCAGCAAACTTAACGTACTGCAATAGTGTTTGACCTTCAGGGGGGGGGGGGGCATGTGACGTCAGTGCAAGTACGCCGCGGACGAGTTTGCTAAATCATACTGCGACAGTCTATTTTTTCGGATAATCGCCGGACTTTGAGAGGTCTCGTCTCGATGCACCCATATGCTTTCAAACTTGCAAAACACATAGGCTACCCATTTCCCCTTAACCGCGATCATTCGTTTCCCCTGCGCCTTACCCAGGCTTGCTAGATTCCTGTATTATACCAAAAGATGTGATTTGTCCTCCCCAAATTGCCTCCTTTCCAACGTGGAAGTACTAGTACTACCTCCGAGACGGTATGTTGAATATTCCCGCACCTGTCATCTTCATCCTCACATAACAAATTGTATTTTACTGATTCAAGGTATTACGAATTCAAGAATGCATTTAGAGACGAAGCCTTGTATGTGAATATTGTTGTACTTCCATGTCGTCATGCTTCTACATTGTCATATACAAGACTTGTTCTGCGTGTCTTCCCGTCATCCGTGAATTGCACACAATCTAAAAGACATGGCTTAATGCACCGGGCTCTGCGTATTAATTAACCTTGACTTTAAGCGAACGTGCTATTAGTCAAATCGAAGCTATTATTTTCTACCAGTATTCAGTTGTAGGCCTATATGAGACCACGGAGTTGCAACAAGACTGATCCCCTTTTGCGTTCACCTGCTCTTCGTCAAAGAGTTAAGGAGGTTGAGTTGGCATCTCAAACCCTTTTTTTGTAAAACAGGTACACTTCACAAATTCCATATATGTTTTACTGACATTGCATGATTTCCATGACTCCGTTGAACAAAATTTTAGATCAAAGGAACAATATAAAAAGATATAAGGAGGAAGCATACAGCAGGGCTCGTGAAAGGTTTTCTTTTTTACAGTAATTATAATAAATACATCCAAATATGAATCTAGGATAGCATCTCAAGCTGACGTATCCAGAATTTAATGCGCGGGGGCACGGGGGGTCACGAACCTTTCGCCTTCCTTTGGGGTACAATTTCTGAAAGTCTTCTTGGCTCCTCCCCAACATTTTACTTGTATTAATCCTAATTCCCCAAGAAACGGTTCTACATTTCTAAAGAGTAATATACATGAAAGGTTTCCACGGTGGCATCTGGTTAGAATGGCTTCCTCGCTTCCTCGCTTTGCAGCAGGTTGACCGGTTATTACCGTACGCCACCGGGAACGACATTACGAGCAAACTCTTTGATTATAGCAACTCTTTGACTGTTTGATGATTAGCAACTCCCCGTTGTACTAGACAGACGATAAACTTGGCTCACAGCTGCATGCACCCTTTAAAGTGAAAAGAATATAAAAATGGAAATGAAGGAGGTATGCTTCATAGATTTTTCTTAAAATCAAAATAAGAACCACATGTTGGACAATGTAGGATGGGTGTTTTTTTTTTTTTTTTTGAAAACATGATTTTGAAGACATGGCACGTGGTGTGTGGGAGGTTTGTGGTTTAGCTTGTCATTGCAAGAGAATGTGTATTGTTAACTTGAATGTAGTGTAATTATTCCTCCCTAGCCTGGAAGCAAAACTATTTCTGCCGTGGTAGACGGATCAGTATGAGGAAATGCACTTTTGCTGTTGTTATCAAACTATCCATGGGTTTCATTTCACTGGAAAAGATAGAAACGGGAACAGAAGCCGCATTTTTTGTAAAAAATTTCAAGCTTCTCCACAAAATACGCGAGTAATCCGCTTTGGGTGGCTATGCACATACGCACTTCCCTCCAAATTAAATCGACGGGATAAGCAAAACAATCCCTAGCCTGCGTAGTACCTCAGTGGCTGCATCCCCTTAGGGTGTTTTTTTGTGGTGATTTAACTGAACGAAAAGCTTTCGTCCACTCCACGTGCTAACCAATCCCACACCGGCCTGTACAGCCCCGATTGAACCATCCCCGCTAGGCAATTTTGCTTTTGTAAGATAGCGAGGGAAAAATTGATATTTTAAACATATCATTGTTTCAGTGGCAGTGATTAGTAAAAGGTTAGGTTTACATGCAAAGTATCTTTCATAAACCGGTGTCAGAATTAAAACAATGTCGTCGGACGGCTGCTGTTTTGGAATTAGGGGTGTGGTTTATTTCCATGAAACTTATTGGTCCATACGGGTGAAATTCCCCTCGATATCGAACGAAAAAATCGCTCCCCGTCAACTGGCGGCTGTGTACGCCACGAATAGGTCGAATTAGTACCTTTGTTTTCCATTCTGCATTAAACCTTAACATAAAGTCGTCTTGTAAATTACATGACGGGTGCAAAAGAATAAATCATAATACTTTATCATGTACAATTTATTGTTTTCTTATCTTGTTTTAAAATGTGGCAACTTAGTCTTGAGACTGCAAAATTGCTCCCGCTTTTTCAGATTGCTTCGTAAGTCGCGTGGAATGTTGACATCGACAAACGACGACCTTGTTCTTACTCAGCATATAAATCGTAATGAATATTTTTCTTTTTAATCGAGATAAGCCGAAGTGACATACCAACGCAGACATGTAGATATCTTGACTGATTGTATAAGTATATTATGGACAGTTAGAATTGCCATGGAACTGGTTATACGTATGACGATTAGTTTATTTGTGAAGTCAATTCCGTACGTATTTGCTGAAGATATTTCGAAGGGTTTATTAATACTTGACGAGTCGAAATGTAAATAACCTAGTTGTTACTGATAACGGGGTATACATTCTTTGTGCTTATATGCTAATGAATTGCTGTAGCCTATGTCTTTCGTGGCAATTCTGGTGTCACGTTTGTGGACAGGCGCGGCGAAACGGAAAAGTTTGGGGGTTGCGTATTGGCAAGAATATCTTAGCGGAGCACGTTGGCAGGTTCAGTTGGCACGGAACGCATCAGAAAATTTCTGAAGTTTATTAACCTTCCAGGTGGTCTGAAACGGTACTTCCAGATAGGTCTAAGCTACGTGTACCCACTTTGATGCAAATACTGATGAATTGAACACACCCGCCTCAATTTTTCATTAAGGACTGAGCTCCAAAAGCCCTCGGTTCCGACGTTACTGCTTGTATAGAAGCATGCGACCGAAAAAACACAGAATATTCATAATTCAACTACAACGAATTCGGATCGGATTCTGATCCGATTGTTGTGAGTTTTTGGTGGTCTTCTTCATCTCTGGTCCGTCGGAAAGAGTTGGCCAACATGTGTAAAATATATGAGTTTTACCGTAGAACTATGAAAATAAAATTTATGCTAATTATCCTGTGACATCACATCGATAGACAGATTTTATCGGACTACTTGGTCCGATAAAAATGTATGTCGGTGTGATATCACGAAAAATTGTTGGTGTTTAATTTTCATAAACATCAGATGAAAATCATATATTTACACTTGCTGACATATTTTACGCTCTTTCCGACCAGGGATGGAGAAGATTTTACCAAAAGATCAGAAAAATACGCGAATCCGATCCGAATTCGTTGTAGTGTATTAACCGCGGCTTTAATGTACTAGTACGTAGGCCAAATCTGCCTACTCTTGCACAACAGCCGGGTAGATCATTGGGCACTGCTTAACAAGGTGTTTCTTGATTGGCTATTGCCATTGCATTGTATCGACTGTATTCTTTGTTCAGGTTAGGGATTAGGGTTATCGTTAGCCAGTGAGGAAATTTCTTGTTAAACAGTGCGCATCGCCCCCAACAGCTCCTTTGTGGTCTTCCAATCCACCTCTTATCGTATAGGCCGTAAGATTACAAGTCTGTTTGTTTGTTTGTTTCACTTTTTGTTTTGTTGCAACCCGTCTGTTATCAATCCGAGGAACATGGCCGTACGGGCTGGAGGGCGGAGGGCTTCCGTCATCTCACCAAATATCACTCACCTAAATCAGAAAGATACTCTGCCCCTCTTCAACAGGATTTATCCACTCATGGATTTATTACGGAAAAGCTCCATGATCAGCGAGAGGCCACACCACTGGAAATTTTCCTCCGCCACAAGATGGGTTGCGTTAAATTTAATCAACCTGCTTACTCAGCATAGTCAGTTACTACACAGTATAAAGTAATATTATACACAATGCATAAATTACTATCACTGTCACTTTATCGTCTTTCCCAGTCAACTTCCACCCTTAATTCGACCCGACCCGCCCTCCCCCCGCCCCATGATTGTACCTCCAGAGACAATGGGGTCGATTAGCCTGGACTAACTTTCTTAAATGGTTCGTAGGCTCTGACCGCAGGTGGCATTATGGTAACTTTCTCATTGAAGGGAGTAAACAGTCGCTCTATCCCATTTTAAAACACAACGGCTGAATCGCAAAAGTTTCTTAATTTTCTGCCAGGTAACTTTTGATGATATTTCAGCATTTCAACCACCAATATTGCATTCCGGTATTCAAGGTCAACCGAACAGTTATCCCTTGTTAATAACACAACTGAGGAAAACTAATGTCACATGATTCGCAAGAGTCATTCATGTAATTGGATAGATTATGGACCACCAGTACTAGTACTAGATCATGGACCACCAGTACTGGTACTAGATCATGGACCACCAGTAGTAGTACTAGATCATAGACCACCAGTAGTAGTACTAGATCATGGACCACCAGTACTAGTACTAGATCATGGACCACCAGTACTAGTACTAGATCATGGACCACCAGTACTAGTACTAGATCATGGACCACCAGTAGTAGTACTAGATAATGGACCACCAGTCCTAGTACTAGATCATGGACCACCAGTACTAGTACTTCCATGACAAGATGACTGTGTTTTCCTTACAAATAACCGAACCGATACACACATAGCTCTCTGCATGCATTACGTCTCATTGTGAGGTGGTTTTCTCTACATTTTGAGGTTACGCATACCTCGATCAGTCCATAAACTGCAAAACGGTTCCTACACACAAACACTGACGAGTGACCGGAGGAGTTCAATACAAATTAAACTCAAACCATTCTCCTCAATTTTAAGAAAAGCCTAGAAACCCCTCCGGCGAACGATTTGATTTGAAAGCAAAAATTGAAATAAAAGCACATAACGAAATATTGAGACTACTGGATCTCGGTGGCAGAAAATATAGATCTGATGTGAAAAGTGATATTTGAGTGACAGTTGAGCGAGGGTCGACTGATGGTGTAGTGTATGTGATAAGACGAATTATCCCACAATTGAGTTTTGGTGCATATAGATTATGAAAGTAATTCATCGGATTTGTGTATCACTGTATCTTTACATGAAAGGACTACCTCGGTGGTAGTACTCCCTCGGTCAAAATGGAGAGGTGTAAATGTATAGGTGAGCAAACATATCATAGCGCTTTTAATGTACTGTATATTGTGTGGTAAAAGCGCCATCTTTACGGTAGAACACACCAGGTCCTTCCAACCAGGATGGAGTATGTAGCCATATCCAAAATCGTGCGTAGGATTAGAAATGAGGCCAATGATGAATAGGGTAAATTCGACATGATCCTTCATTGTCCGGTGTCAGAATTACAAAAGCGTGTAGGAAAACTGCTATTCTGGAATTAGGAATGCGATCTATTTCCAAGACGCTGGTTTGTTCATATGAAAGAAATTCCCTCGCTATCCTACGAAAAATTACCTTGCTTCTTGTCCCCGTGGACATTGGAGGAAGTAACGATTCCTCGCACAATTTCTAAACTTTATTGACGAAGGGGTTCCATACTTTTCCAAATTCGGTAATTGAAACCACAAAATTGCAAAGTTTCCATTAAAGTTTGTTGCTTTTGTCGGCAATCGGGTTTTTGAATGTTAGGGAAAAAACAACTATATAACTTGACGTTTTTCTGATTTTAAATGTAGCTAACGATAATGGCCTTTTGCTGCCAGAGAAATGTCTCTCCTTTTCACTCTTGTAAATAAACCATTTAAAGACGTCTTTTATCCATCTTGTTACGAAACATTAAACACAACGACCCATACTGCTGTATGTACTGTCTACTTTCCGAGGTCATCATTGGAACCTATGAAGGAAAGATGGGCACAGGCCCTAACTCTTTTTCAACATATAGAATTTCCGCTGTTTTCTTGAATAAATGGGTTGCGATTATGTGGATGACGAGAAGTTGTTTCCTGAGAATCATAACGTCGACTGCATCCGTATGATTTCATGGTACTGTGTAACCCCCTCCGCATAAATGGCTTTTTAATTGCCTTAGTATACAAATTATTACATGGTTAACCTTCGCGTAAAATGTTATTTTCCATTGCATGCCTTTTTTGTGTGAAGTTTGTGAGATAAACCAAACAATTTTTCGGAAAAAGTGCATCCAACTTTGGGAATTATGGGTACCGGAGCGTTGCGGTATTTTTGACGTCATCAATTATTTACGACGTGCAATATTAAAGATTGGCGCCGAAATCCAAAGAAACTATACATTGGTCTGTGTTCTTTCTTCGGTGAAGACGTTAACGTCCTACTTCCAAGAGACTCCTGTCACTCCACACATTTTCAAAAAAGGAGTAAACGCTTGATTACTCTGGAAACTTTTTTATTCTTCACAAGTACAGTATCTTACTACATACTATCATTCACCGCAAGGAGTAGGCTGTCACGCAACGATACGCTTGGGATAAGTAACGCATATATTTATGCCCTTCTAAGCCATAGTTGCGATTTTCCAAATAGTTTGAATAGTTGAGGAGTTGAAACGAAGAGAGATAATTGTCGATAAAAAAAGAGACTGTCGGTGATGTTTTAAATATTTATCAGCGAGGGAGATGAAAGTCATACTCGACGCTTACGATGGTGTAGTAATCATGTGACTATCTATCAAAGTGTTCTCCAGGTTCATTAAGGTGTAGGAATTCTCACTATAGCTTGAAAGGGTTTCCCGACTGTTAGGGTTGCTTAAGTCTGTCACGGTATAAGCCGTCTCATTTATGGATCAGCCTCTGTAACGGTAGCTTCCTCTGCTATCCATCATTTTATGTACTCTTGTATTATTACACTGCATTATTAAAGCTTTTTGTGTATTCTTCAGTCAACGTTTCCCAGCAAGGGTATAGTGTATAATCTAACGGTTCTTCTCATCACATTATGGCTTGTGTGACTAATACGAATTTAAATTAAGATACTCTGCTTCGACATGAGCTGTGTTTCGTAACGTTATTCACTGACTTCGATTAGAGTAAAATCACGTGTCACGAAGAACGTTTTAGGAAGTCTTCTTTTGCAACTCATGTGTAATTTCAATAGCCTACCATGCAAGTTCAGTTTCGCAAATACGCCTACATCTCAGAAATTGGTTCGTGCTCGCCTTCTCTGAATATCTACGCAGAAGATCATCCTCTGAGGAACCGAGTGTAGCAAGCGAAAAATAAGCGCCAAGGGAATTAACACCAGAGAGAGATACCTGAATATTTGTGTTTGAGGGGTATCACTTCTTCACTGCTGGACAAGTCTAATTTATCAAGCTTTACCAAATCAGTTATTGATATCTTTGCTTCTCCAGATTTATCATCTATATATGTTACCCAGTTACAAATTAAACGAGCGAGAAACTTGGTCGGTTAACTTTATTGTCATTCACGCCGTGCCTTAAAAGATTGGACTCCGTGGAAATATTGCCTATCACGTGACTGACTGCTGATATATAAATGAACCCACTCTAGCCAACGTCATCGTAGATTGGACAATTTCATAATTCCTCTGCGTGTAGATAACGTAAATGAGGTGACATGGGTTTGGTTTTTTTGTTCCGGTTTATTCTAGAGGCGCCCATCGTCTTTTTTTCAGTTCAGCTGTAGATCATTGGGCCGTGTTTCCTACTCATTTGCTTAATGTATGAAGCATTACGTACAACTTCAGTGGGCTCCAGTTTTAAGTCTTTGGTAGGACTTGATGGTGGCACGGTAAAATTTCCACCTGTAAGATCGATCCGCCCTGTACGTACCATGTGTTTGCGTCTACCCTTGACGAATACAACAGGAACAAGGATAAAGTACCTGCTTTTAGCGAATGTCCTTCGGAAGTGTGAATTGAGAAGCGTGGAATGAGTGGAGAATTCAGTGCGAAAGTGTAATTCATAGAATTGGCCCGTTACAGCCGATTGTTCTGCATTACTTTCAAGAAAAAAATCCTCATAAAGTGAGCCAAGTTTTCAATTTAATTGTTTTTAATTAAATGCCAAAACAAGCTCACCCAATGGTCATTTGAAAACATTTTGAAAGTCCGGAGCCACTATTAAAATCAATGTCTGGACATGAGCCACAATCAGTTAAACGCCGAACGCCTTGGGTTTAATTAACCAAATCAATACTACTTTACAAACGGATGTTGAATTCGTGTGGCTGGTGCAGTAGACGTAATGACATATTTACAGGACAAGTAGGTATACCTTGATGGCTGTAGAAAGAAATGTTTTCTGTGGGAAAATCTGTTGAAAACATGAGGTAAAACATCGTTTGGAAGCTGTGACATTCGCACTTCATATAGTCCTGAACAGCTGAAGTAGCCCGTCACAGCTAGGCAAGACCTTGTGTGATGTGTGGACAGCTGTGTAAAAACGTGTCGCTGCGATACAATAGCCTGCAGCGTTACCTTCGGAGGTATGCCAACACTCGATATTTGCTGGTATAACTTGCTGTGTGACGTGCCTTGTATTTATGATACACAAAGTTTGTCGGTATTGTTAATTCTTATGAAACTGTAGACTGGTTAGCAATCTGCAACATGTTGCCAGTGCTTTTATGTCGTGTCGGAAATTTTTGTGCACAGCGTACGTATATTTTACATCATGAGAATATTTTAGTTACATTATATAGGCTAAATAAATATTGGTACTGGCATATCGCATAAGAGGTAACGCAGGACTCTCCCTTTTCGCTGTATTATCCAGGTCACGTGAGCTAACATAAATCTTCCTTCACCTTCCGGATGAATTTGGAAGGGAGTCTCTAGAGAAAAGTAGGAGCTCAGAGGTATTTCCAAGGACTGTTGCTTGTATGTAGCCTTCGTTTCGAAGATATTAGCAACCTAACTCCGCGTGGGGGGTGAAGATTGTGTAGACTACAAGTCATGCAGTCTGCCCTTGCATGAATGTTGTCTTATGACGTGCTGCATGAACTTGAAAGTTCAATGCTCAACGGACGCGACTGTATTTACTTTTATATTGTTGAGTACGAACTTGTAGCCTACTTTATGGTGAGGATAGTGTGTATTCTACATTAAGCAAAGGAAGTTTTCTTCTCTGTTTTGTCGAAAGGTCTGTAACATGAACTATATATGTACTGGAGACATAAAGGTGCAATAGTTTGAGTTTTACTCTATTCATTCAGTCTTGTTTAAAGTGATCGTTTTTTGTTCTGAAAAATGATGTGTAACCGAAACCCGATTATCTACCAGAAGTATTCGATGCCTCGTTTCCGTAACGTAGAACCGCAATGTACTTGAAGTACATGCGAGTCTTTGTTACGGCGAGTTCCATGGTACATACGGGACAATACAATGGACATTGAACAAGGAGATATAATCCTGCACGGCTGGCGATATATTGGTAGATATTATCACAGTAAAAATCAGTTTTTGGAAGATTATTGGAGAACACCGAGACACATAGCTAAGTAAATTGGCTCTTTGGTGACTACGTATACTATGCATGGAGGTCTGCGAAGATTACTCTGCAATCTTCTTGTAGGGCTATTGAACTGACAATGTGAACTTTTCCATATCTCTTGAATACAGCTTCTAAAGTTTGAAAGTTTCATTTGCACGCCATGTAGAGACATGTAGGTTCCGGCAGTCGTTTTCAGTGTGGGTATATCAAGCTTCTCTTTGTGTGTTTGTCAGGGTTTGAAAGTGGAAAGTTTTAATAAAAGACATATAGCTCGCTGGACTGGACTTTTTATTTTGAGAGCTGACGTCACAACAAGAACTAAATTAAACGGCTGCATGATTTCGTTAAATTGTAGATGAAGAAATCTTTTTGCAATCATGGGCAGCAGGATAAGTACCAGAAAAAATGACAAGGATATGTCAATGTAAGTATAATAGTATCTTAAATATCAGCTGACGTCATGAAACTTAGATTCTAGGGAATGATGGGATTGAACAATTTTTACATGGGGCTGTGTGAGGCTGGGAAAGATGCGAAAATGTGCCCCAGCATTTTTGGGAAAGACGCTCATATCGGGTAGAAATGTAAAAAAGTCGGGAAATTCTGGGTAGACGCGTACTGTTTAACAAGGTGTTTCTTGATTGGCCGTTGCCAGTGTATAGACTGTATGCTTTGTTAGGGTTAGGGGTTACGTTATGGCTACGGATGAGGGCCATCGTTAGCCAATTTGGAGATTTCTTGTTAAAACAGTGCACATCGCTCCTAAATTCTTCTCAAAAGACACCCTCCAAAAATGAAATGAGTTAGTCAAAGCAGTCGACAGTTGTTGTCATTTAGGGTGATAAAGGCACAAAACACTGACTTTTGGGGGTTCAGGGTTCGTTTTAGGGTTAACTCCAAGCTAATAGCCCCCAACTTTTACCAGTTAGTCACACCATACTTATGTCCAGGAAGGTATAGTGTACTTACTCGTTCTGTGCCACCGTCGTTGTTCTCGTACAACCTTAGCAATCGAGAACGTGAATGCACAGTTACGTGCATATAAAGACGCACATGGCTCAAAATTCTTTGTCATGGAGGTTCGCTCAAGTTGGTGTTTTAAAAGCACCTAAACTCGAAACAACGTTTACTTATTTACACACCGATGTTAAGTACAAGTGTGCACTCGAACCTTGATCTCTACACATGAATCTGCCAGAGTTCCCATCAATCTTAAAATGAAATATTCAAATTTTCCTTTTGTCTATCATACGTTTGGCAGTTAGTGTAACATTTACGATTTTGAAACTGCATTTCTGTAGATGGCCATCTATAAAGATACAAAGTACATGTATGGAGAGGGGTTTAAAAATGGGGGTGTAGTGGGGAGAAATGCCTGACTCTGTCAGTTTTTGAGACATTTTGACGGTCAAACGCTCATTAAATGTTCTATGAATTTTGTTAGTATGGTGGACACTTGTTGCGGAGGCTAGTAGGGTCGTGATACTGGGAAACTATGCTACCTCAGTAGAAAATGTCAAACTTTGCAAAGGCTTTCTTTAAAGGCTTTTCATTACATGGGCGAAATAGTGAATGCAAGCAACCTCACAATATTTTAGTTCCGAAGACTTCTCTTCCTGCCCCCCTGAAATCCATCCCCAGGGACCTCCATCCCCAGGGATAGTGCTAACCTCGCGTGAAATCCCTGCTGGTGTAATTTTTACCTAGGCCTACATCAGAAGTCAAACGGCAAAATTTTTTTCTAGGGGGCGAAATGTCTGGTTCCGGGCCGGAGATTTCTACATTATTTGTCTATATTTATGCTGTTCGGCAGAAACGAATAATTAAACTATGCGGTATTCAAAGAAGGTTAAGATGATACGGTTTTAAATTTTCCTGTCCCTTCGTATTTGCTTCGACAACGTAGGTCAGTTACTTCGTTAGTTCGATAGACTTTTACAACCCACTTGCTAACCAAGAAGTCGAGCCGGCCACGGTCTTTTGGCCAATGAAGTATATAGGCCTGGTAAACTGGTAAAATACCGTAGGTTTACAGTTATGAGATACTGCATTAGGTAGTTTACAGACTTGTGCACACATTGATTTGCAGTAGGAACGGCTAGTCATGCCAATTTATAACTCGTTTCTTGATATACTTTCGCCTTGTTAAAAATTGTATATAGTACGAAGCAGGTCACTTAAATGAAAATTGATCCCGATTTTATGGCTTGTTTCCCGCGGTTTCTGTTGTGTAGCACGCTAATGTTAGATACTCCTCATCAAGTGACATAAATAATACTGCGATGCACATTTGGTTACGAGAAAATGACGAGTGGTGTCACGACTCTAGAAAATGCAGCCGCTATTATCATTGTCATGCTGCGTGAAAGATTCAAATTTATTGTAACGCAAGGTTGATGTTAATTTGCAAATGGGCGGAGGATAATTCTAGTGCAAATTACCGTAATGACACGGTGATGGTGGTAATACGTAATTTAGTCATTGTGAGTGGCTCCTTTTTCTTATGTCAGTATGTTACAACTATCCCAAGCGAGCTTAGGAAGCATAATTAGGACAAGTTGAGTTCAATAAGAAATATAAACTAAAACTGATTGTGAGGAGGGAATCAAAAGGGAAACGAGACTGAAAGCAATACTATAAGGAGATGTTTCTGGGAAATTTGGAGTCTCTAAGAAAATTCTTATCCAATCGGGAGATTCAGTCATCTCTTTTCCCGCAGTCTAACGGGACCTTTTCGGGCTATGGATCTGCTTCTGTGGAGCTTTCCAAAGTGGCTTATTGAGTTGATATCGATAACTTGATGAGAGTGTCAAAGGGTCACTAAAACATGACAATACCCATCGTTGCCATAATGAAGCAAGTTTTATATCCAATAGTCACGGAAAAATGTAAAATCTAAAGACTTTGTTATTTCTTTTTAAATATAAATTTTTCGAAGTAAGGGTGGGTGTCGTTCACGGGGTAGCTATGGGGTTATTATTGAGGATCATCAAGAGTCTACCGTTAACCATATAGTTGTTGAATCTTCCAGTTTCTACTGTAATTACGACATTCAAAATAAACCAAGCAGTTACTCCGAGTAAATTTCACAGTAAAGGAGAAAATATTGTCATATGATTCGTAAGAGCCAATCATGAAACAGCACAGTCAACTTTATTAATAAAAGTTGGGGTGATTGTATTTTCTCCTCGCCATGTCTTTGCTCTTGAAATATTGTAATGTCCGTATCGGAATGACAAAAAAAGGGAATATAAATGGTCATCTACTCGCTATATAGCGCAACTATCATTCCTCCTATTGATAACGCGGATCGGTCATTTATTGGTCATGCAAATAATATCGATTGCTTGAATATTACATCGCAAAATTGTTTTCATCACGAGAGTTACGTCACAAGGTACAGTGTTTACTTATCTCAAATAAAAATGTGATTTTCGCCGCAATATTTATACAGTATCGACCTTTTATCACTTCGAAGTTCAATCACGGATTCTTTAATTTGATTTGATCGGGTGTAATAGCACGTGTCTTTTGCTACCCATACTTTTGGCGGCGGCGAGGAGTAGAGAAAAAAATTGATCCGTTGCTAGGTAACTGTGGTTGTTCGAAATTAACCGCGGTAGTATTTGTTGGATTTTTAATCTATTTGATTGATTCTCTAGACTCTGTTCAACATCGAAATCTATGTTGTTTTGTGCTGAAAGTTTTGTAATTTTTAAGCTTTAGAAGAAGATTGTTGCATGGTCTCTACCGTCTGGGAAGCATAGGACGTCACGTGTCAGTAAATTATTGCTTAGGCGTTCATATTTTAGGACTCAACATAAATAAACACATAATACCATACTGTTATACATGTTGTACATGTATAACTTCGACCGACCAAGGGCGGCGATTTGCTCTCAATATGGGTGGGGGGGGGGGGGTAGAGCTTAAGATTATTGTCCAAAAATATAATATTTTGTAAAAGTCAAAGTCAATGGAAGATTTGTCAGATTTTGAGGGAACATGTCACCCCTCCACCCCGAGGTGTCGCCGTACAATAATTTGACCTTTATGATCAGAACTGTAGTAATGACCACAGGTGCATGTTGCGGTGTTGTTGTTCGGATCTACGGATTCAGATAATGACGTTACCTTTCATTAAGTACAATGATCTAAGACTTGCTTGTATGACGTCTTCTGGAATTTTTCATTTGGTAATTTGAAAAACGCAGTTTGTATAATGTTGTTAAACATATTTTAACAAGGCCAGGGACAGTCTGTTATTGGTGTTCCTCCGAGGCATATCCCGTCGGAGATGGAACATGCATGTGTTGCCGTTTGGAAACATGGTAAAGCTAATTACCGTTACGAGCAGAAAAGAGAAGACGATCCAAAGACACACAACTTGAAAAAGCCGTTGTCGCTGCTAGATTAAACGTTGAGCCGTAAAACCTTAACAAATAAATAGATACATAATTTACTTATAATCTTTCACCTTAATTACAAAGCTATGTAATATTTAGAGAAACCAATTTTATTGCATGAAAATAAACAAAGAAAAATTTTGGCCCTTCTTAACGGTGTAACCAAAATTTTTTTAACTACCATAGAATTTTTAATAATTGCGACATCTAACTTATTTTCATACTGATGAATTTCTTTTAAAAATAATCTTAAATTTAAACAAAAAAATCAAAGTTTTTGCACATTTTTAAAGATTCTCCTCTTCTGTAGATGAATCCATTCATTGTATACACTCAGTGCGTATATTTAGTGTACATGCGGTACATCAATGAATAACACCACGACAATAGCCATGTTCTCGTATCTAAACCGTCTGTGGAAACGATTGCATAGAAAAATAGGCTTTGATACATGCAATTATGCCACATAGTCTACTATTCTCCATCAATGTTTCATACATAGCAGTACATTTTGGCATACACGATTTTACGAAATACAGCTACGTCAGTCAGTACGTGCGAATTAAAGCTGCGATGTATGATTATATTTCTCTTTCATCTACGAGAGCGACCATTTCGTCCATTTTTTGACATTTCATTTGTGCGGAGCAGGTGAAGATGTCTTTTCGTTTCGTATTGTTCCACTTTTCATTTGTGAGAAATAGACGGATCATGCGGAAACCGCCGTGCATCATTTCTCGCATACTGCAAACGTCACCGAGACCGATGTTAAAAGACTGACTGCCTGCCTGATGTGTATGTCCATGCTCTTCAGTTAAACAAGAAAATAATTAAATACCGTTTTCCACCAAATTATGGCAGATCGGTCTCATGTTAATTCTAATTGATTGACTTGTTATTATATGGCGTTATTGGCGTCTGTGGGAGTTCTAAATAACTGGTCTCCAGTTTGAGATGACTCAAAAACTCTTATTAGAAGATGCACCCAATTGGAGCTTGATTGCTAGAAATGACTTTAAATTAATAATAACCAAATTTGTGTCAGTTTTCGCGAATACACATTATTTAGTAACGTTTTATTTAAATTTAACATTTTGGCAATCGTCAGACTTTTGTTAATGACTTCATCGGTGGAGAAAAGTGGTTATGTGTTCTTTATAAAAACTTAGGCAAATCTCTTGGCCTTTTGCAACTTCACGAAGAGTAAAAATGAAAATAGTTTGTAGTAACCAAAAGTCTACACACATCCGATCAACGGCACGAAAGTTTATATTCTGACATGTATCGTACATACTGCTATATCTCTTTGGCAAGTAATGGATGTATACTATGTCAGGATAAAATCTGACACTAGACTGTCAACTGCATAGATATGTAATTTATCATGCTGAACAGCTGGTGTGACTGTAGGGACGTTAGTTTTATCCAAGGTACATTTGACTTACGAAAGAGGAACATTTAATTAGTTTGATGCAGATGTTCTTCAGTTCTGCTGACACTATGTAGTTTGATAGTTAGATGGCACATGCGCAGATCCGCAAAACGTTGAAATACGCATTGCACGACTACACCAAAGATTTTTCAAATGGAATCTATGCCTGCTGTACGTGATGCTCCGCATACACAATGGAGTGGAAAACACTGCGTTGCCCCACAACAGAAAAAAGGTCGTGGCCTTGATGCGTAAATACCCTTTATAACCTAACCCTACCCTGTAAAAAATGCGTACATCTTGTACAATAGGGTACCAATAAGTGTGGAATAATTTCCTCCCCTCAGGAATTATACAAAAACTGATTTTAAATGGATTTTATGGGGAAGAAATTATTTAAAATTTCTTGAAGCTCTTACTTTACTTAGACTTTGAAGAGTATTTCTGTGAGTGTGGTACCCAAGTATTGTTTCGATGGAGGTCATCCCGTAGGCTCTTCTCTTTCTTTTGACTGCATTTATTATAGTCCATTTAAAGGGGCTTATTTAGTTGGTTCATGAAATTTAACAATTTTTTTCCAAACCTGCTAAGTTTTCTTCACAAACCAATGACAAATGGTCAAACTTAGACAACCACAATACACATACATGCAAATAATGTTTTATGAGTGAGTACTTAACAGTTCAATTCAGATTTCAAAAATTCTTGACCAGACACTTTTTCAAATCATATACAAATGTGTACAGGTCAAGGCAACACAATATTCAAAATTTTAACTTTTCTTATGACTATTGTGTATGTAACGTGACTCATTTTGTTAACTATGAACATTGTCATCTGATAGTGACCCTTTAGCAATCTTATTTAGTCATTGATATCAACCATGGACAGGGCATACTGCACGGTACATTGTCGCTAACGTAGTGTGGGAAAAGCGCACCAAAATGGATGTCTGATATGGGTTTTGTGTGAAAGTTTGGACTTGCTTAAGTTTATCCCCATATTTTGCAAGAAAGTTGAAATATTTTTTAAAAATGGCAAGCCACGGTCAAAATCCCTTCATTTATTGCAGGAATATGATATTTTGCCCCATTCAAGTTTCTCTTTTGCTTAAAATATTACAGAGTCGTCGTTAAATTAGACGATTTATAGCTTCACGGCGGACATCTTGGTGCGCCTTTTTTGTCCCAGCCGGTGGCGACCAGCTACGGATAGGACGTACACGTTACATGCTATGTCCATGTATATAAGTCCGTGATATCAACTCAATGAGTCACTTTAACAAATGCGTATTACAAAGGATTGTGGGACAGCAATTTGCTGCAGTCCGTCTCTTTTGGTCATGGAAAAAATGACATCGAAAAAAAACGACGTATAGAGGATATGCACATGACATGACAATTTGGCATACTGGATGGAACTGACCATGCGCAGTACGAGTATTAGTATTACCGATAAGGGCGTACGACGGGACCTTACCAACAATTGTTCTAGACGCCTGGATGGCAAAATAGAAAGACGCGCAACGCAGTGACGTCGGTGCAAGACCTTCACACCAGAAATATATGCAACAGTCCTTTGTAATTGTTATTTGGAAAACATGGTCTATGGGGGTATCAGCCAATTTAAAACCTGCTTTTGTCGGGGTTTTTAATTGCCAGTAGCGTTATTAGTAAAAATCAAAGAATGAGGAGAGTTAAGGCTGATGGCCCCACTAATGTCTTATATTATGTGACTCACAAGATTCGTCTTTAGCCGATACTTTGAATACAAATAATAGAACCGCAGCATGTCTCATCACGGTCAAAACGAAGATGAGGGACGCATATAACCGCGTCAGCTCAGTTGGCTATCTCCGTGTAAAACGCGAATTTATCAAATTGCTTCTCCTCCTGCAAAGATGGCCTCTATGAACTTTTCAACTTTCACTGCTTTCCCTCTATCAAAACCTCTCATATGGCCTCTAAATCTGAACTGGAAGAAATGTGAGAATGTATGTAACGATAAAGAGTATAGACGAATCAGATCAGGGCTTTGTGTGTGGTGATTGTAGGCAGCCATTAGCGGGGTCCATCAGACAGCCTTAATTAAACCGTCTTCATTTATTGTCTACATGAATTTCAAGCCCTCGTATTCAGTGAGATTGAAGCAATCAAGATACAATTTAGTGTACAACCATCCATGAAACAGGTAAGCAAGGCAACTGAAAGACTACAGGTAATGGACCCAGCTATGTCTGACTAAATCTCACCATCACTTCATCACTTGATTGTCAGCAACTCGTCTGTAAGCAGATTCTAAGATTCAAAGTCAAATTCGTTTGTACAGAATATTGAGAACCAGGTGCCAATTTCTTCTTCAGCGTAGATAACCTTTCTGTTTTAAAATGTTCCGCAATTTTATTCCCGGGAAGGGGTGGGGTTGAGCCGTTTTGCCACAAGAGGGAGCTTTAGTACCAGAGCTGTACTCCCCCATTCTGTCTCCAATATCTGCCTAAGTTAAAAAGTCCTCCCCAAATTTTCGAGAAGGAAATTGTCACTGAGGATTCCCCTTTGCCGCATATATGCATATGAAAATGAACATGTGCACAAATATATGCAAATGCACGCATATGTGCATTGAACCGGGTCACATCAATACAAACAATATGTTAGTGTATGTACTATGGAAAAATCAGATGAGATAGTAAAATACGCCACTAGTGGGCTCCTTCAGCCTTAAATCGTTCAAATTCTATCGTTTAATACAATGCTAAGCCCTCACGGCCAGAAACATTGAGGGAATAAGGGGGTTTGTGATATAAATTCATTTCCCTGATAAATTTAAGTATAAAGGATTGGAAAGATTACAGATGAGTACTAGATGACTTTGCCCCCTGCTATTGACGACTTAATCAGACCATCAGTCGATTGTTCGGTTTCTTCCATTAGTGAAAGGATATGAACAAATCCATGGATATTGGGTTCATTAATGTGTCTTTGTGCGTGTATATGTATGTTTATGAGACCGTTATGGCAATAGTATGGCGATGAAAGTGTGATTTAACGAAGCCTTTGAGTGAGGGTTGACAGTTCAATGTCTAATTAGCAAGATAATTGTACCGCAGTACTTCGCGAAAGAAACTGAAAGGCTTCTTCTCTATATATAATCTTGCAATCCAACTGAACATTCATCAAGGATATGCTACGTAGTACGCTATACGTTGTCTACTGTACTCTCAAATTTACAGTTAATAAAATTGATTCATTAATTACAGAGAAGTGTGGCATATATCACATGCTGGAAATTTTGTCACCTTTACAAATTCTTGTATGATGCTTTCCATTCGACCTCAGATCAATGAATCATTCTTTATGCCAAGAATGCTTTGAACATACCGCATGCAGTAACTCGAGTTCGTCTCACATGTGGCCATAGACCCTTCTCCAAATATATCTTATACGTATGATGCCACAGAGCAAAAGGTACGCATTCCTTTGGGGGCAAAACAAGCCCATACCCCAAAATGCAGACAGTTGATTTGTCAATCAGTCGAATACCCACATAGTCTGCTAAACGCACAGGGTGAATTTTAATGCGTGCGGCCGTGTATTCCATTATTTTGCGCAAAGGATGACGTCAGTGTGTCGTCAATTCATAAGGTCTGTAGCAATTACAAAGGATCGTGGGATAGGATTTTGGTTTGCATATGCGTCACTTTTGCTGATGACATTTCACTGTAGCAAAAACTAATTTACCGGTACACTTAAACTGTAAAACAAAGAGTGATTTTTGTCATTCTCTAATAAGAGTGAATCGCGTGAATTCACTCCATTAGAGTATTAATTCATTTCAAGAATTCACTTTAAAAAAACGTGAACATTCACCATTTTAGCGAGTGCCTGCAGAGATTACTCTTTTTGAATTCAGTGGTCCTTTGGGCACTGCATTGATAATAAAACGTCGCTCTTTTGGAGTGAATTTCACTCTTCTTGGAGTGAACTTCCGCTCTTTTGAAATGAACGTTATAACTTTCACTCTTTTTACTTGAAAAATTCCCGTTTTTCATTTGTTTATTTTTATAGAGTGTTGAAATGTTGAAGTTCCTCAGCATTAGACGATGCTGCTTGTAGCATGCAATGCGTCGAGTACAGACGTATAACCGGCTTCATTAGCCGACATACCGGTACACCTTTAAATGTCTCACATATACCAAAACTGCTGGTATGCCCCCTTATTTGCGTAATATAAACAGTGCGTGATTCAGGCAGTACAAAATGTTGTTTCATCTCCGTGCAAACGTATCGCTCTGTAGTGATGCCAAACGTTTTCAGATGCATACGTCTACATGAAAAATATTATCATGCGTGGGAGGTCATTACCATGCAGTTGTAACAGCAAGAACCATTAGCTCTTGAAGAGGACGATAACATTATACACTGATAGCAATACCAGTTGCTTTATAGCTTCATACTTATCACTTCCCAAGTCCGTATAGAACAGGCTAACGTACTGCTGCTAAAAAGAAGTAAATATTGACTTTTTTTTTGTTATAAATGGGACCACAACTTCGAAGAGCCACCGCAAGAAGAAAGGAAATGGAAATCTTGTTGGGGATGCTTTTTTGGCTGGTTTAGGCCCTTGGGGTGGGAGGAGCCAATACACATATTTCAGTTATGACAAATTACTAAAATTTTAAAACAACCATGACTCTATTCAAAGTAGGAACATATTGGGAAATGAACATCTTCAAAAGTTCCTTAATGTTTAAAAGGCTGTAATGGCTGAAACTTAATGTGTTCTTTTTCATGATAGAAGAGTCATGTTGGCAGACCGACTAATTTTGGGCAAACGCATTCCTGGTAGGCCATTTATTGACTTAAAGGATTCTTATGACACTCCAGAAGTATTTTGTAGTAGCTGAACAAATGTTTTCAAATTGCAATCATTTTCTAAACTAGAGGACATCCAACTACCAGATCAGCCTATCACCTATTAAATTAACAAACCCATTGACAAATTGTTTTAACAGTAAACATCCTAATTACGTAATACTGATGCGACAATGCTCTTTTGCTTTTGTTTCTATAACTATACCGTACTTTTGAACAAATGATGTTGGCTAAATAAAACATCACTTCAGATGCGTATAATCATGGCTGAAATACTGAGATATTTCAGCTTAAGGGACCAAATGCCAGAGATGATTCCTTAATATTTTATAAATTTAGGAATTTGTTTACGTAAATTTTGACACTCCGAGGAATTTCTAAAATGAGTCAAACTGCTTTGTTACAATCAGATTAAGTAAAACTTCTTTCGCCGTCCCAATTGCCTCTTAATTTTAAAATGTAAGTGATACAGTCGGAAAAACAGTGAATGTGTAATCTCAACACGATGGTGTGATTGATACACACGATCGTACCGACGAACATTATGTCTGCGACGAAAACTGCGCCATTCTACTGCATATTACTGCCCGACTGCATAACCAGTCGATATATTTAGTTCATGCACGTACACCAAAGTGTTCAATATATGTCTGGAAACGTGTTTCTAAATTCACTTGGCAGACGGTGTTTCTGTAATTGGTAATGTGATGTTGAAGAGCTGGAAAGCTCAGCCAGCCATCAGTTCTATCGGGGTACGATGATCGCAGTGACGAGCAAAGCACTGTTATAATCGCACACCGTCTAAGTTATCTGACTTGGGGCGAATTTCCCTCGCATTATGATGAAAAATTGAAAACGACCTTATATTAGCTGATGATCGTTTGAATGGTGCACAGTTTCATCTAAAATGCTAGGTGATATTTTTGAGTATGTTGGATATTAGTTCAAATAACAGATTGACAAAACTATTGATGTATAACATGTTTTGGTCAGTATTAGTGAAAGGATGCTAATGTGAAAGGCAAGTGTAGGGGCCTAATAGCAGGTAGTTCTTACTCTCTGCCTTTCAGCCTTCATGCGAATAAGTGGAACTGAACGGAATTTATATGTAGTCACATAGAACAACTCGACTAGCACTTTTGTTTAGTGACTGTTGGCGGCCATTAATGGGGTCCATCAGCCTTAAATCGTCTTCATTTATTGTCTACATGATTTTCAAACCCTCATATTCAGCGAAATCGAAGAAACCAACGTATAATTTAGTGTTCAACCATCCAGATACATACAGGTAGGCAAAGAAATTGAAAGTTTGAAAGATTAAAAGGTGAAAGACCCCAGTTATGGCCGACTGAAATCAGACCATCACATACAACCTCCTAGATATAATGGAAAATCATCAAAGGTGGCAAAACATTGTCAGCACGAACAATCAAAATAGTAGAAGACCAGAACTTTTCTCATTTTATTTTTACACAGAGTATTCAATTTGTGATATTCATTAGAGTTAAAATATTAAAATTTGTGTTTATCCTAATGTACTTCTTTCAAACGGGTCTTAAAGGGCCAAATCTTTCACCCCAAACTACAATTTTGGTACCCGGGTACCTAAATTTTCAATTGGCTCAGCCCTTTGCTTGACAGCTAATTCAAACAATGAAGAGTGCTAAAGCTTATATTACACAGTATGAACGGTACTGGGAGTGTTTTGATTTTATTGAGTTTTTCTTTACCAAATCTGACGCAATAAACTGAGATTGTTTCTCGATGAGAATGAATTTCAGACAATTGTAGGAGGGGCTTCAGTAAGAAGGTTAGGAGAATTGGTACTCTTTTGGGTGAGAGAACTAAGCCTTTAAATTGATCTCCTGATTCATCCTCAATCTTTCGGACATAAAAGAACTTTAGATGAGGTTTCACAGCTTAGTTTTAAACCTAGTAATTTTTTCAGCTGTGGTTCACTGTTTCATTTTCCCTACACTCCATTGTTGCTTTTGTTGAGCAACAAGCACGATTGCATTAGGTTCCATTTTCTAAGTCTTGGGTATGACCTGACCAGAAGCCGAACTGCAAATCTCCCCAATGCAAGTCGGATTATCTGTAACCACTTTGACTATGCAGTCAGTCAAAGTACATTACAACATGTCTAAGTTGATGGGAACTCTTAATTCCCAGTAAGTATCCAAACTAGAATTTCCCTATCGTACTCCCGTGACTATTATAAGATGGAAGACATCTTTCGATGTTACTTGAGCACTACACTTTTCTTCTGTTTGATCACCTTAAACAATTTTCTTGTCGAATTCATCCATGGCGATTGCCTCGCTTTGGCGTAAATGATAAAGCTGTCAGTGGAGCTCAATACCTAATGAACATCTCGAAATCTAATCACCTCACTGACAATTCTGTCCAGACCTTCTTCTACGTTCATCTGTCACTTAAATCCATTAGTCCCTTGACAGAAGGTTCCCATTCTTTTACACGTGGTTAGGTTTTGTATCCTAACAATCACGCAACACGTACTTTCTTCTCGTGTATATAATTAAGAAGTTGGTGTCCCCAGGCTACCGTGAACCAATTTCGCGATGGTATTTATCGGTCTCTGTCTAGATTAGATGACTCGTCCTCTGAAATAACACATCTGTTTAAAAGCAGGGATAAGCTGCCGTAGTTTTACTTTCAGGCATTTCTTTTTCGTGAGATAACGTCCATCATTTTCAAAGCAGATCGGTGTATGTTTAAATACAACATTTTCAAATAGCGAGAATCCGTCGGATGTTATGCAACTGTTCGTTCCTGTAATTGCTATGGATTCTAGAAAGATGTTTAGGAATAAATCGCTTTTCTAAACACTTTCTGCTCCACTTTTAAACATATTTAGATGCTATTCACGCGTATCTTATTCCTAAACATTTCGTTTCTAAACACGTTTAATTGCTAAACACTTGGTGTTTAATTTCTGTACATATTTATAACTTAAGAGTGAGAAAGAGTGAGGAACTTTCCCGTCTAGTTTGGAGGAAAAATGACTTCCAACATCTCTAGATTCGAAATGGTGCGATGATTCTGTAAAAATGTAATGCAGTTCATAGCGATCATTCTCTGCTATTTCATATCAATATTTTGTTTTTTAAGCTTGGAAAGGTTCAATGAGGTGCCGCTTAAGTTAAATATTATGATTAAAATGTGTACTCAAAAATAAGAGAGAATAAAATTTCACTCGTTACAAGAGTGAATGTTATAAAATGTACTCCAAAAGATCGGAAATTTATCTCAAGAAGAGTAAAATTCTTTCCAAAGTTTGACACATCCCTCACCTCTCAGGATGGCGATCAATCAAAACTCCTTCCCTACTCTATCGAAGCCTCCTGGATATGCCTCTGGCCCTTTATAACTTTTAACAATTATAAAATTTTGACATACTATGTTGGTGAAATATTTACTCGATTGAATTACGACCTGGATTCAAATAAATACTGTAATATCTGAACTGGTGGTTAGAGCATCCGACTTCAGCCGGAAAGTCTGGGGTTCGATCCTGACCGGATCATGCTGAAGTAGTTGGGGCGCTACGGGGCGGGAAGAGGGGAGTTTTCCTATGCAACTCAATTTTTGTCCTTTCTGCACCCTCCTCACTTGTCCCCCAAGTTAGGTCAGGTAGGATTTAGGTCAACCGAGAAAATAATGTATCCCTACCGAGAAATAATTTTGGATCCAGAGAACCTCAGAACTCCTAGGTGCTTCGCCCATGGGCCTCTACCTACAGGAGCATGCGCGTCGGGCTCGGTTTTGCGCTGGGATCGTAAATTTTTGCCTCCATAATTTTTCTCCGGCTAAGTCCCCTCAATTTACAATTGACATTGTACTCGGTGCTCAGCTAAGGCATTGGAGTAGGGAGAACAAATCACTAGTGAACGACAAGTAGAAAATAAGGTCGAAATAAAACAATTGGTCAGAAAGTAAGCCATAAAACCCCATCTAATAAAAAAATCATCTAAACTTATGTAGTGAATATATCTTTTGTTCATCTTTGCAGGGTACAGACAAAAGTTATGACGATATTTGAAGGTGGAAAGTTGGGTCCAAATGAGCTCTTTGAGCTGAATGAAATGGTCAGGTAAGTTAATCGCTGATCAAGGACCTCGAGAACGGGTGAGGGCTACGGGGGGGGGGGGGTGCGCTTGATCCCCCGCACCTAATTCTCCTAAAGACATTTTGACTCTCTTTAAGTGATAGTTGTGGAGTTACTTTCTATGGCTTAATTGGATGATTAGCCACACCCTCCCCCTTCCAATTCAAAATTGGCTTATTGAAGATGAGCTGAAAAGGGAGACCAAGTATATGGTTATATATGTGTGCATCTTTAAATCACACATGCTCAGAACACACATGTACATACATATACCGTATACTTTCGTGTAAAGAATATAATGCAGCATGCTCTGATAGGAGGTCTATACTAACGAAAACTAGTTTAGTTGCTGCCATCCTCGAAATAGTGTCGCGGACCAAGATTGTAGAATTGCAATACTCTGATAGGTTTTAATTTTTTGCCACAGCAAATGCCTTTGACAAATTCCAAGTGTTCCAAAATGTTATTCCACACAATGCATTTTAAATGCTGTTCAGTAAAGTTTCTACAGAAGGGTTTATTGCAGGTTCATGACTAATCTTGGTCAAAACCCTAATACCACCAGTTAGTAGGCCTACAGCATTTGCTATTCTCTTTGAGTACGCCCTCTATTACCTTCAGAAATTCTCAGCTATGTATTACAAAACAAATCTCTCTGAAAAGTTGTTGAGTTTCCAGCCCGTCCTCCACATGAAGTGTAGTGATAGAAAAGGTGTGATGACATCTTGACCAAGACTAGTTATTTATTACATATATTACTTGCATATGATGAGACTTGAAGTGCGCCATCGGCTGAGGTATGACCGTAACCAAGTATTGTACACGATACACATGACGGTACGGTTGATTGTCAAGAAGATAGTGGCAATGCATCCGTATCGTCTATAAGGACTTGTTATGCAATGTGGTGGTGAAACGCGAGCGTTCTCCGGAAGGGCTTAGTTCATACAGGGGTAATTAGAGTATTTACCAAATTAACAGAAATTGGAGAGGTTGAATTGGAATTTTGTAATTTTTTTCGGGTAACAAACTTCAACACAGACGCAAGACTGGACAGCTTCATGTATACTATGATCAATCAAAAAGTCACACCATATGACAGATCATTGTTTTGTTAGTTTCAACACAATGCATGATTGTAGTGCAGAATTTAAGTCTGGAAAGCATGTACAAACAATCTCTGATTGCCTTTTTAAGGGACAAGAGCAGTTGCCTAAACCCTATTTTTAAATGGCAGCTCATTCTAACTCATTTACCTTTATTTCTCTGGGACTTCAATTTTGCATGTTCAAGGTAAAGCAATGCGTTTCTACTTCTTAACTAAATTACATAACTTATTAACAAAAATATTATCACATGGTTCTCAAGAGCCATTCATGAAATAGATTATGCTATATTAGAAATTGGGATGACTCGGTTGACCGCATTTCCCCTTTAAGTTTACTTCGTAATGCACCTATTCATGTGACGTCACTAATCTCTTTTGAATCTTACCTCCTAGGATTGCAATCAAATCAGAAATAGGATCTTTCATCTCCGAATATTATAAGGTAAGTTATTATTTTACAAAGCTAGATTGGGAACTGAAACAAGATATGACGTCCTTAATTAACTACCGAGGGGTTAAATTCGCTTGCGGTATTGAGGCTAAATTAGTTCAGAGAATATGAAGAGACTACTCCAATTAGAGAAGGTCAAAGTAGATTAAAAGAAGAAGAAACACACACACACACACACACACACATTAGTCAGTTGCAGTTTCCCGCCTAGTTGAAAGAAACTTGAAAATGCATTTGACACATTTTGTAAACAATTTCCAAAATCTTCCTGTATCAAACCAGCTGCGCATATTATTCTTTATTTACTCCTTTGAAATCTTCATAATTTATATCATGTTTTAAATATTTTCTTCATTGAACTGTCATGTGATGGGAAAGGTTTAGTACATAAAGACAACTGTCAAGTTACCACTGAGGAACAGCCAGACATATGATATAGTCTACAGAGTTATTACATGCTAAAAATAAAAAACCTTACTACATATGATTGTGTGTTTGTGTATGTTAATATGTGTGAAAGATAGGCTCTACATTTTAGTATAGTCTTTTGTAGAATTAGAATCCTACCAAAGACATTAAAAATGGAACGTTCTGCCGTTGTGCTTAAAGGGGAACTTTAAGCAAAAATTATTTTAAGATGTGAAAGAAGAACTAAATCTATTCATTGTGGTGAAAGCTCCATTCAAATCGGACACGTATTTCTTGAAAATTTAATGAAAATATTGGATTTGTGTTCCAAATTGAGATTGAGGGCAGTAGAGATTAAATCACTCCCGCAAATTGACAAGGAGTGCTTTGTTTCCCTGTGTTTTTCAGGCTGTTGTGTTTACCTTGACGTTAATAGGAATAGGACCTCCCCATGGGGATTGCAAAGTTCGTAAAGTTCTCATTCTACCTATAGGCTGTAAAATTGAAAAAAGAAGAAAAAAAAGACTACATTAATGTAGGGATGTGATGTCATATGTGCTTGCTTCAAGTTCACTGTATGTTGAAAATGTGACGACTCACTAACTTGCTCATATCTTGAAAACCACACTTTGGATTTCAATGCAATTTCACCAAAATGCTTTGAATAAGTACCCCTCTAACATATCAAAAATTGATATGACCGTAAAACCCTTCGTTCCGCATAAGCAATTGAGTTAAGGAATGCCTAGTGAATCACAAATGAACAAAAGTGATTGCCATGGACGCCCCAGGCAAATAAACCAGGATTTAAGAAGTTGAGGCGTGCACTTCCAACAACCAACCAACCTATAGAAGTCTGGGTTAGTATGTACTCCACTCTCTCTAGCGAGCTCATAATAAATTTTCTCCAACCGTCGCCAATTAACTTGTCCTTATGTCATAAACTTAACCAGTGTGATTAGGAGACGAATACGAGTGAATTATATGTGTGTTATGTTCCCTAAGGGCATCTGTAATCGGCTAGTAAATCACTTTGTGTAATTGTGACATTGTCCGATAAAAGAAAGTGATCATAGAATTACGTATGGTGAGAAACTTCTCGACTCTCTGGCGAAGAGAGTTGAGAGGACTTAAAAAAAATTATGGGTGTTAAAGACAGTCTAGTCTCACCCAAAACTACAATTTTTAAAGTTGGCAACATAAATTCTCAATTGGCATAATTTGATTGAAAACAAGTTCAAAAAAAAATGCATAGTATTCTAGCTCATATAACATAGCATGTACTATACAGAGCGACCAGCCTGAGATAATAAACTGAGATTGTGTATGGAAGAGGGCGAGTTTTAGACAGTTGTGACTGGGGTTTCGTGAGTAGACTAGGAAAATTACAACTGTTTGGAGTAAGAGGATTAGGCCTTTAATTGTTGACTCATTACACCTTTACGGACGACCCCTTTAAATTGAAGGAATGATGATTCACTTACAAAATAAGACACATTCGTAAAATAATGGAAAGAAAGTCTCTCTTTTCTAAAGTATCTCAGTTATATTTTACGTTTCAAAGTTACGAGTTTTTTCAAACATTATTCGTTCCAGAATAGAGCAATGCATCATGGGAATTCCATGATGTCATAGAGGCAGATGTAATGTATTTAACTTAACTGTGGTTCTTTTTTATCCTTCACATATGTTAAAGGGATAAATCGACAAAATTTTTTATAGGACAAGGGCGGTCTCCAAGACTTTTTGAATGACCAGGTAAAGCGTACAGTTTTCCTCTTACTCCTCCCCAAAGTGTCTTCAAAATATTTTAGGACTTCATTATTTCCTATTCAAGGTAGCCTAAACCAAGCACTGAATCTGAGTAATATTCTCATTTTAGGAGAAGAAATATTGTCACATGACTTTCTACAGCCAATCATGAAACTACTTTTTCTAAGTCCTCCCTACCCTCCGGCAAAAGGCCTTTCGGCGAAACCAAAACTTTCACTGCTTCCCGAAGAAGCTATTACATCCGCTGAAGTGACCAACCTCACGGCCTCTGACCATTTACATTATTGGTCCGTCATGTATAGCTCCATTCTAGACTGGATGAAAAGAGCAGATACTACACATGATCTAAGCCAAAAGGCTGAGAAGACAATCATGAAACTAAGAGTCTACTACACTAATTCAACTTGGGCGACCGAATTTTCCCTTAAATACAGCACAGGGGGTTGATCCATACCCCCCAAAATATTACCATTTTGTAGCATTCATAAAACAACCCCCTTACATCCTACAGCCTTCCCCTTGGTATCAAATGATTGGGAACAAAAAGATCTGTCTAATAATAGTAATTTTCTTGGGTAGTGTCCCCAAAGAATTTTTGGGAAAATCCTGCCGATTGTATGAGTCTCCTAAAAAAAGGTGCGAAAAAATGGAAAAAATAGCCTACGTAAAATTTACAAAAAAATCGTGAGGGCACAAAAAAAAATGAAAATCCTTCGACTATACTTTATGTTATAGTTTACAGATCCAAGATACTAAAAAGTGAAAAGATTTTTGCATGTCTGGGTTTTTTTTTTTTTTTTTAATTTTTGAAAAATCCTTCAAAAATCCTTCGAAAATCATCAAAAATTGCCCCAAAAACAGCCCTCAAAAAAAAAATCGTATCTCCGTCATTTTACGGTCGATTTTTAAAAACTTTGCACCATTCAACTCAGCACAGGCTGGGGATCTCTGCCAGCCTAAGCAAAATGCGATTAGCGCCATATATCTTAAGGGAGAGCTAAAAGTAAAGTAACCCCGCGAATTCTGGAACAAATTTGCGGAACTGGTTCCACACATATGTATGACAATCATATGCAACAGCATGGTGACAAGATCATCTTCATAAGATGAGCTACAAATGGGGTAAAAAGCCATTCCAAACAGGGTTTGTGAACCTGTTTGGAACAAAAAGTGGCTAGGTAGTACTTCTGGGATGTTCTGGGTGAGTTTTTACAGATTGTTTTGTCCTAATTTTTGATAATTTCGACAATTTGGTAACTTTTGGTGGTAACGATTAGTGACGTTAGGCACATACAGTACAGAAAATAGGTCCCCATCGACTTAGTGTGGAGTGTGAAGTGAGTGTGCTGTAAAGAGTTAAGCAAATTCTATAGCAAATGAGGTTTAATGTTTCCATTATTGTTCTGTTTCAACATTTCAAAGTGAATGAAGCCCTTCAATTTTGCATATCCACGAAAGATTTCCCAGCGAATTCCTTTTTTTTCCAAAAGTGTAGGGACTTGAATTTTCCCTTGTCAAGAGCGTATTCGTACACAAATTCAGATGTGAGTGAAGTGCAATATATGTATAGATTTCAATGGCATGGGGTGAAGATTGCTATTCCGGTCCTGTTCAGGGGGAGCATTGTGGCTCCGCCCTCTAAAAACTTTCCCTCCCTTTGAAGTTAGTTATTAAGTTAAGCTAGAGTTAAACGGCCCAGTTTCCAACCTATTGGTTCAAGTCAAGCCGGCCACGGCCCTTTTTCCAGTTGTGGCTCACTGGTTTGTTTTCCATACTCCATTGCTTATGGGGAGCATCAAGCACAATGGCAGTAGGTTCCATTTTTAAGAGTCCTTGGTATGACTCGACCAGGAATAGAACCCGGGCCTTCCGCGTTAAAGGCAGTTGCTCTTACCGTTAGATGAAATATGCGGTCAACCTCCCTTCGAAAGTTTGAATCTGCGGTTGGCTTAATACAATCTGCCACATTTGACCGAATTGCAAATATATCATTCATTTGGAGTCATTTCGTCCCCTGCCGTGCCTTGTCTTCTCGCAAGCTTGATTCTATCATCTTTGCAATGCTCTTCAACCGATACTAGGACATTCCATTCAAGGATTTTACCCCCTGTTAATAAATGTATCATTCTGATTATTTTACAGAAAAGTCTATTAAAGAGGGGAATGGAGGCTTTGTATAACGCCGTGGAAGACGATGGCGGTAACGAATGATTTTTCAACATGTATTTATACGTTAATAATAACACAGATGAGCTCGATGATGATTCTGTGGACATATTGATGTACTATGTTTAAAAAAGCCTAGATACAGCTCCCTCAGGAAAGCTGCAGCAGCTGTGACCATGCATTTTAAATAGGGGTGTACCGGGTTTCAAATCCGGCCGAAATTCCGGCCGGATTTGGGGATTTTTCCAAATCCGGCATCCGGCCGGATTTTGTCTTGAATCCGGCCGGATTCACCGGATTTGTACGTAAGCTATACAACACAACTTTATTTACTACAGGATTAATAAAATGTCCTAAAATGCTAAAGACTAAGATGGGAGTTTGCTTCTATGTTTAAAGATCTAGCTAAAGGGTGTTATCAGTAGTTGCAAACTTTCTAATATGATGAAGGACTTTGTCACCCCCATTCAGTACCTAATGCATGTCCCAGTGATTTAAAATATTTTGTGAAGCAATGTCAATGAATCAACCTACAGCTTATCAAATCCAGATATATCTTCTCTGGTACTCTTTTCAAGTTGATGTACGGCAGTCATTTGCTGGATCTATAGTGATTCTGAGCAATATTCAAAAACCATCAGAAAAGATGTCAGATGTCAAATTTTCTTAGCTGAAATGCAATTGGAGTTGATGGAAGCAATCAACAAAACTTTCTTGGTTTCAGAGTCTATGAACCCCAATACTCACCTCCTATTTACATATGTAATTCTCCAGCTTGCCTGCAAGCACTTTCTGGCAGAAGGCATTTGGCACAAGGATAGAATTCTCCAGAAGAAGAGGGCGACATGGTGGCTCTTCGTCTCCTCTTGCCCATCTACAAGAGCTCTGACACCGTGGAGCATTAGCTACTAGGTGTACAAGGTGTGTAAGTACCGAGGAACATGTGACCTACAAAAACTCAGCTGGCAAGTTGCTTGGAGAGAGGAAGAGCTATCACATTGCCCTCTAATTTGGAGGCTGCTATCCCGGTGCCAAATGACTGATGCCAGACTCTGCTTGCAGGCAAGCTAGCTGGGGAATTACATAAGTAGGAGCTGATGAGGGGCAGCATTGACTCACAGGTCGACCAAAAAGGATTTTATTCAGTAGTACCAAATTTAAAAAAATAAAAAAATATCCACTAGTGTCCAAATTCAGTCTTGCCATAGTGATGAGAATCAAGTATTTTTTTTTTATTGGGGCCTTTTAGATGTTTTACTACCAAATCCTCTAATCACATTAATATCCTTACTTGTCAACTAAAGTAGTACAAGTGATGGTGGCAGTATAAAAAGGGTCAGTGATTTCTTGACTTTTAAAATCAGCTTCGCAATTAATGGGTAAAAAACCGTGAAGTCGTTTTCAACATATTGCATGTCGAGCTTTAAAAGTGTAAGCTAAGTGTTCAAAATACACCTTGATTTTATCCCTCATTGAACTGAACCCTTGGGCATCTCATTCAGGGTTGGTATGAAGTTACATTTTGTCAATTAGCCCAACCATTCATGAAACATGCCACATCACAAAACCCAAATTAGACATGAACTCAACAGTTTCTCTGAGGGAATACCAAACTCTGCTCACGAATAAAATAGACATAACACAGCTCCTGGCTGCTGCTACATTTGCTGATGGTGGCTAACTTAGATGATACAGATATAGAGGTCAAAAGACGTACATCCACTGAGGCTGGTTCCTAAGGTATCCTAAGATATAAACCCACCAGTAGGTTCCCGTTCTTTCATTTGACTAAATTCGGCCGGAATTCCGGCCGAAATTTTGGTTACAATCCGGCGAATCCGGTTCCGGCCGGATTTTAAAATTCCGAATCCGGTGCACCCCTAATTTTAAATACACTTTAAAACCAAAAAAGTGAATTTAGTCACTCTCTGATAGAGTGAAAGGTGTTAATTCACTCCAAGATAAGTGTAATTAAGTGACTCTAAGAAGAGTGGAATTCCCCCAAGAGAGCTCACAGTGATCACGCTTAAAAGTAAAAAAAGAATGTTCATTGCAAGCACTCGTGAAGACTTAATTTTTACTTTTCCTGGAGTGAAATTAACTCTTTTTGGAGTGAATTAACAGTCCCTCTAATGAAGTGAATTTACACTTTTCATTCTATTAGAGAGTGACTTAGTTCACTCTTTTGATTTTAGAGTGTAGACACTTTACTACAGAAGATCAACTTGATCCTTTTGTTGTGATGTTTGTTATTGCTATAAAGCATGACCGAGGCAGCTGCAGCCAAGTCAAAGCCAAGCTCCGTTACGATACTTTTAACAATAGTATACCAACGTGTGTTGCTGAAAAGCGTGGCTACGGCAGCCAGCTTTGGCTTAGTTAGTTAGTTTGTCAGTAAGTTTTACCACCCAGTTTCCAACCTATTGGTTCAAGTCGAGCCGGCCACGGCCTTTTTCCCAGTTGTGGCTCCCTCCTTGCTGTGGCAGCTTAAGCATACGATCGTGACGTGGCTTTCATATGCTTTTCTTAAGGGCTAGAAAGCGATTATAATTGATAACTTCGAATAATCTCCCTTAGGGTTGTGCAGCGATTAATCGATCATTCTATAAACGAATTATCATACTCGATTGCAATATAAGTGATAAATCACTAAAGAGACGGTGTCTAGGAATTAAACGTTTATCTTAGCACTATTTGCCCCTTCTTTTAAAACATGTTGAAATGCTAAACACAACTGTCTTTATTCAAAACATTTCTTCTTTAAAAACACGTTTAATTGCAGAACATGTAGTGTTTAATGGCTAAACATGTTTATATTTTGAACGTGTTTACAAAATGAGGATAAAACAAGTGTTTAACTGCTAACGGTGTTTTTTAAGAGTGTATGGACTGAGTAGAATACTGTGAATGGTCCACTCCTCCCCGCATTGCTATGCAAACTTGACTAAAAGGATAATTTGCGAAAATTCCAGAATTTCGCCTCAAAATTTGTACAATGTTGGGTATGATAAGCACCGGTTATTATTTGCACCACGACACCACAATGGACCGTTCACTAAGTCAGTGGTTTGTATATATATATTGTTTTTTGGATGCACAGGGAAAAGCCTCATGTTGTAACCTGGACACCTTACGGCAATCATATTTCTGCAACAGATTAAGCAAGAAGGTTATAAATTGGGGGCGTAAACCTCTAACAAATCAATTCATCATTCAAACCCTATTAAAGTATGAAATGATGACTGAATAATACATTTTTCCTTTCCGTAAATATTATTTTTTCTGTTCTTTTAACTTCATATTCGTTTTCTCGTTTTAGTTCTTTTGTTCATTTTGCTTCTACATTTACATTTCTATTTATTCACTTTGTCTGTTCTCTTTGTTTAATGTTTTGGGTTTCCCCATCTTTATCTACTACTTCCCTTTTATTATTATACTGACATTCTTTATCCCTTTCTCTCTTTGAACCGCTTCTAATTTCCTTCTTGTCAAATCTTTTTATATCAGTTTAATCCTTGACTGTTCTCTCCTCTCCCATGTAGTCTTTCCTTTTTATTCAGTTCTTTGTACTTCTTTCTTTTAATTAATTATTTTTTTCTTTCTTTTTTGCTTACTTTTCATCTTCTATTCTTTTCACGACGTTGCAATCTCTTCGTTCACTTTTACAGATAAACAACTCCTCGGCAGTCTTTCCAAAGTATGGAGTAGGTTTTACAGTGAAACATTACCAACTTTACGTGCTATATTTTATCCAATTCAGGTAGGTAAATTCGTATTAATACATGCAATGCCTAAGTGATCATCTCTGTGGATGTTGTACATATGACGTCACAGAAAGAGTGCCCTCTAGTGGATACAATCTTTTACCATTCTAACTACCACAACCAATAAAGACAGCTAATGTTTGCTTCGAAAGGTTATAGTTCTTAGTCTTTTATCAGCGCCTTCGAAGCGTATAAAGTGCGTGCAGTGTGATTTATTTGGTTACATTCAAATTTACTTCACGTGACGTCAATGCATTAGGTCTATAGGCCTAATATCGGCCATAATTCGGTATTAATATTACTTCACCTTCGGAATGCCTTCTCATTAAACTGATCTGCGTAGGCTATTAGTAATTTACATCGGGAATTCAGACGACTTACACCTCTGTTCACTGGTTAAGTCTTTTTCCTGCCTAGTTCAGTAAGTTACGATAATAAGCTGCCAATTAAATACGTGAAATCATTTAATGGTAGCATCATCAATCACATACTCTGAAGTCTCATGCATGCAAGACGATTCATGACTTATGGATACGAAAATTTCAAACGTTTTCCGTCACTTCCTTTCTTGAAAACAGTCCAGTACTTGTGTGTTTCATCCATTGGACGAGTATGCCTGTTATTAATTGTGTGATGGTTTGTGTAAGAGGGAGTGTGTATATGTGGGTGTTGTGCCCGTCGTTAACACCGAGGACGTGCACAAATGTGATGTAACAGTAGACAGTTTATTGCAATGAGTAGCGTTATTACTTCAAATAAAAAATTTCATTTTGTATGCATTTATTTATTGCACAGAAACTCTTTCAAGTGTGATTGCAGTGAGGGGGCAGAAGGGACTCGCCCTCCCAATTAGAGCAATCACAGCTAGTCCATTCGGGGAAAACATGAGCAAAACGTGATACATGGTGCCATTATTTATTAAAAAATTACGTCTTAGGTGATTACCTTACCTTTAGAAACATTCTAACAGTTGAGCAAAAAAACTCAATGTTGGAGGAACATAGAGCATGCCAATTTTTTGAGCAAGCTTCGCTAAATTTATTGGGCAGTTTTTACCAAATGATTGGGAGAAACCATGATTGTTTGCCCAATATTTAGCAATTTTCTTCGTCAACATTTCAGCATTGGCTATGTTCACTCAACTGTTTTCATAGTAGACCTATACTGCATCGTTATTATGTCACCTTACGCCAGTGAGCTATATAGTTCACTGCCTTACGCAGGCGTTACGTCATGAGTCTCCTGCTACCAGCTGTCCCCTTCGGAGAGTATGCTTAGACTAGTAGTCCTGTTTGAAAACTCTGCGTTGGAATTATGACGAAAAGGGCTTTGGGAAAGTGTTTTTTTTTTAGCTATAATCTTTGATAGTTTTTGTCAGAAGGGTCAGTTTACATTTTGGCCCAAAGAAATCGGAACAAAGGATCTGTCAGTGGTTTTCTATCCCACTAAATGTACTGAACAACGGCATAGGGAAAACATCTATTAAAATTAGACAAAGGAAAAGGAGCAAAACGGCCACTCATCCGCCATTTTGAAAATATGAAATGTCGAACGAATAATGAAACTTTCATCAATATGTAAAGAAGTGTAATATTAGGATAGTCATTACCCTTGGGCAGATTGTATAGTCTTCTGTTATCTAGGTCAAGACATGTTTAAAGTACAACCGGAAGAAAGCCGGTGGTTGATTTTGATTATTCAGTCGATTTTTTTTTCTGTTTTGAAATGGGGTAATGTCTCGCCAACATTGAGAAAAACATCGCCGCCCTTAGATTATAAACAATGGATTGTATTTGACGTGGACTTGATTTAATATTGGATTATGTTGACAAAGTTTATTATGATTGTATTTCGGTTTGTGTTTTGTTTTCCAGACGAAGGGGCTAACAATGTCACAGATCACATTATTAGGATTCCGTGACCACGTCCTTCTCCGAACGAGATTAAAAGGTAGGGTAATGGGGTGAAGGTTACTTAGCTTCAAATACTGAAAAAGCAACATTGACCAAAAATTTACTTTGCGTGATACATGCCTTGATATAATAGTATCACAATTAGATCTTAATTCAATCTGGAAATGAAGTTTTGAAAAGAATTAAGATAAGACTTCAACAGCCGACTGCATGTTCAAGTGGTCAGACTTGCGACCGGTGGGTAGAGTTCAACTCCTGGCATACCCTAGACTAAAAATGGGACCTACTGCCATTGTGCTTGGAGCTCAGCATTAACGATGGAGTAGGGAAAACTAGCACGTGAGCACAACTGGAAAAAGACAGTGACTACCCCCACTTCAACCAATCGTTTAGAAACTGTGAAGTAAAAACTCCTTGCTGGGCAATCAAGGTACTGATATGACCTTCATGTTTGTCATTTAGGGGTAATTTATCAGAAGGCAAGTTTAAGGGTAGACTATCTATTTGGAAATATTTAAAAACGGTTTGCTAAACGTTGTTTCACACCTACACAAACACTCCTTTGTCCAATATAAATTCGTATTTCAGTCAGGATAGTCTGATGAACCAAACGAGCCTGATTTTTCGCCTGTGACTTTTGTTTTACCAGAGGCTATGCCGGTTTCTATTCAAGTGTGTCAGTCTCCAAAAAAAAAAAAAAAAAAATTATGTCTTATCCTCTCACCCCAACCAGTTCCAATTCTTATAACCTTCCTACTTGAGCCCCTCCCACAGCTGTCTGACACTCATCCCTATCCAGACACAATTTCAGTTTTATTGCTTCAGGGTGACGATTTTGTAATGAAAACACCCTCAGTAAAGTAACTGCTAAGCAATATGGTTTACACCACATTTTTGGAAGGTGCTGTCAATCAAAGAGCTGTGCCTATTGAGAATTTCCGAGTATTACAAAAGTTGTAGTTTGTAGTAGTGAAAGTTGAACAGTCAAATGCCCTAAAATCTATCGAATGAGATTACAATATTAACTAAATCTACTAAGCCGTCACGGTAACTTAAATTGCATGGACAAATTCTTCCTCATTTTTTCTTCACATACAGAAGCCTTGTTGCTAAACGCCCACGCAGACATTCCCTCAAATATTTCCCAAATGTTACTAGTCCTCCAGAACATTCGGGAACAGACGAATCCCTCAGAGGACTATCTCCAGCTTGAATCTCTCGTGGCGCTGGTCGTTTGTCCCTACCTGGGGACGAGAGGTCTTTACATGGGAGGAGAAGTACCGGTGATTAAAGCCAACCCCCCAGCCGTCGAAGAGACTATACATCGGCACCCTCCACTCAGTAAGTTACACAACAGTCCTGTAATACCCGAGGTGACAATATCCTGACATGACAAATATCTACGTATAGCCAGTCACCAACAGTATTTTGAACCCATATCCACAGCACATTACAAGCCTAACACGTTCCATCACTTTCAGTCTCTTGTAAGTAGCATTTCTGCGAGAGCGACATTTTCATAACTTAAACGAACAGCGAATTATTCCAAAAATCGAGACTAAAAGGTGTGAGGTATGCAAATCATTAACCATTTCTCTAACAGGCTATATAAAATGCAAACGCTTTGCGCCTCTCTATTTTGAAAACATGCATACCAAAGGGAAAAATCATCATTAGAGAATATGGTCTGTTTAGTGTCTTAGTTTTCCTGAAAAAATCGTATACAAACACATCACCATTCCTTCGTTAAAGCCAAATACTTTATGGGGCAATCGCTTCTGATGAAAAAATCGTCTGGAAAACTCTTCCACTTGATCTTGTCCTTGGGCATTCTATAATTTTCTGGGATATGCCATTCTCTTGGGAGTAGCCTAATCTTTTCGCTTTTCATCCTAAATTTCCTCGCTGTAATAAAATTCATTTTTCATGAATACCTCATTTCGCAAAGCTAACATAGTCACATATTACTAAACTTCGCTATTCTTCCATCACTTTGTAAAGCATCTTATTTTCAACCTAAACCATTCATCCTTACAATGAGAGGGTCTATTCCAGTTGCAATTTCTAAACCTTTCAAAAGAGACTAGGATATTTGTTATGAAGAACTTTCGAAGTAAATTCAAACTCAGTTGCATATCAACTTGCCAATAGTCGATGACGATGTTCCCCCAGCTAATAAGATTCTTATGGTTGTCCTTGCCCTCACTGTTCCTTCTCTTAATGACCCCTCTTACAGCACCGCCGCAGACAAAATTTCTCACTCCCCGCTCTCAATGTCGAGCTATTTCATTGCCATCTCACTGAGCTTGCCAACCCACATCGACCAACAAGCGTTGAGAACGCTTTTGCATATGCCAAGCCATTTTAATATTTACCTCGCAATTTCACTTAAGCGAAATTTAATTCCACTTAGTGAAATTACGAGGTTAATGGTAAAACGGCTTGCCGTAAGTCCCCAAATTATATCTCACACTCAACAATTTTCCACATCGAGCTTTGCAACATTGTTGTATGTTCTGATATTATGCACTGTGTTATAGCTATCCACGTCGACCAACACGCGGGCGAGCGGGATCTTATGCAGACGGACTTGCCATCTATTGCTTGCCATGACGTCATATTTTATGCCGGTGGTGCTCCAATGGGGCTATTCGCATGAAAATCGACGGACATGTGTAACATTCACTACAATGTAAATACTTCATGGATATGCAGGAAATGTCTTACAACGCTCAAACTGATTGGATGAAACAGTTAAATGAATCTTGTTTCCTTCAATTTCACTGAATATGAGGGTTTAAAATTCATTTAGACAATAAATGAAGACGATTTAAGGCTGATGGACCCACTAATGCTGCCCAGACAGTCACTAAACACAAGCGCTGATCGGATGCGTCTATAGCGGTTTAATGAAATAAGGAGTAGGAACAGCCATAAGTGAAGTGAAAGAGAGAATAATGTGAGTCTCTTGGATTTTTTTAACTTCGGCAATGAAATTCCATCTTGATCATGAATATCTGTTCTATTCGTGTTGACAAGACAGGCATATCGGTGTAGGATTTGAAGAGAATAAAATGAGAATTATCTTTTTTCGTTTGGAATGTTCTTATATATATATTAGTCACTGGAATAGTCCTTCAAAGCTCATACCGTAGAGCTCTGCGAATATAACAGGGGTCTCGTTAGCCAAAGTTGATAGACCGTGATGATGTTACACAAGAAAAGTGAAAAGTGCGCCCTCGTTTGGTAGACACTGTGTGCCATTGCCAGTTATGCAAACACTTGACATGAAGACAGCTGACAGTCAGCCAATTGGAGGCGCGCTCTGCGAAATCATGTAGGTGCTTCATTGTTTTTCTTAAAAAAATGACGTCGCGTGACGTCAGTGAAAAAGTGTACTCAACCGTCCTCAAGGGAAATTACAAAAACAGCTTTACATGGATGGGCGATGGTTTTTTACTCTGTGTTACTGTATGCTATTCATGAATATCAAACACCGGTATAATTAAACATTCTGGGACATTTTCCCATGCTGGAAAGAAACTTTGTGTCGATTAATTGATCTGCATACCGGTTTATCGAATTGAAACTATAATAAGATACCCACAATTATTCAAAAACTGTCACACATTCGCGCGGTTTCCACTGGCAAATCGTCATAGCCGTAATGCTAGATTATGATAAATTATGATAATGTAACGTTTGTATTGGATACTGTGAAAAAGCTTTGCCTATATTCGATCACAAACAATCAAAACTGTTTTGATCATTGTGTTAAAATCAAAACATGGTCTAGTACGGATTAAAATTTATAAAAAGGCAATTCATTGTCAGGTTTAAGGAGGTGATGTCATCTCCCTGATGGATAGTGTTTCCACTCATAAGCTGATAAATTCCCCCGAAAACTATTGAACCACAAACCGAGTATGGTGCGAAATGTGCACATGCTTCCAATGCAATCGTAATGATGATGAAAATGCTTGAAAACAAATTTGTAGCCATAGCAAAGGACCACTAGCTTCGTTATCTTATCGTTGAAAAAATGGACGATCTCAGTGATAAAAGGCATTTCCTTCTTTACGGAATTCCGCTCCTTGTCATTCTTCGTGTACATGAACACCTGTCTATAGTTTGTATGATTATGCTACAGCTTGTCCATGTAACATAAATCCACTAAAAATCCTAAATCCTAAAAATCATGCAAACGTATCGAAATTATTGTCACGGTTAACAAAATCATGCACACCGAACTTTCCGCCATCTTGTTTCAAGTTTCCAGATACAGTGTTGTGGTTACTCCTGCTTACACAAAATTTGCGTCCCTTTTGACTCTCCTAGCCGTCTATCAGAAAATGTGCATTTTTAACGTAAAAACGATGGAGCTGTTTGCCTAGTTATGCTAGCTACTACGTCACCCATGTAGCTTTCATACTTTATAATGTCATCATGTTATATGTACATAGATTATTAGATAGATGTATACAGCAGATGTAACTAATTCATGTATCCTTTCCTTTTCCTTTCCCTTTTCGTTTCCTTAACACGCTTCCTTCCTTTTTTATACCGGAATGACGTGTAATCTCGTATGCATACTATTTATTTTATTCCTATGTTGTCAACATATATCCAGCTAATAATGCAAGTGTTTCTGCCACATCACGTGGTGTGACTGCTGCCAATCACAGACAACTATCTCGCCATTTAAGTATTCGCTGGCAGACTCAACCTGCCAGACATAGGAGTTCAAAGGGACATGTTAACACTCTACCAGTGGGGCTTTAAAATTTAATAAAACAATAAACCAATAGAAAAGCGTGTTATCTAGTGCAGGTCTGGGTCTAAAGAAACAGTGGCATGAATATGCATGAAGGTGATTTCTGGTGTAGGCCTGTGAGCCTAACGAAGTTTACAGCTTTAGAAAGTGAAATAGCAGGCGTGGGGTTCCAAGTCATTTGGTAGTGACTTGGTGTGAAGGCCGTCACTATACATTTATTCTTGTGACAAGATTAGTTATACATATAAATGGAAGTTTTCTATATGATTTAATTTTTTTAATTGATCACATTTCACAACCTTTTAATTTAGATGGAAGGTAATACTCTTGTAAATTTTGAGCCTACTCTTAGCCACAAATTTTTTAAAATTATTGGTTAACAACCTGTCTCGTGTGAAATGTGGATAGGACACGCTGAACGGGGCTGAAAAAAGATTCGTGGAATCAGTATCAGTGCTTACCTGTAACTTTAAAAACCTGACGCTATACAATGCTTCAGAAATAAATGTTATTATCAGTAATCATCCTTGTAATCATGCAGCATTTAAAGGGATTGTTTAATTTAACCGTGGTGTGTTTTGTGTTGTGCACCCGCACAATTGATGTGTCACGTGATTCATACTGTGTCATTCATCTTTGGTTTCTCATACATGTATTAATCAAATTTGAAGTATTAAGTGATGCATGTTGCCAATCTGAATGTACATGAATGAGATAACAAGGCATTCAGCTTCCTCGTAAATTTTCCCCTCTTCACCCCTACGCTAGTGAAAGGTTGGATAGCAAACTGGTTCCCCATCAGCATTAAATTTCAACCTTCAAAGATATTTATCAATTTGAAAATAAAACTTTTTTTTAAGGAGAACAAAGAAAAACAATCAGGCAAGAAACCAATGCCAGACTGTTGTGTTCTTTCTAAGTACATTTGAAGTATAGGGAATTGAAAAGCAACTCTCCCTTAAATATTTGACTACAGATTCAGACTCTGCGATAAAACTTCAAGCCTTAAGTCAACTGAATAAAGTTTAAGGGGACAATGAAGTTCTTTCTTTTAAGTGTGGACATTTTTCGTGTCTTCAAATTGCCATGAAATAAACATATGTGGCTCATTCCTCCAGCTTGCGGTGAAACATCAAATAATGCATTGACTTAAGATGAGGTGAAACTACTTCAAGTGGCCATTTTATTTGAGGTCAAATGGAGGTCATCATGGTATTTTCAGGAGCCATGAATTAACATTAAATTATGTAATGGTTTAAGCCATTGGTTGGTTGGTGAAGTTGTTAGACGAACAGTTTAAAAACATCGTCTATTTTGATTGATATTTTGGCGGTTGTATGGCTAGTGTACAAAAAAGCAGGGACCGTGGATACGAGAAACTGGGGACGGGCTTTATCCCCGGCAATTCATCTGTTTTGGGCATTAAATGCCATTAGAATTAACACCTGGACATATTTTTATGATTAGCCCTTACATCCCCCATCCCCTGAAAAAATCTATCTGATGATTGAGACAAAAGCTACTGCATATTGCCCTATAGGAAAAAATTTCGAACAGTAATGTTGTTTAACGTTATCAAAAGTACATGTTTTAACCAAAACGCAGACTAAAAGTTGTCAAAAACAAAAATTCAATGAAAGCTCCAAATGTATAACAGGATAGAAATGTAGCATACCTTTATGTGCAAGATAAAGATCGACCGTGTCTGCAGCGAACAAGCGAAGTTTTAGCTTGCTGAATATCACTTGCAATTAGTAAAAAATCCCTTTTCCAGTTTGGTAACCTTACATTTACTGCATTTGCTTTAGTGAAATGCATATTTATATTGACGTGCAATGATGCTGGGCCATTTTTGAAGAGGGATCTTAATTAACTCACATTGTATAGTTTGCCGCTTGCCTATTTATCTCACAAGTGGAATTGGTACTAACATTAAGCATCTTGCCATTGAGAATGTCTCATTTTTAATGCACGATTGCAAAACTTTCCGCTATAAAATTGCACTGTTTTCTTTCCTTCTTTTGCACCCTCCCTTCTAATCCTCGGTCCCCCCTCACTCATCTCGGCTTGTCTGTCTCCCTCTTTCTGCTACCTAACCCTTTGTCATCTAGAAAAGCCCAAAGACAAAATCAAGCGTTACAGTCTACAGACGCTGACATCCTCTCAATCTGCGCACGATCTCTGTGCTGCTCGAGATTCTCAACCTTTGACCCAAAACACTACTGATTCTACCAATCATTCCACGGCGCCACGTCGACCTCGTACACCAATCAGAAGACCCATAAATATTACGTCATTGGAGACGCTTGATGAAGTTGATCGTGCTTCTCCGGATCTGACCACCAGGAGGCGAACTCAGTCAAGTGTTGACTTTGAAACTGGCGACAGTGTGGAAGATTTTTCGGTCTGTTGAAAAGTTTGCACAAAATGTTGCCTACCTTACATGTGAACAACGTTTTGCTAAGCACAGGGGTAGCCATGGCAACTCTCTGCATCACCTTGGTAACATCTCATAGCGACCGTTTTCTGTTGTGACGTTGTCCTTGCTTATAACATGGAAGTGACAGACTGATGTCAATCTATGGTGAAAGAAACTTTAACACTGATGGATATACAGGGAAATACATTTTGTGATAAATTAATGATCATATTAAAAATCGTATGCAGGATGGCGAGTTGGTCTGGGTAAAGGGTTGTGTTTTGTCTGTTATATTATGTCGCTCGGTAAATTGGCGTTCAGTAAATACCGCAGTATGTTCTGAGGGATTGTTGGCGTCCGGTTTGGAGAGACCAATCTGAAACTACCGCATGATTCATCTTCGAATCCATCCTCAGATTCAATCTCGTTTATAAACTATCACATGGATTCATCTTTGGATCCTTAGACTTTCTGATTCGTCTCTGAGGACGAACTGAAGATAGACTGAATTCGAAGATGAATCTGAAGATGAAGCTTGCGATAGTTTCAGATTTGTGGAGGAGTGTTTTTTATTATTATTTTTGTAACCTGCATTCCATTCTTTAAATATTTTTAGAAACATACCAAAGGCGAAATATTCCAGAACATTATACGATCGAAAATCGAAATGTTGTGTGGAAAATATCTAATCAGACTTGGTCACATGCGCCCTCTAATCTTCTACTGAGTGTAATTCAAAACATCATATCGGTTCAAGGCAACACCATGTTGAATAAAAATTTTGTCCAAGTTCATTATTTGTCAAGGTATTATGCATGGTCAGTATGTTTCTCGACTACGCATCAGAACAGATGGCTACCAGAAAGCCTTCTAACAAAGGCCGGTACCCCTTGTAATGACATTCGAACTGTAGTACACAATTGAACATAATTAGAGGGAAATATTGCGTTTAAATTCGTCAAGCATGGCATGCAAGAAAATGGCATTAGGCAAACTATCAGTCTCAACAGTGATTTGAACCCTAGCAACAGCTTCATCTCCTCAAAACAATATGCCTTATAAGTTTTATGGAGGCAGTGCACTATTTGAATTTAAAAAGTTTTGGTGAAAATATTAATATTGAAAAACAAAAAACTGACTTTCTAGCTGTGAAAAACCAATTTTTGAAACGAATTCTTCTGCGTTGCCTAATTTTGCACAGTCGACCATTCTGTGTCAATAAATATTTTTTTTTAAAAAATGTTAAAATTAGCTTTGATACAATTGCAATATTTCCTTTTGATTGTGTAGAATCACATACACAAGATATTGAAATGCAATGCTGCTTTGGTGTATCAGATTTGTGTGTTTGCAATATTAACGGTAGCCTTAATCGTCCAACGTGGTTAAAAACCTTAACGTGACGTAATATATGACGTCATTTACATAGCTTCCTGGCACTGTTACTGAGTTTTCTTGAAATATTATTTTGTATGCTCAGGGAAATAAGACAATTCAATTTAAATATATAGATAAATGAAATATAGATACCATGTGCAACAATTGAACAACGACGAAAATGATTTCAAAATTAGCGGAAAGGGTACCAACATTCTGAGAGTGTTGGGTTGAAATGTTTTCTTTATATTCCATTCTATTGACCCTGCGCCGTAAAACTTTATCTAACCGTACGAACATCTGTTAACCCCCTAGTTTGAATAATCTCGGCAATACTAAGTGATCTTTGATCGTAGCCGGAAATCTTGTTCCAGGCTAATGCCTACCCGGCATGCTACTTTCCCAATTCATCTTTTACATTTAGTCACAAACAGTGCTTAGTGAAGTACCGAAATAAGACCACTTAAATATTTACAGTCTGGGTTTATATTAAACATCAAATCAACTTTGTTCTGTAAGATTTTAATGGTAACAGAAGTTTCTTTCTTGTTGCGTTTAATTAAGCTATTACAGAGATTTAAAGATGTGAGATTCGAGACACTATAAAATGTCTGTACATTTGCAGAAAATAAAATAAAGAAACACAAAAGAAAATAAAAATTGCTGTGAGCTCATTGACAGCACTTCATATGTATTCGTTTTGTATTTCTTTATTTTTTCTCAAATGGGCCTAATCGTACAAAAATTTGTAATACAGCAGGCATTATTACATTTTACCTTGCTTAGGAATCTGCTGGCCGCATTCTGTCGACCCTGGGGTAAAGATGGTCTATTTCACTCCTACGTATCTCCTATTTACATACGTATTTTTCTGATTGCCAAAAATACCCATCTGGCAGACTCTTACTACAGGTGGCGCTGTAGCCCTTCTCACTATCTCTCCAGCTCATTTCTCTACCGTCACGCTTCAGTTCAGACACTGGTGTCGAATCACGTGATAAGGATAGTATGTACTCTACTCTCTGTGAACGAGCGTCTGTTTTGGTGCAAAAACTTCGTTCATTTTTCACTTTGTATAGTGTTGATGTCGCCCCCACCAGAATCCCATGTCACCAGATTTTCAACATGCGAATCTGCTCTTCTGTCAATGAAAGTACGTCTTACTGTTATTATGTTCCATGAAGAACTCTTGAGAGATCTTAATTTTTCAAGATTTGCTGTCAAAAATGTCTAGCATGATATCACTGTCTGTAAACTTAATTGAAATTTAAATGAACCCCACTGCCTGACTACCCTGCACTGTCAATACCTCACGAAGGCCTCGTGTCCTCAGTTGTAAATTTACCACACTCTTTTATACAAGGGAGCGAACATGGTGAGTAGAATAATGGATTCCTTACAATTTCGAGTCATTACGTCACAGTTAACAATCTCAATTATGATTATTCTTAAACAAGATCCGTATTTAAAATATTCGTTATTCGTTGAAGAAAGAAAATTCCTATATGTTGGTAGAGTGCCTTCATACTTCCATAGGTATTATGCTTATTATGATTTTCTCAAATTAAAGGGCAGGGACAGTCGCCAGACAATTATTTGGAGGGAACAGCTGAATCCACGGACTTCCTATATACATGGACAGAGCATACTATGTGTAGATTGTCGCTACCGTACGTGTGAGTATTGGTGTAGCAAGATTGTTGTCTGCTATGGTTTTGTGTGTGAAAGTTTGGACTTGCTCAAGTAGTTCATACGACAGATTTTGCAAGAAAGTTTAAATATTTTAGAAAAAATGCAAGGTAAGGTCAAAATCACTGTACATATTGCAGGAATATAATATTGTTTCCCATTCAAGTTCAAATTTTGTTTAAAGTATTACAGAGTCGTCACCAAATCTTACAAATTATTGCTTCACGGTGGCCAACGTGGTGCGCCTTTTTTGCCCGAGTCGGTGGTGACAATTTACGGATGAAAACTATACGTAACATGCTCTGTCCATGTACACAGGAAGTCCGTAGCTGAATCCCAGGTTCCTTTATATTCCTTTTCAAATTATCTTTCATAATAATTTAGGACATCAGTTTTTCCTATTCACGGTAAACCATGCAGTAAATCTTAGCAAATGTCGTACTTCAGGAGAAAAATGTTGTCACGTGATTCCCAAGAGCCAATCATGATTCAGGAAAGCCCCCTCTTTTTATACTAGGAGGATTAAAAAAGGAAAGCGGAATTTATCTATTTTAACAAGACTGGTAAAATGCCTTTGGAATGTTTTGTGTTACATTGCCACCAGTCTAAGCTTTGTCACTGCAATTAAGTCTCTTTTCTATTTAATGTTTGCATCGAGAAAGAGGGCCATGGCGCTTTCACTGAATTGCTAAGTTGCATCTGGTTAGCATTTTAACCTTTCCAAGACCGAGTTGCAATAGTATTTAAGAAACATGTAGCCTATGTCTCGTCGGTCTTTCAAAGAAAAAATCGTAAAAATGTAGGTTTTGTTTCGTTTGCTTTTAGGGCACTAATTGTTTTTGATAGAAATCTTAAATTGGCTTTTGAAAGGAGTCTTAAATTGGTGCTGTATAAGTATAATGTAATAGCGTAATATAGGAAATTCAAATACGGGAAACCAGTAGTGTTAAATTTTCTTGACACTAAACAGAAAGAAATGTGTCAAGTAGTACTAACGACTGAATAGAGACTACGCAACAGTCTTTGTAAAACGTCACTTGAAATGCCAACCAAAAAAGAGGACCTGAAAACATGCAGTCTTAAAAGACTGGTTGATCTTTGGATTTTTTCTGTTGGTCCAGATCAGGTGGATGTAATATAATGCAGACCTTTTCAGGACTTTAAATGCTACCGATTGCGAAATATTCTGGTTGACACTACCTAAAGTGTCACGTGTGTTTGAAGTAAGCCTTTTCGTAATCTCGACTGAGTATGCGTGACAATGTCATGGCAACAGGTAATGAACATACCTGCCTGGCAGCACATACAACAAGTTTAAGATACTGCTCTTATTTTAGACTTAGACCATCCAAAAGATAATTGGAATCTTACTTGTTGTTTTGTGTCTTGAAGAACAAGAACGACCCCTTTTTTTCCATAGAGGTTGTCTCATATCCTGTCTCATAAAGCGTGTATTTAAATATGGGGATTGTGGTCCGATCTTCCTTGCATCCCACAATTCCTTGCGGCGATCGCAATAAGTCAGTTCAGAGTTACCGTTTTGTTCTAAAAGTCAAAGGTTATAAGGGTATGCGCCCTTCCAATGAGCCATAATTGCTATAGCAACGCATAACGCACAGTGCACAAACCTATGCACAGAGCGTGACTAGTCTCCCGGTTTGGAGGTTATAGGGGTATTAAACGCATTCATAGAACATGCGCAGTAACAACTCTGAACTGGCTTATTGCAAAAAGGCTAATTCCTTGGCATTTACATCATTAGTACAGAGTAATGTCAACCTGGCAATTCGTGTGTCTAGGAACGGCGTGCGTGTTTGGTAAAGGCCCACAGTTTTCAATGACAGTTTAAACACCAGAATTTTTGGTATCGGAAGATCATGAAGGGGACAGGATAAATCCTTTCGATTGAAGGTTTAAAACTACGCATTTTGCTATGCATGAACTGAAAACGTGCATAAAAATACAAAGTGGGACTAAGAGCGGGGGTCGGGAAGTGGGTGAATAGCGGTCTTTGAAATCTATGACAGATTTTTACATGAAAAGGATGTGTGTAAGCAGCTTTGATGAAATGAAGAATACTACATTTGAATTAGAGAAACTTTGAGAGGGCGTGAAAATTAATTTCATGTATCCTTGGTAACTCGTGAAAAGAATATACACTGTTAAAAATGTGACAGACATGTTGTAGATTTAGAGGACAAACAATAAAGAAATACAAAGAAAAAGTGTTGTCAATTTTTTGAAACAAATTGACAGCACTTTCTTCATTTGTTTTGGGTTATGTATTCCTTAATTTTTCGTCCTACAAATCTACAAAAAATTTTAATTGTGTACGATATAAAGAATATTATAGCATTATGAATTTCATTCGTAATTTGTATATTTATTGTAAAGCCATTTGTTGAAAAATCTACAGAAAATTATTTAATGTATATCATTGTTGTCTGATAAAATGTCGTCTTCATTTTTAAGATGATCACGTGGTATTTTGTCTTGCCAAGAAATAAAAAAATCTCACCAGAAGTTTTTGTCATTTTTGTCATCTCTTGTGAAGAGACTGGTTGACTGGAAAGTCGGTCAGGCCTGTTGACGTACCTGTATTGTTAGATAATGGTATTATAAAGGCTTGTCTTATGACGTCATAGACCTTGCCCGGGGAACAGTACATGTAACTACGTAGTATAGATCACATTCGCCGCGCTTGCTCGATGAATGTGTACACATCGCATACCATAGTGTGACTGTGCATTGCATTCAGCACAAAACCAATCCACGTAGTGTACGTGGCATGATTGTCCTCCAGAAATGGCAGATCAGTGCCAAGTCTCTCTAAGGTAAACAATGATGGACCGTAAATTAACATAGGATAATATACGATCATTGGGTCAGGTAGATGGTTTTTACGGTCCAGTTTCCAACCGATTGGTTCCAGTCGAGCTGGCCACGGCCTTCACACAATCGTTGGTTCAATGCAAGCGATTCTTGAGGGAGCAGCCCGAGCACACGTAGTAGAGACCCTATAGTGAGAGAGCTTGGTCAACGAATCTCCCGGGTGCCTCTGTAGGATTAGTCTTGGTCAAGACGTTAGTAAATTTCATTTCTCAGATTTTACAGAAAGAGGGCGCTTGCCATCTAGACTGTAAAGCTAGCCGCACACCGTACGCGACTTCGCGCGTTGCAACTCAACTCGATCGTCGGATCTCCAACAGTCGTGTTGTGTGCGTGAGTTTACGACTGCGTCTGGCAGTTTTAGGACCAGTTTTAAGTCGCATCGCCTTCAGTCGGGAAGAACGAACATTTCGGCTCCTCCCGACTCTAGTACGGCGACAGTCGCAAGTGACTGAAAATCTGACCAATCAAAATGACTGATTTATATGCACGTGATATAAATACGGTGAAAGTTGTCTGATGCTTGTCCGACCCGGTGACCACTTTTGACGTTATTTTGTGCAAATAATCAGTTGAACAGATGGATATATGGACAGAGTATGGCGAGCAAAGATAAGACAAACTCGTAGAAATGTGAGAGCAACGACCTGTACGAAATAACTGTGGAAGCAAAAGCTACTCCTGAAAGGATGCTTGAAAATCGTTGAAGAGATTGCCGAGGCAGTCGACATCACTTGTGAGCTGTAAACTTGCATAGGCGTGGGCCTAGTACGCTGTCTACACACGGAAAATATAGTACTGTTGCAAACTATGCTGTTCTGTTCTGTTGTACCGTAATATGTATAGCAGTAGTAGTGTGCACGTGTAATCGTTCGGCTGAAAATGCACGACAGACAGTCGTATAGTGAGCGTTGCCCTATCGTGCGACTAAAAATCGTGACGACGATACAAAAGTAGGTCACGACGGTTTAGTTGAGTTGCGATGTGCAAAGTCGTATAGTGTGCGCCAGGCTTAAGTTTCCTTCATTATGGATGATCAATAGTTAGGATCAGAAATTGGAATGAGGGCGGGCTGTAGGCATGAGATTTTAAAATTAGTTGCTGGAAGATACAACACCATCGTCGTAAGAAAAAGACTACTGTAGGATCTCTATCGTTAAGCAAAGGCATTAACTCTTAGGGTGCATTATTGTGTTCCAATGCACAGGACCATAGTTTTTCACACTCGTTAATTTATACACGGCAATATTTTTATTTAAAGGTGAAAGCGGCGCAAAATTCCATTTGAAATATTAACCACATTAAAACGACACAATCCCCCGATTAAAATGGAGTGAACCAGACAATAAGAAATGAATTAGACATATGGAATCCGTTACCATTGTACGCAATATCGTGGAGGTTTACAATAATTTCCTACCTTCTAATGGGATTGAACCAATTGATTGGAAACTGGGCCGGGAAAACTCCATTTAACCTAACCTTACCTTCTAACGAAATCAAAATACTTCAAATTTCTTCGAAATGTGTGTACGGAAACTAAAAATGTGCCTGTAACTTGCATTCTGCTTATTTTAACACAAGACATTGCATTAGTTGTAGCACATAGCCACAATGCTAGAATAATAAAATAAAAGTAATAACAAAAAGTAATAAAAGTAATAACAAGAAACACGGTAATATTTTACTTTGCTCTCTGTTGATATAAGGTCACAACCAGTAGGTGACCCGAATGCATGTATTGTGCATGCTATTACGTAACTGCGGTCGAAAATCCAGCCGGACGTGTGACCTTTCAGACGGTACAATGCCTTTCACTCAAATAATAGGGAGTAAAGCTGTATCTTGAACTAAAAAAAACTCACAATTCTTTGCGAGATCATCGAAGTACCTTTAACCATGCATGACAAGTAGTAAAATTATAATTCTAAGCAAAAATGTTGACAAAGTAGAGATGTATAAATGTCAGTCACTTTGTGAAAACATGAAAATATTTGACTATGCCCTGCTATCAAGTAATGTACAACCACTTAGTAAGACACAGCTTCTTCAAGATTGCTACATTTTACAGAAGGTACAAATATTTCTGACGGCCTCATGTGGACATATTTTCTAGACGAAATTTGATGTTTATGCAATTATGCAATCAGAAATTACAAATATACCCGATGAAAATCACAGTATTTTTTCAAAAAGAAACAAACAGGCAAACATTGCAATATATATTTGGTAAAATTGAGTGCCCAGCAATACCATTCACACAGATGTCCCTCTTAAAAATGATCTACCCTAGCAACAACAACCTCAATCATCCAAAATGAAGACAGTCTCTGGCTTGTTACTTTTGTGGAGGTGTTAGAGATAACAAATAGAGTTGGGTAGTCTCACCTCAGGTTGCCGTGTTCAGTGCAGCCCCGTCAATACCGTTGAAACAATATGGCATCACAACGGAACCTCGTGTCCTCGCGAACGAATCTTAGCTGTTGCAAAAGCGGCACTATGGCTCCCCTCAACACTACAGTCCCAAGTAAAGTAATAAATGTCGAGCTGCCAGCTGCTGCCCGACTCACGAGACTGTCCGTGTTGGTGGAACGAATAGGGTGCTTTTTACGTGCTTTGAAACGGACACGAGTAGTTGATGAAATTAGCTCCGAGATTTCAAGTGGAAGACTTCTAGTAAAATGGCCTAGTTGGCTAAGTAATATTTCCACGAAGGTAGCTGGTTTCAGCGAAGCCGGTGGCTTACTTCAGCGTCCTTATGTTGTGGTTGGCTAGAGTAGTAATCACTAGAAGTAGATGTTCCGCGTGCGAGAGCTAGAGTGGTTCTGGAGAGAGCATGCTGTCCGGCACGTGTTGGACTCTCCATTGACTCGATGCAGCTGATGGTGATTGGTCAGTAGTCCTGACGTCATGAGGCTGCTCTCGGTAGCTAATGTATATGTATGAGTAAAGTGTATTGTGCACTTAGAATGCGTGTCCAAAGTGCTACAGTAGTCTTCCCCCCCCCCCCCCCCCCAGATGACTGTAAAGTAATAGAAGTCATCGATAATAACAGTAACTAAATGGAAAACTAAATGTGGACAACTTGTAGATAACGTTTCGGCCAGTGTACCTTTCTGCCTGATCGTGTTGTTGTGGTACAAGATTTATCAGGCGAAGTTTTTAGATTAGATTTAGAGGTAGGTTGCTTAGGTGTAGTAGGGTTTGTAGGTTTGGGCGGTGGTTGGGTAGCAGGTGGTGGTTGAGGAGTTGCTGGTGAACTATCAACTAGCTTAGGTGAATCCTCACAATAAGCTACCTTAAGTCTATCTATGCTGACAGTATTCTTACGTCCATTAATATTAATAGTGAAATATTTGTCCTGTCTGTCAAGGACTTGGTAAGGGCCTGAATATGGTGCCTGTAATGGTTTCTTAACACCATCACTACGTAACCATACATGGGAACAAGTACTTAAGTCCTTAGGTATGTGAGTAGAGCGTGATGCAGGCCTGGTCATAGCAGGACGTAACTGATGTGTGACCTTAACCGATCAACATAGCCAGTATCTGGTACAACGGATTGGGTCGATGGTTCTATAAATTCTGCTGGTAAAACTAGAGTGGTACCAAAAACCATCTCGGCTGAACTACATTTGATGTCAGCTTTGTATGCTGAGCGGATTCCTAATAATACTAAAGGTAAAGCTTCGGTCCACGCATGAGATTGAGCATGAGCTTTTAGTGAACCTTTTAATTTTCGATGAAATCGCTCTACCAACCCATTTGCCATAGGATGATACGAAGTTGTTCGAAATCTCTTGCACCCTAGTAAGTTATTAAGATTACGAAATAAGGCAGATTCGAATTGAGTACCCCTATCCGTGGTGATATGAGTAGGTACACCAAACAATATATGAACCAAAGTATATATGAAAAATTATTTGATGGGGGTAAGGGTCCGACAATATCCATATGTATGTGTGAGAATCGCCGTCCTGGTGATTCAAACGACCCTAATGGACTCTGGGTGTGTCTGTGAGTTTTAGACTTCTGACACCTTAAACATGACTTGGACCATGTGTTGATATCACGATTCATGCCATCCCAGACGTACCGACTTGAAATGAGTTTACGTGTGGCAGCGATACCGGGGTGTGCTAAATCGTGAAGTGAATGAAAAACAGTGCGTCTGAATTTTGAGGGGACATACGGCCTAGATACAGCGGTAGACATATCGCATTTGATTGTTTTGCCTGTCCCAGGTAATGGTACGTCCTGAAGTTTTAAGGACGATGATCCTAGTAGTTTGGTTAGCTCATCATCTTTCCGTTGTTCAGACGCAATGTCTTCTAGACTGAGGGGTGAATTAGGGGTGTCAGTAATAGCAGTAATAGAACACGTGCTACGTGATAATGAGTCAGCAACGGTGTTATCTGTGCCCTTGATGTGCCGAATAACAGATGTAAATTGGGCAATGTAGTCAAGCTGCCTGATCTCTCTAGGCGAATGCCTATCAGGTTTAGTTTGTAAAGCATAAGTGAGTGGTTTATGGTCGGTAAGTACATAGAACTCACGACCTTCTAGCATATGCTTAAAGTACTTAATTGCTAAATAAATGGCTAGCAATTCTCTCCCGAAGGTGCTATAACGCATCTGAGTGGGGGAGAGCCTTCGTGAAAAGAAAGCAATAGGCTTCCATACCTTATTTACATTTTGCTGTAGGACGCCGCCTACAGCAACACTTGAAGCATCTACCGTTAAACATAAATCATCAGTGGAATTAGGATGAACTAAAAGTGTAGCTTCTGCTAAGGCTGACTTAATTTTGTGAAAGGCAGTGAGTGCATCGCCTTCTAAAGTAATAGATTTTTCCTTGCGTTTTCCTGCAAGCAAATCAGTTAAAGGTTGTAAAATGGAGACGCACATAGGTATAAAGCGCCTGTAAAAATTAACTAGTCCTAAAAATCGACGAAGTTGAGTTAGTGTCGTCGGCGTGGCAAAATTTTGTATGGCTTCTACTTTGTGCGGTAAGGGTGTTACACCTGAACTATCAACCCTGTGACCTAAAAAATCTAGAGCCGGAACTCCAAAAGTGCACTTGGCAGGGTTAATAACAATGCCGTACTTGTCTAATCTCTCAAAAAGTTGTTTGAGGTGAGACAGATGTTCTTCTGGTGAAGTACTGGCAACCAACAAATCGTCAATATAGGCGTAGGCAAAAGGTAGGCCCCTCAAAACTTCATCTATGAACCTTTGGAAGCTCTGGGCAGCCGATCTAAGGCCAAAGGGCATACGCAAAAATTCAAAACAACCAAACGGTGTGGTAATGGCTGTCTTGGGTATGTCACTGGGCTCGACTGGGATCTGGTGGTAGGCCCTGACTAAGTCTATCTTACTAAAAATCTTGGCACCACTAAGATTGGCAGGGAAATCGTGAATGTGGGGGATTGGGTAAGTGTCGGGCACCGTGACTCTGTTAAGGGCCCTATAATCCCCACAAGGGCGCCAATCACCAGTCTTTTTAGGTACCATGTGTCTGGCTATTTTAAGTTTGTGAGGTGCTAGTCTTCTAGGCCTGGCAATACATGGGGGACCCTTGGTGACAATATGATGGGTCACCGAGTGCTTAATACCAGTATCCCTATAGTTTGGTCTGGTGAGTTGAGGGTACTGGTTCAATAATCTATGGTATTGGGTCTCTTCCGACACCAGTGAGTATGTAGGGGTCGGGGATGGTAATTTAGAGGGTACTCCTTTGATGTGCAGGGAGGTGACCAAATCAACCAACCTACGTCCTCTGACGTCAACCAATAGATTAAAGTGCCCCAGGAAATCAGCACCTAATATTGCACATTGAACATCAGCGATGGTAAAAATCCAGCTGAATGTACGCCTTAAGCCTAAATCGATCGTAAATGACTTTTGCCCATACGTCTTAATAACCGATTTGTTTGCAGCCTGAAGTGAATAGGTAGAAGCTTGCCTCTTACTAAATTTCGATGCAGGCAATACACTGATGTCTGCACCAGTGTCAACTAAATATTTAGTGCCCGTAATACGGTCACGAACATAAAAATGACGACTCTTAGCCGTTGACATAGAACTAAGGCCTTTGTCCTTAAAAAACTGGTTTGTAGTTTTAGGTGGGCTATGCCCAATTGAATGCTTTGATGTAGGTTTGCTTAATTGAAGTGCTAATGCTTCAACCTGCTTGGTAAGTTGGACTATTTGTGCGTCCAAAACATCTAACTCGGAGCATTGAGAGGTAGTGACCACAGGTTGTGAGCCTACAGCAGACATAATGAGAATTGTCAAGTACTGGACAAAGGAAAGTAAAAATAAGTACTAATATTATAGAGTGGTAACTTGGTAATATATACAGGTAGTGATATATAAAATATACAGGTGAATGCTACTGTACCTTTAACAGGATGATAATACAGCAATAACCACCCCTTTAAATTTGATAAAGGTGGCAAACAATCCGTCAAACAAGTGAGATAAGTTTGACTGGACTTTTCCTAAGTTCACGCTTCCCTTAAGCCGATAAAAATGACCGACAAATTTGAAGTTTACAAGGGTACCGTACTTGATTAATGAGGTACCGGTTAGGTTTTAGGGCAAAGATACGACTAAATAATTGACCTGTGTATTTAAGGTGGGCTAAATATCGTAGCTCAAGTATAATAGCACCGCTACGCAGGCTAAAAATACTAAGTAAAATATTTGGCAGGTCTTTGAAAAGTAGTCGAAATTATGCACCCTAAGTCTGCTGTGAGTAGAAGGAGCAGACAATGCAGTAAACCTAAAAACAGTTACAGCTCTTACTAACTTTAGGAGTAGACAATAGGCTACAGTCTACGAGCGAAGGGATTGGAATTAACTCAGGGAGCAATTTGTTCGGGTTCGCATCGCAATTTGCGATGCAAAAACGAGGAAAAATTGATAATTGCGATACATCATTCCATCTTGAATAGCAGACTTGCGATGCAAAATTTCAGCAGGTACTGTGTCATTTTTGATGTTCACAGAACAAAATAATGTTAGGGGAAAATAAAAAACAGAAATTGAAAGTCACAAAAAAACTGATCATGCAAAACATACAAAAATGACCCCGTACAGTACTTGCTCCGCAAACTATTTGTTTCCAAATAAAACCACCATAATTTTCTACTTTCAAGAGTTTAAATCCATGAACTCGCTCAGCAGGAGATGCACTTCATACACAGCCTAATTGCTGTAACACTGTAACAGTGTACAGGGGAAATAATAACCCTCGCGTGATAGACGGCAAAAGCCGCGCGGAAAGCAGCTAGTTTTGCCCATGATTATTCTGGTTACGATAGGAGATTTTTGATGTCTATCAATCTGAATATTTAAGGCTGTAAACATGGTTTGAAATTATAGATCACTGCGTAAATAGTTCTTGCGTTTGTTCATGTTGCATAACTCACGATTCCGTTCTGTACGGTTCTACTGCATGCAAAGAAACTTTGCGCCAAGCCACACCGCATTCCAAATCGGCAACTGCCGATCAATGCAAGTTTGCCCTCGACACTAGGCTAGGCTCAGAAATCTTAATGTAAAACCCTGTTAGGATAGCACAGGAACCAAAGCTAGCAACCCTGAAGGAAAACACATCGTACAAGGAAATCGCTGAAGTAAAGTTTTTAAATATATTAGGCAGGGCTTAGTCTGAGTATTTTACACATGCGGTGAAACAATTTAATGAAGTGAATGTCATCTAGATAATTTTGTATGCCTATCAGCTTTTACGTTTTGGGCTGGCCACTTGAGAAGGGAATACCTGTACAGCAGAATGTACTAGTGCACTGTCTCTAAGTCAGATTTTAAGGGACACTAAGGAGATCATAGGTTCACGTTTTCGAAAACTTATGAAAGGATTTAAGAAGCCTCAAAACTTGCTCAGATTATCATATGTTTTTAAAAGCTACTAAATTAATTAAGCTGATGACCTCTTTTTTCATCCGTATTCGGTTAAAGTGGGTGAAATGTTTTGGTTATTTTGGGGTGAATCTCTGTCCTAAATGCACAGGATGGGCTTGATTCTGCACATCGGCAGTTACTCTGCTTGGTTATACATTGTAGGAGATGGAGCTTTGATTCATAAAGTGTAATGGGTGTGGGTAGACTAATTCGTAGTCAGTACGTTGTTACAAGTAAGTGGTGGCCTAATTTTAGGCGAGGGAAATCAGCGAAAAAGGGAGAACCACCAAGTGACAGTCTGGACAGTCATGATGAGGAGGATTAAGGATGCGCATCTGATGAATGTCAATAAAAGATGGCACTGTTCTTTAATTGGTTGCTTTCATATGTCTGTATGTCATACCACTGCTACTGTTCTAAAATGGCACTTGACAGCTAGGACTATGAATGGGATAAAGAGGATGCATTTTGTTAGGCTTTCTAAGATAGGGTACAAACCAATTCAATGAGGAAATTACAGCGCATTAATGAAGTGTCATAGACAATTTGTTTTCATGGCTTTATTTGGTCATTTAGTTGACAAACAAACATTTTCAAATAAAAGGTAGCAGAGCACTGAAAAGTATTGACAAAAATGCTTAGGAGATCCCCAAAAATGTTGTCGTGAGCTGCTGTCTCCAAAGTTACAGAAATTGCCTTGGATACATCTAGGGGAATTTTTTGGTCTGAGTGTAGTTATACTGCATACGTGATAGGGGTCATATGACCGACGCATAACGCATTGTTTCATTACCTGTAATATCGGACCTACCCTTCAGTCTTGGATCCTGTAGTTTTTTACAAGCTGCTGTAAAAATACATACAGATAGGAAATGTCAATATTAAAATTTGCTATTCATTTTTAGGGGATTGCTAATCAATTTTGAATAATGAGTAGCAAAACTGCTAATCAAAATTTCAAAAACAAATTGCTCCCTGTAACTACGTGAATAGGTAGCAGTAGCAAAATATTTAGGAATGTTTACAATGGTAAACGTGTGAGATAATAAGGATAACGAAGCCCTGTAGTGTAGTGAAAAGACTTGTTGTATAACGTTAATGTGAAATGTATGTACAATGAATAACGTTATAAGTGAAATAGCTCGACGAAAATCTCGAAGACTTACAGTTGCAAAAATTGTTGACACGAGGTTGGTAAACGGAGCTCGTAAATCGCCAGTTTCGTGATGTAAGTGAAACTCTCGTCTCGGGGTCACCAGTTTTGTGGAGGTGTTAGAGATAACAAATAGAGTTGGGTAGTCTCACCTCAGGTTGCCGTGTTCAGTGCAGCCCCGTCAATACCGTTGAAACAATATGGCATCACAACGGAACCTCGCGTCCTCGCGAACGAATCTTAGCTGTTGCAAAAGCGGCACTATGGCTCCCCTCAACACTACAGTCCCAGGTAAAGTAATAAATGTCGAGCTGCCAGCTGCTGCCCGACTCACGAGACTGTCCGTGTTGGTGGAACGAATAGGGTGCTTTTTACGTGCTTTGAAACGGACACGAGTAGTTGATGAAATTAGCTCCGAGATTTCAAGTGGAAGACTTCTAGTAAAATGGCCTAGTTGGCTAAGTAATATTTCCACGAAGGTAGCTGGTTTCAGCGAAGCCGGTGGCTTACTTCAGCGTCCTTATGTTGTGGTTGGCTAGAGTAGTAATCACTAGAAGTAGATGTTCCGCGTGCGAGAGCTAGAGTGGTTCTGGAGAGAGCATGCTGTCCGGCACGTGTTGGACTCTCCATTGACTCGATGCAGCTGATGGTGATTGGTCAGTAGTCCTGACGTCATGAGGCTGCTCTCGGTAGCTAATGTATATGTATGAGTAAAGTGTATTGTGCACTTAGAATGCGTGTCCAAAGTGCTACAGTACTATTCTACTGAAAACAAAACAAAACAAAGGAATAATTCTCAATCGTTGAGCTTGCAAACCATAGCTTCAGCCAACACTAAAATGCACGATCCTACACATGTTTTGCAAAAGTGTAGTCTGCATGAGTCCAAAGGATTTCCCTTTCGGGAAACCAAAAAGTAGATGAATAAGGCGCTGTTGAAATTCCCTCGTCCAATGGACTCTAAATTGATGGCGCTGTTTTGATAAAAGAAACAGGTGCTTAAGGCGATGATGATATTAGCACTAGCAATTATTAACCCAGTCCTAGAAATTGTCAATTAAAGACCCTTTGGTAGTATCTGTTCTTTCCATCCATACTTACCTGGCGCAGGAGTGTCCGTGATCACGGAGGTCAGCCCGTAGTCGCGGATGTATCCTTGCCATTGACCTATTTCCAAATAGCAATTACAAAGGATTGTGGGATAGAGTTATGGTGTCTGTCATTTTTGTCAATGACATTTTACTGTGGTGAAAATTGACGTACACCCAAAACGTATCCCACAATTCATTGTAATTGCTATTTGGAAATAGGTCTATGGGGTTGTCATGCACTATCACCCTGCCCGCTCGTGTAAATAGTTGTTCGTGTGTAAATAGTTGTTTGTGTGTAAATTGTTGTTGGGGTGTAAATAGTTGTTATTTGTAAATGTTTTGTACTTGTCTTTGTTGTTAGTTCCGGAATTTGTTTGGAACTTTGTTCCGGCCGTGTCCGTTTCTAAGCACGTAAAAAACTCTTTTCATCCCGTGTAGAATGGAGCCATGCATGACGGACCAATAATATAAATGTCTGAAGGCCGTAAGGTTGGTTACGTACTATCCTTCAGTGGACGTAATAGCTTCTTCGTGAAGCTGTGAAAGTTTGGTTTCGCCGAACTGCCCTTTGCCAGAGGATCGGGAGGACTTTAGGAGAACTACTTTACACCTTTACTTAAACAGAAAAGAAGCCTTTCATGCAAAAATATTCCTTTAAATGTGGATTTACTTTTGTTTTTGTACATTACCACTTTACTACAGCAGTAATACTAATCTCCCGTTTTTTGAAATAGTTAAACTGTGTTTAAAATCCCCCTACTGACATATTCGACATGACTTCGGTTCCACGGAATGAAACAAAATGCGATTGTTCGTTGTGTTCATTCGAAAAACGGATGTCATATTCATCCGCATGACCCCATACGAAGGATGAAAATGGAGCGTGGAAGAGTCTGCAATTCTTGCAATCGAAGCTGTGACTTTGAATAATTATGATGTATGGACTATCCTTGCAGAGCATTTTTTTCTTCAACACCGCGCCCGAAAGCCACATATCACCTGAAGGCAACTCCGCGAAAAAAGTACAGGGAAAATGCAGGTACACTGATGCCCAAAGGTGCTCGGAGGCAGTTGTGGCGAAGGGTAATCTCATTTTTTCCATGTTTTAACAAACTCCACGACCGGATGCAGTTTTAAGTCCCATAGAGGAAAAATCCTCGCAGAGCAAAAGAAAGGCTGGAAAGGTGGGGTTTAGATTTTAGAAAAGGGTCACTTGGATAGTAAATGTAAGAGTCAAAGATTAAAAAAAAATTGCAATTGTCTTGAAACCTTTTAACAGTATATGACTTTCTTAATGAGGGAAACAGTTTTTTTTTACTTTCCTTTGGACTAGGGACCCAAAGAACCCAATGGCCAAGCTATGTTTGTGTCCTTTTTGTCGTTTTCGTCACTCGTTTTCCCATGGTCAAACCGTCAAAGACGGCGCACACCAAAAGTGTCCCACAAATCTTTGTTACGTCTATTCGGAAAATGTTGGGGAGGGGGTAATATCTTAGACGTTTAATGTTAGCATGATAGGAACATTCCTCGGAGCTTCGAAAAAGACTTACACAATGTTGGTATTGTACGTATCCGTGTTTTGTTGCTATACTGATGCACGGAGTAGGGAAAACTAGTCTCGCAGAATTTGTTGTGTGAAAGAAAAGGCCAATCGTAGATAAGGAGGCTTAGGTAGGAGTTTTTGACGAGTGTGCCGGTACAAGATGAGAGAGAGGAATAAATGGACGAGAAAAGTCTTCAGTTCTGTTTCAACATAATTAATGGTTTTATTTGATTCACTTCAATCAGCGACCGGCAAAAGAAAGAATCATTCCAAATCAGCTATGCATATGCCTACGCTTCAAAGTATGTTGCACGAGTCACAAAAGCTTGCAGCTCGGGACTTGCAGGTCTCATGGAGACCCTGCTGGGACACTACAAGTCTTAATGCGGTCACCCGATTGGTCAATAGTTGTGACGCATTCTGAAAGTAAATATTGAAGATTTGTTGATCTAAGTGACCAACGAGGAGGTTGTAGAAAGTGAAATTGACCACGCCCTGAAAATACGGAATACCGCGTCCACGTGGAACTAGGGGGCGGAGTTTGTCACGTACACCGGTAACACGTACGGGACGGGAAACAGGAAGGGCCCTTGGAATCTAGGACAAAAGGAAGGAAGAGTTCATCATAAACAAAAAAATGGCGTTCCTGTTAAAGGTAATGAAGGGTGTACCACACTGCATGGCAGTTGACACAACATTCGTACGGACTAAGGAGTATGGTATTCTGTACATACGTCCTGTACCCGTCTTCCCAGATTTCTGTCGATTCTATGTACTGAACGAAACAGTTTCATTGGCAAGCGCCCTCGGTTTATAAAATCTGAAGAACTGATCATGTACTAACGTCTTGACCAGGACTAAGGGAAAGAAAGACGCCAGTTAGGCGGAAAACTTGGCCGTGTCCGGCTCGACTGAAAACCAGTTCGACTTAGAACTTGAACTTGGCCGTAAAACTCTGTTTAAGCAACTTGTACCGTACTGATACTTCCGAGTCGAATGATAAGCTAATCGAAGAATGAATTGTCAGGGATCGAGTTCTACATGTTTTTGTAAAACAGCACTGAGCAATGCCTCAAGTTCCTTCCGCACGTTTTTATTTTGAGCATGAGCGCTTGCGCCGCTTGTTGATATGAACTGGCTTATTGTGTCCTTAAGATCACAGCTAAAACTATTCAGCATAGGCTCAGTGAAAACTTGAAAGGACAATTGACCAATTTTTAAAGGGCCACGGTAAGCATGTGGTATAACTTCCAAGTTAGCATTAGTATGCTATGCATCCCGTAAAGTCCTTGAGTTTGCTGTCAATGGCGTAGGCAGGATTCCTCTGAAAGGGGGGGGGGGGGGATTATGCAGTATGTTTAACGATCGCCGACCTAGGAGAGGAGCCAAAGGGGAGGGAGTTACACCTCCCCTTTGAAAATTTTTGGCGTTTTCAAGTAGCCTAGATGCAAAATGTTGCAAGATTTTCGACTTGTAAGGAACAGTGTTAAAAGTTGAATTGTTGAAGTTCATGAGGATAAAACTGCGGCAACTTTTGTGTCTTTACATGTAAACTTATACCATTTACGCTACCTTTCGAAGTGAAACTTTGTCTTAAAGTTTGCAAACTTCTAGGAGTCAGATTAAAAGAGCATCGATCTGAATAGGCGAACGGGAGCATTTTAGTTTGCGGTGTTTTTTTTTTCAGTTGGTCACAAGACTTTATTTCATAGGCGTAGAAAGCGGGGGATGGGGGGCTGGGGGCGACAGCCTCCGTGAAAAATAAGGGGCGGAAGCATGTTCCCCCACCCTGGCCCGATAGAAGCTGGCCACTTTGTTGGCGTTTGCCATTAGCGGCCCGCTACATGTGCTGCAAGCGGTCCACAGGCAGACCGCTAGTCTGATGCTAACTGGCGACTGGATAATTCAGTGAACTGGAACTTCGATTCAGCGTTGATTTGGACTGCTATTTGGACCGATATAGTTCCTTGGATTATTCAAAGGTTTAGCCAGCAGAATACGTCATTATTTCCTGATTTCATATTAATACGAATGACAGGCCAAGTTACAACGTCACAAAGGACCGGGAAAAGACGATATCATTCAGTGGGGCACATAATGAAACCGTGTGGATCCGGTCGACGTTCACGGTCCCAAATACAAACGTGTGGTTTTAATGGGTAGGCCCATGGCGTAACAAGCTTGCTGAATTGACAGCTGCAAGGCTCCAGGGGCGAAATAGTTCGAAGGGTAGAAACATGCTGATGGTGCTTCAAGGCAACCAACAGTATCTTTTGTGGGTATTATATTTTCTATACAGAGATAACCCTACAGATCTAGTCTACTCCGACTTTCAGTCGGGATTTCTGTTTGTTTTTCTTGTTTTATACGGCCCAGTTTCTAACCAAGGTGAAAGTCGAGCCGGCGACGATCTTTTCCCGTACTCACTTGTTTTACATACCGAAGACTTCACTGTTGAAAATGGAACCCTCTGCCATTGGGCCTCAGAATTCTTTGAAGAAGAGAAAATTAGCCACAGAGCCACAATTGGAACTTGAAAGACCGTCTTGTCCGGCCCGACTCAAACCGAGTACGTCATCTTACTTTTTCTAAAGTCCTCCCGACTCTCTGGCAAAAGGCCGTTCGGCGAAACCAAACTTCAACTGCTTCCCGAAGAAGCTATCACGTCCAGGCTGAAGGACAATACCTGACCAACCTCACGGCCCTCCGACCATTTACATTATTGGTCTGTCATGTGTGGCTCCATTCTAGAATGGATGAAAAGAACAGATGCTACACATGATCTAAGCCAAAGGCATCATCTAACTAACTCATTATTGTAATAATTCCAACTTCCTAAACATTCAAACTCAACTTGGATTGCTGTGCCTGGCAAAGTCCTAAATTAACTTTAGTTAAGTAACTACACGAAGGTAAGCCTAACTTAGTCGATCCCTTTAAGTAAACAAAACCTACAGAGTTTGTTTTTCTTTTCTTTTCTTTTCTGCCCTAGATTTTCACTGCATATTTCAAGAAATGTAATAATCACAATGATTATCTTTTGGAAACTTCAAAATATCGTTGTTATGTAGACTGTTTGGGAAGAAAGTACACAATCTTTGACACCCCGTCTGCCGAAAGACCTAACCTGCCTTCACAACATCGGGGTTATATTTAACCAGGATCGGTGAACTATTTACTCCAACATTATCCTGGTTAAGTTTCCTAGTTAGACAAGTCAAATTCTAGTTACTTCAACCAAAGTTTGCGTTAATATTTACCCAGGATTGTGTTTTGTTGAACACCATTCCCTGGTTAAATGTAACCTCGTTTTTTAAGAGTAATACATGTGGAAATCAAGTATTCAGTTGAAAACAACTCCGCGGGTTACATTAACTTCTTATTTTCTTAAATACTTCAACCCATAACTAATTAGAAAGGAAACAAGTTCGACACCTCTGTATGGTCTACGCTAGTGGTTAGAACATACGATTTGAGCCGAAGGTTTGGAGTTCGACGCCTGGCCGTGTTGTACTGAAGATTTCTGTCATTGTATTGCTGCCCAGGCAAAGCAATCAGTGGCGTAACCAGACTTTTTGATTTGGGGCTGAGGGGGGGGGGGGGGCAAGCAGGGAGTAACACTATCTAAGCGGAGCGCCACCATCAGTTGGCGCGTAGCGTACAGAGAACATTTTGGCTAAAAATGCCTCTCAGATTGTCGGAAATGGCCCTTCCCAGTGTCTTTGGCTCTGTGAATTTCAGCAAAATATCCCTCATTTTTTGAAACACAGGTTTGGAACTTTATACTTCCACTATGAATGTTTGCTACAAGCCAAAGAGGGACCTGCTAGAGTCTTAATAGATTGGTCGAAAAGGTGCTCCACTGTGTGAAAGCGGCGCTTGTTCCTCCGTTTATTGCATAAGTTGACCATTTTACTGCTTTGTACCTGTGGAAATAGTCATACCATGCCTTAATTTAAACTGTGAAAATCTGAAAAATTTACATGAACTATGTTTAATTAATCATACACATGTATAGGAAAGCAGATGCAAAATTTCTCAATTAAATTGTATTAAATTTGATTTATGCCTAATCAGAATCACGATTTGCCATTTTTTTCTTTCAAAAATGCTATTGCATGGGGACCTTAAGAATTTTTGCTTTTAAAATTAATTGTTAGCTTTTACTCTCTTATTTTGGTCTTGACTTTTCTTCAATAAAGAACTAAATTAAGCTGGGGCTATTTCTGTGTTTTAAGAAAAAATATATTAGTAGAAACAAAACTAAGAAGATTTCAGTAACTACTGTTCAATATCTTCACTCATTTATAAAACTTCTACTCCCACCCTACCACACCCAGTCCACATACACGAAAAATCGGTGTAGGCCTAATTAGTACGTGTTTCAATGAAAACTCTGCGTTCGTACAGGTCCTTTTGCCACTCATAAATATGGCAGCCGAGTCCCCATGCGATCACAGCTGTTTTGGGGAGTCCGCCCTTTTATCTAGTTCTGATATCAGGCTGTATGGTCAGATGGTGCTGAGACAATTCTCCTGTGCACGCAGTGCCCATGGACTACTCTCCTAAGTGTTCTGTGAAACATATATGAGGCACCGACCGACTGCTAGTGCTGTGGGTGAATGTAATTACTACATCCGAACAGGGAGCTCAATAAACTTGTCAGCTACCTGTTCCGAATACAACTTTCAAGTCACCGTGACGGTGCCCTGTACTTGAGGAGAAGTACTTCTAATTTACAAAACCGGAACTTCTGTATTGTAGTAACCATTTTTTCATGCAAATACTAAAAAATCGTGATAGTCAAGCAATGTTTGTGGAGTTTTTGTCTCATACAAATTTTGCCTGTTTTTTTTTAACCTGCAAATTTCAATTGGGGGGGAGGGGGAGGGGCAAGGCATTTCACTGGGGGATCCCGCCCCCCTCCCCTGCTGATTACGCCACTGAAAGCAATGGAGTAGGGAAAACAAGCTATAGTGGGCCACAACTCGTGGAAAATCGTGATCGGCCTGCACTTAACCAACTGCAACCAATTGCGTAGAAACTGAGCCGTAAAATCTAATCTAACGAGGGACTGGCTCTATGTACCTTAGGAACATCAGTGGACGCAGGTAGCTCCGCCACTGGATTTGTTGAAAACTACCTGATCTAACTAACTACACCCTCTTTAATACAGTTCTGCGGTTTGCTTTCTTTGGAAGAAGCTACTTGAGTCACTTTTATTGTTATTCAAATTAGACTTTGGCCCTCTTCGTTTGCCCTGTCAAATGAATACAAGGTCTTTTATGGCTGATCATTCGGGCGTTTCACAAAGAAATGACTGCACCATATACACAGTCGGCTCTAATATCTTGAAGTTGTAGCATAGCTTATATTGTTGCGTATTGCCTTTCCTACAACAGGAGGATTTCAGAAGAATTTGACTTGCTTAGGTTACCTTTACCAACTCAAAACTTAAGAGGTGAGAAAGGTTTTAAAGTTTTCTTGACCAATTGTGAAAAAGATTATCAAGTACGGAATTTGTTGGAACTAATTTGTTGTACGTTACTTACTGACTTTTCTTGCGAGTTGAGATTAAAAAAAGAAATTCGACTGGGCAAGACCTACACTACTACTTGATGACATCAAAGGGGGTTACGAAGTAAAGCACCGTTCCTAACGTAGGCCTACTGCTTGCGGTGCAGGTTGTCTTACATGAAGTATCTCCCAGTGTAAGGGTATTCACAGAGACTCCGAGACGGGGAAGGGGTTAATTCTTGTGCTCTACACCCTGCTGAGAATGCAAGAATTGTGTGATAGGGCAATTAATTAACTACTAATCGCAAGTCGGATTTAGAAATTCGTGTAGATTTAAGGTGTATGATTAATTTTGGAAAGTTCCAAATATTGTTAATGATTTGATATAGAAAAAACTATTTTTTCGCCGAACTTGGACTCAACGTTCAGACTTTTATCATCCATGGCTTCCAATCATGAGGTCCAGGGGCAACTTTTCGTGGTAACTGGGGGCATATATGGTCAGGAGGCGAACCAAAATTGCGGCCTGCACGTCAGTCACCAAGCCCCCTTTTAAGTTTCTAACATTCTGCTTTAACGCGGCCCAGCAGGGCATTTTCGCCCCTCTGACTAAAATGCGTAGCTCCGCCACTGGCTTTCCCACCACATTTTCCCAGCAGTTTTTTTTTATCTAAATCATCTCATTTTAATCACTGTATTTAATCAAGCCAAAAACTGATTTTAAACACTATCTCAGTCTCCTTCAAGATCGTATTGAGTTATCCACCAAAACCATTCATTCTGAGTTTGAGCATGGTTGGTGTGTACGTAGCTACTTCGACTGCTTACACGGTCACATGGGAGAAGTGTCGTTGACTACCAATTTTACCTTGGAAACTATTATTCCATGACTGTCACAGGTACATAATGTGGGATCGGCAATTAGCATACTGTAACACCGCGTCACTTGACCGGCATGCGCAATACTGTATACGTTATTGAATGTAAGGATTGTCGCTTAGTTTCATTTTAAACTACGTTTTTATCACTATTTTTCACACTGCACAGATTTCCCCCCTATATCTGTGGCCTGTACGCATGTTACTCCCATAGGCGTATGAACCGGGGGGGGGGGGGCTAGGGGCGACCCCTCCCCTAGTAAAAATGAGGGAAACATGGGATCAAATCCCGGTGGAACCACTTGGAAATTTTCCGGGATCTAAAAATAAGCTTGTTCAGCATAGCTGTTCACAGTGACGCTGAGGGGGTTTATAAAATTGGTGAATTACAAAATTGAGTATTTGGTTGTCCGTTTCAGGAAGTTGTCCGACTCAGGAAGTTGTCCGCTTGCTCAGTTCAGCTGTTGAGCAGTGGTGCAGAGCAAGTTTAACCTCCACCCCATCCAGCCTTTGGGAAAGTGGCTAAAGACTGGGGATTCGTTCACGTCCGTCGGATGGGGACGTAAAATGCGGTCCCGGGAGCAGGATTGGGAGCGATTAGTACACGACTGCCTCGTTACCTCTGAGCACTAGTCGAAAAGAGAAGGCGAAGTTCGCCGGTGTTCATCCACGCTCACTCTGGCATAGGGTCTTCGATGAGCCAAATGATTAGGGCTTGGACTTCAGGGCATCTTATGGGGCCTTGGCCCTTCAACCTGTTATGTTATGTTGTGTTGTGTTGTGTTGTGTTGTGTCGTGTGTCATGTGTTATGTTATGCTTCCGCCTCCCCACTTCCCGGGTGAGAAAACACCTTTTTCCATCCTTCCAAATCGCAAAAAAGCAAACTTTCATGCAATATAGAATGCATTAGTTGTCACCCATAAATCAGTTTGGTAAACCTTTCCGAGCTCTGGAGATTACAAAATCGGATAGTTACCATATGTAACACCACATCATGAAGAGACGCCGGCAGTAAGTATTGCTATTTTTGTGTACTGTCTTTCACGGAATTCAAAAATTTTCTTCAGTGAAAGCTATTGATTTTGAAACTTTTTTTCTAAAAAGGACAACAAAACCTGGAAAACTTTTGAAATGTCATCGGAAAGTGTCAGTTTGTACAGTAGGCCTTATAGATAACATTATGTAGCAACAACGATTCAGTCGTCGTGCAATCATTTTCAGATTTGCCACCAGTATATGAAGGAAGTGCAGATTCTTCAGTAATCCCCTAACTCTTTGAATTTCCTTACAGAAAAACCAGAATCCAAAGCTTTTTGCAATACAAGCTCCATTTCTACATATATTTGTTTGTAAAGGGGGCAAAAAATTTCGGCGCGCTTAGCGCGCCCTAAGTTGCAGCCCCTTGATACAATAAGTAGGCGTTCATAAAGCAGTGAGTGGTAAACTTTTTGGAACCGCTTTAGTGCCTTTTCCCTAAAATTTTCTTCAATTAGGCTTTTAATTTTTAAAATATTTTTTCTAAAAAAGGCAAAATTTCGTGAGCTTTTGAATGTCGCCCAGAGGCCTCAATCCGTACTCTTTAGATAACATTATGTAACAACAGATTAAAATCAGATTTTTGATTCCTTGCCGTAGGCAGGCAAGGAATCTATGCGATGGTGATGTCGTGTGTGTGTGTGTGTGTGTGTGTGTGTGTGTGTAGGTGGGTGTATGTGTGTGTGTGTTTGTGACACTTGCTTGTAAACACGATATCTTAAGATAGGAATGTCCGACACTTTTCATATTTGGTATATAGATTTATCATGTTGAGAGGAAGAACCCTATTGTTTTTGGTAGAGGTCAAAGGTCATTTGAGGTCACCAGCGGTAAAATTGCGACAATTTCAAAAATAGCTTGTAAACACGATAACTTCAGATAGGAGTGACCGACACTTTTCATACTTGGTATATAGATTTGTCATGTTGAGAAGAAGAACCCTATTGTTTTTGGTAGAGGTCAAAGGTCATTTGAGGTCACCAGCGGTAAAATTGCGAAAACGCCGAAAATGGCTTGTAAACACGATATCTTCAGATAGGATTGCCCGACAATTTTCATACTTGGTATATAGATTTGTCATGTTGAGAAGAAGAACCCTATTGTTTTTGGTAGAGGTCAAAGGTCATTTGAGGTCACCAGCGGTAAAATTGCGAAAACGCCGAAAATGGCTTGTAAACACGATATCTTCAGATAGGATTGCCCGACAATTTTCATACTTGGTATATAGATTTGTCATGTTGAGAGGAAGGACCCTATTGTTTTTGGTAGAGGTCAAAGGTCATTTGAGGTCATCAGCGGTAAAATTGCGAAAACACTGAAAATGGCTTGTAAACATGATATCTTCGGTTAGGAGAGACCAACACTCTTCATATTTGGTATATAGATCTTTCATGTTGAGAGAGAGAAGCCTATTGTTTCTGGTAGAGGTCAAAGGTCATTTGAGGTCAATAGTAGTAAAATTGCGAAAACTTCGAAAATGGCTTGTAAACACGATATCTTCAGATAGGAGTGACCGAAACTTTTCATACTTGGTATATAGATTTGTCATGTTGAGAAGAAGAACCCTATTGTTTTTGGTAGAGGTCAAAGGTCATTTGAGGTCACCAGCGGTAAAATTGCGAAAACGCCGAAAATGGCTTGTAAACATGATATCTTCAGATAGGATTGCCCGACAACTTTAATACTTGGTATATAGATATGACATGTTGAAAGGAAGAACCCTATTGTTTTTGGTAGAGGTCAGAGGTCATTTGAGTTCATCAGCGGTAAAATTGCGAAAACACTGAAAATGGCTTGTAAACACGATATCTTCAAAAAGGAGTGACAGATACTCTTCATATTTGGTATATAGATTTGTCATGTCGAGAGAAAGAAGCCTATTGCTTTTGGTAGAATTCAAAGTTCATTTGAGGTCACCAGCGGTAAAATTGGGAAAATCCCGAAAATGGCTTTTAAACATGATTTCTTCAGATAGGAGTGACCGACACTTCTCATGCTTGGTATATAGGTTTGTCATGTTGAGAGGAAGAAGTCTATTGTTTTTGGTAGAGGTCAAGGTCATTTGAGGTCACCAGCGGTAAAATTGCCAAAACTTCGAAAATGGCTTGTAACACAATATCTCCGGGTAAGAGTAACAGATACTTTTCATATTTGGTATATATATTTGTCATGTTGAGAGAAAGAAGCCTATTGTTTTTGGTAGAGGTCAAAGGTCATTTGAGGTCACCAGGGGTAAAATTGCGAAAATTCTGTGCCTAAAATGTAAAGAAAAATCTATCAAGCACTGTCAATTTGAAAGCAGGTAAGGTATTTAATGGCAAGGAATCACTAAGCCTTTTGGCTTTCTGGTTTTACTTACAAAAATGTTCTTGCTCGTAGAAAAAAAACCGAAAAATTTAGCATTAAAAAATGTACCTTTTGGTCAATGGAGTATGGTGAGGTTCATGGTCCAAAATGTTTCCGTCCCCCACTTTCGTATTGCTCCCTACGCCACTGGTTACTCCAGTTTGACTCTTCTCGGCTAGTTAACCCCCGCCTAGGGGCGTCGATCTGGTTCGTGAATGGGGGGGGGGCAAGAATTTTTGAAAAGCGGAAACCATGGATCGTGTCCCAGAGAGAACTCATCTGAAAGCAATAAACCCTCACGATGCGAACGCAAACGTACTGTACTACAGCACTAGTGTAATATACACATGAACAAACACCCACACACACTGTTGACGGGATGTACACAAAAAACCAATACATGGCGCCTTTTAAATGCAGCATTATTTTAATTGTTGTAACTCTTGTAGGTCCAAAATGACGTTTTATCGAAGTCCCAACGTCCCACAATATTATTCTTTGTTTATTGTGCCTGTTTTTTTATCATCTGCCTTCCTCTCATGACCAGCGTCACTGCCCCCACCCCTCCTAAATTCTTAAGACCCAGTGGATAATGCTCAGACATGAGTTTCTTTCCAGTAATGCAATAGTAAACAGTCTTTTAACGTCTGCACGTCTTTGACGAAGGCGGACACTCAAAGTGTTTTTATTCATCTACAAGTTTTGTTTTGGGTTAATAGACTTACAAATTTAAAGCTTCTTTCAATATTTTTCTTTATTTTACGGTGAAGATTTTTCTACCATCTAGAGATGTTATACAACACGTTGGTACACAGTGTTACAGTAAAACAACATTTTCAGCAAGTTGAAGCAGTTTAGTCGATAAAAGTTACAATCTTCTGTTTGAACAAAAATCCATTCAAATGGAAAATCATTTTTAATTTACAAAAAAATTATGATTTTGATCAGCCCTGATTCTCAGTCCTAAATTGCCTAAAAGGTTGGTGAACAACTAAGTCTCAGGGTACGCATATTTCGTCTTCATTTCTCTGCATCCCTGTATTACTTTTTATCATCTAAAGCTATAGTATCCCTAGGTCTCCAGAGAAGGATATTTTGGTTCTGACTGGGCTAAGAAAAAGACCCCCATGCCCCCTCCCTCTGCCATGACTTGGGTGGGACTCAGAACTAATCCAGGAATAGCCCACACAAACGATGTTACCAACGTTATAAAGGGCGGTAGGGGTCTGTAGGCTCAGGTGTCGACGAAACGAGGAAAGAACCTTTGGACAGTTCAAACACATCGGCGCCATGTGTGCGATGGTTCACCACTCACCAGGGGCAGGGGGGGGGGAGTTGAAATTTTTTTTTAAAGATGCAACGGTGATTCGTGAAGTGCATGGCATCTGGTAAGCAAATCAAGTAATGTAGGCTATTTTACTCTCATGTTGTAGTGCTGTACTCTGTATACTGTTTCGTCTCAAAAATGCACAGAAAGTTGTACAGTATTGGGAAAAAATCCCAAAGAGAGGCGCTGGAGCTGAAAAATTCGGCAAGATAATCTCATTTTCTCCAAATTCAAAAGATATAAATAACGGAAGGTATTTGGAATCGAAATATTCACAGATTGAAAATAGGGAATATATTCTCATTCATTTTAAACTTCAGCAAAATTTGAGGTTGTCAATCATGTACTGTACAGACCGTTAACTACTGCAGTACGGTATTTTCATGGTCGATTTGTTTTCGCCTATCATTTTTACGTATACGTGAAACGCACATGATTATGATACATATAATTTTTGAAATGGCAATACTGTAGCAATCCGTTTTCACCACTTCACGAGCTAAATGGAATACCACATTAGTCCCCCTCTAACCTTTACCTTCCGTCTGCAACGCCCTACCGCACATGTACGGGACTCCCTGTACGGGAAAAGGCAGTCCCCCGATCTAAATTAAGCATACCGTCAGTGGCGTCACAACAGGTGGGTGTAGGGGGGGGGGGGGTGTAGAAAACTCAACTTGCGCCCGGCCATGCTGAACAATTGCCGGCTTGATGTCATTCTACGCCCAATTTGTCGAAGGGGCATAAGAGGTTGACTAAGGAAACTGATTTTTTGGAGATCGGAGGGGGAAGGGGGTTATAGGTATATGCTACTCGTTATTTTTTCCTCCACTTTCTCTCAAATATCTGTTATCTCCTATTTTGGCCACAAAATTACTTTCCAGGCAAAGCCATATTTTGCGCCGCCCCCCCCCCCCCCTGGAAACGTAGGGGGTGCAGCTGCCCCTGCCTGACCTCCCTCGTGACAACACTGCATACTGTATCATACTAATTCTAAAGTGTATCGTTTTCATCACGTGTTTCATATTTGTTAAATTCAGGGGAATAAATCCTCGCTTATCGTTTAAACTTTCAACTTCATTGTAAATACGATTTTTTTTTTAATTAAACACATTTCTTAACACTTTTCAGTTTTCATCCAATTCGAAAACCTATTTACACGCTTAACACGTTTAGGAAAAAACATGCTGTTACAGAGTTAAACATATGAGAATAGCTTTGTGCTCTATTTTCAAAGTGAGAGCAAAAATGCGTTCAACTCCTAAAAACAAGTGGTACGTGCAGTATAGCCAACTAGCTGATTAGAAGCTGACTAGGGAGCTCGATGTACTGACGACTGACACAACATAACAAGTGTTGTTTCTTGGAAGTGAGCGAGACCAACAAATTATGACGTCACGTGCAAACACTCCAAATATTGAAATTTGCCGCGACTGCTTATTGCCTCAAATCAAAATAAAATTAAAAATATATATTATACAGCCTACAAAATGAATGCTAACGTCCAACTCCCATCTTCATAGGACATTCTTGAGCCGAGATGTAAAATGTTGAAATTTACTCACCTTAAAACAAACTAGTCTATGGCGCGATAATTTGTGACTTTCTTGTTTTACAACTCACATAACCTTTGTTTCCCTTCAAAATTAAAAATGCTTTTATGATCTTGAACACTTCCTGTTTGCTTGCGTAGCATGTTGCACAGACAGTGCTTAAAGTTATTAGTTACATCCCCCAGAAGAGGAAGACTGGAAGAGTGCTATCACACCTTAGTACAAGATACAATAACTCGAAAATAAAGAAATACAAAGATTGTAATTTGAGTAGCAGAACAATGATATCACAAAATATTGCGCAATGTACCATTTTAATTTGAATTAAAAGTTGAATAAACTTCATTTTATATCTCGGCTCGAAAAATGTCCTATGAAGATTGGAGTTAGACTGATAGAATTCATTTTCATGCTATTTAATATATATTTTTAAATATTTTGACTTGAGTAACAATTTGAAAGTTTCGAATTCTTTTCGAACAGAAATACCATTTCTTTGCATTTTCTTGCAAAAGACACATAAACGTTTGACACGTTTCTGCGCTCCTGGGTGTTTGTTCTAGCGAAATTTCCGACGTCGTCACCTTTGTCCGAGTTTAGGCTAGGTCCACCCCGTTCTCTTAATCTTTTACGCTAATGTGTTTCTTTACAACCTTTATTTCAGCGTTTACTTCAGTTTTCCAGATCATACTGTTGTCATAATTTTCAGTTGAAATATTTTCGTTTGTTTTGCAGAGTACACTCAAAAAAATTCGTGCTTAGCAATCAGATACTTAATTTATTTGCCTCACTTTTTGCAGACGTTTAAATTCTAAACGTGTTAAACAATTAAACACTAAGTGTTTTGCAGTTAAGCGTGATTTTAAACGAAACATATAAGGAGACACGCTTTTTAGTGTGTATACATGTTTTCTAAGTGAGAGCAAAATAAATTTTGGCTAACTTTGAACTCCTAAACACCTTTTTAAGGGCATGTATTACGTTTAAATTCTAAACATGTTAAACAATTAAACACTAAGTGTTTAGCAGTTTAACGCGATTTTAAACGAAACATAAGGAGACCCGCTTTTTAGTGTGTATACATGTTTTCTAAGTGAGAGCAAAATAATTTTGACTAACTTTGAACTCCTAAACACCTTTTTAAGGGCATGTATTACGTTTAAATTCTAAACATGTTAAACAATTAAACACTAAGTGTTTAGCAGTTTAACGCGATTTTAAACGAAACATATAAGGAGACCCGCTTTTTAGTGTGTATACATGTTTTCTAAGTGAGAGCAAAATTATTTTGACTAACTTTGAACTCCTAAACACCTTTTTAAGGGCATGTATTACGTTTAAATTCTAAACATGTTAAACAATTAAACACGAAGTGTTTAGCAGTTTAACGCGATTTTAAACGAAACATATAAGGAGACCCGCTTTTTGGTGTGTATACATGTTTTCTAAGTGAGAGCAAAATAATTTTGACTAACTTTGAACTCCTAAACACCTTTTTAAGGGCATGTATTACGTTTAAATTCTAAACATGTTAAACAATTAAACACTAAGTGTTTAGCAGATTAAGGCGATTTTAAACGAAACATAAGGAGACCCGCTTTTTAGTGTGTATACATGTTTTCTAAGTGAGAGCAAAATAAATTTTGATTAACTTTGAACTCCTAAACACCTTTTTAAGGGCATGTATTACGTTTAAATGCTAAACATGTTAAACAATTAAACACTAAGTGTTTAGCAGTTTAAGGCGATTTTAAACGAAACATATAAGGAGACCCGCTTTTTAGTGTGTATACATGTTTTCTAAGTGAGAGCAAAATTATTTTGACTAACTTTGAACTCCTAAACACCTTTTTAAGGGCATGTATTACGTTTAAATTCTAAACATGTTAAACAATTAAACACTAAGTGTTTAGCAGTTTAAGGCGATTTTAAACGGAACATAAGGAGACCCGCTTTTTAGTGTGTAAACATGTTTTCTAAGTGAGAGCAAAATAATTTTGACTAACTTTGAACTCCTAAACACCTTTTTAAGGGCATGTATTACGTTTAAATTCTAAACATGATAAACAATTAAACACTAAGTGTTTAGCACTTAAACGCGATTTTAAACGAAACATATAGGAGACCCGCTTTTTAGTGTGTATACATGTTTTCTAAGTGAGAGCAAAATAAATTTTGACTAACTTTGAACTCCTAAACACCTTTTTAAGGGCATGTATTACGTTTAAATTCTAAACATGTTAAACAATTAAACACTAAGTGTTTAGCAGTTTAACGCGATTTTAAACGAAACATATAAAGAGACCCGCTTTTTAGTGTGTATACATGTTTTCTAAGTGAGAGCAAAATAAATTTTGACTAACTTTGAACTCCTAAACACCTTTTTAAGGGCATGTATTACGTTTAAATTCTAAACATGATAAACAATTAAACACTAAGTGTTTAGCACTTAAACGCGATTTTAAACGAAACATATAAGGAGACCCGCTTTTTAGTGTGTATACATGTTTTCTAAGTGAGAGCAAAATAAATTTTGACTAACTTTGAACTCCTAAACACCTTTTTAAGGGCATGTATTACGTTTAAATTCTAAACATGTTAAACAATTAAACACTAAGTGTTTAGCAGTTTAAGGCGATTTTAAACGAAACATATAAGGAGACCCGCTTTTTAGTGTGTATACATGTTTTCTAAGTGAGAGCAAAATAATTTTGACTAACTTTGAACTCCTAAACACCTTTTTAAGGGCATGTATTACGTTTAAATTCTAAACATGTTAAACAATTAAACACTAAGTGTTTAGCAGTTTCACGCGATTTTAAACGAAACATAAGGAGACCCGCTTTTTAGTGTGTATACATGTTTTCTAAGTGAGAGCAAAATAATTTTGACTAACTTTGAACTAAACACCTTTTTAAGGGCATGTATTCTATTTCGCTCCTACTTACCTCCCCTATAACTACTATTGGACAGTCACCGCGGAATAACTCTGGCAATGGTTTTTTTTAGGTGGCGCCCTAACAGTTTTAACTTCTTCCTAACCAGCTTGCTATAAGTCGCCCTTGCTGAATTAATTTTACTTCAACTTACGGTTTTTTTTTCACAGATGGCTGTTACAAAGGCTGTTATTTTGTGTTTGTTCCTATCCTTCCTTGGAAACGCTGAGGCTGCTATAAGAGGTAAGGAGAACTAAGCTCTGTTTTTAAGCCCAAATACAGGTGGGGCGTACTCGGAGCTTTGTTTTGATGAACAACGATTTGAGAAATGAGAAAATAGGTGTGGCAAATATACTTCTCATATGCTTCTCACATCAAAGCGCATTGAAAATTTAAATTGTCTTGGAAAACTCATGGCCCCATATTATCTTTGAACCTTTGGCGCTCGCTCGTCAGCCTTTGGCCAACGGTGTGTGGACGACCTTTCTCAGATTCCTAGATCCAGAACTCGACTCCAAAAGATTCAGCACTGACGCACCTAATGGGCCCTTCAGGGACGGGGTCGGAAGTTGTCTCCCTTTTTTGCAATAATGACATGTATCAACCACAATAGATCTTTTGAGCTATGAATGGGCAACATGATTTGTTGTTGTTGTTGATTTCTTTGTCAACTCAGAAAAAATATTTAAAAGTGATTTTTTACTTTCAGAAGGTCGGGTCAAATCGAAGACTTTAAAAGTGGGCCACTGTGCTTGGTTCTCAGCAAAATCAAGTAGTATAGGCAGTGGCGTACGCAGGATTTTTCTAAAGGGGCTATGCAGTTCCGTGAGTGATCACCGGCCTGGGGAGGGTCTAAGGGGAATTTTGCGGAGGAACATGAAGGAGGTGCAGGCTTCCGCAGAAACGAATGAACTGCATAAGCATAACAAGAAATTGATAGATAGAGAGCGCCCTTTCATTTTCTTTGTAAATTATCTTTTTACAGATCAAGTGTTCAGGTGGGAAGACGTTGCCGCTTTCCTGGCGGGATCCTTCGGTGTAATGATTCTCTTGATCGGCACCGGATTCTTCCTTCATGAAATGGTGTGCCGACAGTACTTCAAAGAACCTGCCGCCGAATACTATGCTGTGAGAGGAGAACTTCCCAACGCATACAATGAAAACACCCGTCTTTAACTCCAGATGTCGTAATCAAAATGGCCGCAAATTTAGGACCCAAACGTTTTTCTATTTGATAAGACATTAGAAATGATTACGTACATTAATTAATAGCGTTTACTTTGGCAAAACCACTTGGGTCTAGCGACTGGGAAGATAATCTGGGTGAACAGCCTCAGCTATATCTCAAGCATGCAATTTGATCGTTAGCAGGGGATGATTATCACGTGACGTCAGAGGAGATTCTCATCTGGAGTATTCTTCGTGCAATCCCAGTATGTACGTATGTATAGACTTGCCCTCAGATATCGCGGTTCCTGTGTTGTCACTGAGGACTATGTATAGACTTTATGCATTGGCGACAGGACACGCCGACCTCATTTTGGTGGAAAACAAAGAAACACGTCGCCGAACGCAGAAGGCCTTCCCTCGCGTGTGTAGAAGACTTACAAGCGTGTCCGATTGACTGACAACTGAGCTGTCTGCATATTTCGTGTGCAACTTGCAAGGAAACGTGATTTCCCCCAAACGGTGGCGCACTTATGACTTTGTGGCGTCATATGCTTAATGTATATTGAAAAGAACGATAATGGAACTATCATCTGAGAATCTCTCCTGAAATGTAGGGATAGGTTTGAAATATGAATTTAGTTGAAGATAAAGATAAGTATTTAATGTTTGGTATTGATGGACCTGTATTGATTGCTTTCACGTGACGTCATAATTGTCAGCCTCGACCACTGACGGACACAATTCAAGTGTTTCAGTGAAACAATCACACATAGGTTGTCGGCTACTTATCAGTGGCTACACTAAAGCGCACGTACACTTTGCTCGTCAAAAGGGGCGGGGCTTCAGTTGTGACGTTAGCAAAATCCCTCTGTAGATTGCATAAGATTTGTGCATATGCACTACATTGCCTCGATTGGCGTTGGACGACAACAGGACCTGTGGTGTCAGGGATTGTATGACTTATCCCCGTTCCTGTATAATTTCATTTGACAAAATTTGATCTTACTATAACTGTACCTCACTGACTCGGCTTCCTATTAGAGAAACCTCGAATCTACCTTGCCATAGGCAGGGTAGACGATACGCATATACGTTGACGTTAAGAATTCAAGTCGTAAATTTTTTTTGATATTTTACAAACCGGCCAGAAGAACTAGCGTCCAATTTCATGATGCAAATTGTAGCAGATATTACTGCACGCCCTCTATTTGATATAGACCACAGGGTGTTCTTCTTTTAAATTGTACAATATTAATCTGATTGTTTTGGACAATTTCGACAACGTGGGAGGCTGGCAGTTCCTCCTAAAATATCTGTTCCGGTAGGCCTTATTGTTAAATTCCAATGCAACCGTTCAATTTTTCGACACACTATGCAAGATGTAATTATTTTTGTGTAAGATCAGAGACAAATTGCCAGGAAGTGTCTATTTCATGATTTTGATCAAAAGCGGAGAAAGTTAATTTTTGGGGCTTCGGTTGTTGTGAGGTTGTTTTAACAGCTCTCTCTATACACGAATCCGGACAGCAAGTGATGGTCTAATTTCAGTCGGCCATAACTGGGGTCCGTCACCTTTAAATCTTTCGATTTCCTAGCTTACCTCTATCATGGATGGTTGTACACTAATTTGTATCTTAAATTCTCCAATTTTACTAAATATGAAGGTTTGAAATTCATGTTAACAATAAATAAAGACGATTTTAGGCTGATGGACCCCACTAATGGCGGCCTACAGTCACTAAAAACAAGCGCTAATCGGATTCGTCTATAAGGGCACAATTTTTACAGTTTCGTTTAATATGTCATAGTTTGTAATCTTTATCTCCTTTAGACTAGTAAACTATCTTAAGACTAACTCAAAGTTTCTTCTTTACAATAGAATTAATACGAATGGTTTGGTAGAAACGCTTTACTCGGTAGAATTACCTGTGATCGCAATGGAACTGTAAACTGTTTGCGTGAATTACAAAGTTACCACTGGTATTCATTTTTATAAACAAAACATAAGTAGCCCATTAGTTCTAAAACTTAACCAAAATGATCAAGTTGACACTTTGACCCTTGATCCCAGGGGGTGAAGGGTTAATTAAGGTGCCCTCGCGGCCGACGTGTATTTCGGCTACAGTCGTAATGTATGTCAAAAGAGAAATACTTATTCCGCGCATGCTATGAAGGTAAAGGGTCAATTCGCCCGCCTCCCATCGAAGTTTCCTTATCTATTTTACCCAACACCCTACCTTCCGGATTATTAAAAAAAAATGTATGACAAATAAAAGCCAATGTACGTTCTCTTTTCAAACATTGGGGGTAAGGCGGGGCCGAGGGCATGTCCTTCCGTCCTTTATTGGATCGCGTACCGTCAGCATAAGTATAAAGGGTGGACTGCTGGTGGATTCACAGAAAAAATTAAAGGCAGTTGCTCGTCACCTCAAGTTAAAATTTTACCAGTATATAGTCTACAGAAATCCACAATTGGCTGATTGGCTCAGCTTTCTGATTGACATCATGTTATAACAGTTTGGGAGATAACCGCTTTCGGGAGAAAATGAGTATTAGCCCGATTGGGGGAAAATTTGCCTGTCTCAACGGTATGAATATTTATGAGCAGTTAGTGTCTACCTCTCCACAGTCGTGGAATTGTTTAAAAAATGTGTGTATATTCAATTGTGAGGTAATAGCTTATAGACGTAAAAAACGAAATTACCATGGACCTTCAACTACGTATTTACAAACATAAAGTGTTGGAACGACCCACTTGCACACCTTTAAGTGAAAATTGGTGTACAAAACTTGTGGCTGCGTAGAGTCTATAAATTAAGTTTAGGGCAAAGAACGTAGCAAAATTGCTCGATTTCTCAAAATCGGTGTGGTGAACAACCAAACATGACGAAACTTTTTTATTCCCCTATCAACAGAGTTTTTTAAAATGACCGAATTTCTCTTTCCTGAAATCGATAAAAATTGCAAGGCTGTTTTGAACGTTATCTCCGTTGAATTTGCGCGGTAGGATCGCAGTGCATCGTGGGAGGTATTTGAAAATGGCGCCACCCATGGCAAAATAATCCCCCGATCGGTGAAAATTGATTTCCCCCGAAAGAGGTTATCTCCCGAACTGTATAAAATGCAGAGAAGATGATATTACTCGCCTTGTGCTGAGAGTGGTTTAAATTCGTGCACATTATGGCCTCGTGTGTTCTCTATACATTGAAGTAACGAACTAGGACTTCTTCTGGTAAGAGTAAATTTTCCTACCCGAAATAGGTCCAATAGGTCCCTCCCACAACTGCCTTCGACTCATTCTCATCCAGACACAATCTCGGGTCCATTGCTTCAAGGTTAGTATGTACAAGGCCCCAATGTGTAACTACGTTTCGACATCTCAAAAATTATCATTTGTCAGGTCGAGGTGTACAGGTAACGGTGCAAGTTAGGTGTACATGTGCTTTATGAAACACAACCAAAAATACACGCACTTTTCTTTTGGATGGTCTGTACATGCAACAAATGCAAATTGGCTTATTAAATCATGAGAGAATTAAGTCGAAATCATGCTTACACAAAATGATACTTAAACTTAAAAACGTGTAAATTCCCAAATGTTCCCATTGCTCTTCTGAAAAATTTATTTGCGACATTCAGATATTGGGGGGGGGGGGCATGCCCCTCAAAATCTTATAAAAAATATTGAGGGGGCAAGGCCCTCTGCCCCCCCCCCTCCGGGTCCCGCTCCCGCTGCCTATGGGATTCACTGCCATTAATACAGCAATACTGATTTCCCTAAACTACAAAACATGACGACCTACATAAGAGACAATATCTGACTGAGAATTAACCTGGAAACACCTCACACACCGCACTCATAACCATGCTTATTGCTGTATTTTGATACCTGAACGAGTAGGTTCCAGTTGCCCGAAGTGGTCACGTGTATCTTACTTCAGATAGGCGTGCGATTTCTTATTTCTATGCGTTTCTTTTTACATTTATAAAGGTCAAGAGTACTCACCTCAAGTAGTGTAGCAGACTTTGCTACTTCATGATTGGCTGTTGAGAGTCATATAAGACAAAATGTCACCCCTTCAAATGTGAATTGGAATTCACTAGAAAGAACTGCCTGTTTCACCTTGCATATGCAAAACCGAAGTTAGAACATATTATGAAAGACACTTTGGAGAGAAAGGGAAAATGTGTTATTTAGCTGTTGCTTCAGAATAAGTTTTTCTGAGGGGGGAGGGGGGGGGGGGGAGACTTGCTTTTGTCCTTTAAGTCGTTTCGTAACTGTAAACATTTTCCAATAACCGTTCACGACCGCTTTGGCTGAATCGACATGTGGTGTCTTTGGAAAGAGGGAGTAATTTCCGTCGATGCGATTGTACCTTGCCATAACATTAAAAGAAAGAAGACCGTATAGCAGTGACAACGAAACCACGGAGACGTTGAGGTTATGGGTCTCACCTTCACTTTTGGGCCGCCTTTAACTGCAAACTGGTAACCGGTGCTTTGATTTTCTGGAACATATTGGGCCATTTCGATAGTCCAATGACTTTGGAATTAGTTTCGCAGTCCCATGTGTGGGAGGCATAAAAACGACACTCACTATATCCCACCAGAAGGTAAGAATCGTGAAAATATACCGTTCCGCCTTCCTGGCAGAAGGTCTTTAACATATAGTTAATACATCCAGGGGTTATTTAAAGGGATTTTGAAAGGAGAAAAGCAGGGGTTGAGTTCTCTTTTGTCCTCTTTCCCTTCTCATTTCACATTTTTGCGAATGAAGGGGCGTCGCTCCCTCTGCCCCCCCCCCCCTCGCGGTTCATTCATGTTGGGATACTCGGTAGTTTCGTTTCCTGCCAATTAGAGTATGTCCAAAACCTAGCGCAAATTATGGGTTGGACTGGGTATTAATTTAAGGAAATGCAGGCTTCAGGCAAGACAACATATATAGTCTTACAAGAAAAAGATATTTTCAATTTCTTGTGAATCAATGAATCTTTATACAGGATCCTAAAGCATTGGAAGAGAGAAAACGAACCAATGAGCCACAGCTGAAAAACAGGCTGTGACCGGCCCGGCTTTAAAGGGCCAAACCTCTCACCCCAAACTGCAATTTTGGAACTACAGAAACCGAAATTCTCAATTGGCTCACCTCTTTGATTGACAGGTAATTCAAACAATGCAAAGTACCAAAGCTTATATTACACAGCATGAATGGTACTGAGAGTGTTTTGATTATATAAATTGAGTTTTTCTACACTCCCCTAGAAGCAATAAACTGAGATTGTATATGGATGAGGATGAATTTCAGACAATGAGGGGCTTAAGTAAGGAGGTTAGGAGAATTGGTACTGTTTGGTGTGAGAGAACTGGTCCTTTAAAGGTCAACGGCAGTCGCCCAAAACTTATTTTGAGGCAACAGCTAAATATCACAATTATCGTCTGAATTCTCTACAAAGTTTCTTCCATCATATTTTATGGCTTTAAAAAGGGGCTCTCACCCCAAACAGTTTCAATTCTCTTAACTTACTTAGTTAAGCCGCTCCCACAACTATCTAAAATTCATCCTCATCCAAGTTAATTTGATTCAGGGTGAGTATACAAGACCATGTATACTGTAAGTTAGATGGAGTTTTACGACCCAGTTTCCAACCTATTGGTTCAAGTCGAGCCTGCCACGGCCTTTTTTCCAGTTGTGGGTCACTGGCTTGTTTTACCTACTCCATTGTGTGCACTGTAATCAAAACACTCTCAGTACAGTACATGAGGTGTAATATAAGCCTTGATACTCTGCACTTTTGAACTAGCTGTCAAACAAGAACTAAGCCAATTGAGCGGACTACTTCAAAAATTGTAGTTTGGGGGTGAGAGGATTAACCCTTTCAAGGAAAACGAAGTAGTTACTTCTGGTAAATTTCACATTTGAGGAGAAAAGTGTTGTCACATGATTCCCAACAGCCAATCATGAAAGAGAACAGTCCACTACATTACTTCAAATTGGCTCAGCTTTTTGATTGACAGCTTATTCAAACAATGCAGAGTACCAAAGCTTATAGTACACAGCATGAACTGTACTGAGGGTGAGTAAGAAGTTAATGAGAATTGGTACTGTGGGGGGGGGGGGTGAGAGAATCGGGCCTTTAACCAACCTAAAGACGAATTCGAGCAGCCTGTTGGCAGCCTCTTTGTCACTTCAGCGCCGGAGGCCATCGACATTTAAGTTTGTCTGCATCCAATGCTTATACCTTCATATTCAGTGAGAATGTCAGGGTACAGCCATCCACGATGAAGGTAAAAACGATCGACTTATCAAGGCACATGACCCAATTATGGCCGACTTAATATGACCATCCCTTAATTGACTTCCGAGTTTTCTATAATATCCAGAAATATTTAAGCCTGATAGAAAGGTTTCAATCTTAAAGTCGATCGTTCAAAATTGAACAAGTTGTTTCGAGAGCGTTCTTAATTTCCTCTTGGTTAAAGTGTGTAATCAAATTTCACTTAAGTGTTATATAAGAGTGGCGTAAATTTCACTTAAGTGTTATATAAGAGTGGCGTAGTCAGGATTTCTCTCAAATGAATAATTCACACGTACATATGGAACGCCGTTGTAGAATTCATTCAGATATTTGGAAATGATTTCAGATGTCCAAAATTTTATTTGAGATATTTCGAATTTATTGCAGATATCTTGAAGCAGTTGCAAATATCTTAAAATAATTTTAGATATCTCGAAATGAAAAAGAATTTCTAATTCAAATTTAATTTCCGAATTCTATTTCAGATATCTCGAATTAAACTTAAGATATTCCGAATTCTGTTTCGGATATCTCGAATGGAATTTAGATATCTTAAATTCTATTTCAAATATCTAATATAGGGCATTAATTTTAGACATCTGAAATTAAATCCCGATATTTGACATTTCTGAATAAATATGAGATTTCTGAATAAAAATGGAAACGGCGTCCCATGCGGACGCGTTTTTTAAGCTAGTGGTAGAACATTCCTGATTTGAGGGGTTGATCTAAGCGGTGGGGGTGTCTCCTTGCCTTTGGGTAAAATCGTAATTTTAGAAGTTAGAAATTGTGAAATATCTGGGTGGATTTCAGTTTGAAAATTAAGATGAAAAAAAAGGGGTGATGAATGTTGTACCACTGAAGTGAAATTATGAGAAACACTAAGCCCCTGGTGCATCTTTTCTTTAGCGTAGCCAAGATTGTGTCATGGGGGTGGGGGGGATGGAGCACGACATGATGCAGAAGTCTAAAAGGGAGGAAGAAAAACTGCAAATTTAGGTGTTTTTGCCGTTATTTTCCCAGTGGCGTAGCCAGAATTGAATTTTTAGGGGGCTAGGTAACAAGTGGGGGAGGGGGCTGGTACCTCCGAGGGTCAGGCGTGGCAAGACTTTCTAAGCGGAACGCCACCATCGGTTGGCGCGGAACGTAAAAGAAAATTTGGGGCTTTGCAGACCCTCCAGATGGCCGCATGTACCCAGCCTTGATATACGAATCTCATGTCTGTCACTTGTCAAAAAATGAGAATAGAAATCAATCTATGAAAAATGGTAATACATACATTTTAAGGGACCCCAAAACCGTGCATTTCTGATCTGTGGCCAGGAGGATGAGACTAAAGGGAACCTGTATCTCCCTTTCCCTTGGGAAAATTGTTAACTTCAGGAGGACGTAGATCACAAATGCGGCAATATTTGAATGTATTTCAGCTTTAATAGGAAAATCAAAAGTAGTTGTGTCCTCCTCTGAGAAATTTTCTATGCGTCACATTTCCTACATGCAAAATGCTGCCATGTTTGGCAAAACTTTGAACTGATTATAGGCCATGCGTTTTAGGATTTTCCTTTTTTGGAGCATGAAAAAATTCAAAATACTCATTTTTAGTCTTTGCAGAGATTTTATAAGTGACATACATACTACCAAAAAACAATGTTTTCTGGTTTTTGGCTGTGTTTAGATGCAAAATGGTGCAGTATTTGTTCAATCATCGGTACATTACGTATCAAAACTAAAATACTACAAGTAAATCTCTCAAAATATTAAACCGCAAAGCAGAAGTATGTATCCTGTGGGAAACACATGAAATGCGGAGCTTGTGGACATTTTACAAATCCACCCGGATGCCAGTACCAACTAGTAAAAAGAGGACTTGTCGAAGGTATCTTTCTACAGCGGCACCTGTCATAGGCAGGAGTGAGACACTACACAGGCCTGCTTGTTAAGGATGGAAGGGAAGAATTATAAGAAGGCAGTACCTTACCCTTATGGCATATTTTGTGTATGATAAAGTATAGGAATGGTCGTGTAAGAATGGTCTCCAGTGTATGATTGCCTTGTTTATTTCCGTTCAAACATTTTTTCTCAATTACTTTACCAGGATGCAAAAAATCTGGGGGGGAGGGGGTCCTGAAGAAAATCTGGAGGACCTAGGCCCCAGGCCCCCCTGGCTTTGCCACTGCTATGAATTTAATTCATGAGTGGAGTGGGGTAAAGGGGGAGATTGAAATCGGGAAGTACTATGGCATTTGATTTTGAAGGAGAAACATGCTTTACAGTAACTTTAGGGGCAAAGCCAATTTTAGGGATAAAAAATAAAAATATAGCAATGGTCGTGTAAGAATGGTCTCCAGTGTATGGTTGTCTTGTTTTCAGTAAATCAACCAGCCATCCGAAAGGCAAAAAGCGTCTTAACCTAACAAAGTCACATTCGAATTTGTCGGCGAGACGTTCGTTTCATCTTCGGAGTGAAATGCAATTAACCACAGTGCAGATTTAAACGTTATCTAATTAAGCGAAAGTACGTAGGCATTTTGAAGTTACTACTTGATTTCATACGTGCTTACAAAATGTGTTTTACATATATTCATGCATGTTTTCTAAATTTTTACACGTTTTATTTAGTTACTGTTTTTGAAAAATACTTCAAAGTTTATTTCCCTTCAAAACATTTTATTTTTTCTCAATTACCTTATCAGGACGCAAAAAATCTGGGGGCCTGAAGAAAATCGGGGGGTGGGGTGGAGGGCCTATCCCCCCTCCGATTTTCTTCAGCCCCCCCCCCCTCGTGGCTATGCCACTGTATTTTCCTTTCAAGGTTGAGTCATCGGGGGAGGGGTAACCGCCCACCACCCGTGGTTCTTTTGTTATGGCTGCTAATGTCCCACTTAAGTACCTCATACAGGTTAATGGGTCTTTACTTTATTAAAATCCCCCTCTTCCCCTCCCCCCCCCCCCCCCGTTTCACCCACTGGTTCCATTACGAAAGTCTTCGGTTTGACTCGGCCATGAGTCGAACTCCAGACTGCAAGCCGGATGCTTTCACACCTTAACCCTTTACCGTTGTGCTCCGATCGGGGCATATTTGCGCGCCTCGGGAGTGGGCGGGAAAGCGGACGTAGCACGCCCCGCATCAGCTTCCGTAGGCCATTGACCCCGTGACCTCAAACTATTGTCTCTCTCGTTGTTGTGGCCGAATTGTCGGGTAGCTACTCGCAGTTTCGAGCTCCGCGTGAAACAGTAAAGATGGGTGACAGCCGAGCTCTCCGTATGGGTCCAAAAGGACCCAAACAAAGGTAAAGGGTTAAAATTAGCAGGTGGAGTGTGTTTACTGCAAAGCTGATATATGCCACTGCTCTCCGCGTGTGTGCACAGCCCACCGAGTGGTGCAAATATATTTTAGATTAACTGTGCAGCCGGTATGTTATGATTATGCAAAGCAGTAAGTTTGACCATTATACCTTTTCCTGGTTGGGAAACTCCTTACGTTCACTGTGTATGCACATACGTAAAAGCTTTACGTACGTTCATATTTTTTGTAACGTGTGTCCGTAACTGTCTGTAAAAGCATGCTGATCTCTTCAAAAAATTCATCACGTGACTTTGAAGATGCACGCGATCGATCGGTAGCGATATGGCTCCATTGAGTGATGTACTGTTTCTGTTGGGAAGTGAAGTTAAAGTTGACCCAAGGTCTAAAAGAGCAAGAGGCCTCCTTATCAGTAAGTTTTTAAGATTTTTGAATAAATGTAGAAATCCTATATTCTTAGGTTTCTTTTTCTCTTTTTAAGCTTAACATACTGGTTCCGAGGCCTGACGTTTGAATACCTTCGCCGGGGACCATCAGTAGGCCCTACAGGCCTATCATACGGCAGTCAGTGTGCGGTAAGGGTGAAGTAGACCCACTTCAAGTAGGTGGGCTTCCTAAAATTTTGTACGAATGTAATTACTGATAAATATTGTACAATACACTCGTCTGATGAACCGTTACATTCGTTTGTTAAAATTGTTTAATCCAACTAGTATAACGTTATACAGTGCGATTGCTACGTGCTTCGCAATTTCGCGGAATTGTTGAATGTGCTTACCAAGTTACTGTTGCTAGCCCAGCCTTTCATTGTCCCGCTATTTTAGTTTGGGTACAGTTATTCTCGCTTTACGGCCGTTCTAATTTAAGACGGAAATCTTAATCAAACCTTTCGCAATAATATACGCCTTAATTGAAGTCATTACAGTTTGATAATTGTTCGCAAGAGACTCTCGAAGAAATCAGTTCTCCTTGTCTGCATATTTACAGTAAAGGTATGGAGAGTCCAACAACAGGGCTCTCGTGTATGGAACGCGAAATCTGCAAGTATCATGTGACCACATCGGAGGGGAAGGTAATAACATGATGTGACTACGTAAAAACATGGTGTGACTACGTAAAAACATGGTGTGACTTCGTAAACACATGGTGTGATAATGTAAAAACATGGTGTGACTTCATAAAAGCATGGTGTGACTGCATAGCATGGTGTGACTTCATAGCATGGTGTGACTACGTAGCATGGTGTGACTACATAGAATGGTGTGACTACATAGCTTGGTGTGACTACGTAGCATGGTGTGACTACATTGCATGGTGAGACTACACAGCATGGTGTGACTACGAAGCATGGTGTGACCACATTGCATGGTGTGACTACATAAAACACGGTGCGACCATTTGAAATTGCATTGTGAGGCAGGCGATGTCAACTGTACGTAGACTGTGGGTGTGATGAGAACTCTGTACGTGACTGTATAAAATGATGGTGTGATGAGGAGTCGGCCAGTGACTGACTAAGGTGAGGGTGTGATGATCTGTGCATTGAACTTTTCCTGGTGTATTCAAATGTGAAATAAACAAGGAGTAACGGCCTGGTTTAAAATGAAAATGCAGTAATGACTTCCAAAATATTATATGAAAGATTCTTTGAAGAGAAATAAAAAGGAAAATTGTGAGATTTAGCTGTTACCTCAAAATACGTTTTGGATTACTGCTCTTGACCTTTAAATAGGGCTAGTTTGGATAAGGATTACAAGTGCTTCGAAGCCGGGTTGTGGAAGGGGGGCTACATTCATCCCAATAATTTGCAGTTTGAGCTTTTCGTGTTTTTTCTTCATATATTATAATTAACTATATGCTTGAGAACGGTCAAAAATACCTTTAAGAATGCAAATTGAAAAAAGAAGCCCGTATCCGAGACTTGGAGAGCAGGGCCGGGGTTGGGGGCCAATTAGCAGGTAGACTGACCAGGTATGGTATTGCATATGGACCTAGCAACACCTTCAGAACAGGGGTGCCAAGCCAAGGAGGGGCCAGGCCCATTATGCCTCCGCCAACGTTCTCTACGAGGTCGCGTGCCCCGGACCCCTGTTTGCACTGTTTCTGCGTTTATCCTCAGTGAATGGTGCCATTTATTAATTGAGGACCACAAAATGGAAATCTAGTCTTATACCTTGCAAAGTAGTTTTTTTCTTTTGTTAATACAGTAGGCTAAGAAGTTTTATTTGAGTACGTCCGGGCCAGTTTCTAAACATCTTTTTCCGAAGTGGTCGATCAACAACTATTTCTATGAGGGGAACGAAGAATGGGGAGGCTAAGCTGCCATATATCGATCGCGCGTAGCCCCAGAGGAGTTTGTGGGAAAGTGGTTAGATGATACCGCTTGCGGCAGGGAGTTCCGTAGTTCGACTCCTGGCCGAGTCATGAAGACTTTAAAATGAAGCCTACTGCCATTGTGATTGGTGCTCAGCATAAGCAGGGAAAACAAGAAGTAGCGGCGCTACCGCTACCCTCCCCCAAGTTTATCCTTGCCCCCACATGCCACCAGTTAGGTCAGTTAGGTGTTGAGTTAACCGAAAAACTAAAAAATATACCCCTCCAGATACTTAATTTTTCATCCAGAGATATGCTAAAACCTCAGACCTTTTGGGGCTTCGCGATCTGGATCCCATCCCCCAGGAACATGGGTGCTTTTGGCTCGGTTTCGCGCTGCTTCTGAAAACTTTCCCCCAACATTATCCTTTTCCCATAGTTTGCCCCCCCCCCCCCCCACACACACTTTTGAAATTCTGGCTCTGCCACTGGAAACAAGCCGGTGGACGACAACTGGAGAAATGCCGTGGTGACCGGCCAGACTTAAACCAATCGGTTAGAAAATGAGCCTTAACTTTGCACCTAACTAGCTAACCCAGAGGTGTGTGGGAGGGAGTTCTGCCCCTCGACCACGGAGGTGGCGGATTTTTTTTTTTAATAAAATTACATGGCACAAACAGCGCGCCAAAACTTAGCAAGGGCACAATCGCTCTAGTCGTACTCCCTCGGTTGTTATTCAGTAAAAATTCTTCCAACAATTCTTCCAATTCAGCATTGCGGTGCACGTGTTATTAATAATTATGTCGAGTAGACTAGCTACACGAGGAAAAGTTCAATGCCCTGTATCAGATCATCACACCCTCATTTTAGGCAGTCACTGGCCAATTTCTCCTCACAGAGCCATTTTATACAGTCACGTACAGATTTCTCATCACAACCACAGTCATTACACGCACAGTTGACGTCACCTACTGCCACTCATAATACAAGTTTAAGTGGCCGCACCATGTTATGTAGCCACACCATGCTATAAAGTCACACCATGTTATGAAGTCACACCATGCTATGAAGGCACACCATGCTATTAAGTCACACCATGCTATGTAGTCACACCATGCTATGAAGTCACACCATGCTATGTAGTCACACCATGCTATGAAGTCACACCATGCTATGCAACCACACCATGCTTTAATGTAGTCACACCATGTGTTTACGTAGTCACACCATGTGTTTACGTAGTCACACCATGTGTTTACGTAGTCACACCATGTTTTTACATAGTCACATCATGTTATTACCTTCCCCTCCGATGTATTAACACATGGTCACATGATGCTTGCAGATTTCGCGTTCCATAACCGGCGACCGGTATGTGCACTTATGATATCTGCCAGGGTTTAAAAGACCATACGTCGGTAGGATGGGCTTGTTGAACAACTCCCTGGTTGAACTTACAATATTTTCGGAAGGTTGATTTATGCAATATTGACAATTGACCGTGTGAGTTCCCCTCAATGCAATTTGAAAGATGCATTGAATCATTTGATGCTCCTTCATGTCAGGCCAACTCTTGTGTAGTTGCGGACCCAGCTTCTTAAGCTGACCAGTTGTTTTTCATTGTAAAATGATCATATCTACTGAATATTGTTGATTGCTATAAATGGCTTATATTAGCGCTAGAAACTCGTTTTTTTTACCCGTGTCAAGTTGTCCATTGTTTTCTCTTCTTGTGGATTTTGGCCAACAACGTAAAACCCCACAAATATCAGACCGCTCCGGATTCGTTGTCAGTGAGTGACCGCGGTTCATCGTCTGTTCTTCTCCTTTTGTTTGTTAAGATTTTTTCTAAATCAATCCTCATGGTCTAGAAAAACTTGAATCTGATCTGACCTGATTATACTGTTTCAAGAGGTCTACATCAAGGCCAAAGTAAAAAAATTCAGCATGCAGTTGAAGGTACCACGGATTCATGTGTCTGCTGGTACAGTAGATAAAGTGGTTAAAGGGCAAGAACAGTCATCCCAAACTTATGTTGAAGCGTGACGAGTTAGTTCCACGGTTGAAGCAACAATTGAATATCAAAATTTTCTGCCTATTTCAGTTCAAAGTATCTTTCTTCATGTTTTATTAATTCAATGTTGCATATGCAAGGTAAATCAAGCAGGTACTTTTAGTAAATTTCATATTTGAGGACAAAAATGTTGTCACATGATCCTCAAGAGCCAATCATGATACAAGACAATCTTTTACACTAATTCAAGTTGGGTGACTGCTTTTCCCATTTAAGAGCATCCGACGTGCAATCGAGAGGTCTGGAGTTCGAGTCCTCACCGGGTGATACCCGAAGACTGGCCTCCTCCTATTGTGCTTGGTGCTCAGCTTGAGCAATGGAGTAGGGAGAGCAGGCCAATGAGCCATAACTGGAAAAAGGTCCTATGGCCGGCCCGACTTAAACCAATTCGTTAGAAATAGAGTCGTAAAACTACATCTAAGTCACTGAAAAGGCTTTGTTGAACCCAGCATATACGTAGGCCGCCTACATGGGGGTATTTCTGTTGGGCATGAGCAATTTTGGCTCAACAAATTTTTGGTCAACATGTCAATGGCACCATTTATCATGTTTTGTTCAAATCATGTTTTTCCCGAATGGACCAACTGTTTTGCCCGAGTTAGGGAGGGCGATCGCCGCCTCGTACCCAGGGACCAACCCAGGGAGTTGGTTGAACCTTTAACGTGAATAACTTAGTCACCTTTTCAGAGAAGCTTATCGAATTTTTTTCCTTCAGGCAATCTATCCAACAAGATAACCCCTATGGCGTTAGATACTTATTCATGTTAAAAATGCTATCAGGTATGGAAGAAAACAATTTTGTCAAACAATTTATGCTAAAAAGAAGGTTACGGTACCATTTAAAATCACATACTTTAAGATTTAATAAAATGCCAGAGTAAAGATGATCCTATGGAGTTGAATTTGGCGCAAAGTTAAGACCAATTTTGTGTAAAAAGATGAGTTTGACCAACTTTCAACTTTTCAACTTTCAAATTTTCGGCACCAATTTTTCATGAAATTATAGATTTCTAAGCCCGAAAAGTGTTACCTCCTTCTGAAAATGAATGTAGGTGGTAACTGGGGATGTCAGTAACTGCCGTTACGTTTTGGTGGTTTCCACCTGGTTAATCCAAAATAAAGATATCTTAGAAGTTTCAATGGATGGTTAAAAAGGTTTCTGGCATGACTCACCGTTATGGGGAGGGTTCTAAGGGGAGGGGATAACTTGCCTTTTGTAGGACGGTGCTATTTTTTGAAATCTTTTGAAGCCATATCGAAAAGTTGCGATCATAAACCTCGCAAATGCGTTACCGTGTGTGGTCGTAAGGTGGTTTTTTAGGTTTTATGTTGTATGAAGTTATTAGGCACCCTGCAAATATTTTTTTGTGGGGCGCACCCCATTTTGAGGGTGGAAAATCATAAATTTATGTGATTGTTGTCCATGGTCAAAAAGCGGTTTTCATCCTTGATTGAAATATTTTAGAAGTTTATACTTGAACCCACAAATATTTTCATATGGCTAAACGTGAGTTTGAGAGCTGTGTGTCATAAGTATCGGGAGAAGAAGACTTGGTCCTATTTGAGCCTATACTTTTGGTGTAAACAAAGTGGATTCGTGCATGGAAAATTCCCTCAATTTGTAACGTCACAAACTTGAATTCGTCAGGTATTACGTATTTTGAACAACAATCGGCATTTTATGATTGGTTTTTACTCTAGACGTATAATTTCGAATTAGAACTGGTTTAACTTTACTTAATTGGAACAATGTAGTTCGGTAGAAAACGAAGAAATGATCGTTTTGTTAAAATTTTTTCGATAAGTGAGGGCCAACAGGGACGCGCGCCTGTCGCTCGATCAGATTACTTCCGACTGATTTCCCCAGACTACCTGCTTCGGGAGTCAGGCCATGCCCCCATTGCGCACATTACCTACATTACGTACCGTATTTACATTATGTAATCACATATTTTCCCTGCTTTCTACCCACCACCGTTGGGCAACGAACGCACAATGTCCCTTCTTTTTAAAGCTCAACGATGCACGACTGCCATTAGTTAAATGAGGTTATACCACTCCGTTTTAAACCAATCGGACCGGCCATTCCCCGCGGGGCTCGGTTTGTTCAGTTCTACTTAAAGGGTTGGGGAAACATTTCAAGATATGTGCCGCACGGACGAAACTTATTGGCATCTGACTCACCTCTCTCGGAGGATCAGGGTGTTTTACTATTAATAATTTAATAATTTTACGTTATACTGGTAGTAAAGGCCTTGTTGGATTGTACTACTAGGGGCGGATCTTGGATTTCGTGTTAGGGGCGCTAAAGCATGTGGTTGCAGAACGAACTCTCCCACCAGTCCACCAGTGTTTAAGCGGTGTCCGACCAAGGTCGGATTCATCCTCTGGATCATGGGGGCTGCTTGAAAAGAGGACTCTTTAGCTGGGGCAAAAAATGTTATGCAGGCTGAAATTAGATTATCTGAGCGGGAAGCCTATTGCTCACTGCCACTGTGCTTGGTTCTCAGCATAAGGATGGAGTGGGGAAAACCATCCAGTGGGCCACAACTGAAAAAAGGTCGTGACTGGTTCGACTTGAACCAATTGCTTGGCCATAGAACTCCATATAACTGACTAACTAAACGGGAAGCCGCCATCAGTTGGCGCGGAGCCAATAGAAAATCTTAAAATCGCGACCGACAGATAGCCGGGAATGGCATTTCCGGGTTTGTTAGTAGAATCTAATCAGTTGAATTTTTGATTGCAAAACTGTTCAGTTAAATAAAACGTGTTCACATTGTAATGTGATCAAAAATTGTACCACTACCATTTTCAGGTACAACTTTAGGCTTTGTTATACACATGGGTGCTGCCATAGTCCAATGAATTGTTCGAGTACGGTCTGTTCGGCTGACTAACTAGCTGTTCCGTTCCTAATCCGCAGACGGGACTCTGTTTTCCCAGCTACAGCAGCTTCATCATATGACTGAACAAGGAATGTGTCGCACAGCCTGCTACGTACGCAATATGTACCAGCATTAATTACTCGGTATGCAGCCTAACCAAAAAACAAATTCTGTCATGGAATAGTAAGCTCTCTTAACTAATATATACCTTGATATATCAGCAAGACTGGAAAATATGCAGGTACTTTGTCTGTATTTTGTCAAGTAGATAATCATTATAAAACTTGAGTTACTCCTCTCATCTCAAGTTATATCACAATTATACCTTTGATTGACTATTGTCGATATCGTCTCAGGCGTGTTTGCAGCAGTTTTTTTTTTTTTTTTGTCTCTTTAAAAGGCCTACTTTCCTAACCCCAGACACTTCTAATTCTCCTAACCTTCTTACTTTAGGCCGTCCCACAACTGTCTTAAATCCAGTCATCCAGACACATTCTGGGATTTTATTGCATAATGGTAAGTACACAACACCCCAATGTGTAATCAAAAACTATCAGGACAGTGGATGCTGTGTAATATGAATTTCGGCACTCGGAGTGCATTTTTTGAAATAGCTGGCAATCAAAAAGCTGACCACTTGAGAATTTCTGTAGGCTACTACAAAAAATTGTGGTTTGATGTGAGAGGATAAGCCCTTTAAGTTAGTTAAGACTAAACGATTTGATGGCGCAGTCCGTGTTTTACGCAGTAGTTGGCTTTATGAGTATCGTCAACAGGCGATCGAGAAAAAATGTACGTTTATCGGGCGGGGACCATACCACCTTGGAATAGCGGGGACTTTATGGTACTGGGGGGTTACGTTTACATGAGGTCCATTTTTAAGGAATTGTTTGAAGAAAGGAGTAGCTGGGTTTTTTTTTTTCAATTCCCAACCCTTCGGTTTTGGCTTGGATGGGGACTTCTACAGCATTGCCTTCCCTTATTTGCCTCAGTCCGCCTCTGCATGAAAACACACACTCCACAGGAGCAATGCTGTGCACGCCTAAACTTTGTCCCTGTCCGGTATTTCTGCTTGTCACACTTTCCTGTCACCCACATTGGCCATTTCGACGGAAAATGTGACAATTGGTTTGGATCTGAAACTTCAGAAACAAAACGACATGTTTATGAGAAACCTTCCGTTCATGCATTATATATTTCCTTACGTGTGACATGACCGTTTTCAAGGTGGATGCAACAACAATCCTTTTGGCATTCACGGTTAACCTAAGCAATAATAGTAATGACATTTAGTTCTCAAAGAAAAATACACAGAATATATTTTTGACCTTATTCATATGACGTCACAGAGTAGAGAGTGCGCCCTCCCGTAAGAGTTCACGCGTATTTTGCAACGCACCTGCTGTACACCAGCAACTGCAGTCAGCTAGTTTGTAAATTTAGTCAAAGACACGCGTAAAAGGACGTACACTATAAAGTTCTGACTTGAGCGTTGAACAAGACCGTGGTTACTACATCATTTCGGCTCGCCATAGGACACCCCCTATTTTTTTCCGTCAAAAGCCTTATTTCTTGCACTAAAATCTCCCCACAAAATGTTAAGTATTAAGAGAGTTTTCGATTTTGCTTCCTAGCAGAAAAAAAATGAGTAAAAACGTCTTGACAATGTAACAATTAATGTTACCGTGAATGAATAACCTGACTGAGACCCGACGCAGATCTACCCGACTTATCGTCCGAGATGATTTCCGACTAGATGAGTAACAACGTCTTGACCAAGACTAATATAACAGTTATTGTTAAAATAGCCTGACTGACACCCGATCCAAATCTACCCGACTTATCGTCCTGGATGATTTTCGACAAGTTGCGTCGGATCGAAGTCGAATCAAACATGAGCCCTGGGTTTTTTCCCCCTAGACGAATAAGAGCGACTTGTTAAAAACATTGAAGAAACAAAAAATAACAAATAATGCTTACAGTTGTTTAATATAAGATTCGGCTTAAAGTAGAAAAAAGAGAATTCCTTTCGTAGGTCTGCGCAAGGCAAATATTACAAGCAAGTGGTGTAAACGTTGACGTTTCGTGTTCCTTAACTTCCTGTTTCATATGAGGAACTGTACAGTGAAATTAACCAAAATGTCATTTTTCGTCAGTTTTGGCACATTATTTGTGGGAGAAAGACGGTTGTTAAAAGCTTTCTTTCCAAATTGTACATGTGAAGTTTAAGGATCATCATGTATTTAATTAAATACATTAGCAGGATTTCATTGTTCTTACATACTTTACGGTAGCATACAAATTGCAGAGCATCTTAGTTTTGTAAGAACAATGTAATTTATTCCAAGATAACAGCGTTAGAAAACAGCTCTCCGTTCCTTCTTTGTAATTCTGACATCCTATTAGGAAAGGTAAGTAAAAATATCACTTTTCCAAGTAACCCTTACCTTATTTCTAACGATAACCATGATTTTAAAACATATTTAAACTTTTTTGAAAATCGATTAACCCTTCACCGTCCTAAAAAAATGCACGCGTCGCACAAAGACTGTACTAATTGCCAAACTGCTAAAGCTAAAACAATCACCTCTTACCTTTTCTGTCCACACAGGGCTGGCTGTCATTCTGCTTCTCAAAATAGTCACATGATTTCATAGCGCCGTGTCATTGGCTATACATTGACATCGTTTTGAAGTCGGGTTGGTAAAAGACGCAACCCTCCAAAACCCCGCCCAGATACAGCACAACTGTCCCAGACTCCACATTAAGTCCACTCTAAAATCAAAAGAGTGAACTTAGTCACTCTTTGATGGAGTGAAAAGTGTGAATTCGCTCCATTAGAATAATACTTCAGTTCAAGAAGAATGAAATTCACTCCCAAAAGAGTGAAATTCCCTTAAAACGAGCGAAGTTTCACTCTTGATGGAGTGCCCACAGTGATCGCTCTCAAAACAAGAGTGATCATTGCAGGCACTCGTGGAAGAGTGAATTTTGCTTCTTCCTCTAGTGAATTTCACCCTTTTTGGAGTGAGCTCCACTCCTCTTGGAGCGAATTATCACTCTAATGGAGTGAATTTACACTTTTCACTCGATCAAAGAGTGACGAAGTTCACTCTTTTGATTTTAGAGTGTAATCAAACAAGAGGGGGAAAGATGCATATCGTACTGCACCGACCCGAATTGACAGGTTGACAAATGTTTAGGAGGACATTAAAACAAACACAACCGTCTTTAAAGGCCATTTCTTCTCAACCCTGAAAATTTCAGTTCTCTCAACCTTTTAATTCCTAGTGCTCCAGGTCTGCCAAAAACTTGTGCATAACTAATCAAATACACAATCATGTATATCCTAATGACTAATGAATATACAAGATCTTAAAGGCAGCCATTCGTCACCGTAAACTACAGTTTCAGTATACATATATCAAAACTCTCAATTGGTACAGCTCTTTGATTGGCATCACATTCAAACAATGCATCATAGCTAAATTACACAGCATGGGCACTGAGAGTGTCTTGATTACACATTATGGACTTGCATGGCCACTGGGACAAGCCATAAAGTAATAAACAAGGATTGTGTCTGGATAAAGATGAGTTTTAGATGTGGGAGGGGCTAAAAGTAAGTAGGTTGGGAGAATTGGAACTGTTTGGGATGATGAAAATATGCCTTTAATGTGTTTCAAAACCCTTTCTGTGCTTGTTGTGTAATATAAACTCCTTAGAATCCTTCAGAATTTGCTACTCCCTATCAAAAATAAAGTTTTGGGTGACGAGTGTCCACCTTTAAAGGGAATTGCTGTCACCCTAGCTTGAATTAGGATAGTAGACTGTCCAATATCATGATTGGCTCTTGAGAATCATGTGACGAAATTTTTCCTCTTCAATTGTGATATCATTAGGAGTAACTAGTTGCTTTATGATAAACATGCAGGTAGTCCTAAAATGTTAAGAAAGGTATACTTTGAAGAAAAATGAGAAAAAAATTGTAATATTTTGCTTTTGTTTTAAAATAAGTTTGGCGACTGTGCTTTCCTTCTAAACATGAACTTCGATAAATGCTGCAATGGAGAAGAGTGGCTGTCCAAAGCGTTATATTTTCCTTATAAACTGCTGTATCCCCTGATAAAAGATGTCCTGAGTAGTTGGTACACTAATTACCCCCTTCCGCTTTCGATTTGGACCATGTACCGTATGCATTTTGGTCCAAATTTGAGTGATTTCCCTAATTTGAGGGAAAACGCAACTTACATTAGTATGTTATCGGCTACCCTGTTTCATGATTGGTTCTTAAGGATAATGTGACAATATTTTCTCCACAATTGTGAAATTTACTCTAAGTTACTGCTTGCTTTACGTAACGTGCAGTGCAATATGTTAGCCCTAAGAAGTTATGAAATATTACATCTGGAAGAGAAATGAGAAAATTTTGAGGCTTGGCTGCTCTATCAAAATATGTTTAGATCGACTGTTTCGCCCTTTAATATGTAGTACCGGTAGCTATTCTTTCATCCAATCTAGAATGGAGCCACGCTTGGCAGACCAATCATGTAAATGGACTTTAAGTTAGTCGCTGATTGTTACTCTTTGAAAACGTAGCTTCCTTGGGAAGTCAGAGCTCATTCGGGATTCAACGTTTGGTTTCGACGAGCAGCTTTTTGCCAGAGAGTCGGGGAGTCGGGGACTTTGGAAAAAAGTGTTTATTTGCAGGGAAAAATTGGTAACTATGATCTACACTGACGTAACATTTCATGGAAAACAATGAAGAACATAATTAAAATATAAGTTTTATGCAACTATTTTTCTGAGAGTACGCTCTAAAAACGTGTTTGGAAATAAAACATTTTCTGAACACTTTTCTCCCACTTTGTAAACATGTTTAGATGCTTAACACATTTTAAACACATTATTACTAAACGTTAAGTGGATAGCTGGTTAAAATGTTCAGAATTTAAATGTGCTTACAAAGTGGGGTGAAAAGTACTGTTTAATTCAGTGCCTAAAGCGGAACTACTAGATTGTTCATTTCGATTCATGTTTTAAAATACTGTTTCATCACTAAATTGACATGATTTAAACTTAAATGCATTGTTCTAACTTTCCACATGTATCAAGCACTTGGGGAAAATGGATTATTGTCACATGATTTGAAACAGGCATTTCATGATTAACACGCTTTTTAAGATTTAATCGCCCGTATGATGTCCAACTGTTCTTAATTAGAGCCTACTCTGATACTTTTATTGTTTAGGAAATTCTGCAAAATGCTTTTTTATGCCTCTCTTGTGCAATTTTGATGGTTTTTCATAATGATGCCCGATTATTGGTCCCTCCAGGATGTTCTGGAAAAGTGGGGTTCAAGATGGGGACTCAGAGTCTTTTTTGTAAAATATTGCAAATGAATCACCCCTCCACCTTGCTTTAAACAGATTTAACGTCCTGTCACGACGATGCTTGATTGGCCCGTGTTCTGCTTATTGTAGTTTGGAAGTTTTGGTCCAAGGTCCTGACAGAGCTCATGGACCAACTTTAGAATCATTCGAAGGTTGTCCCTCCTGCACTTGTTAATTAATTTTAAGATAAAAGTAAGTTAAAGTAATCAAGAAATATTGGCATTGGGAGGGCGACCCCCCGTGCGCCTATGAATATTGATAATGTTTTTACTTGGCAGCTTAGAGTGCTAATCATTTGTTGATGTTAATAAATAGTAGGGCCATTTGTCAACATGAAGGATTATTTAAGTGTATTGAACTTATATTCCTTATGGATAATAATTCCCACATAATTACTTTAATTCACACATAATTACTTTCTGAGGAAAATGGAATAAATTATATTGAAGATCGTGTGGAACATTTTTGAGACATTCTGGAAGCTGTTTCAGGGTGTACGAGATTTGTGGTCATATGTCACTTGAGGTCATTTAAACTCACTTGATTGACAATAAATTGTACTAGAAAGGCAACCTAGAATCACTTTGTTAAAGGTATAAACGTTTGCACCATTGGAGCTCTAGTTAATTATCAAATTTTATATGGCGCTTAATCATTTTACGCCAACGCATATTCAAAAGCGCTTTACAGAAAATCGAGATTAAATTGTGAAACCATACAAATCGCAACAGTTACAAGAGCATTTATAAAAAAAAAATCAACAACAAAATACCAACGAAAGTTGCGGATAAAATATTTCAAAAGTTCATCAATTTTTAAGTTTGCCCCGTTTTTTCGATTGGTTTAAAGCATAGCTCAAAATGAGGTGGGTATGTTCCAATTCCGTTAAATATACCCTCTTCTGGCAGATTTGGTAAATTTCTCCCCTCCGGTGGGCGAATATCAAATCTTTGAACCAAGTTCACCAGAAACAGGAAGAGTTCCCTTTGAGCGAGGACTTCCCCTGGGCATGAACGAGCACCTGAGGACGAAAATAATAATTTGCAAATCAGAAGACGGCAATCTCGTCATGCACGTGACGTCAGCGCTTTTCAATTTGAGATAGACCAGCTTATGCATACAAGAGCGAAAAGTACGCCCTCCTTTAGGGACAAAGCAAACCAACACCGACAACTGCAGGTAACTGATTTTTAAACCAGTCAAATACGCGCAGAGCGAATTCTTATGCGTGAGGCAACGTGTTCCATTGTTTTACGCAAAGGATGACTTTAGTGTGTCATTAATGCACGAGGTCTATAGGGATTCGGCACCTATGTCCCTGTGTTGCGCATCTCTCTGTTTTTCCATCCAGACGTCCATTTTACAACAACACTATGAAGTCGGTGCATAGCCTCATGTATAGAGGCTTTGCAATTTCGTCACGGAACCGCCATGCTGGAGGACATTCATGCCAAATACACGTGGCTTTGTGCCGAACGCACTGCACAGAGTGCATTGTGGTATGCACGGTGTGTACACATTCAACGAGCAAGCGCGTCCAGTGTGGTTTACAACGTAGTTACATGTACTCCAACATGGCCGCCGGAGAGTATTATGACGTCATGTGAAAAGCCTCTATACGATATGCATAAGATAAACGAATTCACAGTGTACCAAGTGTGCCGAAAAGGTATTTTTCCCACCCTTACAGTGAGACTTTTCTTTTGAAGTCAAAATATTCCCTAGCGGCCGTGTTAGAGTACATGTAACTACGTAGTAGACCATACTCGACACACAATTGCTCGTTGAATATGCACACACCGCGTATACCACAATGATCACTTTGCAGTGCGTTCTACACAAAGTCATGTGTCGGAACCGTGACGTAATTGCAAAGCCTCTATACCCAGTCAGCAACATCCGGCAATTAGCCTCTGTCGAGTCTTTTCGGTGGATTTCTTCAACTTCCATCCCTCCCTCTGGAAGCACACTGGCTGTTATTTCCTTTGTGTTACACCCCCTGGAAATTTGGAGCCGGGTAGGGGACGCGTATACAAGGCTGCGCAGATTCGATATGAATGTTGAAGAAAGAGTCGAGCCTATGATCGCACTAGGCTACAATGGAAATTAAATATAGCGAGATAATAGTTGACCGAAAAGTCTTGACAAAGGCTACCGGCCATTCGGCTTTCGATCGGACGTAGATACGTGAATGGCCATTGAAGGACCGTCGGAGGGCCATTGGAGGTCCACTGGCTACATCCGGGTCAGAAACAAAATTGTATGCTTGGAAAAAATTTTCCAGCCAATCATTTTTATCGCCTTCGGAGGACCGCCGGTGAGCCACCTGACATTTTCCGACGGACAGCCGAAGTGGGCTCCGGCGCTCCCTTGCGGAGCAGACCAAATTTGCGGTCAGGGTAGTAGCCAGAGAAGGCACCGCACTGAATGGGGCGAAGTGACTACCAGGTGCGATTATTTTCAGAAGGGAGAAAAAGAGCAGATTTTTTTTAAAAAAATAGATGGCAAGTATTCAGGGGGTTTGGCCTCCTGCCCCCTGAGTGTGGGCCCAATCCCACAATCTTGTCCCAAACTCGCTCCCCGACTGCAATGGAAATATTGTGAACAGAATCTTGCAAGAGGAAAGACCTTTATATTTGTCTACGAGTAAGTCAGTTCCCACTTCGTTACCTAGTTTGCAACTTTTGCGATTCCCGGACACTTTCTGGGATCAGAAAGAAGTTGAGGAAAAGCACGGTTTGCAACTCTTACCCTCTATTTCAATCAGTCGCATAACCCAGTCTTATGATAACAAAAAATATCGGGCCCCATAAAAATGACACGTGCAACTGGAAACAACAGCGAACTTGGGGAATGAATAAGGCAGTCGAAATGTGGATAACGTATCCCTGTCTCTTTGATGTAGCAAATCTCGCAAATTTCGGAGGACTAGTTTTCGATTTGCCATTTCTTGCATAGTTTAGACTCACCATGCTTTTACAACAAGTTGGAACAAGCTGACGACTTACTCGTCAGACGCTCGCGACGGTGAGACAGATTGGTCGCAGTGAGTCGCATTGCACGGGGTGAATCGGACATAAAAAAGCAAGGAATCACAGGAGCTCGAAAGCGTTGGTTGGTGGGAAACGGCTTAATCTGTTAACGAAGATAATTTTGTAGAAGGGACGGGTGTTAGTAACTCTTTTCAACCACCATCTTTCATTTTAGATTCACTTACCTACACTGAATGGGATGACATGTTTGCTCCGCACAAATTCACCGTGTTCGTTGATAAACCTCTCTGGAATAAACTTTTCTGGCTCAGGAAAGAGTTCCTCATTGTTGTGAACAGCCCATATATTGCTGACCAACCAGGTTTTGTTTGGAATGAAGAAGCCGTTGTACGTTTCGTCTTTACTTGCACGGTGTGGTGTTCCTTTCAGTTCAAAAATAAAATGAGCAAACGTGGATTTGGGAGTATACAAAAGGGAACAATGAGAATTATACAATAATTATAAAATAATTTCGTGACTGAATAATTCGTTCTTAATTCAGTGAATTTGTGCAGTAGACTGTGTCTAAGTTGCCTCTTTGGTGTAAAAATTTGCATTTTAAACTGCTGTAATGTAGGATGGAGACCCATATTTTCGTTCGGGTCAAGTAGACACTAATATTTATCGTTAGCGTTGTTTGCACGTACTGGTAAAACAAGGAAACACCGTACACTATGTACTCAGCTCAGTTTGTATATCCCACGCTCTGTCCCACAATTTCATTAGGCAACGAATTACCGAACTTGCTCATTGACTGACTTTTACATCCACATTACAAGAAAATCGACCCTAGTGGCGCTTAAAACAGCGTAATATCTAGGTTGTACATCATTGAGACCGCACAGCTATGGTCGAGGCCGATAATTTTTTAGGGATGTGATAACCACGATTTGTGAGAACTACATGGTATTTTAAGTCTACCATAGGTAAACTAGCGATGTCGGTTCGGCCTGCCAGATGTCCATGCGAAGCGCGCAGAGATCTTTCTCTTTTTGTTAGAATTTCAGCTCGTTTTGCAGTACGGTGCAGAACATGGGGCTTTGAGCAGGACGTTGAAAGGCACAGTCAGTTTTCAATACAGATGGATATTATACTGTTTTTACTTCGAAAGATATTTTTCATGACAAAGAGAAAAATTAAATTTTGAAATAAATCTTTGGTACTAGTATGAGTTCAAAATAAAGTATCCGAGTCATCACGCTCGGCATGTTCATCCGTAGAGAAGCGTTCCTTGTTGTTAATTTGCAGGGAGTGGCCATCACGTGACTTCTCAAGCATAAGGTGAAAATCTCAGTAAGGATTTTAAGGTTAACTTTTCTTTATCATTTAAAACATCGTTTTTTGATATATTGTTTGATAGTGGCTGATCACGCAAGAATGTCAATGTTTGAGGAAAACCTATGCGCAAAGAAAAATGTTTGGGTCAAAAATTTAAATCTCAGGAGAGGTATATGATTTATGTATCGGTTATTCTAACTCCTGACTGACCTTACTTGGGTTGTTAACAAGTGGGGCAAGGAAAAATTCTGAGAGGCAAATGCCCACCTGCCCCCTCCCCTCCCCGTAGCGTCGCCAGAGTAGCTGATTGGGCAATTGTTTGTATGGCTCCTTCAGAGCAGGACACGACTACCAAAACTTACGTCACATGTCCGATTAATATTGCGCAAAAAAATTAAGCAGCCGAATAGCAAACCAATCGAATAATTCAAATAGAACGCATGAAATAACGACAAAGATGAGTCTAGAAAAACTAGACTTTACTTGCTTAATGAAGTCTTGAACGCAGCACTGTGAGTAGCACTTGTAGAGCTGAGTTACCCACATTTGTTCGCAGGAATGTGTTGGCTGCCTCGAGATCATCGGGACGTTAGGAGTGTACGCCGATGATGCTTGACAATTTGCTAAGGTACGAATTTTCTGGAGTTCGTGCATGAATGCATGAATCGAGACGTTATAGGAAACATTTCTGTCTCTGTCTTTTGAGTCGTCACTATGGTAGGCAATTGGCTATGCTTGTTAACTTTTGGTGCTTACGGTAAAGACTGTAAACTTTCCTTTTTGACAGCACTGTTCATTCAGTGTTGTTTGTTTGGTATTTTGCCTCCTTCAGACGCAATTAAGGGGGTAAGAAGTGGTTAAGAGCTTCAGTTTAATCCTTCAGTCGATAAATCCGACGAAATATCAAGGAACCTCTAGACAGACATAGTGTTTACGATAACATCATAAAACTCACACCTGTTCACCCGTACTTTCCAATAGAGATATTTGGTAGGTCTAATGGAAACGGGTCATTTGGGGGGCCCACGCTATCTCTTGCTCTTGGGCCCATGCGTAACCCGTCCCGATGGCCAGTTTTGGCATCGAACTTTCCTGATTTCATGAGAATATACTTGTCTCATTCCAACTTGAAATGTTCCTCCTTTAAAAAAAGCGAGTGCGGCAATTCGTCGGTGCATAGAATTGCGAGGCACTTCTTGGGATACACAAACGAGTTCAGCACTCAGTGTAGGGCGTTCCCCTGTTTTCGTCAGTACGTGCAAACAACCCTATCTAATCTGAAAAAGGACTTCTACAAGAACTTAACAAATAAATAGCAAAATCATTGTCACATGTTTGCTGTTAGTCACGGCTTAAAGGGCCAATTCTCTCACCCCAAACTGCAGTTCTTGTAGGGGGGGGGGGTACTGAAACTCTCAATTTGCTCAGTTCTTTGATTGACAGCTAATTCAAACAATGCAGAATACCAAAGCGTATGTTACACAGCATGAACTGTACTGAGAGTGTTTTGATTATGCACATTAAGCTTTCCTATACTCACTCTGAGAAATAAACTAAGATTGTGTCTGGATGAGGTTGAATTTCACACAATTGTGGGAGGGACTTAAGTAAGAAGGTTAGGAGAATTGGTTCTGTTTGGGGTGAGAGAATCAGGTCTTTAATAAAATTTGGGAACTGTAGTCTCCCCTTTAAAGATCACATTTATTTCTCTCGTTTTGACAAAATTTGCAAAACGCGTCCTCCCCCCCTCCCAAAAAAAGGAAATTTCAAGAAATATTGTCAACTTTAAAGGGCCAAACCTTTCACCCCAAACTTCAATTTTGGTACCCGGGTACCGAAATTGTCAATTAGCTCACCTCTTTGATTGACAGCTAATTCAAACAATGCAGAGCGCCAAAGCTTATATTACACAGCATGAATGGAACTGAGAGTGTTTTGATTATGTAAATTGAGTTTTCCTATACTCATCCTTAATCAATAAACTGAGATTGTGTCTGGATGAGGATGAATTTCAGACAATTGTGGGAGGGGTTTCAGTAAGAGGGTCAGGAGAATTGGTACTGTTTGGGGTGAGAGAACTGTGCCTTTAAAGGTAAAGAAAAGTCCCCCAAAACTTACAAGTTAGTCCATAAAGAAATTTTGATTCAAGAATTACATTCTTTATCATGCATAATGACCTCATGATGATGTCAGGCAGGAGAGTATAAATGTGTGGAGTAGAAAAGTCGTTGAAAGGATCACTTTGCAAGTTAGTCCATAAAGAAAATATTCATAATCCATAAAGAAATTATTCAGGCTAAAGCAGTCTGGGAGAAGGGGTGGAAAGACTGGTCAAGAAAAATTTGGCGGGGAACCAAAAAGAGTTAATGAGCATCAGACATGTAAATAGTGAAACATGCTCATGATTGGACTCGGGCTAATGACCGGAGGTGATTATGGGGCAGAAATGTCTCCCTTTGTGGGAGGTAACTGTACTGTGCAACCTATAGGCAAATAGATCAATCACAGGTCAAAAACTTTAACGTAATCCCAGTCAACAAGCCCAGTTGGGCCACAAATGGGCTTCTGCTGCGCTACTTGCTTGGCCTCAGATGGTATCCATTCGTGCTTTTCAGGTGTTCCCACGCTGGGTCCAAGTGGGCTTGCTGTGGCCCGGCTGAAACCCAGCTGGAACCCAGCTGGGATTCAACTGTTACAGTTGGGCTTTTGTGGGATGCTAGGCTTCAGCTGCTAAGGGCTAGCCCAGTTGTGTCTCTTGCGGGAACACTTGACAAAAATGAATGGGGCCCAGCTGGGGCTTGAGCGCCGTGAAGTTGGTCAATTGTTGTCATTCAGTGGACCTTTTGGGAAGCAGTTTAAAGTTTGGTTTCGCAGAACTACCCTTTGCCAGAAAAAGCTGGGGCCTAGGAAGTAGAACCAGAGCTCATTATTAGGGGCAACTGGACATGTTTGCTGGGATAACGATACAATTGTGATCACCTTATTGCCTAAAGTAACCACTTCTGCCTGGTAATCAACTGAAATTTCACTCGTCTTAGAGTTGAAATTAACTAAGAATGAGTAAAAACGTCACACAACGGAAAAATCACTACAATAAATCTTTAATTGTAGATGTTTACTCTTCTACATTTTTCCCTAGTTTGTTTTCTATGCTCCATTTCTTAAGCTGAGCGCCAATGTCAGTAGCTTCTATTTTTTAAGTCTTCGGTATGACCCGGCCCGGAGATAAACTCCAGACCGTCTAGCTGCAAGTCGGATGCTCCAAACCCTTGATCATTGATAGAGAAACGGGTACGCGGATTTACATTCATCCTTGCATTAAGAGCCAATCATAAACACGATTAGACTACTACACGTCACTAATCCAATAGGGGGTGAATGCGTTTTCCCCGGAATGTGCAGTTTTGAGAACTTTATCAAGTTTTTTTCCTTAAGTCACTTCAACCCTCTGGCAAAGAGCTGAGCGGCTTGATGATATTTTCTTTATATTTTAGATTATTTCATTTTGCCAAAGAGCTCAGCGGTCTTTAAAAAATGGGAAATGCAGCCACCACAATTTGGAGTGAAGTGGTCTGTCCTGTGTCATGATTGGCTCTTGAGGGCTGTATGACAGTATTTTTCTCATTACACTGCCCAGCCAACATGCCCAACTGGGCCCTAAATGGGTTTCAGCTGGGCTACTTGCTGGGCCCCAGCTGGGACCCATTCGTGTTTGTCAAGTGTTCCCACGTGGGGCCCAACTGGGCTAGCCTTTCCCAGCTGAAGCATAGCTGAAGCCCAGCTAGGCTTCAGTTATTGAATCGGGCCCAGCTGGGTTTCATCTGGGCATCAACTGGGAAAGACTAGCCCAGTTGGGCCCCACGTGGGAACACCTGAAAAACACGAATGGGTCCCAGCTGAGGCCCAGCAAGTAGCCCAGCTGAAACCCATTTGGGGCCCAGCTGGGCTGGACATGTTGGCTGGGTATGGACTTTAGGAGAGAAACTCATTGGTTTACTTTGAATTGGCATTGTTTAAATCCTGCAATATTATGTAAGGTACTTTAGAGAAAAATTGAACTTAGACATCTGTTGGAGCTGGTTGAAGGTTGTTCAAGTTCAAAATTCGTTTGGGCGACTGCTTTATCCCCTTATAAGAAGGAAGGCTGTCTGAATTCTTCGTGTTGTAATTTGTTTTCATTAAGCATTTCTTCAGATCAACATATATTTTGATTGATAGTTTTAAGTACCACCAGCTTCCCTGACGTAAGTGTCGTTAATGTGTTGTGCGGGTAGATTCCAACCAAGACGTCTTTATCATTTTCAAGATGAACGGTTTCCTGAGTATGTGCTTCAGTTAAAGGGGAATTTTAAGCAGTCTGGAGGAAACTTACTTGCATTGCTGTCGGCAAATGTCTTTCTCGAGATGTCAGCAAATGAAACTGTGATAATATCTCCTCTAGACTTGTGTTTACGCAACGAGGAGCTAATACAATTGTGAACTGGTGAAGGGGGTTAGTTAAATGTTTGTTAGATTGAAGTTATGTCTGCGATTGCCTACTTTGCCCCCGCCTCGCCAAACTACATTAACTTAAGCCTTTGAATACTAGAACTCTCACTTGGAACAGCTCTTTGTTATGCATTATATTAAAAAATACAGAGTAGATCATATTACAATGCACACACCGAGAGTGATTTGACTACATGCATGCTCACAAGAATAAGCTCTAAAGCAATAAAATACAATTGTGTACTGTGTGGATAAAGATGAGCATTAGACAAAAGGCCCCAATCTTTTCACCTCAAACAGTTCAAATACTCCCATCCTTATTTCTTCCGCCCCTCTCAAAACTGTCTGAAATTCGTCCTCATCTTGACACAATCTCAGTTTAATTGCTTCAATATACAAGACCCCAAAGTGTAATCAATTCACTTTAGTACAGTATACAAGCTGTTTAATATGACAAACTTCTGTTCTCTTTTTTTTTTCACTTGCTGTCAATCGAAGAGTTGTGTCAATTGACAATTTCAACAACAACAAAAACAACATTTATTCGAGTCACTTTTTCAGAAAAAAAATTGATATACAATATTAATGAACATAACACAGTATGACAGTACTGAAAAAGACTCAGGAGGAACCCAAAAGAAGCTCTGTATAGCTTGTTGTATGAGTCCTCCTCAATCAAACAAAAACTTACGACAAAAACGATTAATTAACAAGGATAACAACAACAGAAAAAAATATATTGTTTGTGAATGAAATAGCTTTTCAATAACCTCTTAAAAGAAAGCAAAGTATTACATCACTGAAGTTGAGCTGGGAGAAAATTCCATAAGTAAGGAATGCCTTCTGTTGACTACTACAAAAATTGTAGTCTGTGGTGAAAGCTTTAAAAGTTTAACCTTATGTATTCTGCCCTTGGACTCCCAATACACGCACAGAGCATACTGCACTGTAGATTGTCGCAACGGTACTGTGAGAAAAAGCGCACCAAGATGGCCGTCTGCTATGGTTTTGTGTGAAAGTTTGGACTTGCTCAAGTGCAAATATCGCCATATTTTGCAAGAAAGTTAAAATATTTTCAAAATTTGGCAAGCTAAGATCAAAATCACTTCATATATTGCAGGAATATGATAGTGCTTCTCATTCAAGTTTAACTTTTGTTTGATATATTACAGAGTCGTCGTCAAATCAGACGATTTATTTTTCACGGCGGCCATCTTAATGGCCTTTTTTGACCCAGTCGGTGGCGACAATCTACGGATAGGACGTACGTGTTACATGCTCTGTCCATGTTTATACGTCCGTGATTCTGCCTTACCAAGTGGAACGGGTGTAACAAAACGAAACGTTTCTTGTAGGAATGCCAGTGTGTACGGCATGGAATTTCTGTCCCGTAATGTAGAGTGTCTTCCAGAACCGAAAGCGCCCTCAACCTCCTTCCGTAGTTTGGTCTGTACCTCTTGGTATTTCGCCAGGATTAAGCATATCCAGGTCATGACCATGCTCGTGCTTTCAAGACTCCCCAGGATAAGATTGACAATTACTCCTTAGAAAAAGAACAAAACGAAAGTTAACTTCAACTGTGTGATTCTTTCGTGAGGGTTCTTAGATTGAATACAGTTTGCAGACACTGCTGCGGACGATTTACTGAAAAGGAAAACTCAAGCGAAATAAATGAATGATTCGTCCCGTCTTTCCATGCTCACATTTTTCAGTTTAATGGACAAACGAACGTTCCCGTGCCCACAAATTTTACTTAAACTTCTTTATCTTAATCTACCCTAGAGTCTATTTTCGTGCAGTTAGACTTACGATACTTACATTCGTTGAAAATTCGGTGCCTAGAACTAATTTCAAATCCACAGGTGTATAAGTCGGGGGACAAGGGGGGGGGGCAGGTGTCCTCAGTCGAAACTTTTTTGGGGGTAGCGTTGCAATTTACCGGAAGAGTGGAAAGCTTTGCTACAACGAAAACTGAAAAATCTACTGCTTACATTCTAATTAAAAGGATGCCGGGAAGTGCCACATTCCTGGCTATCTTAGGATGGTTCCGTGTCAACTAAAGGTGGAGCTTTGCTTGGGTGGTCTGTGATGCAGGATTACATATTTTCAGTAGAAGGTCTTCTACTCCCACGGTGGCAAGTACGTTTATCTATCATGTTGCTGAATAAGACCCTTTCGAACATCCTGTCATTCCTTTGTTTGCTAATGGAGATATGCAATCAACAACGATGAATTCGAGAAAAGGAGATTATTTTTCAGGTAGGTTGTCCCTTGTCCACAAAGAACATGCAGCTAAATCTCACGATGTTCTTCTTCTCTTTGAAGTTTGCTTGATGATATTTCAGAACTTACAATATACATGTACAACTTCCACCAACAAGCGAGACAGCTGGTTTGTGCACGGGTAAATTCGGATACGCGACTAGTACTCCTTGAAGTCTACGTCGTGATAAAATGGTTGCTCCACTGTTGATTTCATGCAAAATGTCTATAAAGCCCCGTCCACACTAATCGGCTCGATGTGACGCAATTTCTTGCGACGGGATTATTCTTAACTATAGTCGCAAGCAGTCGTGCAACCCAGTCTCATGAAATCGAACAAGTTCGGTCCCCTGAAACTGAAACGTGCAACTGAAAACACTGGCGGAATTTTGAAAAGATGCCCGAGACGATCAGTTCATCGAAGTGTGAAGATCGTACCCTTGTCTCTTCGATATAACAAATCATTGGGCGTAGATTTCTTTTCAACTTCGGGGTGGTTTGAATCGTGACAAACCTAGAAGATGTGCACTTGAAGCGCGAATCCCATTTTGGGTCGGACCCAAGGGCGCGCCTTATGTCCATGGACCCGACCCAGGAAGAAAGCTTTAGGGGGTATACTTTAGAGGTAATGCTCTTGGGTATTTGTTCTAACAGTTTAAGGAGTATATCTTAGAGGTAATGTTCTTGAGTGTCGACATATTTATACATTTAGGAGAAACTCTTCTGAGTATAAAACTCTTTAACAAATTGCACAGGAGGATTGGAATTGAACGAGAACAACAATGTACTGTAAAGCTTACAGGGTAAATGCAGTTACCCCAATTTGAACAAAGATAGTATTCTATATTAGTTTGTGAATGGCTCTTGACAATCACGTGACAATGTGATTTTTACTGAAATGTGAAATTTAAAAGTAGTAATATCTTGGTTAACCTTGAATGTTGAATGTTTAAACTTTGAAATATCCCGAACGTATGGAATACCGTTTTAACATTTATTCGGGAATTTCAGATATCTCTAATTAATTTCAGATATCTCTTAATAAATGCAGATATCTCTAAATAATTTCAGATGTCTTAAAATAATTGCAGATCTCTCGAAATAACGAAGTATTTCAGATATCTCTTATTCTATTTCAGATACCTCTAATTCTATTTCAGATATCTCTTATTCAATTTCAGATATCTCTAATTCAATTTCAGATATCTCTAATTCAATTTCATATATCTCTAATTCAATTTTAGATATCTTTAATTCAATTTCAGATGTCTAAAAAAGTGCATAATTTTAGATATTTGAAATTAATTAGAGATATCTGAAATTCCTGAATAACTGTTAAAACGGTATTCCATACGAACGCTTCTTGGAAGAAAAATGAGAGAAGAATAGCAAAATTTAGTAATTTGGGGCGACTGCTCTTGAACTTGACCTTGAAAAAGCTAGGAATCACTTCTTGAAAGAAATTCAATTCGGAGACTGTTACATGACCTACAAGTTGGGGAAAAACGCCAGCATATAGGTATCTGTAGCCTGAATATATTTGGAGTACGATTACGTTGCCAACCCCTTAGCTGCCTAGTCAAATATTTGGGGATATATCCCTAATCCTTGATCTGTAAGTCCATGTTGACAAAAACGAGGGAAGCAGATCTGCCACTAGGTTGCAAAGTCTGGACACCTTTCTCTTAAAATCGGTTAGAATGACCTAATTGTCAGTCGCCCATCGCGACAACAGAGTCTGGTAGAACTATGCCGCGTCGGATAGTGTGAACGGGGCTTAAGAGACCGGACCAAGTCAAGTGAAACACCTCTTTTTTCACCTACCTGGCAAAGCAACTTCTGTAACGTATGTCTTTCCCCCTTTACTATTTTTTTCTTCCGCAAGCGAAATAAACTTCCCCATAAAGTTCAAACTTGACGCCTTTTCTTTCACTGCCTTGTATCCTTCAATTTCAGTTCTGGAGAGACCCCACAGGATCCCCATAGCATTTGATGTGTTCCGTGACAGGTTGGCATTTGGAAAAATAGCAGCCACAACTTTCTTGACGGTTGAATGAAAGTTGTACGCGTTGGGCAAGTTCCCGAAATCCTGCACGTTGTTTATAGCATGGATGTACCAATCGAGCTTTTCTTGGGCAAAATTTGGCCTATGGCCAAAGAGCAAAGTGAATATAACGTTGGCTATACATCGCACAAACGGTATAGTGGGTGAAAATGGTCTCGTTCCATGTCTAAAAGGAAGTAATGACAGATATTACAATTACATCGGCTACAAAAATGATTAAAAACAATTAATAGACCTACTAAAGATTCTTTTGTGATTTTCTATTTAGCGATGAACAACTTATCCAAGCTCTTGCATGTCCCGACGAACTCGTGCTCACTCTAGAAAGCGAGTTCGATAATTCGTTTGGGAACTTTGCGCATGTGCACATCCTTCAAATTGTCGGAAAAATAAACCAACCATGCAAAATGAGTTCGCGTGAAAGTAAGGTGAAATGTTTCTTTCTGAATCGATCCATATCATAAGGAGGAATCTTACTTTTTTGTAGAATGAACTGTGTGTAAATTGCATTTTAATCTCGCGTGAAATAGCGCTGCCAGTGTGAGACCCTATTTCCGTTTGGTTTGACTAGACACTTAGATTTGTGTTTAGTGCTGTGTGCACAAAACAATGGAATGTCGCACCCTATCTGCTAAAGTAGATTTGTGTACCCCACCCAACAATTCAATGCACCAACGAATTACTGAACTCTCTAAGTGGGAGAACGTCTGGTCGCAGCTCCCACGCTACCCTCGCAAGGTAAAAAATCTTTCGATCTCTTATGAGCATTTCCGTTCAGTTACAGGCAAGGGCTCTCTCACTATAGATGGATCCTATCATCCATCAAGTGATGGTCTAATTTAGTCGGCCGTAACTGGGATCCGTCAGCTGTAATCTTTCCAAGTATTTGCTTAACTTTATCATGGTTCATTGTACACTAAAATGCCTCTTAATTCAGGGACCGCGGAGAAGAAGGGGGGGGGGGCTAGGGGGCCTTGGCCAAAGCACATTTTTGGTGTGAGCATTTTGGGCAGCCCTAAACTGCATTTTGAGCCGCCTTAACCATTTATTTTATTGGACATATTGGGCCGCTTCGATGATTAGCTACCACTTCAAAATTGGCTCAGCGGCCTCTGTAATTGCCTCACTTTCACGGAATATGAGGGTTCAACATTGTATGTAGACAATAAAATGATTCAGACGATTTAAGACTGATGGACCCCACTGATGGACGTCATCACCAAGCTGCTCGGAAGTTGAAAAAGCTTGCAAGCGTTGGTCACGAAGTAGGCAGGGAGTCGAAAAAAAAAATTATCTTTGGGACTACGGACCCGCGGGCATCTGGCAAATCGTCGGGAGAAAAAAAAGGGGGGGGGGACGTGTTTATCAACTTAAAATTTATTTTGGCCTCACTTTGCAAACACGTTTAAATTGTAAACGTGGTTAGCAATTAAACACCAAACGGTTAGCAACTAATCTAGTTTAATCGAAATGTTTAGAAATTAAACACGTGTGTTAAGCATCTAAACGTGTTTACAAAGTGGGGAGAGTGTTTAGAAGGACGTTTCATTTCTAAATATTTCTATAGAGAGTGGCTTTACAAGAATGCATGCATGTGGGTCTAATTAAACTTCTTGGCAATAGCATGGTGGAATGCGGAAATGGTGGGAAAGAAATATATGTTAGCTATGAAAACATCTTAACATTACGTATCCCAAATATAGCTGTTTCAAAAATGCTTACGTCTATAACATTTGACAACAAATCTTAATAGGAGCATGTTTTAACTACACCCAACATGCAAGTTCGGCAAGTAATCTTTGTAGCTACGGACACGCGCGCATCATGCAAATCGTCGGGAGAAACAAACGTCTACAACTCGGGACTTGTCATAAAATTTGAGTTTACTCGAAAATTTCGCAAAATCGATCTTGATTGATTCCTCCGTAATAAAAGGAAGAACCTAATTAATTGTGGTTTTGTGCAGTAAACTCTTTCGAAATTGCCTGTTTGGTGTAGAAAAAATGCATATTAGTTTGTGGAATGGTTAGAACCCATTCTTTCGTTAAGTTGGGCTAAACACTAATAAGGTATTTTACTATGCATATACAGCCTGAAACAACTGTGATACACAGTACACCATGACAATGTGCTGAGCTTGGTTTATGTATCACAGACTGTGCCTCACAATTCTTTCTGGTAACGAATTGCCAACCAGTGACGTAAGCGTTCGGCACAAGGAAGATTTTTGGAATGGGCGAGAAGAAACTTGGTTACTGAAAGAAATTGGAATTGTTTGCCGACAAATTGTCATTTTAAGACCCTGTGGCAACAGAGGTATTTCTTCTCAAATTTGACAAAAACTACCCAGCCAACCGTCCTTTCTCAACTTAATTAGAATCTTCTTTTATCTGTTTCTCTCTTCCTTTTTGAACTTGTTGTTGATCAAATAGCCTTGCAAATTGAGAATTTCTGTGGCCTACTACAAACATTGCAATATGAGGGTGAGAGATGACTGCCTTTAAAAAGAACGCTGAGGGGTAGCAAAGGTGCTTTGCGGGGAACACCGTCACCACAAGTACTTAGGGTAACCATCGGGTGAGTGTAGAAATCTTCCACTCCCCCATTCCCTTGTAAGGAGCCCAGCTGTTTTAAGTAAAATACTTACTCTTGGATGATGGTATCAAATGTCAAGGCCATTTCGTTGTTTACCATGTCTTCAAACGTTTTGTCACCCATATCTGGGCTGTTTAAGATAGACATTGCAGCAACTTTCAGCTCTTGATATCTGTCGCAGAACTGCATTTCAGCAAAACCTATCAGTATAAAATTCAATATTTGAACAACGAACCAATGTGATAACTATTTAAAGTCTTGTAGAGCAGTTGTTAAATGAAGTACTCTAGGAGAGGCAAGGCTTTTAACTAAGGTCTTGCAAGAAGTGCGAACACTTCGAGACTATGCGCTGCCAACCCTGTTGCAATGTCCCTTTTCTGTCTCAAAATATCTCACTTTAAAAGTTGTTTATTTTTGTTAAAATGTGATCCACTTTGCAGTAAAACCACTAAAAGGTATGTAATGTTGGCACATGGTGTTACATACCTTTCGTCTTTCTCTATAATTAAATGCCCTTTTTGTCCTGTCCGGCCTGTTGCTGTTGGAATGTTTAAATATCACATAATGTTTACCTAGTATTACCCTACGCCATATGTTTTTATGCATCCCTACAGTGATATTTAATTAAAAAGAAATTGAATGCAATGTCAAATTAGTGTGCCGTGATGACCTCACAGATTTCCCATAATGCACTATATCTGAAGAAAATGCAATACCTTAAAAATCAGTATCGTTTGAAGGCTATATGCTATTGGGCTTTATGCAGTTTTCACCTCTTGAAAGATAAAACTTGCTGTATATAGGCATATTTTGAATTCAATGCATTCTGTCATTGGAAAATCCCTTTCAGTTACTGCGTCACGCCGGCTTGCTATCCAGCTCAACAGTTTTGATCATTTTGTCTTTTTCTTTCCTTTTAGGGATTTCATCCTTACTTTGATTCTCTAACCCAAATGGAAATTTGGTTTCACTTCAAAGGCATTCAAGATCGGCCCACTGTAATTTTCTCTTGAACAAAAACTCACCTTACTTTGGCCCGTTCTGAAATCCACCCCTCCCCCGACCTCCTGATTGTTAAGCTCCATTGCTTCAAATCAATCGCCTTTATTCCTTTTTTTAACTTTATTGGAAAGTAAAACCCTGTAGCTGGCTCACCGTTTCTATCCAAAGCATAGCGTAAAAATTGAGCAATAAGGAAATGAAATTAATATATGAGGAAGAGGGCTTTATTTTGTAAGTTAATCTTATCTCTCTGAAAAATACCTGTACCACTTTCCACGATGTATAAAGTACAGAATAGAAAAAAGGAAAGTGTCAAGAGATATTATGATGATATACATTTTTCCAAAGTCCTCCCGACCCTCCGGCAAAGGGCCGTTCGGCGATATTGTTTGATGAACTTTTTTATATGAAAATAATTTACATATTGCTGTGCGAAAATCATACTTCTTTAGGACAATGTCACTGTGCCCAAAGTTAGAATCATATGCAAAATGTGCGGTGAACGTGACCTCAAACATGAATATTCATATTTGTAAAGAAATATCATTTCATTACAGTTTTGGGGGAGCTGACAAAGTCAGTTATGTTTGGCAATAAAAATTTGTTTTTACGGCCCTTTTTCGGGAAATCGATGTCATTTTACTGTATCAGTTTATACGTCATCCAGGGTGGCGTCAGGGGTTTTTGAGGGGGCAACCGCTCCTATATGTTCGCAAGAAAATGCGAAAAGAGAAAGAAAATGGAAAAAAGAAAAGAGAACTCAACTCATGCTTTGCCCTTTATCAAAATACCCTGGCACCGCCCATGACGTCACTAATTACTATCACATTCACACAGGTTCCCTGACCAACCTTCCTAACAGACTTTTTTCCAATAAGCAATTACAGTACAACGATTGGTGGGACTGAGTTGTGATGTAGGTCGTATTTGGCCACAGTAAAATGACATTGACCCAAAAAGCCAGTATTTTTTATTTGGGGTGGCCGACTGAGGGACCTGATCATCAATTTGTGGGAGGGGCCTAAGGGGAAGGGTTTCCCCTCCCCTTTGAGAGATGTTTGAATATTTGAAGGGGAACTTTAAAGCAAAAATTCATTTTTCATAAGTGAAAGAGGACCCAAATATACACAGTGCAGTGGTATTTCCATTCAAATCGGAATTTATTTCCCCACTTATCAGTGAATGAAATCATTAGATCCTTGTTAATGGACATGACACAGCATGTCCATTTTTGTGGTTGGTCGCATTTTCTGATGATCACGTGACCACATTTCTTTCGGTCAGTTTATCGGACGACTCCCATCAACAAACAAACCGATGTTTTGGGAAAAGATTTGTACAGCAGAGGAGACGGGTATGTGACAAGATTGTGTGAAAAAATGTCGCTAATTACGAAATGCGGTACATTTTTCCCTCAAATGTTCTATATTTAAATATTAAGTAAGCTAATAACAATATTAAGTAGCCTTATAACAATATTAAGTAGGCTAATTACAATATTTTAGTAGGCTAATTACAATATTAAGTAGGCTAATACTCGTGGTACTTTACATATGACGCAGTCATAAACGAGGGATGCTGTCCTACGTGAACTGGGTTCTTACTCTCTTTCCAGATCGTTGGTGTTTGCTACCGTTTCATGTATATTTTCAAAATCAATTTATTTATAACCGTCTGGTTACCAAATATATTTGATAATCCATTTATAAAATGATTATGAAGACAACTGTATAAATGTGAAAAAATGAGTATAATTCTTTCTGGCAATTTCCTGGAATTGCGGCATACTGCAATGCAGATGTGGGTACGCTACGATGTCTCCTTTCGTCGTTTGAAAACAGTTTACGAATGTACAATATATGTACAATAGCATACAGACAGGTTACTGCAAGTCGCTGGCCGCGTGTGCGGAGCAGCGTTCAGTAGAAAGTTAGTATGTTAACAATCCTTGCAGTCAGTGAATGATGTGAAAAATGATGGGGTAATAAAACTCTTATTACTTCAAGGTACAAACGATGTGACTAATTGCACGAAGTTTTCTGACGTGTTTAAGGTAAATGTCGTAATAGACAGAGGGCCGTAGGGACAATTTCTGTCTAGAAATAGGCCGTCGATCGCGACCACCATTTCGGGGGGGGGGGGGGGGGGCTAAATTTACAAAATGATGGCCAAATATGCCCTGAGTAACCATACTTTTTCCACAAGCACAACTGTTGCACATTAGCGAGAATAATAAAATCAACATCTGGGGTTTTCCTGAACGTCTACATGTAGCAGTTACTAGTACATTTTTTACTTGCGTTTGCGATAATGCAGGCGATGGCGCAACGGTAAGTATCACGCCTTACGATTCGTCGATACGAATTCGGATCCCATTATTAGATGGGTCGTTTTCTTTTTTTTTTTTTTTAAATTTTCAGAAAAACTTTTGCAAGTATAAGTGTGATGTGTTAAAGCAGACAAACAGAGATACAGTGATTCTAAGTTTAAAAAGGTCTGGACAGCTGGTAACTCCTTTGTTTCAATCAACGATGGTAAACTTTCCTTGCGTTTGTATTACACTGACAATTAATTTTGCGTTTGTTTTTATTCATTGAAATGTCAAATGTACTGTTGAAATAACGTGTGCTAAGCTAAATTAATTACTGTAAATACTTGTAAACATTATGTTATTTAACAAAAGTTTGTATATATTTGTCTGTATATATGTATTTGAAGGCACAAATAAAACGTTCCAGTGTTATTTCATTTAATTGACCTGTAGATATCTGTAAATAATGTATTTTTTCTGTCACCGTATCATGTAGCCTATATATTTTAGGATGAATTCAATTTCTTCCTACAAAAAAATAAAAAAGTAATAATAGTAATAATTAATATTACGCATGTCAACCCCTTCAGATACTGTAGTGTTCTTGTTTTATAATAAAACAAAATCACATTAAAGATCTCCATTACAAGCATAGCCTACCATATATATATAATGTGCACCTAACCTACTTAGTACCTGGCGTGCCCATGATCCATCCATCGTTTTGCTCTCCTCAAGATCTGGACCAATGACGGATCCAATGTGGGCGAGTTCTCCCCAGAATTTTCAAGGGCAAGTTAAAAGCCCACATTTTTCTGGTCTTACGTTTCTAAAACGAGAATTTTCGAAATGGTGTTCCAGAACAGTCACTTGGAGTGTAAAGTCTTGTCAATGTGAGAGTGTGTGTATGTTTGGTTGTGTGTGTGTGTGTACATGTGCGTTTGCTTTCGTGGGTGGATTGCTGATAGATGATTCCGGTCCTGGAAAGGATCCAGGGTTTGACAGGATGTTGGATTTTGAAAAATATTTACCCCCCCCCCCCCACCTCAGTCCACATACCAATTCTATGTCACTGTTGTCGGATTAAACAGGCAGTCCATCCTCACCCTACATAGGCAACCAGAGACCGGTACATGGGGAGATACTTCATGTAAGACAACCTCAAACTGTGGTGAATAGACAACTGAAGAGAGATGAATAGACTGAATAGCCCAGAGTGAATAGGATTAGTTGTTGTCTATTCACTTCAGTTTGAGGCTAGCTTACATGAAGTATATACCGGTACATGGTCATGTCCACTGTGGTTACGGTACGTAACCACATTTTCTAGTTCCATTGTGAGATTGCGGGCACCAAAGGTTTGTGTCACTTCCTCATATTGACAAGGAATTCTTTGTTTTCCTTTGTTTTTTCAGACTGCTGTGTTAACCTTATAGTTAATAGGGATAAGCTTCCTTGTGGGAATGTAACGTTTTTAAAATTCACATGCTGCTAATGCAATCATGACATTTTGATAATAAAGAACCGTTGAGGAGAAAATTGGTTGTGAAGTTCAAAGAAAAACAAAAAACTACCATTAATGTGAGGATATGATGTCATAAGTGCTTGTTTTAAGTTCACTTTCTGTTGAAAATGTGACAACATTACCTGTTCATATCTTGAGAACCACACATCGGATTTCAATGCAAATTGCACCAAAATGCCTAGCACAATTACCTCTCTAACTCAACTAAACCTGATGTGACCTTAAACCCTTCTTTTACGCCTCATACCACCAAATACAATTTGGTGCAACAGTGTAGCATCATCCGTATTTATTTACTGCTCCATTGTTCATTAGAAAATATCTTTTCAGAAATTGATTGACCCCCTTCTCCTTCCTATGACTTCGCCAATGGTGGAGAAGTCTACCACTGTGGCAGTACTGCTTATTCTTGACAAGGTGCAAATGTACACGTCAACCGAGCGGACCAGTGGCGGCGCTACGGGGGGGGGGGGGGCAACAGAGGAGGATTTGTCCCCCCAAGTTTTGTCATGGCCACACCTCCACCTCTAGTTAGGTCAATCAGGAGTCAGGTTAACCGAAAAAATGCATAATTAACTTTCCTGAGATTTAGTTTTTAATCAAGACATATGCTAACACCTTTAAGCTTCATGAGGCTTAAAAGAATAGTCCAAAGCCAAATTTATTTTTGATATGTCAAAGAGGAACATATTCTAAGCATTCTTGTGAAAGTTTTATTCATTTCCCATGTTATGTTCTCGAGATATTAATGATGCAAATGATGATATTAATGTGGCAAATTTTCTACCAAAAATGGACTTGGAGCAAGCAGGCGTGATATCATGGCTTCACAGTGTCGACCAATGGTTTGTATTTATTTATAATTTAACACCAACTTTATGCGACAAAACTTTTACATATAAATACCATCGGTTCATCCTGATCCACGGGATTTTAAGAACTTCATGTGCCTTAGGGGGAAGGATAACATCCGTAATCAATTCAAGGTCAAACCAGGGAAGTGTAACACCTCCCTGGTCAAACTAACAGGAAGAAAAATAAAAGAAAAACAAAACATTGGCCAACAATGAGAATACATGACATCACACCTGCTTGCTTCAAGTTCACTTTTCATAGAAAATGTATCAACTTCAATTGCTAATATCTTGAAAAACAAACATGGAAAATGAATGAAACTTACACAAGAATGCTAAGAATATATGTTCCACTTTAACATATTAAACATAACTTTGGTTCTGGACTATTCTTTTAACCCCCTTGACCCCACCCGCAGGTGTGGGTGCGTTGGCTTCGTTTTCGCGGTGCTCCCGAAAAAGTTTTGGCCCCAACATAGCCCTTTGTCTTTTGTCCCCCCCCCCCCATTTTGACATTCTGGCTCCGCCATTCACTGTAATCATAAATTAGTCAAGTGGTGTCTGAATTCACTAACCACGTTACTCACACATGTTTGACTAGTTTGTAATGATATCTCTCTAATTTAGTAGTAATGGACTAAAGAATATCAGTCAAAACTTAGCAAAGGGGGCTTAATATTCGTAAGAAACTAATTCAACTGCATGGATCAAATATTAGGCAATACTGTTGACCAACGTGATGGGGTCAGTTTAGGCACTTTTTGACTAGTTTGTGTTTAGAGTACCGAAGCTGACAAAACCAACTTGAAAACCTATTTGCATTTTTTTTAACTTTGAGATCATGGAATTGCTTTTAAGTTTTGTTCCGACCTTTAACACGGAGAGCATCGACCGTAACTTGCTGGTTACAAAACAGAGGAGACTGTAAAATAAGATATGAAACTATTGACGAAGTTAATGGTATCTTCGTACTGAATATCAGACATTTCTGGGTTGCATCACCCTCAAAGACTCTTAAAAAACCACTTATAAGATACACTTATGTAAAATAGTTCAGTCCTCTCTCTGAATTATCACAATTTTTGCAGGCAATTCCCTACTTCACTTGTTAACCCCTGGACAGTAAAACCGCCCTGTTCTCGGAATGAATACAGAACATAAATGAGCATTTTATAATTTGCAGGCACTCCTAGCAAATCCAGGCTGAGATCAAGTGTGACAGACCCATGATACGATGTTTTTACTGAGGTCACATTTTCGGCAGGCTGAGAGTCACTTTTAATCAACATTTTTGCTATGATAGTCTGTTTATGGTTTTCGTCCCCTACCTGACAAATTCCTGATTACAATATTGAAATTACAAAAAAAAAAATCTTTCATGCCTTTCAAACTTAACAAATAGCATTGCAATTCCACGCTCTCTCCCTCATCATCCCACTGACCCTATCCAATGCTTCAGTAAACTAACAGAGGATACTTTGGTTTATCCAGGGAGCCCTGCTTTATCGTACAACGCCGGGCATTCTGGCAGGCTTTTACAGACGGCTGTTCCATGCTTTCACATGCACCGCGATATCGCAAACTCTACCGAGTGAGGTTTGTTCGATACATAGGTCGAAGAAATGTTAGGTACATAGGTCTACGAAGTGCTTTTTGAGTGAGATGGCCACTTACACTCGAAGTGTAAATATGAGAAGTGTCAGTCATTACTCCTTGAGACACCTGGCTTACAAGCTTGAAGCTTAGTGTCACCAGCTCCCTTTGACGACAGATCCTAAAGCGTCCGCTCCTGCGGGTGGGGGTCCATGTGGAGAAAAAGTTTTATTGAATCTGTGGATGAATTAGTAGGTCTCAGGAGAGGTATATTATTCATTTTTCGGCTAACCTATAGCTCCTATAACTGACCTAACCTCGGGGGAGAAAAGGAAAAAATCTGAGAGGAAAAACGCTCCCTCGACCGTAGCACCGCCATTTGATCTACACCTTTAGAGATCTAATTACAAACGTAAGAGATGTGGTTTTCCCATGAAAGATTAACATCGATGAAGACCTCAAAAAATTCACATGATAGCTTGCTTAATTTTTTGACCTCCAATATGTATGTACTCATTTTGATAACTATAGGAGAACTTCTTCAGCGTGTACTTTGCCAAGTCCAAAAACATTGTATGTATCCCTTGTCATATGGAATTGCAATTCGCCAAAAATATATTTGTACTGCCTATGACGTCATGGACAGTACCTTAGGCACGCTTCTCATTTTCGACAGTTCTTTCGTTCAATATTTCTTGATTCTCAGTGAGTGGTTTGCTCTACAATTGAGCTCATTACGTAGAGTGAGTCATGTAGACGGGAACGAGACTTCATGGTCACTGTTGGTTATGATATGGCCTATAAAATGAGCGGTTTTTATTTCGGAATTTATGCATTTTATTGTTTTGTAAAAGAATACTTGCGTAAGTCAAATTTGAAAAAGTTTGTATGCAAGTTGATGGTACATCGTTTACTGTACAACATACCTGTACTGTATTTAAAGGGTAGAACATTCTTTAAATATGTTGAGAAATACCTTTCTGAATTCAAATTAATATTTTCTTCAAATGGCGTAAATTTTGTCCTCAAATTTCCTTATTGAATTAAAAGAGATTTATTTGAAATTGTTTTCTGGCAAATAGCAGTTAGGCCTAATCCATAATCCGAGCGCTATCATCTGTATACACTGTATACTTGCTCATCACACAACGGCCGCATTGTACCTGTAGTATATCGCGTACAGTGTCGCTAAACGCAAACAAGCTAAAGAGCGTTGTAGTATTCAGTATTGTGGCACACATGCTTTGCTTACCAGTCGAAACGTCCCCAAATTAAAACGTCCCCGACGTTGGTCAAAACGTCCCCACTGTATATTGTAATAAAAACTTGAGCGTATATTTGGTATTTTGAATGTTCATAACATCGTAAACAAAAGTTGCTTAGGCCTAGACCTCCCCCTTGAAATTTAGGCCTAAATAAATTTATTTTATAAAATTGTTCCTTTATGTATTTTCTCGATTAATAAGAGAATAGAAATTTTGTCAAAAGGTATGTCAATTATCCAACCTTTGCTATATTTTCCCTATAAAGTACATGTAATTATCCAATAACAATAGACTTACCTCGATTCTCGGTTTCTAAACTCGTACAGATCAATATAATTTATCTAAGCACTGGTCACACTTGAAGTATTCCTAAATCAATCCTTTTACTTACATTCCTTTTTCTTATTCATCTCATCACGTTTCCGTCCTATGATACATATTGCAATTTTCAATTGGGACCTTCGAATTCTTTATGCGGGGACGTTTTGGTATACCGTGTAAAATATCACGGGAACGTTTTGGTAAAAAACGGGGATGTTTTGGCAGCACAAGAGCGGGACGTTTTTGTCTGCAAGAAAGTTGCTACAGTTTATAAAATAATGTAAATTTAGGTCAAAATTACCAAACGAATTGAAAGATAGGCCTATAATATTGTTTCCCATTCACGTCTAAAGTTTCTTTAAAATATTACAGGTTCGTCGTCAAATCACGCAAAAGTTAAAGCTTCACGGCGGCCGTGCCATCTTGCTACGTCTTTTTGGTTCGAACGATGGCGACCAGTTTTTCCATGATCCTCTCTCCATGTTTATATAGGAAGTCCGTGGGCATAACATACGCCCAAAGGCCCACCGCTGCTTGTGCACATTATCATTCTCAGAATGATGGTCATTCGCAGAATTAGCATAGGGCTCTACATTGTTCTTTTTGTCTGCACTTAGGGTTGCCATAGGCCTATTTGTTTTCTCGCAAGAAGGACATGCATCACCACCCTGGAGAAGAGGTCTAAGAGGAGGGGAGGGATTTTGTTGGTTTTCAATGGTGTCTATATGCAAAATGGTGCAATATTTGTTGCTTTTACTAGAGTACGTTTCTTTTAACTTTATTGAAGTTAAATTAGGGAAACCCTGTCAGATGTGAGAAATACATGAAACCCGGACATAGTGGATAACCGCCTGGACACCAGCACGAAGCAATAAAAGGAGGACGTGTCCTGGTAAAACCAAACGTCTGGTAACCAGGCCTACCTGCAGTGCTACTGTGAGCACTCACTGTAGGCATACTTTGCGACTTCCGGTTGATCACTGCCGTTACATCGGCATTGCATGAATAGCCTAAAGGTGGTGATTCTTCAATTTGCATGATAAACGTTATGAGAAATAGTGCAGTCCTGCATCATTCATGTGAATCACGAGATTGCGATCGAAAGTAACGAAGGATTGATATCTAGCCTACAACAAGCAACCAACACAGTACTGCATTCATTATATTCAGGTATATTACAGTATAGGCGGCGGAAGATGTTTTTTATTGGGGGCCACAAGTTTTCGGCAGCCGACATAACGGTGACGCCGTAAGGCGTCCGGTTTTGGGCGAAGCACAAAACCCCACCGGCGTGGGGTCCAGGGGCCGCTTTTTAAGGCCCCTGGTGGGCTTCAGGGGGAAAAGCCCTGGTAGGGGTCCATGGGTGGGGGGGGGGGGCTGGATAGTTTTGCAGGGGGTGGCTGGAGTTTATTATCTAAGCGTAGCGCCACCATCAGTTGGCGCGGAGCGTACAAAGAAAATTTTGGATTTTAAAACCTCCTAGATGGCTGGAAATGGCATTTGCCAGGTTGTTTATTTGTCTCTAATTCTGGTGAGAAAAATCTGTGATTTTTCTAGGATTAAAACACACTTTTGAGATACTGATCAGCTCAGTTCATTACTCCACTGGAGTATGTATCCTAGGATCGCAAATCCGGAATCCTGCTGAATGTTGCAAGCAGCTATTCCAGTGCACGCCTGAGTAAGGTATTTCCAGAGGCGTAGGGGAGCATTTCAGTTTGGGGGCAGAACATTTTTGCCCGAAAAATGTAATTCTGCCCGTAAGACAGTCAAAGCGGAGCGCCACCACTGGTTGGTGCGGAGCTTCCACAAAATTTGAAAATTCGTACCTTTCAGACAATCAAAAATGACATTTCCCAGGCTTGTAAAGGGGATCCAAGCAGTCGCTTTTTACGTTTTAATTGTAGATAAACGTACGTTCGTTCCAAACTAAAATTCAGCCAGAAAGACTAAGCGGAGCTCCACCATTGGTTTGCGCGAAGCGTACAAAACATTTTTAAATTTCCGATCCCTCAAACAGTTGAAAAATGGTATTTCCAGGGCTTATATGGGGATCTAAGCAGTTGCTATTTTGAGTTTCCTTTTTTAAAAAATGATCACTTTAAACTTAAATTCTTCTATGAAGCGGTCTAAGTGAAGCACCACCATAACTTTGGGCGAAACGTACAGGAAATTTTGAAAAATCTGACCACTTCAGACAGTCAAAAATGTCATTTCCTATGCTTATATGGGGTCTTAGAAGTCGCTAATTCGAGGTTCTGTTTGCACAAAAAAATGTTCACTTGAAACTAAAATGCTACTAGGAAGACTATCTGCGCGGAACTTCACCACTGGTTGGCGCGAAGCGAACAGAAAATTTTGAAAATCGGACCCCTGAGACAGTCGAAAATGACATTTCCCAGGCTTATAGGGGGATCTAAGCAGTCGCTATTTGATTAGAAAATTACCAGATAAAATGTATCACTACCAATCGATGAAATGGTCCCGCATGTTTTCGGGGGAAACTACAAACCGGAATTAAAAAAATGCTAATGAATTTTACTGTATAGCGTATGGCTAAATTCAATATATATTGAAAAAATTGTGTGCCCGAACTTCCGACTATATATGATTTTACTTTTGAAAAAAAATTAGGCCTCTGGGGATCTTAGCAGTCGTTATTTTGGTGAGAAGATTCAGACAAAATGTACCACTACCATTGGATGAAATGAAGTAGATGATTTTTCTTCTATTAGTAACACTTATTGACAGGATTGTCACGTTACAAGGTGTGTTGAAATAAATTTTCAAGCAGACTTACGGGAAGACATTCTCACCCTGCATCATTAAAGTATCGAAAAACAAATTACCCGATTCTCATAACCATTGCCCGTATTTGGCTCTAGAGCAGGATAGATGGCAAACCTTTGGGCACCTGAACACCCTCCTGTCTATCCGTTGAATTAATTTGGCAATTGAAAACGTCCCAGCATTTTTTAACCTTTGCCCGAATATTTAACCATTTCGGACAAATTTTTGCAAGACTACAGTGTGAAGTTGGGATGATGAAAACCCTTTTTTCACATTCTACCCAAATGAGTCTCAGATCTTTTTTATTTTTCATGAAAATTGTACTTTCAATATAGCGTCTTCTGTTTTTCGGCAAAGATTTGAAGCTTTTAAAATAATCGGTCATTTTGGGTGTTGTGTTACACAAGATTGACAAATAGTCTCAAGAATAATTGTTTCTTTTAAGCCACAGGCTTCCCAAATGTGTCGCGATTTTTTTTTATCTCTTAACCTTTCGTAACTATGTTACCCTTACTGTGATACTTTTCCATTTCGGGCAAATGCTTGAAAGAATTTGGATATTCAACAATTTCGGGCATTGCGTTGTGATTACCTGTGAAGTAACGGTCATAGCTTTTTGAGCTCATAGACCCAAATATTCTACCCACCATACCAAGTGTGATTTTTGAACGATTTTGTGCATCCCCAGGAATGGAAAAAAATCCTACATGCCAGATGCTAGGAGCACACTTTAATCCACACCAATGTAGCCAAATCTGTTAGAAAATTATCCATCCTGAAACCCGACGAGTAAAAAGTCAAGAGATTCCGAAGATATGAAGCTTGTCACAGTCTGCCTGAATTTATTCCGAAATTCAGAGTGGGGCACAATTGAAGAATACCCTGCAACTGTTTGAAGGGCGAAAATAAACTCTCCTACAGGTTATGGTTAATGTGGGGGTCCAGGGGGCGAAGCCCCGGAAGCTTTGCAACTTTTGCACTCTGAAAAGTAATATTTGAGCCAAAGAATAGCCGAAATGTAATTACAGCAACTTAAATTTTGTTTGAGTACTTTTGAAAACTTTGTTTTGCGACATTCAGTTATTGGGGGGCCATGCCCCCCAAATCTCATAAAAAAATTATTGGGGGGCCAGGCCCCCCCCCCCTCCCTGGCCCCCGCTTCCGCCGCCTATGTTACATCGGCCGACAAACGTGAAAGGACGATATTCTAAGCTTTAGTACGTACCAAAGTACGTTGGCACGGAAACAATCATGGACAGTTTAAGATTTTCGTGACCACACTTTCTAGTTCGCCAGTGACGCTTAGTGATGTTTATTAATGGTTCATGCAAAAAGACATTTTTAGTGACGATGTACTTGTGATTTTACTAAGTTTCCTGCAGGTAGTCCAAATCCACCTAAAAATGTTGAATTTATGAAGATGGAATACTTCACATGCTTATTAGCTAGCGTTTGTATTTTTTTTTATTTCCGACTAAGAAGTTTAACAGGACCAGCATATGTTAAATGGGATTCCGTTAACTGCTTAAAAATTTAAAATAGAGGTACCTGGTAACGGATACGACAATATAATGAAACAGTCTGTAGAAGGCACCTATATTGACTATGATTGAAACTAATTGAAACTGTCAGAGAAGAAAGCTTAAGTAAAGAAGTGCAATGAGACCGATAATTTAAAGTATTTAAAGGCAGTCTCTCACCCCAAACTACACTTTTTGTAGTAGTCCACGGAAGAAATAACTGCTTGGTTTACCTTGAATATGTATGTAGTTAAATCAAAAAATGTAATGAAAGATACTGTGAAGAGAAATAAGACAAAAATTGCACTATTTAGCTTTTTCTTCAAAATAAGTTTGAGGGACTGCTCTTTACCTTTATTGGTTTAAGAATTCAGAGTATTGTATCCCAGTATTCATTGTGGCTGACATATACACCTTTTGCATAGGCCTATGATGTCACAAAGGAATCGAAAATTGCGAATTTTGAAGGAAAGTGAGTGAAATTGCAATTTTCTCTAGCAAATGCAGACAGCTTATTTGTCAACAGAACTACAAACACGGGGAGAAGAGTAGCTGATATATCGCCACTTGTTTCTAACATTTTTCCCCCAACATATTCCTTTGCCCTAGTCCACCCGGGAGCGACGCCAGGGATGTTTGGGGGTTGAACCCCCCATGTCCCAACCTTGAAAAAAATAATGACAAACAAAATTCCCGAAAAACTTTTCCCCCGTGTCATACTCCAACCCCCCCCCCCCCCCATGAAACAATCCTAGCTACGCTCCTAGTCCCTCCCCGATTTTGACTAATTGTGGTTGCCACCGTGTGTGTGTGCGGCGCGTTCCCTGTATGCGGTTCCACTAAATGTAATTACAGGAATCCTGCCTTTGTAATTTCTATCTAGCAAATGATATCCTTTCGCGGCAATACATGAAGGAGCGAAAAGTCGTCGTTTTTTATATCTCATATTGTCTCTGGTCATTTTATCATCTCATGTAAGGGAAAAACAAAACCGACAAATGATTCGGCCAAATTTCTTCTGACATACAAGTTTGACCCAAATTCTACCATGGAAGTAAGCGAGCCATCTTTTAACACGTGACGTTAATTTGTGCGTTGTCGATCCGAACATGGAAGTAGGCTACTGCTTTCATGGCCAGAATTCGGAGGGCCCCTGTCCATGGAATCACCGTGGATTTACTTAGGTGGTACTGGGAGTATTACTCCCCCCCCCTCCCATATAGGCGTAATCATACGGGGATACGGGTAGACCGACAAAAACTTTTTGTCAACGTGACGTCACAAAATAATTAATTTACATTTCATTTTTCATGGTCCTTTCACCCACAAATCATATATTTACACAGAATGGCAAATGTTTTGTTCTCACGACAATGGATGGAGATTTTACTTTACCCATGAAAATCGCATCGGAATCCGATTCGACATCGCTGTTGTATGACCTGCGCTTAAGGTTGGTCAGTTAAGGTACGTGTTGTCTTGTAGTGGATGTAGCTTCCTTAGGGAGCAGAACTCCTTAGGATTATATGTTTGATTTCTTGGCCAAAGAGTGTGGAAGGCTTTAGAAAAAATAACTTGCACGGGAGTTGTCACAATCGGTTACCGCCCGCGAAACCGAAGACCGGCGAGACCGAAGGCTTGCGAGACCCCCGCACAAAAGGCTTCAGGCCAGCAGAAGATAAAGAAGTACAAGGGGAAAGCCTTGCTTAAAGGGGGCTCGGCCACTTCTTCATCTATCCCTCTTGCTTCAAGCAGCTCGGAGCCAGGCTCTCATACCCCGGCGACTGTTATCTCACTGAGCGAGGACAATCTCCTTCACGGACGGTCACCTGAAAACCTACTGCATACGTAGGTATCCACGAAGCCGCGGGTACCCACGGAGCCGCTCTCACAGTCAAGAGACAGTCGCCGCAGGAGACAGCGGCGCAAACTTTTCCCTGATACCGAACCGGGGTGATTCCCAAAAAAGGCAGTGGAAGTCTACGGGCAGCAATACCGGATCCCTCATTGCGGGTTTCCTCAAGCAGGTCTTCGAGGTTCTTTCTAAGAATACGCAGAACCTATCTCCTTCGGATCCCGGTTCCGCGTCGGGTCCGGCACCGAGAACAGAGCCTATGAAGTCAAAACCTCCGTCGGAGGCGGGTTCCAATGTAAACGTGGACGTTGACTGGGAGCCGATTCCGTCCCTGGGAGCCTAGCCGCGGGTTCTTCCGGCCAAGCGCCTGAGGCCTCTCAGCAAGACTGGACTTCTCCCCAGGGCGCGGCCAGTGTAGATGAACTGCCCCTGTTAGGATCGGAGACAACGTCGGAGGCGTTCGACAAGGCAGTTGAGGTGGTTAGGAAAACCTTGAGCTAGATTTCACAGAGCAAAGCCACCTCCGAGCCAATCCCGCGGTCCCGGAACCCAAGGAAGAAAATAAAGCTTTTGAGAAGGAACTGTCGGACCTCCTAACCAAAGAATGGATCTATCCTGCTAACCCCGATGATTCGGGATATCTGTTCAGGCAAAATTTCTATGTCCGAAGAAACCGACAAGTTTCAAACTAGTCAACATGGGCTATCCCAAAGTTCATTTTTGGTTCCATTCAGTTAAGAAAAATGGTCTGATCCTTAACCCTAACCCCTAACCACCGATCAAAACCATCAAATTTAGATGCTTTCGGTCTCGTGGACCCTCGGTCTCGCGAACCTTGATGACCTTACGATCACACGTAAAAGTAAAAAATTACCGCTTTTCCCGCATGCTGTAATGCAATTTCGGTCTCGCGGACCTTGGGTCTCGCGGGAAACCCGTTACCCCCGTCACCATCAACATGCCGGTCGGCGTGTAAATACTTGTCGTTGTGTCGGTGTGTCGTTGTGTGTGTAAATAGATGTTGTACATAGGGTTTCCTCTTTGTTTCTGACAGTATATTGTTTGGAACTTCTACTTCGTTCTTGTCCGTTTCCAAGCACGTAAAAAACAACAATTTGAAGACGTTTCAGTTCATGCATAAATTCCAGGGGCGGATTTAGGAGGGGTGGGTCCCCCCTTACAAAAATGATGTAATTTTTCCAACGTCAAAAAGAAAAAAGAAGAAGAAGAAGACGAAGAAAAGAAAATAGAAAAGAAGAAGAGGAAAAAAACCAAAACAGTAACAAGGCCCCATTTCATTTAAATATGACTAATGTGACGTGTTAGAGTAAGTGAATACATTTCAAAAATTTTTATCTTAGAAACGAAGTAACAACGAGAATAAACTTGTAATTTTAGACTTTATGCCGCTTTATGTTATGGTGACATGGCGCTAATAGAGCTGCTTTCACTTGGCAGTTAAAGAATAAAATACCCTGAAAAGATCAGCAGGAAATGTTTTAATATATATTTTACCCTTCTCTAAATACCTCCATAAACTTTGATGGCTTCTGAAATATTTTATCACCTATGAAAAAATGATGTGGTGTGTTGTAGAGTGTTCAGAATTATTTGCTAATACTAAAAATTTCTCTCTTAAGTACTAATCAATTAACGTAGACGTAGGATGCAGGGACAGACTGCAGCACTCTAAAATTTTTCTGTGAAAATTCGGGGAAATATGAAGACAATTTTTCAGGCACTTGAATAATTTTAATTATGTTCTATCACAAATGGTTCTGAAACTACCAAAATTTTAACATGCCTGGCGTACTTTAGACATTTTCTCAATTTTGTCCTGATAACTTATACCTTCTAATAACAATCACTGGAGAAACAGCAGCAAAAGTTTAAACTTTTGTAGGAATAATTAGGTAGAAGACTCGCCTTGTGATTTTGAAATCGATTATGATGGGGAATTGAAACTGTCTCGATGTAGATCCAAAATGCAAGTTTTGTCATGGAAATGTCGCTTGTAATGCAAAATTTTAGCGCGCTTGGCACGCATTCGTTATGCTTGGTATTGTTTCTTGACCACTTTAGTTACAGTATACAGTACTTCAAAAATATTTCAAAGAGAGCAATCTTATAGGTTATCTTCAGTTATCTTCCTCCAGACCCCTCACAAAGCAAAGGTCTGCGGAATATTCTAGGAGAGGCTCAATCTCCTTCATCTAGGGATACCAGACATCCGGCTCTACGCTGGTACCTGGAGGAGTTTGTGAAATTGCAAAAAATGTCAGGATTTCATGTATTTTTCACGGGATCTGAAGATTTTTCCCTAAATTTTCTGTTCGTAGTATTGGCCTGACCAGGTAATATGCTGCTGCTGTGAATAGTGGATAATGATAACAGTATGCCCCCTCGTATTATCCACAAATGCAAGGACTATATATGGCCTCGTACACCCATCCCACGTTTGCAAGTTGTACTACTTCACCAGGGCTGGCGCCAGGATTTCCCCGACAGGGGGGCCAAGCTCCCCGACAGGGGGGCCAGCATTTCAAGGTCCCGACAAAGGTTAGTCCCGGTGGGACGTGAACCAACAAATTTTGAGGCGCGCAGCGCGCGAAATTTCTGGCCTCCTTTTCAACAAATACTTAAAAATCTGGAGTTTATTTTGAAGACAAAATTTAAAATTTTTTAAAGAAATTTTGCTTATGTGAGGACCATTAAAAAGTTGGGGTGTTTATTGAAGGATCTGTCCTCCATATGGGAAAAATAAAAAACGTTACATAGGCGACAGCTGTAAATATTTTGGGGTTACGCATTTAATCGTACTAGGCCTACGTACTACGGCTTCAACATGAGACTAGGTTGCCCGACATTTTTTTTCCTCTTTTGAACGAAGATTTGATAATTAACAGCTCATTTTATTGGGAAATTTTTGGAATTTAATGGAAGAAAATTTGGTTTGGGGGTATAGTTATTATGAAATATTTGGGTTATTGATTAAGTGATATGACTTTCAAGAGCGAAATTAGGTAGAATGTTGGGGTGATTAACAGAGTTGGCTTTTGTTAGTTATTGCACGGAGTATCCATCGAAATTGGAAAATTTTGCCACCTTTAACAATCTGAAGTTTATACTGGAGAAAACTTGTAATTTTGTGACAGATTTACCGGTTTTGGAAGAATCTAATCTTCTTACAAGAAAATCAAGTAGGGCGTGATCTGTAGTTTGGTTGGGGGTTACTGAATATCATCATGAAGATTAAGGCCCTCGGACCATATTGGGGAAATTCTCCTGCGGAAACAGTTTGGCTTCCCATACATTTGTAGTATTATATTTTATATATTGACATAGACGTACGGGAGCGTTTCAGTTTGAGAGGGGCAAAATTGTCTCTTTTGTCCGAAAAATGTAATTTTGCCCGAAAGACTATCAAAGTGGAGAACACAGAATTTTTTAAAAATTGAGAACCTCCAGGCAGCCGGAACAGGCATTTCCCAGACTTTTAACTAGTAATGAAGCAGTCATTATTTTGAGCTTTCCTTTAAAAGGAAAGTTTCACTTCAATAGAAAAAACCCAGCTTGCTAAGTGATCAGAAAATTACCAGATAAAAGGGTACTGCTGCAATTAATTAGATGTAATGCTCGTGTCTTTTTTTCGGGGGAAAACTCTGCAACGGAATTGAAAACATACTAGTGTTTTTGCCTCTATTAGGAATCGTCGTTGTAGTCCATCGCAAGGCCATTGGGGAGACCATCCCTTCCCTTTGAAAATTTTTGAGAAATCGGATGTCCTACTGTCCTTACATGCAATCTGGTGCCGCATATACAACCTTTTGAAATAAAATTTGTGTCAACTTACTAGAGTGCATATTTTCTGGATCTACAAAAATTGGCATCCGTAAGGGGTATGGCCTAATATCCCCTTGCGTACGCCACTGCTTAAACACAAAACATGAAACATGAAGATGGTTAAAGGGGAAGTTTAAGCAAAAATTCAATTTTCATATGTGAAAGAGGAACCGAATCAACACACTGTGGTGAAATTTCCATTCGAATCGGACATACATTTCTTGAGATATTACTAAATGAAGTTACTAGATTTGTCTTCCAAAGTGAGTTTGAGGGCAGCAGAGGTTATATCACTTCCTCACATTGACAAGGAATGTTTTGTTTCCCTTTGTTTTTCAGACTGTTGTGCTGACCTTGAAGTAAATAGGAATAGGGCCTCCCTGTGGGGAATGCAAAGTTTGTGAAGTTCTATGCCACTTATGCAATCACATTTTGAAAATATGGGATTGTTGAGGAGAAAATGGGCTGTAAATTTTAAAGAAAAACAAAAGGCTCTACATTAATGTGGGGATATGATGTCATATATGCTTGCTATAAGTTCACTTTTTGTTGAAAATGTGACAACTTTACTTGCTCATATCTTGAGAACCACACTTCAGATTTTAATGCAAATTTCACCAAAATGATTAGAATAAGTACCTCTCCAACATATCGAAATCTGCTATGACCTTAAACCCTTCTTTTAAACTCGATTAAAATGTGCATTGGCGTCGCCAAAGTTGCAGCGAGAGCCATGGCCCTGAACAGAATTCTGAAAATGATTTTTTGTTGTAATGGGATAAAAAAAATGACTTCAAATGACGCGTATGCAAAATTTTCCTTAAGGGGAGGGGTCGACTACCCTTAGACCCTACCCCAGGTGGGCGATCAGGTCCTACGGTCGGTCAATTTTCAAAAATCCTGGCTATATACATCAGTTCAAATGTGAACAAAAAGGACCGATACTCACCAACGGGTAACTGGACCTCTTGAGGAAGAGTAAGCAAGCGGTCACTAAAGGATTCTTTTTGTTTCCGGAAGACATCATCGATCACTTTGTAGGAGTTTAATATTACAACGTCGTAAAAACCCAACCTGTACCGAAAAATATTACCGTGTCGTTTCGCCAAGGTTGCAAAATCTTCGTGGGGCTTTTTTCCTATCTTTGGTACTGTCCCGATAATTGGCAACCACATTGGACCTGGAAGAGTACATTTTCCACCTATACTTTTTGAAAGTAGAAATCCGCAAAGAACAGAAATGACTATCAGTAGGATTAACCCGACCAAAAGAGCCATGACTTCGAGTTTCCCCAACTTCGTCTTTCTAGATGTGACAGCGTTGATGGAAAACCCTATTATCATATCTGAAAACAATAGCCTATGTTCTTTATTGTTCTGGGAAGATTTGTTGAAGGTTCTGCTTGAGTCTCGTGATGCACAAAAAACATAAGCAACATACACGGGAAGCTTCTCCAATTACACCTCTTCAGCACAAACTCTCAGTTGCGACCACAAAAACGAGCCTACCTACACGTTTTCCAGTCGCAAGATACCCCGTTGTTCACTATCATGTGTTCAAGAATCTACGGATGCCAATTCGAACATCTCATTTCAGAAGTTCAACTGTTCTTCGAAGGTTGCTGGTAAGTATGGAACGCAAAAAGGGTCTCGACAGTACGACGTCTATTCAAATAAAATACTGTCTGTCCAGGTATTTTGACGCCTTTTAGGACACTTTTTTCAGTAATACTACATCCTAGAAACGTATTTCACTCTCCAATTCCAATATCACGTTGCTGTCGTCAAAATACTTCACACAGCAAAACACATGTAACCCTTTTCGCACATAGTATGCGTCAAATGGCTCAAGTAAAATACTACCTCCAAGTAATATACCATCTCTAAATAATATGCCGCCTTCAGGTAAAAAAAAACCTACTGGTAATGTATCACCTCCGTGTAATACAGAGCCTTCAAGAAAGATAACACCTTCAATTGCCAGCGAAGGGGACAAGTAGGGCTGTGAATTTGCAATATAAAGTGATTCTACGTGTTTGACAAAAGGGAAACACATTAAATTATTCTGGCGTCCCACCTTTTTTCGCAGAACATTTAAACAGTCCATTTGAACTATGAGGACGAATATCATGCTAGGAAAAGCCCCTTAGCTACTTTTCAAATTTGGTACCCGCCATAGCAGGCACATGGCAGGAAAGATGGATTAAGTCAATTTCAATGGAGTATTGTGTGTGTGCATTGATCCATGAAGTTACTCAGGAAATGTCCAGTGACCAGCACAATGGAGGCATTGTGTTCCTATTCTTCTGTGACACTGTATACAAAAGCAGTGATAGCTCTCAGGATTTATTTTTTTCTGCTTGGGTACTTCAGTTTTTGCAAATGAGCTAAGGGGAGTTTCCTCTCATGTTCAATGCTCAACGTGAACATTCTGTTGAATTTGTTCCATTTCTAGAAAAACAACGTTAAAAAAATATAAAAACTGATAATAATGGTTTGCACCTTTACCGTATCATATCAAATATTCCACATTTGCTAAATTGCATATGTTCTTGCGTTTCGGTGTATTGAAAATTCCTACCTTAGTGCACTCTTATTGTCTGATTTATTCAGGGGTAGCATTTTGGTGTATTGAATATTCATACCTAATTAGTGCACTCTCATTGTCTGATTATTCTGGGGTAGCATTTTGGTGCATTGAATACTCATACCTGTTCGAATCTAATGTAGCCTGGGCACCATGACTTTATTCTCATTCATAAATACTTTGTTTTTCGAGATGTTTAAAAGAGAAAAATAACCCTTTTTGATAATTTTTTTTTATTGATCATCAATTATTCTCCTAAACTAACTCAAGTTTCATGAATGCACGTCAGACATTGCAGTCAACCAACTAAGATATTTATACTTTAACTTGGACAGTCGTATGCCTTAATTGCTTTAAACGTTAAGCACTTTTTGAAAGCAGTTGGGTCAGCTGTGCTATAACTAAATGTTGTTAAATTGTATGCCACGTAAAAATATGTAGCCTACACACAAGGTGTCAGCAAAGCTGTGTTTATAGTCATGTTGATCAAAAGATTTGCTCTCGATACACCCTATGTCTTTACACTGGATTAGAACATGGGTAGCTCACCAATCACAATCCAGCATTTCTCAAAAAGTATTTATTTATGAATAGCCAGTGGCGTAGACGGGGAGCACAAGGGGGCCATGCCCCGCCCCCCTTTGTCCATGCCCGCAAAATAAAATGAATGAAAAATAAATAAATAAATTACGACAGTAAAAGGTACGTTCGTCGCCTTGGCCTAGGCTGGCATGTGCACTTCAAGTGTCATACTGTGCAATCAGTAAGCATATGCCAGGGTTCGTTCCGCATTTCTGTTGATGTCCAACGGTGCACGCACGCTGAACGCGAACACTATTTCAATAGACTCAATCAGTGTTTACAAACAAATGCCATCACGGTTGGACGTCAAAAGAGTTGGTAAGGCGCGCTCAATGAGCTCTGTGCTATATAGCTCAGTGGACGCGCTTACACAGTCGTCACAATTGACCATTTTCCAAATACAAATTACAAAGACTTGTGGGATAGCATTGTGGTATGCGTCATTTTTGGCCACAGTAAAATGCCATTGACATAAATGATGCATACCAAAACGCTATCCCACAATCCTTTGTAATTGCTATTTGGAAAAGAGTCAATGGAAGGTAGGTTCCAATTTGTCAGTCTCTGCGTGCAACCGCGCAAGCGTTAACACGCGCAACATCAAACATACACCCATGTGTTCTTGCGCATGCTTTATGCCAACCAATGACAACCAGTAGCGTAGGCGCGGCTTGAACACTGTAATAGCCTTTAGCATTACAATGACCCAAGATCGATAGTTGATCGATCGCTCGCAGAAACTAATCCACCAAATGTCACGTAGGCCCACAGTATGTTAGTGAGCTTTGGATTTCACGACGCGGACGTCAATTACAACGTAGTGACGTCACAAACTACATTTCCCTTGTCATTTAGCAACTGTGTGTAGCGCCTTGCGTTCGAAATGGCATAGGTACAAATGACGTCATTTCGTTGTAGATGAGGTCCGCGTCGTGAAATCTAAAGCTCGCTATTGATGCATCATACCCTGTAAGCAGGCGGCCCGTCGGCAGCCATTTGACCGACGGAGAGATATCGGAGGTCCGCTGGATTGACACCGTGAAAAGTTCATGATGGGTAGAGAGTTTTTACCAATCATCCTCAGCCCGTCAGCCCGTCAGCGAACCGTAGACCCAGACATTTTTCCGACTATGGGCCGACCATGGGCCGTCAAAGGACCGATCCAATTTTCCTGGCTAGCTGGGATAATTAGTTAATTAGGCTACATGCAATATTCAAAATACAATTACAGTTAAGCAGTGGAGTAGTGATCTAGTGAAGGAAATTTGATATTAAAAGAATCGAATGAAATTTCTTAATTTCAGGAAAAATATCTAGGAAAGTAGGGGAAAATTCCACCAAAAATAGTAAAGTAGGGCTGTTTTACTGGTCAATGTTCGGGGAGTGTGAAATTTGTGAAAACCCACAGTCATGCAACATTTGCTAAAGTTGCCGTTGAGGGAAATCTTACTCTTTTCTTTTCTAGACAGTGATTACATACAGTTTGCTGCCTTTTACCAGTCACTAAATAGGTAATGAAAAATTGAAAATAGTGAAATGCACCGCCAACTAGTACTAATCAAGGGCAATATATACTGAGTTTATCTTGAGGGGACATGATGAAAGAGGTTCGTCATTGAACAAGGGTCTTTTCCTGGAGATCCTTGAAACTTTAGGGAGAAATGGTTACACCATAAAGAAACATCTCGAGCATTCTGCAAGAAATACCATATATACTTCACCAGACATCCAGAATGACATCTTCAGTTCAGCAGAATTTAAGTTTCAAGTGAATTTTTTTTGCAAACGGAAACTCAAAAAGCGACTGCTTAGATCCCTCTATAAGCCTTGGAAATGCCATTTTCGACTGTCTGATGGGTCCCATATATTTCAAAATATTCTGTACGTTTCACGCCATTTATCTGCAATTGAAAACTTAAAATAAAGACTGCTTAGATCTTCTTTGTAAGCCTTGGAAATGTCATTTTCGACTATCTGAGAGGTCGAATTTTCAAATTTTCTAGACGCTCCGCGCCAACCATTGTTGGCCCTCCGCTTAGGTTGTCTTTTGGTCAGAATTACATTTTTCGAGCAAAAAATCTTCTGCCCTAAACTGAAATTCTCCCCTACACCTATGGAAACACCTTACTCACTCGTGCACTGGAACAGCTGCTCACAACTTAGAGTAGGATTTCGAATTTGCAATCCTATGATCCATAGTCCAGTGGAGTGATGAACTGAGCTTATCAGTATCTCAAAAGCGTATTTGAATCTGAGAAAAATCACAATTTTTTCTCACCAGAATGAAAGATAATTAAACCTGACAAATGCCATTTCCAGCCATCTGGAAGCAGTTAAAATCCAAAATTTTCTTTGTACGCTCCGCGCCAACAGATGGTGGCGATACGCTTAGCTAGTAAGCTCCAACCCCTTCAAATGTATCTCAAGTTACAGCCATGATTGAGATTGTTTCATGTTCCTCAATTTGATCCAGCTCTGGGGAAAGAAAATATTTCCTTTGATAAATCTTTATCAGCAGTTGATCATTATCCTCACTAATCGGCTAATCCGGCTGTCTGAGGAGTCGCAATATTTCAAAATTTTCTGTACGCTCCGCGCCGATGGTGGCGCTCCGTTTAGATAGTCTTTCGGTATGTTAAGCCCCCCCCCCCACCCGTTCAATTATCCTGGCTACGCCACTGTGAATAGCGATTGAAGTTGTGATCTTATTTGAAGGTGTTGTATTTCTTGGAGGTAGTATATAACTTGGAGGTACAATTTTACTTGACTTGAACCTTTTGGTGCATACCGTGCGCGAAAGGGGTCACACGTATTTTGCGGTATGAAGTATTATCATTATTGTGATCGGTCCTTACTCCCAAGGGCACATAAGGTAAGACACACAACTAAGAAAGATAACTATAACAGAACATCTTGTCAGGCCTGAAACTGAATGTATTTTGTGCTTCAACTGTGCAAGCTAAAAACAACATAACAAAGGAACACCTGTGGTCAACATACTATTCAAATAAGTATATGCAAATGAAATGCTTGCTTAAAGTAATACACTACAATTATGACTTCGAATGTATTTTGATGCCTTCAGATACCATCACAAAGATGACAAAAACGGGATTTTGAAAAGTGAAATACGTTACTAGGATGTAGTATTACTGACAGAAGTATCCTAAAGGGGTCAATAAAATACGTACTTGCCAGGCGGTATTTTGCGGCTTATCTGAAAGAAGTCAAACTTTCGTGACCCTTTTTGCGTTCCATACATAACTAACATGTTTTGTGTTTTGATGTTACATTTGACTGCTCAGCGAATGTTGATTACGTCTTCAGCACGTTATACTACTGGTAGGTACAGTGTACGCGTCCAAATGGGAGAACATATTCGCACCTGCCATGGAGGTAAGAAAGGTAAAAGTTGACATGGCGAGTGTTTTGCAGTGTATGTTCCCTCCTGTCGGAATTTCTGACTTTGGAAAGCAGGGCATTAAGATGAAGAATGGTACTGCAGATTCGCCATGTCTAAGTGAGGCTTCAAAAATATTATTGCAAGGAGTCAGTCACAGGTATCACTACTTACTAAGTTAGTCCTCAGGACCACAGGTGTTCTGAGCGTTGTAATTGTATTCATTACCTACTGTAACCTAGGCCTAGGCTAGGCTGGTACTAGCTTAACGTTAGGCCTAGGCTAGGCTATTATTTTAAGTGAATACACCGGATTTCGCACACTGCCAAATTCCGCACACCTTTGAAAATTCTTCCCTTTCACTGCAGCAAAGCACTAGCCCTCGAACAGGGCTGTGTGTTCGTTACATGGCCTAGGCTCATTCCTTTCACAACATAGCCCTTGCGTGGAAAACATTCACAAACGTAAGCTAGGCCTAGTCACTTACCAGGATGCACAAAATATGAAATAACTGACCTGGTTTAATACTCTTACAAGTTTAAGTATCATGCAATAAAAGAAAAATGTGTTATTGACTATTGTTGAGATCTGTTGTACATGCTCTTTTTTTATTTTTGATTGCAGTCTTCCTTTTCTCCTAAACAATTATGGACTTCCCCTCAGTAATGAATACTCTAGTTTTATTAGCTAATGTTGTTGTTTTGAAGTGTGAGCCCCGGGGTTTTACAAACCAACATAGGCCTACAGTCCCTTTTATATATGTTAAGTATATACCTAGTCTAACTGTTCTGTTGGCTAACTACCAACAACCTAAGCCTGGCCTACCTTCCCCTTCGGGCACTCAGCCCCTCAAGCTTACTATGTCTTATTTGTCTATCTTGGTTATCATGCTCTCTGGGGACTTGCACCCCAATCCTGGCCCATACACACCCAAGTTTCCATGTGTCTTGTGCGGCAAAGCCGCCAAATGGGGTCAGCGAGCTGTCTGTTGTGACCAGTGCCAAGGCTGGTATCATGTTAATTGTATGAGCATGAACTCTGCCATCTACCAGGGCATTGCAGCTAATAGTAACGTTTCTTGGATTTGCTGCAAATGTGGTATTCCCAACTTTTCAAGTTCACTCTTTGTCGCTGAATTGTCAAATTGTTTTGCCTTTCTCCTGGTGCTCATAGTATTACCAGCGACCCCCCAACTTCGCCTCTATTGTCGTCCTCCCCAGTCACCAACAAACCTCGACCTGAACATAGACCCAATTCTAAACTGATTAGGAATAGTTTAAAAGTCCTTGTTATTAATTTTCAAGGCATTCGTAATAAGGTTGCAGACTTAAATGCTTGCATTGATGAAAATAACCCTGACGTAATTATAGGTACTGAAACTCACTTAAATAGCTCTGTCACCAGTAATGAATTGTTTCCTGGTAATTATACTGTTTTTAGAAAAGACAGAAATTATGGTCAGTCTAAAGGGGGCGTCCTTATCGCCACTTAAGAAGACCTCCTTGCTACTTATAGACCTGACCTTGATTCGGATTGTGAGGTAGTCTGGGTTTCTCTCGAAATCCAAGGCGCCAAGCAAATACTTATAGGGTCTTTTTACCGTTCACATAAATATGGCAACTCAACAGACTACCTCGACCAGCTTCGGGCTCCTCTCGTTAAGGCCAGTAAGAATAAGAATGGACAAATCTATCTTGCAGGGGACTTTAATCTACCTGATGTTGGTTGGTCTACTAGGTCTGTCCAACCAGGCTCACAGTATCCTGCTTTATCCAAATGTATGCTTGACATATGCAATGATTTTGGTCTCGACCAAATGGTAAGTGAGCCTACTAGAGTTAACAACATCTTGGATATTTTCTTGACATCTAATCCTACTCTAGTGGATAGGTCTGCCGTGATCCCTGGCATATCTGACCATGATGGTATCCCCTTGATTATGGTAAGCACTAGGCCTAAAACAATTAAACAAAAGCCTAGGAAAGTTTATAGCTTTCACAAAGCTGATGTCAGTGGAATCAAGGCGGAGCTTAATAAGTTCAGCTCTGACCTGGTTAAAAGTGAGTGCTCTGTGCAGGTCATGTACTCTGCCCTTGAGGACAAAATCAAAGAGGTAATGGATGTCTATGTTCCAGCTCGGGTTGTTAGAAAGAGGAACCAAACCCCCTGGATTGATAAGACTACAGTATCAAATGACTATTAAATAGGAAACAAAGGGCTTATAACACATGGCGTAAGATGCGAACTCCATTCTCTTTTGAAAACTTCAAAACCCAACGTAAAGCGACTCACAAAACAACAAGAGCTGCTTACAGAAATTATGTCAACACAGTTTGTACGGATTCACCTAAACGTTTCTGGTCCTTTATTAAAAACCTTAGATGTGATAGTGTTGGTATCCCTTCCCTGAAATCTGATGGGATACTTGTCTCAGACAACATGCAGAAGGCTAACATCTTAAATGAGCAATTCCAAAAGGTTTTCACCCATGAGAGTGTCACCTTACCTCCAGTTGAAGCGAACACCATACCCACCATGTCTGATATTGAGATATCCTTAGATGGTGTTGTGAAGTTGCTCAAGGAGTTGAACCCAAACAAAGCTTCAGGTCCTGACAGTATACCGGCTCATGTTCTGAAATTGGCCGCAGAGGAGGTTGCTCCTGCCCTCTGCTCCAGTTTTCAAAAATCACTGGACACTGGTCATTTACCTCCCTCTTGGCTATGTGCCAATGTTAGTCCTATCTTTAAAAAAGGTGAGTTCCCTAGCCTCAAACTATAGGCTGGTCTCTCTTACCGCGATTTGTTGCAAGGTCCTGGAACACATTATACATTCTCATATTATGCATCACTTTGATAACCACTCAGTTATCACGAACAGGCAGCATGGCTTCAGACAACGCCATTCTTGTGAATACCAATTGATCTTAACAACCAGTGACCTAGTGCAGTCTTTAGATCATAGATCCCAGACTGACATGATTATCATGGATTTTTCTAAGGCTTTTGATATGGTTCCTCATAACCGTCTGCTTTGTAAATTACAGAACTATGGTATTAGAGGCATCACCCTTAACTGGATTACTAATTTTCTTAAGTCCCGGAAGCAGAGAGTTGTAGTGAGTGGTGATTTTTCCGATTGGGTGGATGTTATCTCTGGTGTCCCCCAAGGTACAGTCTTGGGTCCCCTGTTGTTTTTAGTTTACATTAATGACCTGCCGGATAATATCTCTTCTGAAGTAAGACTTTTTGCTGACGACTGTGTAATTTATAGACAGATAAAGAATAATCTTGACCAGGTTCAACTCCAAAATGATCTAAACACCCTCTCTGAGTGGCAAAATAAATGGCAAATGCACTTTAATACCAAGAAGTGCTTTTCTATGAGGATTACTCACTCAAGGAATCCCAAGTTTTTTAATTATACTCTAGATAACGATACCCTGGAGTCTACCGATTGCCATACTTATCTGGGAGTTGACATCTCTAATACCCTTACCTGGAATAGACATATTAATCGTATCACTTCGTCAGCAAATAGGTCTTTGGCTTTTATTAAAAGAAATTTATACTCCTGCCCCAGGAGTGTTATAGCTAATGCCTATCTCACACTTGTTAGGCCTTTATTGGAGTATTCATCTTCTGTTTGGGATCCCTACACCATTTCCCTATCCAATAAGGTTGAGCAAATTCAACGTAGGGCTGCTAGGTTTGTTTATAATGACTATTCCCCCCATAGTAGTGTGACTGAAATGTTAAATGACCGAGGGTGGGATAGTCTCAAAAAAAAGGCATACTGCCAGCAGGCTAGCAATTCTTCACAAAGCCAGATTGGGCCTCCTAGCCTTGCCAATCAACAACCTGCAACCGGTCCGGCGGCCGTCTAGGCATCACCATTCTAATAGCTTTACAAATATACCAACCAATAAGGACTGCTACAAATACATTTTCTTTCCTCGGACCGTCAGAGACTGGAACCTACTCCCCCAGAACATTACAGATCTCGAGGACCCCAAGCAGTTCAAGAGCGCAGCCTTGAAGATCCTCAGACGGGACGACTAACTACATGCGCACACTCAACCCTGCACGTTTTACTCCACCAGGAGTGTTGTGCAGTATTCTTCCAGATCCAGGTCCAGATCACCAAAATTACTGCAAACAGGGATCATTTGGAACAAGGTGCAAAGAAAAATCTAGCGTTGCCATGTGTCCTCGTCTGCATAAGTAGCCGCCATTTTCTTTTGGTGTATGCTTGGATTGGAATGCTGTTGCTAAGTGACAGAAGCTTATAGTCCACACGGCATTTCGAATAACATTCACTTCTTACTGTTACTGAATGAAAGATAGTTATATGAAGACAACTGTGCAGGTAAAGTAGCTATCCCGTTTCATCCTTGTGACCTTTGACCTCTACTGAGAACACTTTGAAGACAACATCAAAGGAAGCAATAGATAAAGTAATAAAATCCATGTCCAAACCTTTGCAACTTATTAGTGCAATGGCAGACAACGACTAAAGTATTAACTTGGCAAGGAGATTGTTGTCACTTCAACGTGGCAGCGCTGTTGCCCTGTAAAGGCACAACAATAATTGAAACTATGGTTTACCACCATGTGCATTATGATGTTGCCAACATCATAATATGGTCAAACAAATGTGATTTACATCGTTCAATTTAGAATGAAAAACATTGTGAAGGTCAGCTTTATAACCCTCTATGGGACCATTTGAGCTTGAAATTTGACATGGTAAACATGGTAAAGCATCATTTTGTAAGTAAATCATGATACAGGTTTATTATTCAGACTATTTTGGACAATAGGTTTACCTTCCAATGCGATTTTTGTGATGAATAGATGGAAAGCACCATCTGATGAAGCCTTAAGGTTTACCAAGTAAGTTTACCATCCAGTGAAAATACAAGTAAGCGAACGGCTGGGTCCACTGCTTAAGTATTCAACTTAACCTGAGTCTGGTTATATTACCTGTGCTGTTTCTTGGCTTTTTGTTTTTCTATTGGTTTTCTGTCCTTTTAACTTGTTTTCATTCCCTTTTTTCGTTTGTACTTATTTAATCCTCTATCATTTAAAATATTTAAGGCTATCTTGTTGCTGGTACTGTAGTCTCCCTTGAAGTGCTTTATTTTATTTTACTTCCCGCCAGAGGAAGATCTTGGGAGAAATGTGTTTTCTGGGCCGACAAGTGCACTGGCACAAGCCTCCCTTCCGGCAACAGCAGTATATCATGCCATGATATGAGTTTGGAATTCCACCTAAATTCATTTAGAAACATAACCCCTAAGTACCTATTCTGACCTGACCCAGGCCAATTTGCTTGTGTTTGTATCCCTTCCCATCAGTATGAAACATTCCAGTGACACATACAAACTCATCTCTTGCCATTTTGTGCATACTTCATTTGATATCATGATGTACCACACCATTCTAGTTAACCAGCTACATTTGTACAGGCTCAAGGACAGTCTGTGACAAAAGTGTTGGAACATAAAGCTATGTCACTTAACCCAATGGCAGTTCAGCTGGTAACCTGTATCCCCATCCCCCCATTCAATGTTGCTCGTCCCATCGCAATTTCTCGGAAGTCTTTCACTAGCAACATTGAATGGGGGAGCGGGAGCTTGTTCCAACTAATTTGTGACAGATTGTAGCCTTTATGTTGTGTATAGAGAATACACCATATTTCGGGCACTGCCAAATTTCGCCCACCAGTGGAAATTCTTCTCTTTTTCTGTATCAAAGCACCAGCTTAAGCTGTGGAACAATTTACCAAACCAAATGCATTGTGTTTGCCCACACTGGCACAAAGACAGGTCAATAGGCCTACATTGCTATCTTTACCAAAATTAGGCCTAGGCTAGTTGCATTTAATTCTCACAAGTACTGTAGGCCAGTGTTGTAGTCGAGTCACTAGATTAGTGACTCCAGTCACCAGTTTTCAAACTTTTAAATGACTCGAGTCGAGTCATTGACTCGAGTCACTGTACTATTTCAATGGGGAAATTACTCCTGAATTCTATGGAGTCGCTGTCATTTTGAGAGGAATTTGGGAAGTGACTTGAGTCGGCAACAGTTGATTCTTGAATAAAGTTACGGGAAAATCACACTTTTTGCTCCCTTTATCCTGGCTGTTGTTAATAGTGGGAGCATGCTAGCTAACTCAGTGGTCAATAACAAGAATCATTAGGATGTTGGAAGTCATAATATATTTTGCACTATCCCTTTGGTTGCTTGTGATCACCACCTAGGCCTAATGGGCAAAAATTGGCAGTTTAACAACTAACAACAACAGTTGTTCCAGTCAAATTGATATCACAAATTTAAAGCAAAGTTTTAAAGATATCTGACTGAAATTTCAACAGATTCAAGTTAGGACCTTACAGATTTAGCATACGTAGCTTCAAAAGGGGCATTTCATCTTCAGTTTTAAAACGTTTCTTATTTTTAAAGTTGCATGCAGGAAATTCCACGCATCCATGTTACAGTATGTATGCAAAACTTCAAACGTCTGGGACATTGGCTAGGGTTAGTTCTCAGTAAAAAAAAGAAGGAGTAGCGAAGGACCTCATGTGCTCAGTACTATTACAGGCTGGCCAACACTATACATAAAAACACGGAAAGGTAGGAATCTCATCTTGCTCTGACCAAAGTTTTGAACTTTAGCTGTGCAGTTCATCACAGTAGCCAACTATTTAGCTGAAAAATTTTACAACGGCGTCTCTCTAGTTCGAAGGTAAGTACTGATTGATGTTGAAGGCTTTCAATTGCTGTATTTTAAGATTTTCCGGCAATTTCAATCCTCAGGGGTTCTTTCATTCTAGTTCGTTTCAGAGAGCTTCAACCAACGGACTTCCTGTATACATGGACAGAGCATGTAACGGGTATGTTGTATCCGTAGATTGATGCCACGGACAGGGGCAGCCATCTTGCTGTGCTTACACTCACATGTACAGTAGCCACAATTTAACGTTGCCTTACAGCTGTAGGGTTAGGGTTACGTACGCATAGTAATTAGGGTTAGGGTTAGGGTTACTGGTTGGATGAGGGGTATAATACACAAAGGTATACATTGTATAGATATTTGTATGCATAGATAGGTTAGGGTGGGCTATATGTAGGTATATGCACACATGGGAATGTATGTTCACTGTTGTACATTCCAATACATTTAAATATATGTGTACATATGCGTACATTTACTTTCTCATATGTATGTATCAGGGTTTTTCTCAGCACTGGGTGATGCTACACAGCTCTCAAAATTCCACCCAGTACTCACCATCAATTTTGACACAAATTTCCCGGCACAAATTTCTTACCTAATTGAATAAAACTCTTAGATTTCTTGAGAATTGAGTGATAATTCCTCATCTTTTTTAAGCACTTTCTAATCTTCAAAAATTTTTCAAAGGGGAGGTGGGACAGTGACTGCCTGTAAATTGCTCCCTTGGGTCTATGACAATAAATTTCCTGGCTGTCAAAATGGTCTGGTGACGGCCCTGGTATGAATTACTTTGCTGTACAGTAGGTATACATTTATGTATATCTATATCTTCATAGCAGGTAGCACTGTTAGACAGTACTTATATTAAATTTGAAACCACTGGACCAGCAACTGCATTGGTGGCACAGTTGGCAAGTGCACTGGTTTAGATGCAATACTGGTAGGGACAAGGGTTCCAAGATAGGTCCAATCTACCTTTTCCTTCTTCCACAGCACTAACCAACCATTCACTTTTTTTCACAGCTATTACTGTATCATACTGCTCTTCTTGAGTGGAGAATAGAAAAGAGAGGCATTTCACTTGTAGAGAAAAATAAAAAAGACTTTGTTTTTCTCCAGAAACTTTCTAAGTTTCAGCACCCTTTTTTAAGTTGAGAGTTGTATAAAATGGTGTAATTTCCAGTCACCAATTCTAAATTAGTGCAGCAATAACTTCCCATACATACAGTATGTATAGAGAGCTCTTCTGTGACAGAACACTGATTACAAAACATATGGCACATACACAAGAACACTATGTAGTTGACTGAATCACGGTAGAACTATGAAATAAACTAGGCAAGTCCTTTAAAGAGGACTAAGTCTAGGTTATATATATACTGTAGTGAGTATATCTTTAGTCGGTCAGTACTGTACCTCAATTTGGTCAGTACTGTGACTTGAGTTGTTCACTGCCTACTAAAAGCACCATTGGTTTCTTTACCTATGAACAAATTCTGCTCAGAAACTCAAGAAGAAAATGACAAACATCTAAAAATCTGCCAAAAAATAAAAAATACACCCCTTTTGGAAAAGGAAATTGGTTTAGCCAAGCCTTCTCTGTAGTGTTTCCACAATGTTAAGGGACTGAGGGTGGCATAGTCTCAGATAAGGTTTTATGATCTCAATACATAACATGTATTGAGATATTGTTGCACTAGCCAGTTGCTACCTGTTCACTAATATCCTTTTCAGCATGGCCATGTTTGGTGGGTTAAACACATCTTTAGCATAATATCTTGTAGGGCATACCTTTGTTTAATTATTGATGCTGTCAGAATTTTAACTTGGTAATCTGATAGGTTGATAACTTAGTTATTTTTTCTCTGAAAAGTGGTTTAAAAGTTGTGCAAAAGAAAAGAGTCATTTCAACCCTTTGCTTGGACTCCATTTTTTCCCACAGTGCAATTTTTCCTACAGTACAATTGTGTGTGTTCTTAGTCTGCTATTTCCTCTTTGGTTTCAAGCCTCTGCTAGGTCAAGCCAGGGAGTTGCTAGAGAAGAAGATACAACCAACAAATTTTTCCAGACAATATGTACTTGAAACAGATTATATCTTTTGGGGCACCACTATTTTTTTTTTCTATTGTTAAATCCCTGGCAACTAAGTCCTTTTAATGATCATTTCTTCCATTCTGCTTCAAGTAATCCATAAAAAATGGCATTGTCTGTATATCCTTTGACATAGAGGTTTCTGCCAATGGCAAAGCTTATAATAACAGTTTCTATAGAACGACTGGAAACAAACGGTTAAACTAGGTGCTTCAGTAGCTTCCCTTTCATCATTTGATGAAAGCATTGTTCAAGTCTATACCTTTACCTCAGATTTGAACAATTTTGTAACCATTGAAAAACAAAAATTTTAAAGTAATTTGCAGAGAAATTGTTGCTGTCCTTAAATGAAACAATAGGTCGCGTCACGGATAGCTTCAAATGACATAAATTTCACAATTTTCCACGACGGCTGGCAACAAAGTTTTAACAAGTAGAGTGTAAGGGATACATATCTTCATTGGAATTTTGAAAATGCATCACTAATTTTTGTTTATCAAACATGGAGATAAGAATTTGGCAGATAAAAGCAAGATTATGTCGGAAACGAACATTGTCTCAAAGAGACAATAGAATGTTGTCTCTCCTTCTCTAGCAACTCCCTGGTCAAGCATAAGGTAACTGTTAAGATGATCTTGTCTGGTATGGCTAAGATGTTTGCCCAGCCATTGTCATGTGATGGAGAAGTTCATTTACAGTTGATCGAGTTTCTAAACAGGATGTTAGTAGCTTTCAACTTTCAAAAGTTGTGCACTTTACCAAGCGGTTTCAGTGAGATAATAAGTGATATGAGGTTGATGTTAGGAAAACTAGGGAGAAAAGTAGTAGTAGGAAAACTTGTTTTGTTGGAACTTGTTAGAAATTTTTTTTTTTCTAAAGACTGAATTGAATATATGAACTGAATATATTCATTTCAAATGAGTATGTTTATGGTGAAATTTGCATTGAGTGACTGATTCATGTAACCATGATATACTTTTACGTAGGAAACATTAGTTAGTCTTGTAAACGAAAACAGTCCTTAACTGAAGACTAGGCATGAGATTTAACAACACTACAGTAGCCTAGCATTAGCTAGATAAACAGGACAACTTGAAATATGATTTCAAATAGGCCTTCATTTCAAGTTTGGTTTCAAATATAGTTCATACATTGTTCAAGTCTGTACAGTACCCTTTGTCAAATCTTAGACTCCTAACAAAAGGTGGGAAATACCATAGCCATAGTATACCATAGTAGCTTATTCTACCACCCCCAGCCTGCTGCGCAGGCACAGGTAAGTCCTAGGCCTAGCTGAACTGTAGCATAAGTTCAGGCCTACGTAGGTTAGGTGAGGTCTAACTTATTTAGCCCTAGCCAAGTATTAACGTTAGTTCTAATCCAAGACGTGTATAGTACTACTGCCTTGCAGCTTTATGAGATGTGCAAGTCTTTGAAGTTTACCACCCATGATAAATCTAAATAGTCCTGTAATCAGGGGGAAATAGCCACAGGGGGTGGTTTTGAAGGTTAGAATAAGCCGCCATGACACAACCTTTCAATGCAAAAAAAAATAACTAAATCTGCAGTTTTTCCTCTCTATCCTTAGACTTTTCCCTCATGTCATGCCCCCCCCCCCCGAATGACACCAAAACCCTCCAGATGACACAGTCCCAGCTACGCGCCAGCCTGTAATCCTCTGCTTCCTCCCATCAATGAGCAGAAAAATTGCTTCAGCTTTTCAGAACAATTGCTTCAGCTTGCAGAACAATTGATTCCCTTTGTTTGCTTATGCTTATGGATAGTGTTGGGCAGTACCTTGAAAATATTGGTACCGGTATTGTAAGACATACAGAACTAGTACCAGTTCTCAACTCTCAGGTAGGGAAGTCAGGTGGGAAGGAACCTCAAGTGGGCATGACACGGGCCACAAAAACTTTTGTGTATTGCAAGATTAGATGCAGTATTTTACAAATATCATCTCACATCCCATTAAAAACCTCTACAATTCGGCATAAATGATATTTAAAGGAAAACATTCAAAATCCAATTTTGAAAAATGCCGCAACAGGTCACCTGACTTTTATGACGCAATTGGCGGCACAAACCACAAAATATTTAAGAACACCAATCTAGACTGGAACTAATGTAATGCTTGGTAAAGTTATCTTATCTTAGCAACTTCATGAAAACGATTGCATCACAATACTCGTCAAACATACAGAGCGAAAGACGCGGAATATGTCTAGATTCGGAGCAAACCATTGGCCAATATGTTCACGTGCATATGCGTGCGGGTAAAAATAGTTCTGTTTTTGTGCAAGAAAGACGCGGTTGGGGCGCTTTAACGAACAGCTATGAACATGTATGGACAATCCACAACGAGCGCGTCTTTACTGTATGAGCTGTTGCAAATACTAAGCACTCACCGCGCAATGCACAATTCACAATGAAGTCAGTGGCCACAATGACTGCTATCGTAGCCCTGGTGTTTGCAATGATGTACTCGCTACTGTGTACGTGATTCGATGATTGTGAGCTCACTGGTACAGTGTTGCTAGCCTTGCCTCCAATGACATCACCATCTTGAGACGGGCTCACTTACATTTTTTGGCTTTTGGATTTCAAATGGGCTGAGCCTGGCCTGGAATTGGGAATTCACAACGTCGTATTTTGGTATTTATGGACATAATTTAGCAGGAAAAAGAATCACTTTACGTCAAAGTGTACCCAAAGAACATTCACCGAGAAACTTACTTTGGCCGTGTCATGCCCTCTTTAAGCCACGGATGGCCCCCATGTTATCCTGCACGTTAATGCATCTGGGTGCTTGATATGATTAATAACCATGCAGGAACCTGTGCTCTTTTGTTTTTGTAAATATTTTAATCATCCACACATCCTAACAGTAATTTTTGTCTGCGAATATAATGAGTACCAGTAATTTGTTTCAAGTACCGGTATTTTCTCAAGAACCGGTATTAGTATCACGCAAAATATTTTCGGTATTTTCATTTCCTGTACCTCTACTACTGGTATTGACGTCAGCACCAGTATACCGCCCAGCCCTACTTGTAGGTGACTTCCACATTTGGTACCCTTTCAAATGCCTCATTTGCTGGGAAAGAGGGCATAATGCAAGTTAATGTAATTTAAGGGTTTGTTAGTTTGCTTAGTTAGCCTAGTTAGGTGTTAGTTTTACAGCCCAGTTTCTAACCAGTTGGTTTGAAGTAGGATGAGCAAGGGCCCTTTTTCCAGTTGTGGCTACTGGCTTATTTTCCCTACTCAATTGCAAATGCTAAGCATCAAGCACAACATTGGCTGTAGGCTAGGTTCTATGTTTTAAAGGCCTAATCCTCTCACCCTACCAGTTCCAATGCTCCAAAATTACTTGAACCCCTCCCATAATTGTCTAAAATTCATCCTCATCTACCATAGATGCAATTTCTGTTTAGTGCTTCAGTGTGAGTAACAAGACCCTGTGTAATCAAAGCACTTCCAGTACAGTACATGCTGCAGTACATACAGCTAGTGTACTGCATCATTTATGCGATTGCGACAATTGCGACAGTAACCAAGGCCAGGTCCCCAATTTCAAGATAATTTGTTGTTGATTTCATTACCATATGTGGATTGTAAATTGCTTTTTTATTGTATTTTTAATTTCTTCTTCATTGTATTTTTAATTTTTGTTTGTTTGTCAACTTAAACAGAGGAGAAGACGGCCTATCCACGGTACATGAAAGTTGTCATAGTCTTGCCCATACACGGTTACGTAGGCCTAGGCCTATAGCCTAATGTTATCGAACAAAACAACAACAACATTAAATGATTTGTGTGTCCTAGTACGAAAGGTGCGCCCAGCGTAGACACTGTAGCTAGTTTACTGTATAGGCTATTATATATGGCACGCCAAAAGGCTCACCAAATATGATGATGTTCTAAAAATACACGTTCATGTACTAAAATTACACGTTCATGTACCAAAAATATACGATGATGTACTAACTTCATATGATCATGATGTAAATTTACACCATCATGTACTAAAACCATAAGTTCATCATGTTAAATGTTACGTTGTACATGTAAAATCACACGTTGTACATCTTAAAACACACGTTGTACATGTAAAAACGTAAGATCATCATGTTATATTGGTATCTTCCGCACGCCATACAGAGTGAGTCTTTTGGCGTACCAGAAGTCCGCCAAAAGGCTCACCGAATTTGATGTACTAAAAGTACACGTTCATGTACTAACTGCTTACGATCATGTACTGATTTCATACGTTCATGTACTGTTTGCTTACGTTCATGTACTGATTTCATACGATCATGTACTGATTTCTTACGATCATGTACTGACATTTAGTACATGATCGTATGAAATCAGTACATGAACGTATGAAAGCAACTAATAAAAGTAATAGCCTACCAATACCTTACATCCAGGTTGGGCAACAGATTAAAGTTAATAGCTTATCCATATTGAATATTTGTGTTGCCATTGACCGAGGAGGCCCCATCACAAGCCTTACTTAACAGTAATGAGTAAGAGCATAGCCTAGGCCAAGGCCCTAGCTGGTTACTGATATTGATAAGTTTTGGGACCAGTTACTTTACAGAATGTTAGTTTTCTCCCCTCAAAATGTTACTTTCCTCCGCTAACAGTTATTGGGGCAAATAATCAAAACATCCAAGACTCAGTTTCATTTGGAATGGTGTGATACTGTTATCTTTGAGTCATTCATGATTTTTTAACATGATTGATTGATTTTTTATAAATTTAGACTTTGTACAATGTAAATCAATGTAGCCAACAATTCTTATTGACATAACTAGCCTAAGTCTTTGGCCTATCAAAGCTTAGGTACAAGAATTTGAGGCATATACATAACTTCACAACAGTGGACGTTACACCACAGGTTTGTTTTACCCATGTACAGCACAATACAGTATTGTCAGTAAGAAATACTCTAATACATAACTTCACAAGTTGCACTTACAGTGTTACACTACAAGTTTGTTTAAGTGTTTTGCACATAGGTTACAGCACAATAGAGTATTGTCAGTCCGGGATGTCTATAGTACCCTGTCTCAATAGTCCCCCATCTCAATAATCCTCCATCCTCAATTGTCCCACCTCTCAATAGTCCCCTGTCTCATTGGTCCCCTAACCCTAACCCTAAACCCTAACTCTAACCAGGGGGACTAATGAGACAGGGGACCAATGAGACGAAATAATACGGGGGGACCAATGAGATGGGGGGACTTATGAGATGAATTACGCTAAATGGGGGACCAATGAGATGGGGGACCAATGAAACGGGGGACTATAGAGCGGACCCTGTCAGTCCTACATATCCTCCCGCCATGCCACCTTGGAAGTTAGACAGACCAGTTATTGAACTTTGTTTAAGGATGCAAAGAACTCAACAAATGAACGTGTTTCGTGCTAGCTTTAATGAGCTGAGACAAAAATATGATCAGTATCATGCAATCTATACTGACGGCTCCAAGCCACAAACAGGGTTGCGGCTGTGGCGTCAAGTTGTGACACACACTCCCAAATCAGACTACCGAATGATGCATCAATCTTCACTGCCAAACTCCAGGCACTGAAGATGGCATTCCATCTGATTGAGAAATGGAATAGCGACCGGTTCAGTGTGATCACAGACTCACTTTCAAGCCTTTTGGCACTTCAGGGCAATGAGCTCAAACACCCTTTGGTAACAAATCTTCATAAAGCTTACTCGAACTTGGTTCAACTGCGGAAATCAGTTGTGCTTGCGTGGGTCCCTGGTCACGTTGGCATACCAGGGAACAAAAGAGCCAATACACTTGCTAAAGAAGCCATTCAGATGGACATCACCAACATCTACTGTATTTGTTTCATACTGACTACAGCCCTAAGATCAATGGCTTCCTAAAATCAAAATGGCAAGAACTGCGGGATTCCTTTCCCGAAAATAAATTGTATCGAGTCAAACCTATGGTAGGAACTAGGGGAAATGGAGTCCCCAGTAAACGGAGGGATGATTTAGTCCTCACTAGGGCCTGCATCTGGCACACTTACCTTACCCACTATGGTGAGCAATCGGTATCAAATCATGGGGAATCCACACATACCAACACATTCCAATTTAAATAGACACATACCAGTTTAAATCTACACGTACCAATTTAACTTATACTGATTTAAACTGGCATGTACCAATTTAACTTCGACAAATATTATAAACCACATGACTGAACAAGCAATTCCTGCAATCGAGGCTTTGACTTCGATTAGTAAACCAAGCAAATGAGTTGATCAAACAGCATTGAGTTGACAGTCAACTAAGTGCATGCTTATCTTTTAGGGACCTTATCCAAATTATGCTATGCGATTTTCCGCGAGCCGTCCGGTCGCAATTTTAATGCTGCCGCGGAAAAACAGTCCTTTTGTTAAAAACTCAATCTTCCAGAGCTGGCACTGGGCACTGAACCCAGCTCTAAGAAGTGCGCGGGCAGACTGTGTTTCATTCATGCAAACAATAGTAATCTTCTTACGAGTCTAAATCCGCAGATAGTGTCCTAAGTAGCGCGGGGAAAAACGTACGTGAATAGGAAACTGATTGGACCTATTGTTATACGTTGCTGTGTACTTCGAAAATCGGAACAGATACAATGTACATATATGATGTGTTAAACTTAGCATTTATCACAAGCTAGACACTAGAACACTCACGAGTCGTAGCTTCATCATTTCATGAAAATGTCTTACAGTTCTTCCATTTGCAGTGTGTGATGCAAAATGAACGAATCTTCAAATGAAAATTGGCTCTTGCTACGCAGTTTCGCGAATGAGTATAGGCATTTTAAAAGAACTGCGAACATAAATTTTAGACCAACACCATGCAATAATTCATTTACTTGTATCATGCTCCTGCTTATCATAAAATCATGAAAAATCGCCCTAATGATAACCAAAAACATGAAAGAAATACATTCTGAGCAACTATAAGGGAGAGCAACTGGATCGCGATCTGGTACCATTTGCTGAGTCTGTTATGTTAGGTATCTGCTCAAATATATAGCCTGCCTTTCACAAAGCCGGCTCGAGTACTGAAAAGGGTCGACAAAATTCCACGTGGCCAAGAACATCAAAACTATTCACAAGCCATCTGTAAAGACCCTCATACAGCAATCTGCAAAACATATGTGAGAGTTAGGTGTAAATTTTTTCTCGACGATGTAATTTTCTTCAGCATGTCTTGGGTCTTGGTACTTTTGCCATTGCCTAACGTATAGCAACTATATGTATATTGTGAACCTACCCTACACATGTTTATCTTCGATTTCCTTAATGTGAAAGTTGTACAGTGGTGAATGTTTTCTTTCTTATATTTATTCCCAACTTCCAAACAATATTTAATTTGCTCTAGAACATGGTATAAAGCATGCAGCAGCATATTTTACTGACTGGGTGGTATCTGCAGCAGGTGAAAACTTACCAAATTCTCCCATATACATTAGTGTTACGTGGTGCCATTGCAAAATATTATCATGACTCTTATGTCTTTATGGGGTTGGTTCAAACCTTTGCACTATAATCAAACTCTCACACATGGTAGTAAACTATTATTAAACCTTTTGGCTGTAAATGATGTGTGTGTGTGGGGAGGGGACCGGATGTGCAGGGGATCGAGGGGGGCTTAACTTAAGAGTGTTAATTGTGAACCGACAAGAACTTTTGCAGACATGTATATGCTGACAACCATCCTTTTTGCACGGTTACTATCTCTTTTTACAAGGTTCATTCTAATTTCTGTAATTTTGTAAGACACCACAGCCTCCCCCTTCGGATATCCCCATCAGGGTGTTAATTGCTATAACAATGATAGCAAGCATTTGTAACAATTCTGGCTAAACCAAGCCGGCCCTGCGTAATATTAACGATTTACTAAAATACAAAGTTGCCTCTTTTACTTAATACAGCTCGGTACCTCGAGTATAATACTGACTAACAAAAACCAAACCTTGAAGTTATAGACAGCGGGCCGTAGGGCCAATTTCTGTCTAGAAATATAGACTTCCGTCACCACCAATTCGGGAGGGGCTAAACTTAAAAAATGATGGCCAAAGATGCTCTGTGTAACATTTTGTCCTGACAATTCTTTTCAAAACATTCTCAAAACATTTTTAAAATGCTTTCAAATTGTTTTCACTCTGTCTACACTGTGCAACAAACCGAAATCAAGTACGCTTTGGGCTAGTTGCAAGTGAAGTGAGAATATTTTACAAACGTTGCTCGTGTATACAGGCCTTTAAACATGTTGCAAGTATTAGTACATTTTGCACAACAGAGGAATTATATTATGGCAGATGGTATAACGGCGTTTTTCACGTCTTGAGACCCATCGTACCGAGATCGATCCCCTTTCTTTGCTTTTGCCGACTTTTTTTTTTTTTTTTTAAGTTTTCAGATCAATTTTTGGCTAGTATCTGATGTTATTTCATTTATTAATTGGACTGCAGGTATAACAAAATAATATATCATCTCTTTAACATATCATGTGTATATCTTTAGGATGAAACAAATTTCTCCCGACAAAAAACAGGCAAAACAAAAAGATCATAATAATTAATAATATGCATGTCAATCCCTTCAGGTTGTAAGGTTTTCATTGCAAGCAGTCTACCATGGTTGTGCACATAGCCTACTTAGTACCCGACATGCCTGTGATTCTATCCAGTTGAAATGATTTCGTTAATATTGACGAACAATTTAAGACACCAGGATTGTTGGTTTGATTCTTCACCACGAAGCAAAATATCCTCGCGCCATGTATGAAATACTAGGATGCGACTACCAACACTATAATAGTTTGGAAAAAAATAACGATCTAGGCAAAATTTCTTTATCATGTGAACACCCAAATAGCGCCGTTTACCCACGTTGATAAAAAAATCTTTCCGACAGGAATTTAAGGGGTGTCCCAATCTCAATGACAGGGTTTTACATGAATGAACCTACGTAATAGTCCTAGGTACGCGACTTCCTAATAAGGTTACGATAGCGTGGGTGTTGGCAAATGAATATACATCGCTTGTCAGTGAAAAAAGTACTACTGCACGTGTACACAAGAGCATGCAAATTTCACACCAGTGACACATTTTCGGACGTGCAAGAGAATACTGTAAATAAAAGTTGTGATTGGTTGATATTTTTAACTTAGTTTTGGAAGCAGTAAAGCAAACAACCTCAAGGTACAAGCAGGATTGCTTTTTTAGTCAGACAACGTTCAAAAATTGAAATATGAAAAAGACAAAGGTGTGATAGAAGTATTTATTTTCTTAATAAGGGTTTTTCTGTCATATTTCTATATTTCTGTCCGTTTTATTTGAACTTGTAAACGTGATCGCTACCTCGCCGATAGAGATGTAAATTTCTCAGGCATACAGAGAACCCTATGGAGCATAAACAAATCGTCTGTAAAGGTCTATTCCATTCATCTTCGGGAGTATTGTTTGTCTTCCGTAAGCGGCTCTTCACCATAGAGTCGGGAGGATATTACTGGGAAAAATGTCTTTTCACGTACGTACTACCTGAGGGTGTTACGATCGGGACCCTTTTTTATGAAACCCTCTTTTGATATCACGTACGTGCAAACACCAGGTCTAATCCATGCCAATATTACTTATTAGATCATTCCATCATGAAAGGGGCGAAGCAAAGTTCGTAACAACAAGGGGGAATCTCTTGAAAGAAATTTTAACATACAGTTTATGAATGGCAGATTTATTCTTTACTTGAGCAAAGGGAATGTATGAAACTGTCTCCAAACAACTTTGGGCCAAAAGTGAAGGGAAAAAGTTATTCCTTAATTTCCCCCCTACTGTAAGAATGGATGAGTCAAAGGTAATAGGAAGAATAAAGCTCAGACTAAAATTTTTGAAGAATAATTAAGTCAATTGTGCTACAATTTTACAGAAACTTTGTGAAATTTTAATTTGTACTCTCGTAACCAAATTTGCGCTATTGCGGTTATTTGCAGTTGTTTGAGGTGTTTTATTGTCTCAGTATTTGCACCTACATTTCAATACCTGAATTTCAGGGCTACCACATGTTGTGTCATATTTTATATTAGCTGTGCTCGCATACACGAAATAAGCATGTGTTACTACATATCTAGGAAATGTTTAGAAAAAAATTATAACTATGTAGCAGTCTACGAATCTCCGAACAGGTCTGTATGCTTCACTAATCGATTGGCTCATTGTTATCGCCGACGTTGAGTAGCTTGCGGAGTACCGGGGCTTATCGCGGATATGAATAGAGGGTTGATCACTGTGGTCGGCCGCGCTCTACTTTGTGAGTGAGAGCAAGGCTTCCACACTGAATTGCTTCAATAATCCGCCCGCGCGCCTGACTCCAAAAAACGCGGAATCCCACATGTTATTGTGTGAGGCGATTCTGCCGCGGAAAATCGCATAGCATAATTTGGATAAGGCGCCTTATGTTAATGTATTATCATCATCTGCATCATGTAAAGCTAATATCTGCCTTGTGTTACACTTTTCACTTCTGCAATTTATTTCAAGAGGAACAAGAGGCAAAGTGTTTTTCATGTAAGCCAGGCCTGTAGCTGGAATAACCATGGGGGAATGAGGGACTAGGAGAAGTCCAAAGGGAAGGGGGAGGATGTCCCTCTCCCAATGAAAATTTTTGGCCTTCCCTAAGGACCATACTCACCATACAGTAGCTATGCAGTAATGGTGTGAGAATACTGCGTGGACTTTGACAGAATTACTTTTGATTGAGCTTGGTTTATTGTTTGTTGGGGTGGCATTTTGTTACCATTCAGTGTTAGACCTTTTCATTGGCTTTTAAATACAAAGTCAAGGTGTGTTTTGTTTTTCTTTTTTTTTATTGCAGTGAGAATACAGCACTCCTTTTCCAGTGTGCTGTGTCTTTGGCAATGAGAGGTATGACGGTGATGTTTGTCACCCATCAAAAGTTTACATCATTGCCTGCTGCTGTAGAGGGTGCTCCGAGACCTGACCCGATACTGATGAAACAGATTCTAATCAAGTAAGCAATATTCGCTAAAACACATTTGGAAAATCATTATCATACCCGACATGTGCAGCATGACATGTCCCTTGCTCCCATTGGCATATCTAGAGGCTGAGGGCTTTGAACCCCACTCAAATTGTAAAAAAAGATGTAATGAAACAAAAAATTTGACTTTAAGTAATGTTTATTGTTGCGCCAGAATGCATTTGGGGTTACTGAAATATTCAAAAAAATTTCTCAAAGATAAGAATGCACCCCCCCCCTCTCTGGCCAGTGACAAGTCCTTTCAGTTTGCCTCAATAAGGTTCTGGCTGTGCAATTGCTTGTCCCACTTCTATTAAACTTCGTTATCCTAACTCTATTATTTTAATTTCTCCTCCTTTGAGTCTGTAATATTAGTTTGGATACTTCTAGTGATAAAGCACAACAGCTTCACCCAGGAAGTCCCTGTAATATTGGTACTACTCCATAAAAGAATGGTCCAAAGCCAAATTTATTTTTGATATTTTAAAGAAGGACGTATTCTAAGCATTTTGGGGATATTTGTATTTATTTCCCATGTTCGGTTCTCGAGATATTGGCAATTAAATGTGGCAAATTTCCAACACAGAATGAACTTGGAGCAAGCAGGCATGATGTCATAGATTCACTTTTTTAGCCAATGTTTTGTTTTTCATCATAAACTAGCATGAATGTATGCAACTATACCTTAATATATTGATACCGTAGGTACATCCTGAGCAATGGAATTTTAAGGCCTTTATATGCCTTAGGGGCAAAGTGGCATGCCTAGTAAACTCAGGGTCAACAAATAGGATGAAAATTATTGTCCTTCCCAAAACTTGGTTGTCATCCACTGCAAATGCAAAATATTTTTGCAAGCTGTAACATTATTTCTTGGTTATACATAAGAAAAATAAAAAGCTGTGCTCTAAGCTATGGCACTGTAGCAACATAAAACTCTAGAGAAAAAGCAAAAGAGTCTTATTTGGAGGCTTTCATGCCTTATGACACACATTTTACTAAGACTATTTGGGTGATATGTCTTTGTTCAATTGGTATGAAATCCAGCTGAAGTTTAATGCCTTTTGACAAATGCAATGTATAAAAGAAAAGAAGAATTATAAACCCCTCTCAGTCTAAAAGCAGTTTAGTTAACAATCAGGACAGTAATGCAATTCTTATTTAAAAAAACCTGTTCCTCATATATAGGGGTCTACAGTATTTAATGAAGTTATTTACAATGCAAGCTTTAGCTCCAATTTTTGTAATATTTTGTAGGCTCATACATATCACAATACTATAATATGAAAGCAGTTTATCCTCTTTACCTCTGCTTTCACACTATTGGGACTACTATGGCTTTTGAAATCCCCCCTTTTAGGTTGAAAGGTCAAGTTCAAAGTCCTTTATTTGACAAAATTATAGAGATATGTTTGTTTCTTGGTCTTCTGGCAAAATTGTGAAATAGAAATTGTAGCAGACTTGTGGGCCTTTGCTTATTTTTGCTTTTAAGGCAAACACATAGGTAGTCCAAATGACAACCATGGCATAATTTCTAGTTCTGCATGATAAGTTTTGGTTGTCAGGGATTACCAGATGACTGTTACATTTCTTCCTTGCACAAGGGACAGTTGTGTTTTTAAAATGCAGTGTTGACCTAGTTTGACTATATTTGACCTTTGTGACTTCTTTGCAAGGTCTGGATTGGAATTATTGAGATGGACCAAAAGGGCAATGCCAATTAACTACCCTCATATACTGCCCCAAACTCAAGTAAATGACATTTAGTGAAGGTCATGTGTGTATGTATTTGTCACATGGAAATGGGAGGTATGCAGTATGATAACTTGAAAAATCCAATTTTTCAATTTCTCCCAAACTTCAAGTGTTTGTATGATTTTGAAATTTAATGTGCCCCTATGTTTTTGGGTGAAGGCCAAAAGTCATTGGGGTTCAAGGTGCAAATTATGCCTTACCTTGCAACTCCCTCAATAAAAAATCATCTTAAAGGCTCAGTTCTCTCACCCCAAATACCAATTCTCCTAACCTCCTTACTTAAGCCCCTCCCACAATTGTGTGAAATTCATCCTTATCCAGTCACAGTCTCAGTTTATTGCTTCGGGGTGAGTATAGAAAAGCTCTATGTGTATAATCAAAACACTCTCAGTACAGTTCATGCTGTGTAATATAAGCTTTGGTGATCTGCATTGTCTGAATTAAAAGTCAATCAAAAAGCTGGGCCAATGGAAAGTTTCTGTATCCCCCTACAAGAAGTGTAGTTTGGGGTGAGAGGATTGGCCCTTTAAATGGGAACCATAGTGCCCTTGGGCTCTTGTATTGCTTCAGGATGAGTAAACAAGATCCAACTGTGTAATCAAAAACACTCTAAGTACAGTACAAGCTGTTTAATATGAGCTATGGTACTTTTCATTGTTTGAACTAGCTGTCAATCAAAGGGCTGAGCCAATTGATTATTTTTGTTAACTCCAACAAAAGTTGACGTTTGGGGTGAGAGGATTGGCCTGTAAAAAGCCTCACTTTCAAAAAATGCTGTGTGAAAAATCAACATCAACATCAGTGCATGATTTCTTATATATTAAGGGATGTGTCCCCCTCTCACCCCCCACCTCTCCCAAACTTGCCATGCATGATCCATGGCTTTTTGCATTGCACTTGACTTTCAAATCAGATGCATGTGTACATTCCAGGATACTCATACTCCAGGCTTCGGGGAGGAGCAGATACCAGACTGAAAAGTCTGGCTGTGCAATCCCTTTCCATCTCTACACCTGTCTAGCTCTTAGAATTACTCTTTTCTTCTCTCTCTCTTTCTTGTAGTTTTCTGTTCTTTTTGGTTTGGATGAAAAGAGAAACCTCTGCATTCATGGTGGCGTGTGTGTGTGTATGTATGTGTGTATGTGTGTGTGTAGGTGTGTGTTTGTGGCACTTTGGTTGTTTACATGATATCTTGAGAAGGGATGATCTGACAGTTCTCAAACTTGGTACACAGATACCCTTTACTGAGAGGAAGAACCTATTTATTTTGGTGGAGGTCAAAGTCATCTGGGGTCACCTGGGGTCAAACCCCCAAATCCTTGTTTATACAAAATCTCAAGGTAGGAAACTTAGATTAATTTCAAACATGATATGTGGATGCCTTATGATGTGAGGAAGAACCCTATTGATTTTGGTGGACGTCAAAGGTCATCTGGGGTCACCTGGGGTCAAACCCCAAAATCCTTGTTTACATGATATCTCATGGTAAGAAATTTGGATTAATTTCAAACTTGATATGGTAATGCGTTATGATGTAAGAAAGAACCCTATTGTTTTTGGTGGAAGTCAAAAGGTCATTTGGGGTCACGTGGGGTCAAACCCCAAAATCCTTGTTTACATGATATCTCATGGTAGGAAACTTGGACTAATTTCAAACTTATATATTGATGCGTTATGATCTAGGAAAGAACCCGATTAATTTTCCTGCAGGTCAAAGGTCATTTGGGGTCACACCCTGAAATCCTTGTTTACATGATACATCATGTTAGGAAACTTGGATTCTTTTCAAACCTGACATGTTGATGCATTAAGATGCGAAGAAGAATGAGATTTATTTTGGTGGAGGTTAAAGGTCATTTGGGGTCAGAAGGGGACAAATCCTGAAAACCTTTTGAACACAATATCTCAAGGTAGGAGGCTTGGATTAATTTCAAACTTGATATGTTGATGCATTATTATGTAAGGACAAACCCTATTGATTTTGGTGGAGGTTAAAGGTCATTTGGGGTCATAGGGGTCAAACTCAAATAGAAAACCTTGTTTAGGATAGCACAAGGTAGGAAATGTGGATGGATTTCATAATTAGTATGTGGATGAGTTATGGTGAGAAGATGTTCTGTATAAGGTTTTTTTTTGTGGAGGTGAAAGGACATCTGGGGTCATGATTGGTCAAATTTTGAAAACTTTGTCAAAATGGGATATCTCAAAGTAGGAAACTTGGATGGATTTCCTAATTAGTATGTGGATGTGTTATGGTGAGTTGAAAGTACTGTACCTGTTTGTTTTGGTGGAGGTCAATGGTCATCTGGTATCACCTGGCATCAAACTCTGATAACCTTGTTTGCAGAATATCTTAAGGCACAGTATGAAATTTGGCTTTTTGAATATAGAAATGTTTTGGTTAGAAAAAAAACCAGTTATTTACAGGTGGAGTCAAAGGTCACTTTGGGTCACCAGTTGTTACAACAAATGTAGTATTTTATTGAAAAGAGCATGTATGTATCATCAAAACCTCAATGCATTTTTGCATTCTGGTTTTCATCCCATCCCTTGATTCTCCCATTCCCTTGCATAAGTTTACAAAGTTTCCTGCCTGACTTATGTCATTTAAAGGTCAATACTTTCAGGGTGATTGGAAAAGTATCTCTTCTAAGTAGATTTGATTTTTGAAAATATAATGAATTTGTTAATTATTGGTAATCATTGGCCAATGCAATAAAAGAAATGTTTTCATCAGTTTTATGTGATGTACTGTATTTCTGTTTATTCAACAGATATTTTTCTGATCGTCATTCCCTCCTCAAAGAACTTGCCAATGTCCACACTGCTAATCCGTCCCCTGAAGTTATTATTGTGGATGGTCTAGACTATTACATTACACATCCAAAGGTAAGAATTCAAAAGTATAAAACTGTAGATGCAAAAGGCCATGGAAGGTGTTTTGAGGATTCTTGTACTTGGTACTGTATGTGGATGAAATATGTTGAGTAGAAGACACTCATTGTTTGTTGGAAGTGAAGCTGTGAAGGGTCATTTTAGATTTCTAGAATTTTAATCACAAAACTGTGTGAATGAAATATGAGGCTAGGGCAATCTTAAGTTCTGCAAACAGTTGGCAGTACAGTATACAGACTATGCACCTTACCAGTTATTTTCTAATTTGTATGATTTTTACAGTGAATGTCAGAGCCATGTTTTTTTTTTTTCAGAGTAGCCACCTTGGTCAAGTGATTGCTGCAGTATGTGCTCATCTCGTGGATGCTGCTACATTCATCAACAACATGAGGTGAAAAAATGTTCATTCATTTCATAATGTCCAACTCCTATTTGTCCATTATGGTCAGGTGACATTTTATCATTACTGCATGTGCCTTTTTTGGTTTCCTGAAAGGGAAAACCTATGGAGTCATGCAGAGAAGACTTTTGCAAAACATGTGTAGGAAGATGCATTTTAGTGTTGGTGTATACGATGGTTTATCGGCTTGCTTAACATTGGTGCACAAGTATTATGCAACTATGTATTGTTTTCTGTCTGAAGCCAATACCCTGCTTTATCGAAATTGGTTTTAGTTCAACAACATTTATTTCAGTCATTCTCTGGAACACAATTCAAAAAATAATACAATGAAAGGAAACTGAAGAGAAACTCAGGAGGAAACTATGGAGCTTGTTAAAGAGCCCTCCATAAAACTCAGCCAGACGAGAACATTTTAACGTGCGCAATTGTGGGCTGTTTCTACAAAATAGTATTGTTTGTGACTGAAGGGAAAAAAAGAACACTTTTTATTGTTTCATTCATTTAATACATTTTATGTTATTTAGATTTTTACTTCATAGTTTTAACTTTGAACAGCAACTTTTGACAAGAGAAATATTTTTATCTCTTTTGAAATTATGCTAACTTTATTGGACATTCTGTTACGTAATAGGTATCTATGGAGTTTCAAATGAGATTTTGACGGTATGGAAGCCGAGAAAAGCTTACAAAAAGCCTACAGAAGAAAGGCATTTGCATAGGGGAAGACATTCCCCTAGCAGTTATTTAAAGGTCTTCTGGTGGCTTTTCACCTGGGTTTTGTAAAAAAAAAAAAGTAAAATAGTCCACACTGTGTTCATCAAACCCTGTTGCAATTCCTTTTCCTTACTCAAGAAATCTCATTTTAAATATTGGTAATTTTTGTTAAAAAATTCCTCTGCTTTTCAACAAAGCCACAAAAAGTTGTGTAATGCAGGCATGTTGTCCCTGATTCTTTTTTTTTTTTTGTTAGTTAAAGTCCTAGTTATCCTTGAAATGGGAGACTGCAGGAATGTTTAAATATCTTTTCCTGTAGATCAAGCATTACTCTTCATCATACGTAGAGTACAAGCACCAGTGTGGCTTAATATTGCCTGTAGCAACATCGAAGGTACAAATAAATTGAATAAAATGTCAAATTAATATGGCGATGTGACATCACAGATTTTCCATGATGCACCAAATCAAAAGAAAAAATAACATTACTTTATGAGTTTGTATCTTCCGAACACAATAGGCCTATGCTATTGAGATGCATGTTTCACCTCCTTAAAAAAAAATTTCTCTGCATAACTTGAAGGTAATGAATTTTGTCTCCAGGATATGCCATTAGTTGTCCTTTTGTTTCACAATTCAGTTTTGATTCCACTTGAGGCTCACTGACTTGATTTCCCTTCTCCATTGCTTATGACCAAGTGCAATGGCAGAAGTGAAGTCTATGACTGGATCAGAAGTTGAATTCCAAACCTCATGGCTTGTCCATGCAGTTGCCTACAGGAAGGTTAGCTGTAGCATAGTAAACTGAATTGGCTTAAGTACATTATTTTTTATGTTTTTCTTTATTGAGTAAACCAAATCTAAAATAGTATCCAGCTTATATGCAAAATGAAGATTTGTTGAAAAGGTTTAGTTGATATAAGTCCCAAATGACAGTGTTAAGTATAATTTGGATCAATACAGTGTTAGTTTCACAGTGGCCTAACTAACATTTATGCTGGAAATTAAGCATAAACACCATACTTTGTACTAGCACACAATTAGCCTTAGCAGACTGGTACTGAGTTAATATGCTAAATAAATATCCTTGGGATCGTGTGAACACAAAAACCATAACAACATAAAATTAATGCCAAGATGCTTCCATGTTTCATACCTCTTGTTCCCAATTTTTGCTGGATATCAGGGTTGGTAGTGGTCCTTGAAAACCTTGAAAAGTCCTTGAATTTTTGTGAGCCTTTAAAAGTCCTTGAAATGTCCTTTAATTTTAAAATGAGGTCATGAAGTCCTGAAAGTGTCCTTGAAATAAAGTTTTGGAGTGCACAATTTGTCTGTGTAAGTTTTATTTCTTAAAAGATTTCATTTCACATTTTTGATTTTGATGATACAAGAAACTCATAGACCTCCAAATTGATTGGGGGGAATTAAATGCCTACATGAGCTGTAACTCATCCCAACATAAACCAAATTCATGTCAACTTAGTCGAAAGGAAACACATTTATATCCCAGCGGCTGGAATATTAGGCCTCCAGTGTCTTTATTAAGCTTGGCCAATAGCGCTAGCCGCTGTGTTCTGTATGGGTAAGACTAGTATGTTGTGCTATAAAAACTGAGGCCAAACGTATGTATACGGTACTAGGTTCAAACAGAATGGCTCATAATTCCAGGTAAGATGCCCTGCATGGCGGGCATATGTTACTCTTACACCACACCAGTACTTCGTAGGCCTCTGTTTGCATCAGCTTGCCATGCAGGTTACATACGATGAGGCACGTCTGGTACAAAACCAGCTATACAGTCTGGGGCTATTTTCAGTTTATAAAATCAGAATTTTCCATTATTAATACTAGCAGAAGAGGAAAAAATCAAAGGGACTCTTAATTGAAAAAGTGCAAGCAAAATATTCCAAAGGGAATTTTAACAAAACGGAACATCATAACATTAAGGCTCTGTCACAAGTTGGTCTTTGCTCACAACCGATGATCTGCTGGCAATGCTATATGCATTGTTACGGTATCTTTTTTCAAAGTTGATGGATTTTGTAAATATGTTTATCTTTCAAGTAAATGTTGATTCTTTCATGTGTATACAGTATTTGAGGAGATCCCAGCATTATACTGTACATGATCCCTGATTCCATTCTCAGTTTAATTGTTTGAACATTAAAGCAAATCACAGCTGATACTTGAAAGTATGAGTTTAGATGCACATGCGCTTGATTGATCTCAGTGAAATTTCTGAGTGAAAGTCCCTTTATATAGTACTTCAAAAGTTTGTTTGAGGACTTGAAAAGACCTTGAATTTTGAATCCATGAAGGGCTACAAACCCTGGCCATGACTCTCTCAGGGTAGTGGTCAGGTACACCATAATTCAGTGGCAAAAGTAAAACTTGATAAGTCAGCCTAATTATTTACCATGGTGGTCAGCATAATATGGTTAGTCAGCCTTATTTTTTATCATGGTGGTCACCATAACATGGTTAGTCCGCCTAATTATTTACCATAGTGGTCAGCATAATATGGTAAGTCAGCCTTATTATTTACCATAGTGGTCAGCATAATATGGTTAGTCAGCCTTATTATTTACCATGGTGGTCACCATACCATGGTTAGTGGGCCTAATTATTTACCATAGTGGTCAGCATAATATGGTTAGTCAGCCTTATTTTTTATCATGGTGGTCACCATAACATGGTTAGTCCGCCTAATTATTTACCATAGTGGTCAGCATAATATGGTAAGTCAGCCTTATTATTTACCATAGTGGTCAGCATAATATGGTTAGTCAGCCTTATTATTTACCATGGTGGTCACCATACCATGGTTAGTGGGCCTAATTATTTACCATAGTGGTCAGCATAATATGGTTAGTCAGCCTTATTTTTTATCATGGTGGTCACCATAACATGGTTAGTCCGCCTAATTATTTACCATAGTGGTCAGCATAATATGGTTAGTCAGCCTTATTATTTACCATAGTGGTCAGCATAATATGGTTAGTCAGCCTTATTATTTACCATGGTGGTCACTATACCATGGTTAGTCAGCCTAATTATTTACCATAGTGGTCAGCATAATATGGTTAGTCAGCCTTATTATTTACCATAGTGGTCAGCATAATATGGTTAGTCAGCCTTATTATTTACCATGATGGTCACCATTACATGGTTAGTCGGCCTAATTATTTACCATAGTGGTAAGCATAATATGGTTAGTCAGCCTTATTATTTACCATGGTGGTCAGCATAATATGGTAAGTCAGCCTTATTATTTACCATGGTGGTCACCATAACATGGTAAGTCGGCCTTATTATTATTTTCCATAGTGGTCAGCATAACATGGGTAGTCGGCCTAATTATTTACCATAGTGGTCAGCATAATATGGTAAGTCAGCCTTATTATTTACCATAGTGGTCAGTATAATATGGTTTGTCAGCCTTATTATTTACCATGTTGGTCACCATAACATGGTAAGTCGCCTAATTATTTACCATAGTGGTCAGCATAATGTGGTTAGTCAGCCTTATTATTTACCATGGTGGTCAGCAGAACATGGTTAGTCTGCCTGATTATTTACCATAGTGGTCAGCATAACATGGTTAGTCAGCCGAATTATTTACCATAGTGGTCAGCGTTATATGGTAAGTTAGCCTTATTATTTACCATGGTGGTCAGCATAATATGGTTAGTCAGCCTTATTATTTTCCATGGTGGTCACCATAACATGGTTAGTCGGCCTAATTATTCACCATAGTGGTCAGCATAATGTGGTTAGTCAGCCTTATTATTTACCATGGTGGTCAGCATAATATGGTAAGTCAGCCTTATTATTTACCATGGTGGTCACCATAACATGGTTAGTCGGCCTAAATATTTACCATAGTGGTCAGCATGATATGGTTAGTAAGCCTTATCATTTACCATGGTGGTCACCATAACATGGTTAGTCAGCCTAATTATTTACCATGGTGGTCACCATAATATGGTTAGTAAGCTTTATTATTTACCATGGTGGTCAGCAAAATATGGATAGTCAGCCTAATTATTTACCATAGTGGTCAGCATAATATGGTAAGCCAGCCTAATTATTTACCATAGTGGTCAGCATAATATGGTTAGTCAGCCTTATTATATACCATGGCTGGTCAGCCTAAATATTTTTCCAAAGTGGTCAGCATAATATGGTAAGTCAGCCTTATTCATTACCATGGTTATCAGCATAATATGGTTAGTCAGCCTTATTATTAGCTCAACCCACTAACAGTGGGTAGAGCTTATGTTATACTGTACATGGGGTCAAAAGTTTTGTCTCCCACTTTAAAAAGTTTCACTGCCTTCAAATCTGGTCATATTTGTCTGATTTTTCCAGTGGAGGATTGGCATAAGCATGGCAACAGGTCTATCGTTTTTGGAGTGGTTTGGTGTAAAGAGTTTGGAGAAATCATTACTTTTCTGTATTTTCCCCTCAAATGTCTCAGACTGTTACATAATCAAGATAGCCTGCAAAGCAGTCATTTATTTGTCAGCTAATTACTTGTCCTTCAGTAATTTTGATATCTGTTACCAAGGAGCTGCTATGACACAGGTCTCTCTTTACTGTGTGAGGACACTTCCACTGTGTGTGGTCACTGTAATGCTGTTTGGCTCATCACCAAGTTTGTTTATCTGGTCAAGCTGGAGTAAAAGTGGCTGTATGATACTTGTTACAATTGGGAATAATGTCAACTTGAATGGACCACTTCCATGAATGGACACAAATCAGCAGCATCAGCCTTCAGATGAATGGTGGATTGAAGTTTCTTCCAGAACTTCACTTTTTGTGTCACAGAGGGATGAACTTGGGAGGTGGAAGGAAGAGGAAAACATATGGAAATGGTGGGAAGGGAGAGAGGGACTGAGGAAGGAGGGAGAATTGAGGGAGGGGGAGGAAAGATATTTGGGTATCTTATCTTTCCTTATTGCTTATCCCACTGTCTTGCACAAACTGGTCATTTGTACTATGACTTATTGTTAGTTTCTAATTCCTGCCTTCCCAGTCAGCACTATCTTAAAGGGTACCTCAAGAAACAAGTAAAAAAAAAGAAGAACATAAATCTTTTTATGTATAAAAGCATGAAAAATAGGTGCTTACAGACCAATCTCATCTTCATAGGGCATGCCTGAGCTGAAATATAAAATATTGAAGTTTATTTACTCACTTTAAAATGGTACATAGGACAATAATTTGTGATGTCATTGTTAAACTGTAAGTTACAATTACTATCTTTGTGTTTCTCTGTTTTTCTGCACCTTCTACCAAGAGGTGTGATAGCACTCCTACTCTGGTATGGGGTAATGTTATTAATTTAATTCTCTCTGTACAACATGCCATGGAAGTTAACAGGAGTGTTCAGGTCATCAAAATATTTTTTAACTTTCAAAGGAAACAAAATATCTTTTGTGAGTTTTACAACTAGAAAGTCACAGCTTACAGTATTGAGGAATAGATCAATTTGTTTCAAGTGAATAAGCTTCAACATTTTATGTCTCAGCTCAATAATGTCCTGGGAGCTGGACTGATAGCATTCACTTTTCATGCTCTTTAATATATTTTGGGGTAAAATATTTGACTTAAGGTAACCTGTTAGAGGATGAACTAGCAATGTAGAGATTTATCCCTAAACAGTGTTCACATGCTGGTCTGCCCACCTGGAGTTGTCTGAGTATGTGTTAAGTGTACACAATTAATTTATTCAAGATAAATTAAAAAAAAAAAACATCGATAACATAAAAAGGGTTGAGCAACAGTAGCTTTGCTACTCTGGTTTACCATGGTGGTCAGCATGATATGGTTAGTCAGCCTAATTATTTACCATGGTGGTCAGCATAATATGGTAAGTCAACCTTATTATTTACCATGTTGGTCAGCATAATATGGTTAGTCAGCCTAATTATTTACCATGGTGGTCAGCATAATATTGTAAGTCAGCCTTATTATTTACCATGGTGGTCAGCATAACATGCTTAGTCAGCCTAATTATTTAACATGTTGGTCAACATAATATGGTTAGTCAGCCTTACCATTTAGCATGTTGGTCACCCTAATATGGTAAGTCAGTCTTACTATTTACCATGGTGGTCATAATAATATTGTTAGTTAGCTTTATTATTTACCATGGTGGTCAGCTTAATATGGATAGTCAGCCTAATTATTTACCATAGTGGTCAGCATAGTATGGTAAGTCAGCCTAATTATTTACCATAGTGGTCAGCATAATATGGTTAGTCAGCCTTATTATATACCATGGCCGGTCAGCCTAATTATTTACCAAAGTGGTCAGCATAATATGGTAAGTCAACCTTATTATTTACCATGTTGGTCAGCATAATATGGTTAGTCAGCCTAATTATTTACCATGGTGGTCAGCATAATATTGTAAGTCAGCCTTATTATTTACCATGGTGGTCAGCATAACATGGTTAGTCAGCCAAATTATTTAACATGTTGGTCAGCATAATATGGTTAGTCAGCCTTACCATTTACCATGTTGGTCACCCTAATATGGTAAGTCAGTCTTACTATTTACCATGGTGGTCATAATGATATTGTTAGTTAGCTTTATTATTTACCATGGTGGTCAGCATAATATGGTTAGTCAGCCTAATTATTTACCATGGTGATCAGCATAATATGGTAAGTCAACCTTATTATTTACCATGTTGGTCAGCATAATGTGGTTAGTCAGCCTAATTATTTACCATGGTGGTCAGCATGATATGGTTAGTCAGCCTAATTATTTACCATGGTGGTCAGCATAACATGGTTAGTCAGCCTAATTATTTAACATGTTGGTCAACATAATATGGTTAGTCAGCCTTACCATTTACCATGTTGGTCACCCTAACATGGTAAGTCAGTCTTACTATTTACCATGGTGGTCATAATAATATTGTTAGTAAGCTTTATTATTTACCATGGTGGTCAGCATAATATGGAAAGTCAGCCTAATTATTTACCATAGTGGTCAGCATAGTATGGTAAGTCAGCCTAATTATTTACCATAGTGGTCAGCATAATATGGTTAGTCAGCCTTATTATATACCATGGCCGGTCAGCCTAATTATTTACCAAAGTGGTCAGCATAATATGGTTAGTCAGCCTTATTATTTACGATGGTTGTCACCATAATATGGTTAGTCAGCCTGATTATTGACCCATGGTGGTCAGCATAATATGGTTAGTCAGCCTTGATATTTACCATGGTGGTCAGCATAATATGGTTAGTCAGCCTTATTATTTACCATAGTGGTCAGCATAATATGGTTAGTCATCCTTATTATTCACCATAGTGGTCAGCATAATATGGTAAGTCAGCCTTATTATTTACCATCGTGGTCAGTATAACATGGTTAGTCAGCCTTGTTATTAACCTAGTGGTCAGCATAATATGGTTAGTCAGCCTGATTATTTTCCATAGTGGTCAGCATAATACTGTAAGTCAGTCTAATTATTTACCATGGTCGTCAGCATAATATGGTTAGTCAGCCTTATTATTAGCTCAACCCACTAACAGTGGGTAGAGCTTATGTAATACTTTACATGGGGTCAAAATTTTTTTGTCTCCTACTAAAGTTTCACTGCCTTTAAATCTGGTCATATTTGTCTGATTTTTCCAGTGGTCTATCGTTTTTGGAGTGGTTTGGTGTAAAGAGTTTGGAGAAATCATTACTTTTCTGTATTTTCCCCTCAAATGTCTCAGACTGTTACATAATCAAGATAGCCTGCAAAGCAGTCATTTATTTGTCAGCTAATTACTTGTCCTCCAGTAATTTTGATATCTATTACCAAGGAGCTGCTATGACACAGGTCTCTCTTTCCTGTGTGATGACACTTCCACTGTGTGTGGTCACTGTAATGCTGTTTGGCTCATCACCAAGTTTGTTTATCTGGTCAAGCTGGAGTAAAAGTGGCTGTATGATACTTGTTACAATTGGGAATAATGTCAACTTGAATGGACCACTTCCATGAATGGACACAAATCAGCAGCATCAGCCTTCAGATGAATGGTGGATTGAAGTTTCTTCCAGTACTTCACTTTTTGTGTCACAGAGGGATGAACTTGGGAGGTGGAAGGAAGAGGAAAACATATGGAAATGGTGGGAAGAGAGAGAGGGACTGAGGAAGGAGGGAGAATTGAGGGAGGGGGAGGAAAGATATTTGGGTATCTTATCTTTCCTTATTGCTTATCCCAGTGTCTTGCACAAACTGGTCATTTGTACTATGACTTATTGTTAGTTTCTAATTCCTGCCTTCCCAGTCAGCACTATCTTAAAGGGTACCTTAAGAAACAAGTAAAAAAAAAGAAGAACATAAATCTTTTTATGTATAAAAGCATAAAAAATAGGTGCTTACAGACCAATCTCATCCTTATAGGGCATGCCTGAGCTGAAATATAAAATATTGAAGTTTATTTACTCACTTTAAAATGGTACATAGGACAATAATTTGTGATGTCATTGTTAAACTGAAATACTGTGGAGATCTCAACTGCTGTGGCAGTTAACACGTGGTCCACTATGGTGGCTGAAATATGTCCTGAACTAACGTAGTGGCCAAAAAATATTATGAACTACTTTGGTAGTCAATATCATCTACACTGTTTTTGGTGGTCGACATTTAGTTTGAACTAAGTTGTGGCCAAAATAATTCTTAAACTACTATGGTGGTTAATTTGTGATCTTCACCACTTATGGTGGCCAGTATGTTACCTGAGCTGTTATGGAGGCAGAAATTTATTCTGAACTGCTATGGTGGCCAAAATATGCCTTGAACTATATATATATATATCTACATTTCTTATGGTGACCAGCATATTACCAGAGCTGTTATGGAGAAATATATTTGGAACTGCTGTGGTGGCCAAATACGTGTGGTATGTAAACTAGTGTGGTGGTCAATTTATATATCTACATTACTTTTGGTGGCAAGCATCTGGCCTAAAATACTGTGGTGGCCAACATTTAATTTAAGCCAGTATTATGGTGGCCAACATATGACAGGAACTACTGTGGCAAAAGTTCAAGTTTGGTTTCATAAAGGGTTGAGATATTTCAAGATATTTTAAGGCCTCCCCCTTAAGTCACCTCTTAAGACAGGTTGGAAATACCATGGACATACATATACTACCACTTCCAGCCCACAGGGGATATCTTTTCATGTGAGATAATTTGTTTTTGTTTTGTAGGATAAAATCACAGACAGATTCCTCCAGCACAATAATTCCTACCTTTGTGATGGCTTCAGTCACGACCTCTTCGTCATCCAGAGATTCATCACTCCCATATCAGGACATTTATAAAAAGTTCTTGCCTTCTCTCTTCAGCGTAACAGGTAAAAAATGTAAAAAATGTACATTTCCTCCATAAGAGCCAAGCTAACCCTTTACCGTTGTGCTCCAATTGGGGCATATTTGCGTGACTCGGGAGTGGGCGGAAAAGCGGACGTAGCACGCCCTGCGTCAGTTTCCATAGGCTATGACCTCATGACCTTAAACTATATTCTCTCTCGTTGTTGTGGCCGAATTTTCAGGTAGCTACTCGCAGTTTCGTGCTCCTCATGAAACAGTAAAGGTTGGTGACAGCCGTGCTCTCCGTCGGGGTCCAAAAGGGCCCGAACAATGGTTAAGGGTTAATTAAAGCCTGTGGAGTGTGTTTACTGCAAAGCTGATGCTGCTGTCTCTGGGGTGTGCACAGCCACGTTGTGCAAATACTTTTGATTAACCCTTTACCTTTGTGCTCCAATCTCTCGTTGTTGTGGCCGAATTTTCGGGTAGCTACTCTCAGCTTCGAGCTCCGCGTGAAACAGTTAAGATGTGTGACAGTCACGCTCTCCATCTGGGTCCAAAAGGGAGAAATGCAGTCCCCCCAACTTGAATTTGTGTAGTAGACTAACTTAATTCTTTAATGGCTCTTGACAGTCGTGTAACAATATCTTTCTCACAAAATTGTGAAATCTATGAGGAGTCACTTTTGGAATTTTCATGAATATGAAATAGCTATATCCTGAAATGTCATGAAAGATTCTTGGGAGAGGGCTAGGAAGAAAATTGTGATGTGTAGCTGTTGTTCCAAGTTTAGGGTAACTGCTTTCTTCCTTAGAGGACCAATCCTCTCACCTCAGAATACAATTCTTGTAGGGGGTAACAGAAACTCTCAGTTGGCTCAGTCTTTTGATTGACAGCTATTTTAAACAATGCAGAGTACCAGAATTCACATTTCAGAGTATGAACTGTACTGAGAGTGTTTTGATTACATACATTGGGCTTTTCTATTCTCCCCCGAAGCAATATCAACTGAGATTGTGTCTAGATGAGGATGAATTTCAGACAATTGTGGGAAAGAGGCTTAAGCAAGAAGGTTAGCAGAATTGGGACTGTTTGAGGTGAGAGAATTGGGCCTTTAAATGAATCTGTGGGAGACAGAGTGGGATACACAAACCGAGCTTAGCACATAGTGTACAGCATTCCCTTGTTTTGTCAGTTCATGCATTTAACGCTCTCTAAATACCTAGTCAACTCCAATGAAAATAGGAATCTCAGTTCTACTGTGCATCAGGTTAAAATGCAAATTTTCACACCAAAAAGACAATTTAAACACTATCCACTGCACAAAACCACACTTGAGATCCATCCTTATGTTATGCATGGATTAAGAAAGAATGATTTCACATAATTTTCATGTACTGTAAACTCAAAATTTGAAATACGTTTTGTAGGTGTGGGATTGGTTTGTTTATCCCTACAATTTGGAGAATGTGCACATGTGCACAGCCACCAAAAAGTCCTGTTGTAAATTGTGTTGTATAGCTTACCTACAAATCCGGCAAATCAGGCCGGATTCAAGACGAAATCTGGCTGGATGCCGGATTTGGAAAAATGCCCCCCTAGTTTCATGGCTCAGTTTCCAACCTATTGGTTCAAGTTGAGCTGGCCAACCTTTTTCCAGTTGTGGCTCACTGGCTTTTTTCTCCCTACTCCATTGCTTTATGCAGAGCATCATGCACAACTGCAGTAGGTTCCATTTTTAGAGTCTGTGGCATAATTCACCCTGGGAATAGAACCCAGGCCTTCCATGTGAGAGGCATCCGGATGCTCTTACCATTAGACCAAACATGCGGTCTGGTCAAGCTGAAATATGCAATGTTGTAAGTCATGAAATGTCATGAAAGAAAAAGAAAAAAATTATGGAACATGACTGCTATTTCAAAGTAAGTATGGGTGACTGCTATTGCACTTAAAAGGTGCAGCGCTGTCTCCTTTCATGAATGGGTGTGGAGAATTATTTTACAATATTTTATCATTGAACTGTGGAAATTGTCAAGATCAACTAATTGCTTTTACTTTTATAATTGCAATATTTAATTCCTGAATTTTAATGAAGGTACGTGGAAAAGAAGTAAAATGAAACTGGTAAGAACGAGGTGTTTCTTCAAAATAAGTTCGGGGAACTTTCTTGTCATTTAAAGTTGCATTCGGAGTTTGTTTTCACAATTTCCTACAACTTAAATTGTGCATCACATTGTATATTGGCATAAAAATAGCAAAAAAAGATCCTAAGGGCCTAACATCTTGCATCTGTAGGGACTTTATTTTTACTGTACACATGCTGTGAAAATGATGATGTTCCTTTAACAGTGGGGAAATCCTGAGAAAGTCTATGAGAGGATCGGGATTTGTCTGCCCAGTCAAAAAAGCCTAATTTCCTATGTAAACAACCCTTCCATAGAAGCACTGTGTGGTATTAACTGGAATGTTAATTGAGCAGAAAAGTAGACACAGAGGTGCTAACTAAGAGACCTTTGGTTATTTGCACCTCATGAATATTCAGGAATTTTGATTCAACAGTACTTTAACACCAAGTAAATATTTAGTCTAGCCTGAGAGACCTCATCAGTGTTTCTATATTTTGGTGAATATTCAGTGCAAAAGAAAAAATGAAGTGCTGGAGTGAGAGGATAGAATTCTCTGTCAAACTCTGATTGCTTCTTTCGGATTTATATTCATCAATAAATTTTACATGTATAGATGAATCAGAATAGTCAAGTTATGGTATGTTTTTGTCAGGCATAACTGGGGTCCATCAGCTGAATTTTTTTCAAATTCTTTGCTTCACTGTATCATGGATGATTGCTCACTAAAGTACTCCTTGATTTCCTCAGTTTCACTGAATATGAGGGCCTAGAATTGTATATGGTCTATAAAATTAAGACAATTTAGAGCTGAAGGACCCCACTTTTGGCCGCCTTCATTATCTGCTCAGATTCATCTATAAGGACGGGAGGATCACAAGTGTCACATTTGAAATGCTGTATCCACTGATATGTTGTCTACTTTCTTTAAAACAGATTTGGATGGTGATAACAGTATGAGACAACTCCAGTGGTGGTCTGGAACAAATGACTTGCCCCAATATGTCATTACTTTTGAGATTGGTGATACCATAAAAGTAGTGGATGCCATGAAGGGGTCAGAACTGGAAGGAGATTGGTCACAAATGTCCAGTCAAGTCACTTGACACTGTGCTTCATTAAAGGATGGAATGTTGATTCTACTTGCTGAATCTGAGATCAGAAATGGGAATTCTGCATTGTGTTTGGAAGTAATCAGATGTGACTCCCTGTCATATGATAATGGGGAGATGATTAATGCAGATGCACCAGAGAGTTTCTAGTTGGAGAAATATTGTATGCTAATATGCTGATGAAATATTTTCTAAGAAGCTATCGTAAGAGAGCTTTGAGTAAGTTAGAGTTAGTTAGATGGAGTTTCATGGCTCAGTTTCTAACAAATTGTTTAAGTTGGGCTGGCCACAGCCTTTTGGTTTCCTGAAAGGGAAAACTATGGAGTCACTCTCTTCGAACTTGCAAAAACTTGAGAGGGACTGGCGATTGCCAATTTGGTATTGTCTGTCACAAGCTGTCAGCACGAATGACTGGTTCATCTTGTTTTTTTCATTATTTCATATTGCTTAAGGAAATTTTTTCTACACGACAAAGCCAACACCCTTTACTGTACCAATAGTTTATGCGGTCATCTAATGTACGGAAGTGTAAGAAGGGACATGAGAAAGGGAAAAGTACCATCTCAGCCAGATGACACTATTCGTAAATGTTCTTTAACACTATTTACATAGAGGAATGCCTTTCCCATACTAGGGAAAAGATATGTAGGATGGGTTACGTATTTCTTTATCAATTCCTACATAAAAACCTAGTCCATGCAAGCTCTATTTGACTGTATATAGGTACGTATCTTTTTGCAACATGTCCAGCATCTCTGCGGAGCTATACTAGCCTAAGTGTACTTCCTTAGAACAGGAAGTTAATGTTTGCTTCTTCAAGACTGACTTGCCTGCAAAAGCAAAGCTAATGCTAATAGGGTGGCTGTTAAACTATGAACAGGTATAACTGTCTTTTAACAACTCCCTGCTGTAAGTCACAGGATAAGGATTAAGCCTGTATCTGAAGCCTTGGCCTCCCTATGTCTGCTGAGAAGTTACAAGCCTTTATGAGAGGGGTATTTATCAGCTGATTAGAGAAGTAGGTCAACCCCACACAGCTTCTCTATCATTTCATTTTCAGGGGACAGATTCCTGTCCGACAAGTTCCCTTTCAGGAAACATTCATAGCTGTGGTTTTGATTTCCAGTTGTTGCCACTGGCTCATTTTCCCCTAATCCATTGCTTATGCTGTGCACCAAGCACAATGGCAGTAGGGTCCATTTTTAAAACATCTTGCACGTACTGCCATTTATTCTAGAGGCTTTTGTTTTAAAGCAAAGATATGAGAACAGAAAGAACTGACATGAAAAGGTTCAGAGAACTTAAATGCCCATACAAACTGGTGTAAGGTTTATTGGATACCATAGTACTGAATGGTATTCCAACAAAACCACAAACTAATTATCAAAATCACTTGTTTAAATGGAATTTTGTTCTTTGGATTTAAATTTTTACTTTGAGATTTTGTGATGTTAAATAATATCAGTTCAGCATTGTCTTTGAAAGTAATTTGTTGTATGGGTTGTCAGTAAAATCAAGGGCCCACCAAGGATTACACATTACACAAATAGGAGGGGGGGGGGAGTGGAAGGAGGGAGCTAGCCTCCCAATCCCATGGAGATCCAAGAGGTTCCATACATGGAACCTCTGGAATCTCAATGGATCTGTAGTCCTTGGGGAAACTTGGAATTAAGGCACTTTCTAATTTCTGGTATCTGAAATTCAAAATAAATTTATACATGATGTTGGACTTCTTTGGGTTCATCTGCACAAAAAGTACTTGTACCACAAGGGAAATTAGAGGCCAGAGCGAAGACCCCCCCCCCCCACCTCCCTATCATGAGAATGCAGCATGAAAGTATTTATGGTGAAAGGAAAGTTTAATAGCAAGAAGGGAGAGTTTGTGCCTGCCAAATCCAGGTTATCTTGAAAAGTCCCACATAAGCACTGTAACTTGAAAATGGTGGCTGCACAAACTGAACATTTGAAGGCATCGTTTATTTTTTTACTGGCACCGCTGGTTCTTATGCTTAAGAATTTAATGCTTGTCCTGCTTTTTTTGATGGTAATAGTATTAATTAAAAGAAGGCAATAAATAACCTTGAGACAAAGCTCTTATTACCTCCACTTGCAGGGCAGTTTGATCAAGAGGCTTAATTGAAGGAAGGCCTTGAGTTTAAGATTTTCAAGGTGTGATAAAAATCGCACTTCTTGGCAGAGATGTGTTAGTTGTCAGTTACATAGAGTTTTATGGCCCAGTTTCCAACCTATTGGTTGAAGTCGAGCCAGCCGCAGCTTTTTTTCCAGTTGTGGCACACTCAAGCTGTGTGGGGTTGACCTACTCAATTGCTTATGCGGAGCATTATCCACAACGTCAGTAGGTTCCATTTTTGATTCCTTGCCGTAGGCAGGCAAGGAATCAATGCGATGGTGATGTCGTGTGTATGTGTGTGTGTCTATGTATTTATGTGTGTGCTTGTAGTGTGTATTTGCCTAGTTTATTTGCGTGTGTGAACCTGTAAACGATACCTTGCCGGGTACAAGCCCCTGGCGAGAGCTCAAGCCTCGCACGTCTTTCCTTGCTCACGCAGAGCTCGTAACTGGCGTAGCTACCCGAAAATTTGGACACTGCAATGAGCTCTGTCACGTGATATGCAAGAGCCCGCCCTCGCTCGCTGCATTCACATGCCGCATGACTTAAACGGCTAAAGGGGAATTCCGACCATTTCCTTACGGGGAACAGTTTTGTGCACCCCGTAAGGCATTGAATATGGGTATGTATGTGCTTTGTGTGTGTGTGTATGTGACGCTTTGGCTTGTAAACACAATATCTCAAGAAGGGTAAGTGTGACTAATCTCATATTTGGGTGTGTGGGTTGGCCATATTGAGTAGATGATCCCTAATGTTTTTGGTGGAGGTCAAAGGTCATTTGGGGTCAGGAGAGGTCAAAAGGTCAAACCCTTTTAAACACGATATCTCAAGAACGTTACATGTGCTCATTTTTGGGTGTGTGGGTTGGTCATATGGAGTAGATGATCCCTATCAATTTTCGTGGACGTCAAATGTCATTTGGGGTAACGAGCGGTCAAATGGTAAATTCCTTGGAAATTGCTTGTAAACATGCTATCTCAAGAAGGGTAAGTGTGACCAATTTCATATTTGGTGTGTAGGTTAGCCATATTGAGTAGATGATTCCTATTGTTTTTGGTGGAGGTCAAAGGTCATTTGGGGTCACAGGAGGTCCAAAGGTCAAAATCTTGTAAACACGATACCACAAGACGGTATATGTGACTATGCTCATATTTGGGTGTGTAGGTTAGTCATATTGAGTAAATGACCTCTATTGATTTTTGTGGAGGTCAAAGGTCATTTGGGGTCATGAGAAGTCAAATGGTAAATTCCTTAGAAATTGCTTGTAAACACAGTATCTCAAGAAGGGTAAGTATGACTAATCTCATATGTGGTGTGTGGGTTGGCCATATTGAGTAGAAAATCCCTATTGTTTTTGGTGGAGGTCAAAGGTCATTTGGGGTCACAGGAGGTCAAAACCTTGTAAACACCATATCTCAAGAACAGTACATGTGACTGTGCTCATACTTGGGTGTGTGAGTTGGTTGAATTGAGTAGATGATCCCTATCGATTTTTGTGGAGGTCAAAAGTCATTTTAGGTAAAAAGATGTCAAAAGGTCAAAACCTTGAAAACATGATATCATAAGAACATTACATGTGACAATGCTCATATTTGGTGTGTGGGTTGGTTGCATGAAGTAGATGATCCCTACCAATTTTTGTGGAGGTCAAATTTCATTTGAGGTGAAAAGATGTCAAAAGGTCAAAACCTTGAAAACATAATATCTTACGAACATTACATGTGACAATGCTCATATTTGGGTGTGTGGGTTGATTGCATGAAGTAGATGATCCCTACCGATTTTTGTGGAGGTCAAAGGTCAATTGGGGTCATAACAGGTCAAAAGGTCAAAACCTTGTAAACAGTGTATCTCAAAAATGCATGTAACTAAGCTCATCTATAGTGTGTGATTTGGCTGTATTTAAAAGATGATCCCAATTGATTTTGGTGAAGGTCAAAGTTCATTTGGGGTCAGCAGTGTCAAAGTCTGAAAAGCTTGTTTGCATAGTGTTATAAGAAAGGTAACTTTTTTAGGGTCCTCATACTTGGCAGGTAGATGATGTATAGTGAACAAATGATCCTTATAGGTTTTGGTGGAGATGAAATGTCACTTTGGTTGACATGGGGTCAAAGACTCAATGTCATATTTACACAATCTCCCATGGTTGGAGTCTTGCATACTGCAAAATTTCACACATAATATGTGCCTGTGATATCGTGAGCAGAACTGTAGTTCTAGGTGGTCAAAGGTTATCTGGGATCTCGATGTGGAGAGCTTGGATACCTTGCATGTATACTTTGTGGGTACATTACGGAACACTGTCAATTTGAAAAAAAGGGCTTAGATTTCAGCGGTAAGGAATCACTTATATAAGCCTTTTGGCTTTCTGGTTACTAGTTGGCACTGGCATCTGGGCGGATTTGTAAAATGTCCGCAAGGTCCGGATTTCATGTGTTTCCCACATGATCCCTACTTTTACTTTGGGGTTTAAATATTTTGAGAGATTTACTGGTAGTATTTTATTTTGACTACCCCATATACAGTACTGATGACTGAACAAATACTGCACCATTTTGCATCTAGACACTACTGAAAACAGGAAAAATTGTTTCTTTGGTAGTAGGCATGTCACTTGTAAAATCTCCACAAATACTGAAAATGAGTATTTTGAAATTTTTCATGCCCCCCCAAAAAGGAAAATCCTAAAACGTAGGCCTATAATCAGTTCAAATTTTTGCCAAACATAGCACCATTTTGTATCCAGGAAATCTGATGCAAAGAAAGTTTCTCAGAGGGTGACACAACTACTTTCGGTTTTCCTATTAAAGCTGAAATCCATTCAAATATTGCTGCATTTACGATCTACATCCTCCTGAAGTTTACAATTTTCCCACTCAAGGGAGAGAACGATACCAGTTCCCTTTATAGTCTCACGTACCAGGACACAGATCAGAAATGCCCAGTTTTAGGGTCCCCTAAAAAGTGAATGTATTACCATTTTTCATAGATTGATTTTTTATTCTCATTATCGGAGAAGTGCAAGATATGATATTTGTATTTCAAGGCTGGGTATATGCAGCTTAAAACACATGGAAAGTGCCATTTCCAGCCATGTGGAGAGTTTGCAAAACCTAATTTTCTTTGTCATTCCAGAAAGTCTTGCTGCACCTAACCCTCATAGGTACCAGGCCCCCCTCCCCATGTTATCTAGCTAAACCCCCCCCCCCCCTTAAAAATTCGATTCTGCCTATGTCACTGACTTTTCATGTTAATAGCACATTTTTGTACAGTGAAGGTATAGGTTTTGTTAATTTAATCTAGGGAAGCATTGGGACTTCTAGGTCTATCCAGTTTCTCCCATGCCATGTAATCTTCACAACCATGAATACGACAAAAAATTGTACTCCTTAGAAAGTCATTTTTCGATCAACCACCCATTCAGGAACTTAAAACATTATCGATGAGGCAATCAATATGTTCAAGTGCAAATGTTTTAATGTAGGATACAGTGGCTTACTTTGACGTTTTTCCCGTATTTTATACAGTGTGAACACTATACTGTATTAAGAACGTAATCTGCGGCATGGGGAGTGCACCACAAATTTGAATTCTTTTAAAAAAATATTTGGAAATTTGGAGCTTGTATTGAGGAAAATAGTTTAGATTCTGGGTTTGTGGTAAGGAAATTTGAAAATTTGTGGGACTATAGAACAATGTTCGTTTTCAATTATCTGAGATAAAATGTTGACTGTATGTCGTTGTTTTGACCGTTGTTATCTAAGGAATACGTATAGCGGCCTCCTGGCGACATCCAAAAAGCCTCCGAAACTTTGTTGCTTTTCTTAGACAAAATATTTCAAAATTTAGGATCTATATTGAATAAAATTAAGGAAAACCGTACAGCAGCGGCTCTGAAAAGTTATCTGTACAGATTTATGAGCAACCACTTACTGCAGTAGGGTTAGCAATTTGACCACGCAAAATTTTGCCTTTGTTAAAACTAATAACTACAAATATGCAGATTTTGTTAGAAAGAATTCAGAATTTTATCAAGGAAAAGTTGGGAAAACCGCACTGTAGTTGACTGGTTGCTGATGGAAAATTTCCGAATATTTTCATTTTTCGAGTCAGGGGGACAATAGGCCCCTGTCTCCCTTGTAGCTACAGCACTGGGACCTTGAATGGATTAGAGTTGGTCTCCAGAGACAACCAGGCAGGTGTTGCACTGTTTGCATTCACATGGGAAAGTCCCAGGGTTGGGGACTGGTAGGGATGTGGGTGGGAGGATCTGACCAAATGTTCACTAATGTTGCGATCTCTTTGAAGGTAACCGAAGGAGGGTGTTTAAAGATGGGCTTAGTGGTGGGCTCAGACATGAGGGTTTTGAATGTAAATGAAAGGCTTAATGGGTTGCAAGAAAGAGCGGAAGGGTAGGACCAGGGTGATACGATCCAAACTTCTATTGTGAGTCTACCTGTATAGTTGAAGATAGAGGACCTACTAATGGATTTTAACTGATGGTTAGCAGCCTTTACGATTTTATCCGGATACCCCCTGTTAACAAAGAAAGTGGAACGTTGATTGGAATTGTGGATAAAATCAGTGTTCAGCAACTTCTTTTAGCTTGAAAAAATTGGGAAAAGAGGATCGAGTTTGTGCACTTTGTGGTTTGTTCATTTGCAAGGATACTAACTCACATAATCACTTAACACAGTACAAAGTATAAAGTTTATCCAAACTTCCTACCTTGAGATATGTATTAAAAAGATTTTCATTGTTTGACCTCTCGGGTCACCCTAGATGACCTTTGACCTCCATCAAAAATGATAGGAACCACCTTCCTCCTTTGACACAACTACATAAAAAGTATGGAGTTTGTCCAAGCTTCCTAACTGGAGATTTTGTGTTGAAAGTTTTTAAGTTTGACCAATGGTGACCCCAGATGACCTATGACTTTTAACAAAAAACAATATGATTTCTTCCATTCAATGTATGTAACAATTTTGACAACAGTTAGAGTTTCCCTTCTTGAGATATCCTGTTAACTACCAAGTGGCACAAACACACAGACACACACACAGTCATGCAAGCACAACTGCATAGATTTGTATTTCATCAAAACCAATAAATTCAAAATGATGTGATTACTGCAAAGAGTGCAACATTAAATTGGCTATCAGCCAGTACTTTGATCGAGTAAATGAGCAATCTTTATGAACATAATTTATGTTGATGGACAGCTTCACACTTACATTTCTGAAAAATTGTTAGTAAGGGCAAAGTCATTTATCCCACTGGCAGTTCTTAACAAGTCACATGTATCTATTAGTTCCCATACTGTTCAGTTATATCCTCTAAAATAGTTTTCTGCTTTGACATGAGTTGTAAAAGCAGGTGAATAGAGCATATAAACCTACTACAATTTCAGGATGTAGTTTCCTGGAATTTTCTATAAGTTAGGCATGACACCTTCTTCATATTTATAACTTTAAAAAAGTAAAAAATTTAATTTGTGCAGCAAGATATCAATCAGGTTTATCAAATCCTTGAACATTTATCAAACAGGTGAATGAAAAAAGAAATAAAGTACTGAAACTTGAATACATGTGTTGATGTCTCTGTGTATTTGTATTTTATTTCCTTAAACATATGACACAATCAACTACAACTAAAAGGCCTATTTCCATCACCCCAGCCTGTTTTAGTTCTCCAAACCTATAACCCAGGCTTCCTCAAATAGCCACTTGTGGTGTGCGACGTGGTTTGGAGTGGCACCAAAAATTACTGGGAGAATAGTGAAAAATTTAACCTTTTCATAACCTTTTTGACAAGAGTTATCCTGTCTCAAAAATAGCTGTAAATAAATCTAATACTTCCCACAGACTGGTGTCACATACTGACAAGGATATAATAATGTCCTATTTGTTCTCACATGAAAGTAAAATCACCATCACTGCTTACATTTATTAGAGTCAGGGCTTTGTCGGTGAATCAGCAAAAATTGTAAAGTTTGTGAAAAATTTTGGCTGGGAAAATTGAACGAATTTTGCACCATTTTGCATGTAAGCTCCTTTTGAAATGCAAAAATGTTCAAAGGGGAGGGCACACCCACCCCTTATGCCCCTCCCCCAGGATGGTGATCGGTGGCACATTATATCAGTAACATTTGGCAATGTGGTGCTGCAGGAAATTTAATTGAGGAAGCCTGCTTTAACCTCTAGACCCTCCCACACATGTCTAAAACTCATCACTAACCAGGCAAACACATTCCTGGCTTTTTGGCTTGAAGGTTCTGATGTGTACATTTAACATCCTCAGTGCATGCTGTATAATATGAGCTACTCTACATTTTTTTGTATTTGAGGTCAATCAAAGAGATATAATTGAAAACTTTGGTAAACTCTGGGTAAAATTGTAGTTTGGGGTGGCAAGTGACTGCTTTTAAAGCCATTCTATCATTACCCCAAAATACTCTTTTTAGTTAATGGGTTTGAAAATTCTCAGTTGGTTAGTACTCTTTGATTGACATAACAATTTGAAAATTCCAATATGCAGAGTAGCACACACTCCACAAAATGTACAGAGAGTGCTTAGATTTTACATGGGCTTGTGTGCTCATCAGGATATGGTCTTATGTCTTATGCAATAATATAGCTTTGTGACTGAAGCAGGAGTAGGGGGATGCTTTATACATTTATAGAAGGAGCAACAAATTGCGTAGTTGGGAGAATTAAAACTGTCTGGGATAATGGGGATTTCCCTTTAAAGGGCCAATCCTCTAACCCCAAACTACAATTTTGGTAGGGTTTACCAAAATTCTCAATTGGCTCAACTCCTTGATTGACAGCTTATTCAAACAATGCAGAGTACCAAAGCTTATATTACACAGCATGAACTGTTCTGGAGTGTTTTGATTATACACACTGACCTGTGAAGCAATAACTGAGATTGTGTCTGTATGAGGATGAACCTCAGACAATTATGGGAGAGGCTGAAGTAAGAGTAAGTTTAGGAGCAGGTACTGTTTGGGGATGAGAACTGGGCCTTCAATATCATCTGCTATGTTAAGCAAACATACAGTACATATTCTAGATACAATAATTATATAGAATGAAAAGTTTAAGAGGCAAGGCTTCTCTTTCCTTTGGTCCTATCATTGTCACAGTTTTTTCTTGAATATTTATTTCATGATTCATTTTCTAAAGTATCAAAGGCAATCAACTCTCACCCCAAACTGCAATTTTTGTAGTGGTCTACATAAATTCTCCTTGATTGACAGCAAATTTCAAAAATGCAGAGTACTTAAGCCCATATTACACAGCAAGTTATGAACTCGGAGTGTGCACATTAGGGTCTTGCATAATCTCCCTGAAGCAAAAAAAAGAGATTTTGTCTGGATGAGGATGAATTTCAGACATATGGATCTGTCTGGGGTGAGAATATTTGGCCTTTAAAGTGAAAATCAAATAAAATGTATAATTTTTCAAAAATCTAAAAATCTATGAATTCTTACAGTACTTTTATTTTCTCCTAAGATAAGATTTGATTGGTTTGAAATTGAAAGACATAATAAATTGGATGGAAGATAAATAAATTTCAAGAAGGAATAATAATTTCATAAAAATATGAGGATGAGCAAAATATTGTCATGAAGTTTTACATCCCCATATTTCTGTACATGTTTTACTCATAAAGCCACTCACTATTTGCTTGTTTACATGTGGCACAAAATATGATGGTCCATGGCCATAATATTTAAAAAAGTTAAATTTGAATCAATGTTCATTTGTTTAGGGGATCCTTTACCTATGAATTTAGGGAGAGTGATCTGTAATGTACTGAATGACTTCGACACATCTGTGTAAGCTAAAAAGGACTGCTTCATAAAATATTGTTTTGTACAAGACTACTTCAATGAATACACAGAAAACTTGCTATGAAACCACGTAACTTGGATTAGATACATGTACCGTACTGCGTGTTTGGGCTAATGGTGGAGCATCCGCCTCTCACACAGAAGGCCCGGGTTCGATTCCCAGGTCGAGTCTTACCAAAGACTCTAAAAATGGAACCTACTGCTGTTGTGCGTGATGCTCTGCATAAGCAACAGGGTAGGGAATTAAGCCAGTGGACCACAACTGGAAAAAAGGCTCTCGCCAGCTCGACTTGAACCAATAGGTTGGAAACTGGGCTGTCAAACTCCATCAACTAACTAGATACAAGAATCTTACTTCGAGCATGGTTGTGCCATCCCTTTTCTTGCAAATGGCCAAAGAAACTTGTCCACACATGCAATCTGTCACAAATGCAACCAGTGGCATAGCAAGACCCTGATGGACCCACTTTCAAGAGTCAGTGTGGAATGCTCAAACCCATATTCCTAAGTTAGATGAGTTTTTATGGCCCAACTTCTAACCAATTGATTTAAGTCTGGCTGGACATGCCCTTGTTTTTTCCAACTGGGGCTCACTGGCTTGTTTTCCCTACTCCATTGCTTTAAGCTGATTACCAAGCACAACGGCAGCAGGTTCTGATTTTATAGTCTTTGGTATGACATGGCCAGGAGTTGAACTGCAGACCCCCAGCTGTTCTAACAAATCAACAATACATTTTCCTAAGAATCTCCACCAATCTCCAAAGAGAGATTTGGGGTAAGAAAGAAACCTTACCTGCACCAGCTCAAAGCTGGCTGGCCCCTCTGAACCCTTAGGTAAGGTTAAACTAAGTTAGATAGGGTTTTATACCTCAGTTGATAAACTTCTTGTTTAATCTAGCTGTACCTATGTACTTTAAACCCTTGGGGCATTGTCCACCCATTCCACCCACTTGCTCTGCCACTGAACCTGACAATTCCAATGAGTATATGAATCAAGTAAACTTCGCTAATGCTCTCATCAACTTGCCCATTTTTTTCCAATTAAATGACATGTGAACCATTTTTCCTGATTTAGGTAACATATATAAATTTATGGAAAGTTTTAGCTTCCACTCATTATACTTTGTGATCGTAATTTGCACCACACTAACATTATGTAAAGCAATACATAAGAGAATTATTTACTTACAAGATATAAGCCATTCACAGATTTCTTTACGAACCTTTGTAGTTTCCACTGAATGCATCATGTTCAATTAAATACTACTGTCAACATTTTGAATCAGTTAAAATGTGCATCTATACCATCAGGTCTGAAATACGTATAGGTCCAGCACTGACATCATAAACAGTGAGTGTTGCCCAACAATGCTGGATAGCAAACTATCATAACAGATGGGCGATGCTGGCTTTTGATTGTAGTTACCCTTCACTCATTTCATGATGATATCTGCTCAAAGCCTTCCATCATCCAGGAACAGGGGACACTGTAATAACAACATCCCTCTCCCTCTCAAATAAATTTTCCAATAAAAAGTTCTTGATCTAAGTAAAGGATAAAGATAAATTATTACCCAAATTCACCATCAAAACCAAACCCGAAAGGCTTATCCTGTCAAAGTGAAAAATCTGGCCTCTAGGTGCCTTAAAAAAGAAAACTTTGGAGGGAGACACCTGCTCTCCCAGACTGGCAAATCTCAAACATTAATGTGCCTCAGCAAAATTGAAAGGCTGGTTACAGGCCTATCCTGGCATACCAACTTAAGTGTTTTCTGAAGATTATGTATAATTGCACTGAGAAACTTCCCTCGGCGGCAGAAATGAAAAAATATCAAGAGAAGGAGGCTGAGTACTATAGGACCACTATCAAAGTGGAGTGTACAAGAAAATTTCCAACTCAGCAACCCACCCCCCCCCCCCCCACCGGTGGCCAAAAACTGCATTACCAGGGCGTTCTAAGCTAGCTGCATGCACCTTTATCTTCTTGAAAATGCACTTTGCAAATACTGGGGGGCTGAGCATATCTTTAGCCCCCACACTGTTTTAACTGGGAGGCTACCCCCCACCCCCCTCAAGCCCCCTGATTTTGCCACCACTGGAAGTTACACAGAAGTTACCTTAAAGTTACACAGTGAATCAAAGGATGGTATCACATGTGTGACCTCTATACATATGCAAGACCTGCTGTTATAATGATCTAGCAGCTTAGAAAATTTTGACAAATACCTGCAAAGCAGTTGATTTGATTGTCATTATGTCACATTAAATTTAAGGTAATTTAGACAAAATAGGAAAATTATATCAATATAATCAACAGTAATTCCATAACCAAAAAGTGTTTGATGTGTAGTCAGGGGTATCATGTCAAAATAAATTGGGAGGGGGGCAGTAATGGGTTACAGAGGTAAACTTACCCTTTCAAAGTTATATTGCAATGGTGTTACAGTAGTACAGTAATTGTGACCTATAATTGTACTTATTTTTTTCTAATTTTTTTACATGTGCTGAGTTCCCAGATAAATTTTCAGACAAAATGTCATGGCACCCTTGACAAGATTGGAGGGGGCTGTTTCCTCCCAATCCCAATACCCATGATGCCCCTGTGTATTCTATGCAGTGAAGTAGCCATGGGGGGTGGGGTTAGTACCCACCCCATGACCCAACCTTGCAATGCAAAAAAACACCTAAAATAGAGGTTTTTTTTCTCTGTCCTCAGACTTTTCCCTCATGTCGTGCCCCAAAACCAACCTCATGACACCAAACCCCCCCATGACACAATCCTGGCTATGGGCCTGATACTATGCATTCCTTTGAGGGATTAATAAGCTTTATTTCAACTTGCCCAATACAAATTACTTTGATTACAGTATAATCTACAGAAAAGTATTAAATATAATTTGTTAAAGACTAAAATGATTTATGCAAGATACAAAATTTGCATTGATAATAAACAAAGTATGCTGCAAAGGAAAAGAAAATCATACATTTTTCTTGTCACAACAATAAAAGCTAATAATAGCACACTTGCAAGGCATTCTGTTGAAGAAAGTACTGTCATGTGTACAGCGATAAAAACATGAATTTACTTCGGACCTATAACTGGGACCAAAAATGGTTATACTTCTGTTTAACAAAAGTAATGGCAGAAAATATTGAAATAAAAAAGAGAAGACGCTTTCAAGAATGCTTTCAAAAAGTGATAAACTGAAAAATTAAATCTTCACTATCACAAGACTTAATCATCATAAGGTTATATCTCTGATTCTGAGTGAACTAAAAGATGAATCTGTAAAACAATCAAAAGAAACTGAACGAGTTCTATAGAAAATTGTAAAATATAATCACCCGTGACTCTTGAGCTATAAATTTTATTAGTAATTTTTATGAATCATACAATGAAGTTTTTTCTTTCCTAAATAACAACATTAAAAGCTTCTGAACGGCATTTTTTGAGCGAAAATAATACTATGGAATTAGAAACATGTGGAGATTCTTGCATCTTAAAGACTGTTACAACAAGTTTACTTTGTGAAATTATTATTTTAATAATTTTCTATCTCAACAAGTTTACTTTGTGAAATTATTATTTTAATAATTTTCTATCTAAGACAATGAAGGCCAACATAGTGAAAAATGCTCATTAGCCAGAATTTAGAAAAACTCCAACCACGACTGATCGCTCTTACTACGTGCAGCTCAAATTCTTGGCAGACATGAACATCGTCTTGATTCCTGGAAACTTGTATTGTTGAAAGTCACCCATGCATGACACAATGAAAAGCTGTGCCAGGCAATTAGTAGGCCCTCCCCCCAAAAAAACCAATTACGTGGCCTGATCCTTTTACCCGAGTTGTTATTGGCAGTTCAGGTAGGTCTAAGTAATGGGGAATATCTTTTATGAACAATTTTGAAGTTGAATACTAAACCTGCTATCACAGACCAATACCGATCTCCAGCATTCAAGTATCAACAGTGGTACACAACACTACTGTTCTAGGGGGTAGTAGTAAAGTACATTAAATCTACAACTAAATTTGCTCTCCTAGCAGGGATTGCAGAGCCAATTTTGAACAGGATGGCTAATCATCAAAGTCATCCAGTGTATCCAACAACTTGAAAAAAAGAAAATCCCAGTTTCCAGTTCAAGGATGCACAAAATGCCAACAGCAAATAACCTCTGGACCGTGTCAACATGCTTTCGTGGTCCCTTCTTCGACATGAGATTATCAGGAATTTATCACCAGGGCTGTAGTCAAGTCCAACAAGCTCGAGTCCAAGTCCGAGTCCAAGTCCAAAAGCTCAAGTCCGAGTCCAAGTCCAAGTCCAAGGGGCTCGAGTCCAAGTCCAAGTCCGAGTCCAGTGCTCTCGAGTCCAAGTCCGAGTCCAAGTCCAAAAGTAGTAAAACAACAATAGTATTTTCTGGTAAAGATCTAGGCCTATGGGGGCTGTAGCTGTATGAACAGGGACAAACTTGGACTCAATTCCTGATTTAATCTCGTATTTCCTGTACTTGGAATTGGCCTGGAATGGTTCTGAAATTGGAAATGGCCCGGAATGGGCTGCAACTGGACCTGAAATCGAAGCGGAACCCATGCATGCACTGCAGTTGAGTCCACTTATCTGGCTAAAGAAAATTGTGCCTCTCTTACATACTCAGTAAACAGTAGCTCATTTTTTTTTCACTAAAAATCAGCCAATTGTCTGGGAGAAATGCCCCAGCCTGGGGATGTTTACATCAGTGCATGGGGTCCTTTTGGGAATGCTCAAATATACTCAGGAATTTTGTAAGTGGACAAAGTCTTTTTGTTGGGGTAATGGATTTTTTAAGTTGTCCTGGAACTACAGGCTAGCTAGAGAAACATTGTGAAAAAAAGTCTGGTTTTAAATTTGTAACCCATTTGGACAAGCTGTTTGAGAATATAGTACAATATAAAGGCTATTGGTGATTATGCAGGAATATTGCATGAAGGGTTTCCAATAGTGGGAATGCACTCAGTGCTGAAAGCAACCTGAAACCAATTTTGGGAGAGCACATCAAATATTTTTAAATAACAGAGGCATTAACTGGGCTTTAATGGCCTGTCTTAGCTGTCTATAGTTAGTTTGTTAGTTAGACAGAGTTTTACGGCCCAGTTTCCAACCTATTGGTTCAAGTCGAGCCTGTCTAAAGCTATACTGCAGACGTCTGGTTGTATGGGCAATCCCTTAGTAGCTGCTCCACTAGCATAAAGCCCATAAAGCTATATCTGGACAATGCCATATATGCATGCAAAACCAGCTGCCATATTGCCCATTTGTTTTCATGAATACCGTACAGTAGTACAGCAAACATAGGCTAACGAAAGTTGCACATAAGTTACTAGTTAGGACCAACAACAAAACAAATTGTCATACTGTACTGTACATTATACTGTTCAAAGGATTGTACAGTATTGACCTGTAAATGATCCGAATCGCAGATGGCCTGACAAGTTACATAGGCTGATAGGTAACTTTACCCGCCACCATATTAACTGTTACTTGCTAGATTATAGAAGTTTTTTACCTGGCTGTGTCTGTGCCATTTCTAATCCATGGGAAGCATGAGGTGGAGCAATTGTTCCAGCAAGGTGGAGGAGGTATGATGATGAAAACCATACAACTTGTCAACAGGCTAGGCAGGAATTCGAATAGGCCTATGTACGTAATGACGTAATAATTTAGATACTGTAATAACATAGTAGGCCTAGTCCTATGAACAATTGCGTTGGTTTGGCAGCCGGTTCAATAGTGTTAGTGGCTCTAGGCCTAGAAGGTATGATAGTCCCATTAGAACTTAACCAAATAAACAGACAATGAACAAAGTCACAAAGGCAACTTGGCTATAGTCGAATATGCATAACTTCCAGGTTAATTGTAAGGTAAAAAATACAGTGTATATTGTTTGGCAGCCTGGATCTCACACAATTTTCTCGCAGAACTAGTGCCACCTGTACAAACTCTGTGGGGCATAACTGTAATTGCAATGCTGTAACTACCACAGTAATTTAAATTTTTGGTTGTGCCCCCTATGCTGTGGCCTGGGTAACTGGTCCACCCAAAGGTGCTTTTGTCCAGCACACAACTAACTTTGTGCAGCTGGGCAACTGATTTTAGTAGCAAGCCTGTTAATTTCCAAGTAGGAGGCGGAAAGCCGCCGGACTATACCGTAGAAAAACCCACATACATTGAGCAGGAGGACTCCAGGTGAATATGCACATGCATTTGCAACACAGTATTGGTACACAGCAGCTATGGAACAGCTAGACCACCTGACCACCCTATGACCCCTGCCACTCCATGACCCCACATAATGCATCACCCCATTATTATAAACCCTAATCAAACTGTTATGATAAACAATATTCCAGAAATAAAGGGCAAGAGCAGTTGCTGCAAATATTATTTTGAGGCAACAGCTAAAATGTCACAATAATCCCCTTATTTCTCTTCAAAGCATCTTTTATAACATTTTAGGGCCCGCTCCATATTGCATACTCAAGGTAAACTAAGCAGTTACTCTTACTAAATTTCACATTTGAGTACAAAAAATATTGTCACATATAACTCCAAAGAGCCATCTCATGAAACAGGACAGTATACACTACTTCAAGTTGGGGTGACTGCCCGCTTATATGTTGTAAAATTTAAGCTCTATTGTTGTGTATTTATGTGACTTACATATTGTTAGTATTGAAAACTTCATATGAAGATTCAGAAGAAGCCAATTGGCAGGTTATTCATAGACCTATCTTACAGTATCCCAAAGTAATTAACCTTGTAATTGCCTTTGTAGAAGTAGCAGTAAGATGAGCAGCTGTGAAACCCATGCAAACTTTTTGTAAAATTTGTATGAAGAAAAAAAGAAACAGGATGCAAAAAGTATACAGGCCCATCTTTGGAATTCATAACAACAAAGAAAAGGATTTCTGAAGATCTACTGACAATGCTGCAAGGTGCAAGGCACAGCCAGACCACATTCATTGTTGCTAATTAACTATTTTTAGGAGTCTCATATGCCTTCCCTAGCATTTTTATGGCATTTGTCTAATTTTTAAGGGGCAAGGAAAATTTTAGGGTTCTTTCCCAGACTATGGCACTGAAAGAAGAGTACCATGTTGCAGCTGTTTTATGTTAAACACTGCATTACATAATATTATGCAAGAAACAAACATCATGAGAATCATGTCAACAACTGGCACGTGACACTTGAAAATGAGCAAGTTACATAAAGATATGCAGGCCAATATAGTCCTGTATCCTATATTAAGGCAAATAAAGCCCAAGTATATGTTGAGTGCTGGGGTTTTTGGTGGATCAATCATGAAATTATAAAGAAAGAATCAGAGAAAATGGCTGCCGGACTTGAAGGACTCGACTTCGAGTCCAAGCCAAAGTCCAAGTCCAGAGAGCCCGAGTCCGAGTCCAAGTCCAAGTCCAGAGACCCCGAGTCCAAGTCCAAGTCCGAGTCCAAAAAAAGTGGACTTAAGTCCGGACTCGACCTCGAGTCCGGACTCAAGTCCTACAGCCCTGTTTATCACGGACCCTACAGTTCAGCTGATGAGGGAATATTGATGTATTTTAGGTTTAATATTAAATTTAAACAAAAGTTTGGCATCAGTGACGGATCATGACGCTAGAAGCGAATAGCAAGTTTTGGCCATCTCGAGCTGGCAACTAGTAATCCAGAATCTATCAGAGAACTTCCTGTTCAGGTAATAAAGTTAAAGGCATTTGCCCCCTTCAAAGACTACTTGCTCAATAGAGCAACAAGGTTGGTTTGAATGGGGTTAACTGCTGCAATTACAGAGACAAGCTTAACCCCAAAAACGCCTTTTTCTCAGGTTACATTGGCTAAAACGTCCTATTCAATTCTAGCATCATGTGAAGAATGGACTAACTTCTCATTCAATATATATATGCTGTAATACTTAATTTGCAGTCAAAGGCAGCAATGGGCTCCACATATTTAGAAACACTTTAAATTTAAAAATTTGAACAACTTTCAAGTTGTTGTCTGTTTAATTAGATCAAATTGGTACATTTTAGTCAATTTTTCATGATTCTGCGAATCCTCAGCATCAGGAGGCCGTGTGAACTATTTGTTTCAAATATGCTTTGCAGAGTTAAAAGTTTAGTGCAGTCAACTCAAGCTTATTAAAATACCTCTGGTTATTCTGATTCAAGTAGTACTGTCTTACATTATGAAATTACAACTTTTTACCTCCATATTTATATTTATGCAAAACAACCCTTTTTTAACCTTAAGGGTCTGTGTTTATAATTTGAAACATTGTAACTGACATTTGCACTTTTTGAAAATAACATAAAATTTATAACATTTAGTTACTAAAGCAAAATAAAATTTAGGTGACCTCCTGTGTAACTAGTTGAGATGCAGGTGACCACTGCATGTCACTTTTGTATTGAGACACTGATGATTTTTGCCCAGCAGTATGGGCGTGGCTTACCAATTGTGACATCTTGTGAAGGCACCCTATACTGGACCTATCAAAGGGCCAGTAGAGGGTGCCTTCCATACAAACTATGAATATTCATCAGGTTAAGGTGTTCATATTGCAGCTGCAAAGTTATGACTTGTGGCCGCTTTCATTTTGTAGAAAATGCTGGCTGTGCGGTCAGAGATATTCTTCCTTCGCTGTTTTTTCTGTGAAGAAAAGAATAATTTCTTTCAGACACAAGGTAAAAACATTTCTTTCAGCATCAGAATTTATCTAATTTTTAAAATTAAAAACAAAACTTTTTTACCATCAATGTGTTTTAAAATGCATATAGCAACAGTAATGTATATAATGAAAACATTTATTTGAAAAAAAAAAACGTGAGGGAACAAGGCAGATCAGGTACTAGATTAGCTAGAATGATGTGGGGAAGTGGTTAGATAGCGTCCAACCTGCAGTCTTGGGGTCAGGAGTGACCTCCTAGCTGTTCTGGTCATACCGAAGACTTTAAAAATAGAACCTACTGCCGTTGTGATTAGTGTTCAGCATAAGGAATGGAGTAGGGAAAACAAGCCATTGATCCACAACATGGAAAAAAAAACACTATCGCTAGCTCCAACTTATTGGTCAATTGACTTATTGGACAATTGAGTTATTGGACGATTGACTTATTGGACGATCGACTTATTGGACGATTGACTTATTGGACAATTGACTTATTGGACGATTGACTTATTGGACAATTGACTTATTGGACGATTGACTTATTGGACAATTGACTTATTGGATGATTGACTTATTGGACGATTGACTTATTGGACAATTGACTTATTGGACAATTGGTTAGAAACTGGACTGTATAACCAAACCAACTAACCTTACTAGCTAACTTGCACTTCTGCCTTTGGTCTTGATGTAATTGCATAATTGAGAAAAACGAATGCAGTAGTGCAACTACTTGGCTCCTTGGTCCACCGTACCACTGGCAGAGTTTGTATCCCAGCATACTATTTGCACTACAGATGCTTACCAAAGTATTCATTCATTTACTTTTGAAATGATGCTCCGTTAGAGGAAAAACTCTGGAAAAGTAACACATGACTGTACCCAAGCCTGCATCACAAATTATGCAACAGATTGCATCTAACTTAAGCATGCTATGAGTACTGACAAACTTCATCCAAAAATCAAACAAATACACGCTTGTCGATGCTAAATAAATCCACACTGAATAACTTTGCCATGCAATGTTTTAACTGCTACAAATAAGATTGCAAGTCAGAAGAAACAAAAATTTCATGTAACAGTCATGGCTTCTTAAATTGCATTCCACTGAATCATTCTAAAATCCCAATTTCTGGGAGAAATTTCGAGATTTTATGTGACATTGAACCCTTAATTTGTTAGCTTCTGAACTGTAAATATGTATATACTCTAGTTAACTTTTTAATTGCCTCTCAACTGTAAATATGTATATATTATAATTTTCTGTAATAAATATAGTCTGTAATGTCTATACAACAAAATGTCATGACATAATTGAAATGTTATTGAACCAAAATGTTGAAAAAGCTATTGTATATATTTACTTTTAAGAATTCATTATGTAAAACATTACTCAACATCAAATGACACACTGTATGGATAACAAAAGAAAACTTAATAAATGAGATGGTGAAAAAAAAAAAAAAAAAAAAAAAGAACCCTTAAATTTTGTAGTCCTTCGGACGTGTACTGGATTTTGTCATGCTTTTATGAGTTCAAAAATGTTTGAAGACAGTCAATTCTCACTCAAAACTACAAGTTTGCTTTCTATATAAATTTTCAATCTGCACAGCTCTTTGACTGACAGCAAGTTCAAAATAGCAGAGTACTGTAGCTCATATTACCCAGCATGCACTGCAATGAAAGTGTCCTGATTACACATCGGGATCTTTTATACTCATCCTGAAGCAATAAAATGAAATCGTGTCTGGATGTGAGGTCCAGTTTTAGACAGTTGTGGGAGGGGCTTAAGTAAGTAGGTTAAGAGAATTGACCTTTAACCATTGGAGTGGCTATTTAACTGCAGGCACTACATCAAGTATAATTCTCACATTTTGCCCAGAGATCCAGTTTTAGATTAATTAGTGGTGAGACTAATTGAATGATTGCTTTTTCACATAATCAACAAATGTGAATACTATATGTACAAGAAACACAGTTTATACCCAATTATATGGCTAAAAGAGTGAGTGAGTGAGATGAGATTTTACGACACACCAACACAAATCTGTCACATAGTGTCAGTCAACTCAAAAGTTCAAAGTTAAATTTATTTTTCAAGTTTGGTTCAAGCGCAAACTTTGTAACCCTTTAGTTGCCTCTTATGACAGGCAGGAAATACCATGGGCATATTCTGAAACCCCCTTCTCACTGGGGGATATATGGCTAAAAGAGGTGAAACAAGTTCAATATCATATCAACCTTGCAGAGCACTTTAAAAAGATTAATCCCATGATTTTTTTTTGTCCTATTTAAGGGGAAATTCCCAGCATGATCTAACACAACGGAGTATTATATATACTTGCTCCACCCAAAGTCCAAGGAAGAGAAAAACCTTTCACTGAATTGCCCAAAACTGGCGACCTTAAAATCTTGCAGTTATTTGCACAAACCCACAAGCCTGAGAAACTGTTGGAAATAATGCTTCATACAACAAACCATGGGTTATTCGAACTTGTAAACTTTACTCCAGAATGCTTGCCATGGAAATTATGTACTGAGCAAATGGGGCATGCAGCTTTCACGTAATCATGCAGAAGTACTCACAAGAAATTTCCAACTTTAATGAAGGGAAAGACTAGGTGGTGTTGCTTTTGCAAGATAAAAATATTTTAGAAAAGCTGGACTGATGGATAATATTAAAAAATAGATGGATACAGGTGGTTTCATCCAAAATGAATAATACAGAAGTTGAAAAATAATTAAATGAAATGACAGGTGGCTTTAAGCAAAATACTTACCAATAACAGGGTTTATACACATTCAAAATGACAGTGTTTCACAACTTTCCAGTAATTTCACGGACCTTGACTGATATTTCCAGGACCTTCTAAAACAGTCAGATCCCATAATTCCATTTTTTTTCACACAAAAACAATGTATCTGAATGTCTGGATAATCGGAACAATAAATCTAATAACTAAAATTCACCTTTGCAGGACTGTTAGAAAAACTGCTCATTTTTGCTGACTTTCCCAGCCTGGAAATTTAAATTTCAGACTTTCCAAAATTTTCAGGACCTTTATGAACCCAGAGGGTAGTTTGACAACTTTTAAAAGAGGCATCTGGTTCAACCTATTTTGGCCCTGTCCTAATATCCTATGGCAAGAAATATGTCCAATGACTCACCTTCATACTGACAACCCTTTTCTTACCCCCTCCTGGGACCTTTTCCTGAGTAGCTGGCATGTCATCATCTTCTTCAATATCACTTAAGTATTCACCAATCTCGAGTAACTCACGCTACATGACAAGAATTTTGTGAAAGTATGAGAAATGGGAGGAAGGGTATGCATGAAAAGCCAAATGAGTCAAAAATAAAGTTGCATTAAAACATATTTTGATGAAATATGAAAGAAGCTAAATGAGTAAGATTTCTGGTGGTTGTGTGTGGCAGGGGGTGGGGAGAATAGGGGCAGTTGTGAGAGACAATGTATATATTTAAAGCACAAAGCACATTTAAAGAATTGACAGGAAAATATAGGGTAAGTTATACAAAGTATAATGACCCCTTAACCCTGTGGGCAAAGAAACATTGACTCATTTCATGTAAATTAGGGATTACGTATGTAAATAGGAGGTAATGAGGGGCCATGTAGATTGACCCCTTACCCTGTGGGCAAGAAACACCTTGACTCATTTCATGCAAATTCTTGTCTACTTTAATGAATAGTTTACTCTCAGAAGAGTAAAGGATCTAATTGGGATTGCTAAAATGATTATAATTCTTAACAGGGACATTTTTTAACTTTCAAAAAAACTTCGACTTGGATGAAGAGAATGTTAAAGCCAGCTAGCTTAATTTCTGTTAAAAGTTGACAACTAAAGTAGTCAACAGATTCAACCAGTGGTTTCAATCTTGATTGTGGGAAGGAGGAGAGGGGGGAGGCATAGCCACTTCTGTCAAAAACTTACTGTGTATAAATCTTCATTCAATGAGTGCTTTTCCAAAATGAGGGAGGGCATGTCCTCTATTCCCCCCTCCCCGGATTGATGTCCATGGATTCAACACAGAAAGCAATTACGTAAGCTCAATGCAGCATGCTACAATTTCAGGTTTTGCCTTTTTCAAACACCTTTAAAAAGGATATTGAAAAAGAGCAGAATATTTCTCACTGCTACATACATATTTCTAAACAAAAGTACATTGCAAAGACTAAACACTGCTTATTTGAATAAAAAGGGCATTTTTGTACAAATACACAACTCATGCAAGCAGTATAAATTTTCTACTACATTCACAATGCATCTCATCTAAGGCTCAAGTGTTGCATGATGGGAGGCAAAAGCACAATTTTAGTTGCTTGGAAAATGTTGAAAATATGTAAAAATTTTGTTTGAAAGAAAAAAGCATTTTGCAGAATGTGAGATTAAGAATGTGACAATGGATGGTCGAATTACTGTCACTGAAGATAAAATATAAAAAAACAACTCTCAAAAATGGAATGGATGAACAAAGGTTGCAAATTTGGATAAATATTGCAGCTGGTGACAAAGAAATTTGAAGTATACAGTCTACCAACCTTCTGGGCTTGGTTAATCTCATGATGCATTGGTGCAACGCTGGCTATGTAGGCACCGTAAATCTCCTCCCCGTCATCACCCCTCTGGCCCCTAGAATAGTAACAAAACAAAGCAAGTATTTAACACCTTTTCAACTTTCTGATTAAAACAATGAATTTCCTAGACAGTTACAAATCACAAAACATACATTCAGTTGATGCAAACAAAAAGACCTTTCTGTCAAGCAGAATGTGAGTGTTCTACTTTTGTAATTTGCAGCTCTAAGTTTAGCTTTGAGCTTCTCCACAAATACATAACCTGCAAGTACTGAAGTGCTGAAAGAATTTCAGAAATTTGTGAAGGATTTGGGACCATTCTTATAGTTTGACAAGAATTTGTTAAAGAATGTGATTAAAATAGATCATCAAATCATTTAGTGTTCCCCTTTACCTTAATTTCTCATCTGAGCAATTTTTCTGTATGGCCACCAAAATGCCTGTCCCCCCACCACCACTTCACACACTCTACTGCTCAAATCCCTGCAAATCCCTGCCTCAATGGATACAAAGCTAATCCATAAAAATAACTTTAAAAAACCTGGTCCAATAGCATAAAAAAGAAAAAAATTCTCAGGTTGATTCCCTAAAATAGTGGCTCAGCCAATTCTTCCTTATCTGCACACCATGTTTTATGATATAAGTCTTGGCTAACCATTTGTCCAGCTTCTGTCAGTGGACCGTACCTTTTGAGCATGGTATACTCCCTTCCAGTTCACACTGTGTCAGTTGTTCATTAGCAGTCTTCTTTTCTATTTGCAGAGATCATGATGTCATTTTCCAATTTGGCATCCCTCAACTGTAATCATAAAGCTAAGAACACTGAGAAGGACTGTTTCTGGCCATCTGAGTGGGTTTGTAATCCCAAAATTTCTTGCATCCTACAGACCAACTTACAATATCACTACGCTTAGATAAAAGGCCTAGGTAAAGAATGTTGTCTCCTTTTCTGTCATCAGGGAATGGCCACCCTTAGGAAGTCACTGGATGGTAGACAGCCAAAAGGTCACACCTTGCCAAATAAACGAAAATTTCATTTGGTCAATTAATGGGACAAGTTTTGGTCCCAAGGGCCACATCTTGCCCATTAGGGCCACAATTTCACCAGATAGGCCCAAAACTTATCAAAAACCTCAGTTCCTCAACAGGTTCCCATTTTGCCCAAAGGGTCCACACATTGCCACATAAGTAAGCAGTTTGTCCTAAAAACCTTGCTTAGCCCAGAGCATCTTAAACTCAGGGTTTGAACCCATTCAAAATGACAAAATTTCATGACTTTTTCATAACTATCAAGGACCTTGACTGAAATTTCCAGGACCTTCAAAAACAGATTCCATATTTCCATCTTCTTTCCACAAAATAATGTATCTGAACATTACAGAAACTGGCACATTAAGTTTATTTCTGGAAATCCCATGACTTTTCCAGGATCTTCTTAAAAAATTCTCATTTTCCCTGACTTTCTAGTAGAGGGAATTAAAATTTTAACTTTCGCTGACTTTCCAGAATTTCCAGGACCTCTACAAGCATGGGGGAGGGGCGAGAGCAGGGGGGATGCCACCCCTAATACCCACACTTAACTTACGCTTTGCCCCTCATATCAAAATACCCTGGCCCTCCAGTTCCCAACAAGACATACATTTCTCACATGTGCCTTAAAATACACTAAAATTGTGTAATAATTTACAGCAACCATCGTCCACAAAAAACTTACGCATATCTCTCTACAAGCTTCTGAGTCACAAGGGCGTTCATCTGAGCTTGTCCAAAGTCTCCTTCCACGGCAAGCTTGGCAGCATTCTGTGCGGCATGAGCACCAACGATGGCTACATTGGCATCTATTGTTGAAACAATATGTAAAAATTTCAATCTTAGAGGGACAATCAACAGCATTCAGGGTTCGTACCCGCATTCAAAATGACAAAATTCCATGACTTATACATGACTAATGAGGACCTTGAACCGTTAAAGACCGGAACCATTAAAAGCAGTCAGATTTCCAGTTTTTCCCACGAAATATATCTGCACCTCTTTCAATTTCCAAGGGATGGGTATTTGGGATTGGGTTAGGTACTAGGGTACTGGTAATTGGGGTAGCAGGGTTGGCTTTGTTCTGGGGTGGGAAGAGGAGCTTAGCTAGGCCTGAAGTAATAGTTTGTTAGGCTAATTCATGTGGAGCATTTACTTTCTTTCTATGCAACTCTGTTTTTTTGTTTCCCTCAGAGAGTGACACTTCCCGATAAGCCCTAAAGGGTTTCTAAGTGCACTCCCTATCACACCTATTGTTATTTATCTGCTACTGTTATGTGTAAATTTCTGTGTTGTGATAAACCAAATGAATGAATGAATGAATAATGTATCTGAACATTGAGAAATTGGAAACAGTATCCACTTCAACAATTCCCCGTCTTTTCAAGGTCATTTTGAAATATTACTCCACTGACTTCCCAGTCGTCATATTTCAAATTCCAGTTTTCTCCGACTCTTCAGGCTTTCCAAGACTTGTATGAGTCCTGGCGTTTGACACAGAAAATTGAGCTTTTGTTTCAACAACTTGATGTACCTTCCTGAACTGATTATTTCCAAGAATATAGAGACATTAAAATGAAGTCTCCTAAGTGAGATGGAATGTTACTTTACTAATTACAGCTGAATGAGAATGCTTTCAAAAATTTACAGTTTAAAAGAAAATCCACATTCATTCAGGGCTATGGTCTGCCAGGGGGAGAGGGGCAACCCCCTCCCAGAGACTCCCAAATTATAAATATGTTACATGCCAAGTGATGGTGGCGCTCTACGTATGTAGGCAATTCTTGTACTGCTACAGGGGGAAGGGGTATAAAGAATGAATATGTATGCTTAGTTCTTCCTCTTCAAAATTTTTGCATAATATTTTGGTCCAATGCTTTTTAACTGGGATGCATGAGAGGAGTTGAAATTTTAAATACTTTTCCTTCCAGAGGAAAAACTCCAATCAATATAATCTTAAGGACAAAAGGGAGGATTGCAAAACAAAGAAAATATTTCATTGCTCATCTTGAAGAGAAGATAAAATCTCTCCTGTAAATTTCAAATAATTACAAATGAAATATCTAGTTCCTTTGTCACCTAATTCCCTGCAACTCATATTAGAACTGAAGGTAAACTACACCGGAGGGTAAAGGTCTACATCATGTTTTTAAGTTCAAAATAAACTTTTTTAGTACTTCCTTGGCCAAGTAAACAAATTGAAAGTGGGTTTACACCTTTAACCAAACATAGATGATGCACCGAGTTTCCTCTTTATGCATCTATCTGAATCACTAGTGTTAGCTGGATGAAATTTTACAGCCCAGTTTCTATAAACCAATTGGTTTAAGTCAGGGCCATCACAGCCCCTTTTCCAGTTGTGGCTCACTGGCTTGTTTTCTCTATTCCACTGCTTTGTAAACTGAGCACCAAGTGTTTTGGCACAAGGTTGCATTTTTAAAGTCTGAGGTATGACCCAAACAGGAGTCCGATCCAATAGAGAAGTCGATCAACATCAATAAGTATTATCAAGTTTTGTTTTGAACTGTGTCACACAATTGACCAAATATTTCATAGTGTTTGATGCATTTTTTGTATGAAATATGAAGGCTCCACATCATAAGAGTTAAGTTGCTTTGACAAATCATTTCCAGAACTTTGACAAACTACGACATCAAATTTGGAAAAAGATGACACACATTTGACTTACCTCTGCCTGGGGGAGGGGGGGGTGCAGTGGGTAGGCAGTGGGGTCAGAAAGTGCATTGTACAATTGATGAGTACATATGGGCACACATAACTTACTTTGTTCAGCAAACTCTCGATCCTTAGTAACTGGTCTCTTCATTGTTATAACACGTATATACTGCCCTCCATCTCGTCCAGTGTAACTGATCTGAACTTGGAATGGTAACTCTTCAATGCCATTAATCATACTCTGCTGGGCACCCACAGAATCATAAATAGGGTCATCTGAATCAACATAAATTCATAAATTGGGAGATGCTTGTATGCAATACATTTATAACTTATCTTCTGGTCTGTACTTTTTTCTGATATGTTACTAAAAGTTCATGTTTTTGTATGCTCCTTTGCTTTGCAGAAAAAAATCAAGATGAATGTAACACAGCTTAATCAAGACAAGAGAGTTCTGGTGGAACTAATGGCTCCAACTTTACTTTAAAGCTTGGGGACAGAAGAAATGTGCAGGGCCGGAACCATTGTTCAAAGTCTGGTAAAAGCTGGAATTCCGGCTATAGCTGGAATTCTGGCATCCCTTGTTAGTAAGTGTTCCTTGCATCAATTCGTAGCAGTTATTGAATTCAATGGACTTGTACAGGAAGCAATGAAAAGAAGGGGTTAAAAAACCCTCTCTGGGTAGGAAGGTAGACCCTCACGCAAGCACAAACATGTTTGCAAAGGAAGGTAGGCTACTTTTGTAGGGACAGGCCTAGCTGAGAATACCCCCAGTGGGTACCAGTCATTTCTTAAATTCTACTCTATTCCTCTGAGCAACCTTGTTCCATACTTCCATATAGATAAAACCAAAGGCAAAGTTTTCAGGAATATCACATTTTGATGGAAATATTTGCACAAATGTTAACTTCTGGAGCACATTAGAAATCAATCAATTCATTATAGCAACTCAAACAAAATTACGTTCTGCTTAGAGCCTCCTTAACAACTTATCACTGTCAAACCAGTTATTTACAACCTATGACTGATTCTTGATGGATTAAACCATCAAGATTTTCATTAAATATAAAGACTAGGATAAAAATTTAATATACTCTTTAAGTTTCTCCCCTGCCCCAAGCTAAAACACAATTTTCTAAATTTAAATGTGCCAACAGTCACTGATAACATTTTATACAAAGAAAATTATTTGATTTTTGTAATTGATTACTCCATTTGCGATACCACACTAATAAATCATTAAGAACTCTACTGCTTAAAAATGAGAACAAATCTGATCAGACCTCATAAAGGGGAGGTCTGGTGCCATTACCTCCGACATATCATCAACAATAATCAACATTTTTTTCTTGTATTAGGCACCATAGATAAATTTTGCTATGCAGCTAACTGCGTCTTGCTCGCGGTTAACTGGCAATTCAATAGCACACGCCCGACTGCAGTTACAGGTAGTTGACTGCAGTCGTATTAGCTCACACTTGCGGAGCAAAGTTTGCTTAAGACGAACGGGACTGACTGCCCTTACAATGACTCTTTGTATATGGATTAGGAAAATCTCTATACACTATAACAGCACAAAAAGACCTCAGATTTGTGCTAGGTCAGGTTTTTTTTTTCTTTCCGCTTACTGCCTTTGTGGAATTATACCATAGCAGTTTTCCGTAACTTGAACAAAGCTACGGAAACTATCAAAAAATTCGGAAATTTCAAGCAGTTAGCGACTGTGAAGAAGAAAATATTACCACCTCAGTACGTACGTTGCACATGTACTGAAAGTATTTGGTATTTGAGACGTTTGGATTTCAATTCTGCTACACAACTACATATCGACATTTTAATCCAGATAATGGAACGTTTTGTTTTTTGTCATGAAAAATCGCCCGTAATGATAACCAAAAACATGAAAAAAAAAAACATTCTGAGCAACTGCAACGAGTGCTACTGGATCGCGATCTGGTACCGTACGAAGTCTGTTATGTCACGTATCTGCTCAAATATCGCCCGCTTCAATCCACAAAGCAGGATCGATTAGGCCTACTGAAAGGGTCGACAAAACTCCACGTGGCCAAGAACATCAAAACTGTTCACAAGCCATGTGTAAAAGACCCTGATACAGCAATCTGCGATACATTTGTGAGCTTTAGGTGTAAAGTTTTTCACGACGATGTAATTTTCTTCAGCCAGTCTTGGTACTTTTGCCATTGCCTAACGTATAGCAACTATGTATATTGTGAACCTATCCTACACGTTTATCTTCGATTTCCTTAATGTGAAAGCTGCACAGCGGTGAATGTTTTCTTTCTTTTATTTATTCTCAAGTTCCAAACAATATTTTATTTGCTCTAGAACATGTTTTAAAGCATGCAGCAGCATATTTTACTGACAGGGTGGTCTGCATGCAGCCTGTGAAAACTAACCAAATTCTCCCATATACATTAGTGTTACGTGGTGCCATTGCAAAATATTATCATGACTCTTATGTCTTTATGGGGTTGGTTCAAACCGTTGTACTATGTACAGGTGCCGATCCAAGGGGGGGGGGGGGGGGGAGGACCCGCCTCCCGCGCCCCTATTTTTCGGCGACCAAAGATTTTTTTCAGGCCTAATATAAGCATCAGCAGATCGAGACTGCAACCTCCTGTCTCATAGCACACCCTTCTAGAACGGCCAGGTTATTACACTCAAGCAATATAATTGTCTGTGTGTATACCATGAAAACCAGGCCTTGAAGATAGACAGAGGGCCGTAGGACCAATTTCTTTATAGAAATAGACTTTCTTGACCACCATTTCGGGAGGGGCGAAAACTTTACAAAATGATGGCCAAAGATGCCCTGAGAAATCAAAATTATTTCACAAGCACAAACGTTGCACACATTGGCCAGAATTAGAAAATTCTTTCAGACATCTTGCAAGAACGGTGCAAGTATTCATATATTTTGTACAATACAATTTTAGAGATACCACTGGTAGTGTAACGGTATTAACTACGTCTTTTGATACTACGACCCGGGATCGATTCCCTCTGCGTGCCTCTCCCGATTTTTTTTTTTTTTTTTGGTTTCTAATTTTTCAAATCAATTTTTGGCACGTAAAAGTGTGATGTTCGTTCTCCCTACAAAAAATAAAAATATTAACAATTTGCATCTCAACCACTTCAGATACTTGTGTTATTGTTTAATAATAAAAAAAATCACATTTGAGATCTTCATTGTAAGCAAAGCCTACTATGTATATAGTAACTAATTTTAATCATTTTAAAAAGAATTTGAAAACTTATTTTTTTAATTGTCTAAACTGATCACTGTTTTTGTATTTTAAGCTTTTTTGTTCTTTTCTGTGCTTTAAGTTTTGATTTTATCTGTGTGATTTTTAACCCTTTTCTTTGTACAGCGCTTTGAGTGTTTTTGAAAAGCGCTTTATAAATAGCATTATTATTATTATTATATATTTGTGCACATGGCCAACTAAGTACCCGGCATGCCCGTGATGATCTATCCAGTTGAAATGATTTCGTAAATATTGAGGAATAATTTAAGACACTTAGATTGTTGGTTTGATTCTTCACCACGAAGCAAAATATCCTCATGTCATGTATGAAATAATAGAATGCGACTACCAACAAATTGCTTGGAAAAAATAACGATCTAAGCAAAATTCTTTATCGTGTCAGCACCAAAATAGCGCCGTTTACCCACGTTGATGGAGACATTTTTTTCCGACAGGAATTTGAAGGGTGTCCCAACCTCAATGGCAGGGTGTTCATGAATGAACCTACGTAGTAGTCCTGGGTACGCGACTTCCTAATAAGGTTACGATAGCGTGGAGTGTTAGCAAATGAACGTACATAGCTTGTCAGTGAAAAAAAATGCTAACTCACGTGTACACTATGGAGCATGCAAATTTCACTAGTGTGACGTAATTTTCAGACGTGCAAGAGAATACTGTAAATAAAAGTTGTGATTGGTTGATATTTTTAACTTATGTTTTGGAAGAAGTAACACAAACGGCCTCAAGATTGAGTAAGCAGGATTGCTTTTTGAGTCAGAAAACGTTCAAAAATTGAAATATGAAAAAGACAAAGGTGTGATAGAGGTACTTTTTTCTTAACCAGGGCTTTTTCTGTCATATTTCTGTCCGTTTTATTTGAACTTGTGAGGCAGTCTTTGCCGTTCTGCCGGGGAAAATCGCATAGCATAATTTGGATAAGGCACCTAAAGCGAATATCATTTTATAAAAACGGAATCTACGCTCCACGAAAAAATATGCAGTAGTTAATAGTTCTCATATGATGAACTACCTACCCCGCGGAGCAGACGAAGTCTTTTCGTTCAGCTCATCGCTACGAAAAACCAGCTTAAGGGGCGGCAGTCACACAGGCGCTACGCAGACACATGATTAACAGGTCTTCCTACTTCTCGTGGCTAAGCTTGCAGAAATTTAAGCCGGTTGACTGCAGATGCATTACCCCATTGTGTCGCCGGGGTAAAGGGATTAAGTCACTGTATCAAAGCACGGGCAGCCGGCTGCAGTTGGAAAGCTTTGTTCACGAGTTCTGTCAAAGGGAGAGCAGCTCACCAGCATCGTAACAATAGCGCTATTCATCCATGTCCAGTCCCGGTAGGATAAACTGCAGTTACTTTTGACTGCAGTTGGATGCATAGCGAAATTTATCTATGGTGCCTAAGAAACCACTATCACTTCTAGAATACAGAATACGTGGCTAGTGAGGAACTAGGAGGTGACTGCCTATAACCACTTTATTTACAACACCTTCATGACATGTAAAATTATAGTCAGTCCACATTCAGGATTCATAAAAGTTTAGAAATTTTCTTTTTCTAATTTGTTTTCACTTTCCTTTTTAAATTTCTTTTTGCTTCGCTTGTTCAAATCATTTTACTTAGCAATTATTGCATTAACCTACCATCATCCTCATTTTGCAGAAATGTCGTCCCGCCTCCGTTATCATACAGTACTGGAAAGAAAGAAAATCCATAATCCGTGGTTAAGTATTACCAGAATAAATTGTGTAACAGTCTGTTCCTTTCATTGGGCTTTCCAATTAATTTTCTCTGAGGTTTTTATTCAAACTGTTATTCACATATGCATAAGTGGCTTTAATTTAACGTTTTGAGGGTCAGGAAACCATTCCGGCTCATCGAACACCCTATGCCATTGCCAGCGTGGATGCCAAATTCACCTTCTCACATCAATTTAAGTTAGTCACACAGAACATTACAACACTAACTTATTAAATGCCCTTAAATGCCCGTCTACATGTTTCGTCCCTTATACAATGTTCAAATACTTGTCAGGAAGAAAGAAACGTGCAGGTACGCCTTCATACATGTTGTACACTTGTTTGTTGAAAAGCAGTCAGTAAACATCATCCCACATTTATCTCTAAGCATCACCATACAAATGTATCATTATGCTTTAATGAACGGTAAGGAAAAGATCTGTTTTTACAATTAAACACTTTCCGGAACTTTTTACCCTCAAACAAAAAAGAGAAATGCCTGGAACTCATACCTTGTTTCTGCCTTGTCCTTCTAACACCAAACTCAAATGTGGCCTCTGTGTCTGCCCTTACATTACCAACATTCCTGCTGATAAAACACTTTTCTTCTTCATTGTCTCGAAAATATCTGCAACAAGGAAATAAATTAGAGGAATACATTTTGCATGACAGAACAATTGGGTTTTTGTATCTTGACTAGGCTGTGGCACTGACAATTAAACTGCCAGACTAACCGGCCTGTAAAGCACAAAAATTTGCAAAAACTTTTTGTCTAATCTGTCCTTGGTGGGATGGGGTAGGGAGGGGGCTGTGGGAGGGTTTCTGATAGGGTGTGCCCATAGTTGCATGAGAAAGTGGGAGCATAGGATAAATTAATAAAGTATGTGACTGAAAATTGTCTTTCTATAAAATAGACCTAATGCATATGATGTCACAGAGCAAAAAGTAAGCCCTCCTTTGGAGACAAAACAAACCAACAGCACAAATGCAGACAGCTTATTTGTCAAGCAGTAGAATATGTGCATAGTCTGCTGCATGTGCAGGATGAATTCTTATGCCTGCAGCTATTTGTTTCATTGTTTTGCCCCCAAGGATGATGTCAGTGTGTCATCAATGCATAAGGTTTATCCGAAAGTTGGACAACAAAATTCATGACCACTGGTGCAGCACCCTCAAGAATACAATTAATCACTTTTTGAGAACTAAGATTCCTGCTTCTTGTTTGTTTTAAAGGTAAACAAGAGTTGAAATTTCTAAAAGATGTATGGAATCTCACTGATCCACTTACAAAAGCTCTAAGAGTTTCTTAGTATCAGCCCCACCCAATGATATCTAACATAGCAACAACCTATAAAACTTAGTTTCATAGCAAAAAATTTCCAAAATTAACTTTAATGGAAACTCACAATCCTCGATGAAGGACCATTTTTGCGGACACATTTGTCGCCAAAATTGAATCCTGTACCACATTTCCAAATGTCTCATTTAGCTTCAAAGGATCGACAACTGTCACCTAAACAAGCCAAATTTAAAGAAAAAAAAGTCAAATAGTGTCACTGCATTGGAAGAGAAAAAACACAGCCTATATACAAAAAATACAAAACACTTGGTGTAAATTAATTTTTGGAAAGTAAAAGTTAACTCTTACAAAAAAAAAAATCAATTTTCTGTTTTTTATAACTAAATTATAGATAATTGTAAATTAATTATTCATTAAATTACTCTTACTCTAATCATTTACTCATTTAAAAGTCTAAACTACCAATCTCTGAGTAAAATGTTGGGATTTTACGTGATGGTTACAACTACAGTTTACAGTCACTGCAACCGAACACTAAGCAGACTTCAACATAGTTTTATTTGTTTTAAAAATTTGAAGCTCTTGAGATTTGCTCTTTAAAGAAGTATATTTATAGATTTCTCATCTGCATCTTCGTTGTAGTTAGGAGCAAGTGGTACAGTGGTAATGATCTGCGTCTTCCAGTCTAGTTTTCCGGGTTGTAGTTAGGAGCAAGTGGTACAGTGGTAATGATCTGCGTCTTCCAGTCTAGTTTTCCGGGTTGTAGTTAGGAGCAAGTGGTTCAGTGGTAATGATCTGCGTCTTCCAGTCTAGTTTTCCGGGTTGTAGTTAGGAGCAAGTGGTACAGTGGTAATGATCTGCGTCTTCCAGTCTAGTTTTCCGGGTTGTAGTTAGGAGCAAGTGGTACAGTGGTAATGATCTGCGTCTTCCAGTCTAGTTTTCCGGGTTGTAGTTAGGAGCAAGTGGTACAGTGGTAATGATCTGCGTCTTCCAGTCTAGTTTTCCGGGTTGTAGTTAGGAGCAAGTGGTACAGTGGTAATGATCTGCGTCTTCCAGTCTAGTTTTCCGGGTTGTAGTTAGGAGCAAGTGGTACAGTGGTAATGATCTGCGTCTTCCAGTCTAGTTTTCCGGGTTGTAGTTAGGAGCAAGTGGTTCAGTGGTAATGATCTGCGTCTTCCAGTCTAGTTTTCCGGGTTGTAGTTAGGAGCAAGTGGTACAGTGGTAATGATCTGCGTCTTCCAGTCTAGTTTTCCGGGTTGTAGTTAGGAGCAAGTGGTACAGTGGTAATGATCTGCATCTTCCAGTCTAGTTTTCCGGGTTGTAGTTAGGAGCAAGTGGTACAGTGGTAATGATCTCTGTCTTCCAGTCATGAGTTCAAGTCCCAAGTTTCAAGTTTTCTGGGTTGTAGTTTATCTGCTATCCCTTAATCATAGATGTTAAACTGTGAGTTTGTCTCACAAGACTGGCATTGCCAGTTTGGCATTAACAACCCTTCATTGGGGCATTGCCTAGTTCGCGCAAGGGAGGATCAAATAAAAAACAAAAACAAAACAAATCAGTGGATTGCTTACCACTCAAACACTGATAGTTCTGCGCCTCAGATAAAATGTGTTTGGTTCAAGGTTCAAACATGCGGGGGGGGGGGGGGGGGGTAAGATTAGGTCACATAGGGTTTTATGCCTGAACTTATAACCTCATTGTTTAATTTAGTGGAGCTAAACACCTTTCTTTCAGTTGTGGGACATTGAATCCCTACTCCATTGCAAAATGTGGAGCATCATGGAGGATGGCGGTAGATTCCATTTTTAGTGACATGCCTGGGAGTTCAACGACAGGCCTACGATGTGAGAGTCTGATCCTCTACCCAATTGGACCACACACTTTGCAGAGGGGGGGGGGGGGAGTATGAATTCATATCCACACTTTTTAACTTTAACTTTTGGAAATTTAGGCCAGAAAAATTTTTAAAACGGAAAATTCATGGTTGAGTGGAAGCACTAAAAACCACCACTATAACAATGGCATCAACCCAGCAAAATAAGTTAAAAAATTGATATATTTTAATGCCATTGTTGTATTCTGGTTTTCTTCTCTTCTTTTCTTTTATGCAGTCATTGAAAAACATACCACATCAAAATATAAACACCAAGGACTGTTACTTTCTTCTGCAAACCAAGAGGCTACTCTTCAATATTTGAACAAATTACTGCAATGCTTACCCTGCCTCCAGTTTTGTCTGCAACGTTTCCAAGCTCAATCACACGGCAATCTTCTCCTTCCATTGTCAAAACTGAAACACATACACTTTAAGAAAAAAAGAAATAATATATTATGTGATATCAGAAACAATGACAAGGATATGCATTTTAAGAGTATTTTGTTAGAACTGTACAACAAACAGGATCACAGGGCTGGAAACAAAATTATGAGAGAAACGCTATTTATTTCATATTTGGGGAACATTTATGCATCTCAAAAAGCCCCAACACCAAGCAGAATATTTTATGCTATCTAATATGAACTTGGTTGCATTCTTTTTAACAAAGATATCAAGGCCAACTGGTCTTGAAAAGTTTACAATTTTGAAGGGCAACAAGACCATTCACAAAAATACCAAGGTGGCCGGTGGCTTAATTTGTTGGCCTTCATTATTTCCAGCCCAATGTCTGGATTTAAAATTTTCATACTTATGCTTAGAGAAAAACATTGATCAGGTAACAAGATGTCAACATCATCAATTTTTCAACCATCAGCTTGAGGGCTATACATTTTTATAGGTTAACACTGACCTAAGCTGAGCAATTAATTCATTTTTACACTCAATTCACAAGTACCAAGAAGTAAATATCAGGCCTGGAGTTTTAGATTCTCTACCCAGGTGTGCTACAAATCACACTCCTCAGAAATCTAAGGAGTATGGTAGGTGTGTTGTTTTATTACATTTCAACAGATTTCATACTTTCCAAAATTACACTGAAAATAGAAAATCTAACAGGTGATCCACAATACTAAGTTCACAACATTCAGGGTTCTGCACTTTTAGTATTAGTTAATTGGTAACACTAATTTACTAAAAGCTGAAAAAATGGAACATTCTGATCTTCATAACAGACAGAACAATTGGCAAGAATGAGATTCAAATGAGCTTTGAATCTTTCACCTAGGTGTGCAAAAAATTACACTCCTTACAGTGATTTCGCCTGTGAGTTACGGTGGGCAATTGCATGCCTTGAAATTTAAGACCAGTTAATATGCATCTATACATTGGTGAAGTACCAGAAATCCTGCCAAAAAATTTGGTGCCCTTCCAATTTTGAGTTCCTAGCACCAACACTGCTATACTTTACACACAGTCTTTGATCACTGCAAAACTGGTGTATTACCTAAGAACACAAGTAATACTTTACACAAATAGCTCTATTAATACACTCTTGTGAGAATTTTACAACTTCTTGCTGCTTTAAAGGCTGACAAGAGTTCACTTAAACTTTTAAATCCTTATCAAAACAGCTTTAAAATTCTTACCCAGAATCCCTTGCATAAAATCCAACATCTTCAAAGAATGCCATCGATTCCTGATACACATCATCATCAACTCCTTGCATCAAGCCCATTCCAACATTGGCAAGACCATCAGTGCAGATGAGGACCTTTGACCCAGCCCTTTGTGATGCCATGGCAACTGATATTAACAAGGCTGGTCCAAGAGCTGTCTGTCCACCTTCACTCAGACTGTCACAAGATACAGGATATAAAAGAAGACCTCATATCAGGGCTGTACAGCACAGCCAAATTGGGCAAATCAATAATGATTTGACTAAGGTGCCAAATGCTTCTAAAAGTGTGAGTAAGTCACCTATACCACAGTATGCAATGCATGCACACAGAAGCAGTTGAGACTTTCCAGTCTTTGTCATGTGAATTTCACAGGCATTCCACTATCTACCTTTTGTAATGAAAAGGACCAGGGATAGCATCAGGGGTGACCATCTCCTGCCACCAGCACTGAAGTCATGCTTAGACCTCCCCCCCTCCCATCTGAATACACTGATGGGGTCACTGAACAGGACGTATCCATAGACCACCTATTTTGGGATTGCAATGTCACATCAAACTTTATTTTGGGCATCACTTGAAGCAATGTAAGGAAGGCAACCTATATTCTCCAAGGATGACTTATTTCAGTATGCAGTAAGCAGACAAAAGTAGTTGAAATTTTCAACATGCAATGTAATGCAATCCACGCAGAATCAATTGATATTTTTTACAACAAGGTTCATGCAACATGAAGCAAGTATTATACAAAGTAAATCATAATTCACAGTACCTTTGTTCAAAGTATGCATGCATTAAAAATGTTCATAATGATTAAGTTTCATTGATAATCTTTAATACAGAATGGTTGAAAAATGTACATCAGTTGTATACTAATGGTTTCTAACAATTTTTTGTTTAGCAACCAGCGACTGCTAATTTTCTTTTTTGCACAATTGCCTTACATTAATATTAATAACGTAAATTTGAAATTTTCCATCTGCACTCTCCCTTCTTCTGTTTCTCCTCCCACCAAAAGAGATGGACACATGTAAGCCAAGAACACATCTCTTTTACTTAGTGGTCAATGTCACCCTTCTTGATGTCCACTCCCCCCCCCCCCCCATTCCTATATCCAGACACTGTTGTATCAAGGATGTCAACCCTACATCTGATCCATAAAAAAAATTCTCTCACCTGAATACTTTATCTGATATACATCTCTTCACCTCAGCAACTGGCAGCGGAAGGGGCATCGCTATCCCCAGACCTGTGAGACTCTGAAAGTCTGTAAGCCCAGCTCCTTCCAAAGGAATTGGCGGTGATGTACCATCTCCAATGATTGTGACCTGAAATTTGAACCAAATGTTTGTGAACTAATGACCTTGCTTTCAAAATGTGTTTCAACCACTTTTAGTAAAAGATCTCAGTAGAAGTATCACCCCCACTTGGATGTATACACCAATTCCATTTTTAAGTGATGCTGAGATTTGTCTTCCATTATTTCACGACTGGATTTGTCCATGGAGCATTTTTATGGATGCCAAAAGCCCTGCCCCTTTCTCACATAATGGACAAAAGCTGTTGTGTAGTACATGTAGCTAGCTTAGAAGAAGCTAATGAAAAACATGATGACTTGATTTTTGGCCCAGCAGAGGTAGTGACTAACTAGTTATGACGTCATGTAAAACACCTTACACTATGACGACTCCTTTCCACCCATCCAATATGATATGTAACCATAGCAACAGTATTCATCATTGAAAAAGAATAATATTACTACCATGTCACTTGAGAAAAACATACAACTCTTAGTCAGTGGAAGTTGTGATTGGAGGGAGGGCAGGGAAGGGAACAACTTTTGCAATGAAACCTAATTTCACACCTTTTCTTACATTTCTGACAACTCACATGGGTTGACCTGGTCACCGACCTGGTGTGAAATATTTGTACATTGCAGGCTAGGACATTTGCATCACCAATTTCTAACATCTGTGCTAGCCATGGTGAAGTTTAAAGTAGTGTGATATGTGAGCAAACTGCCCTAACTTTACTTTGCAGCTAGGGAGTGCACTTTTCTTAGGAAAAATCCATTGGAATCATGTCAATATCCTTTACAGTTCTCAAGATATACTTCTCCAATGTTTGAATGTTTCTTACAGCAACTCATTCCTTATTCAAAATTAAAGGTAGTGTGACATGTCAGCAAAAAGCACTGAATTTACTTGGAAGTTAAGGAGCAAGGTCTTCTAAAGAAGAATCCGTTGGAATTATGTCAATATTTTGCTATAGAGCTATAGAGTGCACTTTTCTAAGGAAAATCCATTGGATCATGTCAATATATTTTATGGTTCTTAAGATATACTTCTCCAATGTTTGAATGTTTCTTACAGCAACTCATATCTTATTCAAAATTAAAGGTAGTGTGACATGTCAGCAAAAAGCACTGAATTTACTTGGAAGTTAAGGAGCAAGGTCTTCTAAAGAAGAATCCGTTGGAATTATGTCAATATTTTTTACCGTTCTCAAGTTACACCGCTTCAAAGTTTGAATGTTTCTGAATCAACTTGTTGGTTATGTAAAAATAGTGATGTTGAGTGTTGCACAGCGTTGACATTTCTTTTGTGAACCCTACATTAATTATCTCTTTATTACTCATCAGATAGTTATAGTTTAATGATTGATACTGATGATTTTCAAGGTCACAATTTCAACTTTCAAAATAAACTCTTCAGGAAACACTAATGTTACAACTGCCCTTGAAATGAAGATTACAAAATCAAAGAATAACATTAGCCATATATGGTATGTCCCTCCCATGACATCACAATATTTACATACTGAGCTCATATTTATGCATGTTTAAGTGCAGATCAGAAATAAACCTGTAAAATTGCTAATTTTGAAGTGATTTTGATGGGAATAATGGCAATTTTCTTGGTTTTTAATGATTTTTACATCAAATTCCTCAAATTTCCCCGGTTAGGGAGTCTATGAGGGACGATACCTACCTCCTATCACCTATTGTATACCATTTATACCCGTACTTACCGTCTGGCAAACTAATAACACTGCCCTCTATCTTCCTACTTCATTTTGTCATTTTGGTGTCACACTACCTTTAATGATATGTAGTGTTGGACAGTGCTGACATTCCTTTTGTTAACATTATGTTAATTTTCTCTTAATTACACATCAAATAGTTTATGGTTTGGTAATTGATACTGATGATTTTCAAGGACACAATTTAACATTTCAAAATAAAACCCTCAGGACAAACTAATGTTGCTACTGTCCTCGAAATGAAGACCGTAAAAACAAAAGGTTACCATTAGCCATATATGGAATGTCCCTCTCATGACATCAGAAAATTTGCATATTGCACTCATATATAATTAATGATAAGGCACAAGTAAGAAATTGCCCTGTGAAATGGTCAATTTTTGACAAGTTTTTGATGCGAATTGGGGGTATTTTCTTGGTTTGGAATGCTTTTTACAGGGAATGCCCAGTTTTGTTATTTTCATGTCACACAACTTTAAAGTTAAAAGTGTGAATCTAACTTGGCAGCAACTCTATTAAAGGACCCCAACTTACAATCAAAATTTGCTGGATAAGACACCCTGTAATTCCAATGTATTTTGCTCAAATATGACGATGGCAGTCAGCTAACACATTTCAAATCAAAATTTTAGCAACTGGGCACTTGAGCAATCCAAAGTATTTCATAGATAGTAGTATGGACTGATGATGTTTTTTTCTAGCAGACCTGTTATGAGTATGACATGCCTTTTGCTGCTAATAAAACGGTACATGGACATATAACTATGTAAATATTTGATACCATGAATCTTAAGTGGTTTTGAAATTTACTTTTGATAAAAGTTCCTTTTTGAGGGGTGGCTTTCCCCTGTATATGAATGTGTGAGGTTAGGTTGGATGGAGTTTTACACTTCTACTTATAAACTTCTGGTTAAATCTAGTGACCCTCACAGCTCTATTTCTACTTGTGGGGCACTTGAATGTTATCCCTACCCCATTGCTTATGCAGGGCACCTCGCATGATGTGGTAGGTTCCATTTTACAGTCTTTGGTATAATCAGGCCTGTAAATAAAACCCCTGACCTTCAGGGTGAGAGTCAGAGGCTCTCTGCAAACTAAACAACACACCCTGTGAATTTGTGAGAAAAAAAACACAAACCCTTACAGAATTTACAAGTTCAACACTAAAGCTAATGAAGAATTTTGCAGATATGAAAAGAAAATATACTTGTTTTTATAGACACACATACTCTTACAAGTTAATTCTAGGAATTGTTATCAAGTAAACCTGCTGTCTAGCAACGACCCTTCCAGCTAAAGTAAATAAAAACTTACCATGTCATTAAAAGCAACAATGCCCACACGTTTGTTTGGATTGGTTTCTTCTAACTTTGTGAGTTGCTCATCAATGGCAGTCTGCATTGCCTGGAAGATATTAATGATGAAAAATTGTCAATCTATCTCTCATCAAAATTACTCTATGATAAATTTCCTTCAAGAAAATTTAGCCTCAAGCTCTTATTTATGCTTTGCCTTTCACTAAAGAGATGGACCCACTGCCCTTTCAAAACCTGTACCACTGTAAAATATGTGACTCCTGTCCCTCATATTAAATCATGAAAGTTTATGTTAAATGGGGAGCCTTATTGCCTTGCAAGTTATTATCAATGCTCTCTCAACCCACACAGTTCCAATTCTCCTGATTAAGTTTACTTTGGCCCCATCCAAAAATTGAAAAGAGTGGATAATGAAACTGTTTTTGATGGGAAATTCTGTTATAAGCTATCACAAGAAACATTATGGGAAGATGTTTCTAACCAGGTTGATTAAGCTGCGATCACACTAAAATGAGTTCAGATCAGATTGCATTTCATTTTTTTCAGGTTTTTGTTAAAAGTCTTCTTCTTCTCTGGTCGTGAAGAGCTCAAAATTTTTCAACAAATGTAAATATATCATTTGCATCTGATTTCTATGAAAAAAATATGTCAACTGAATTCTTCGGAACTACACAGAAATACATTTTTAACACACAGCGTAGTCCGATAAAATTTGTCTACTAATGTGACGTTGCATTAGCATAAATTTATTTTCATAGTCATGCATGATCTCAAGTTCACACACATTCGAAAGGACAAAAGGTCAAAACAGTCAAACACAATCCTGATTTTTTTTCACAAAATAATGTCTCTGCACATTGTGAGATAATCTAAATCAAAGCAATAAGTCCACTTCCTAAACTTCCCTGATTTTTTCAGGATAATTTGAAAAATTACTCACTGAAGCTCAGTGAAGCAACTCCTTGAAATTCAAATTTAAATTTTTCCTGACTTTTCAGGACCTGTGAGAACCGTACTAAAAATTTGCAACACACTGTGTAAGACATGTTGAATTTCCCTGCCTATCAAATTTCTACCCACACCTTTTTGCTTCAGTGAACGAAGGTCAAAATTACCAGATAAGAAATTGCGCTACTGCTTGCCTTTCACGTCGCGCAAATAGTGGAACATTTGGACCATATCACTCCACCTTTATTTACATCTTCTGCTATCTTTCTCTAATCAAGCTTGTGGTTTCTTGGAGCGTGCTTGAATGAGTTAAGCAGGAAGTCGGGTAAAATTTGATTATCCCACCAAAACTCCCTTTTGGTGCGGACTCAGGTGAAATATCCAATAGGGTAAGAAATTCCTCATGGGTACACAAACATATTTAACCTTTGTAAGTTGCACAATCAGTCTAAGGTTGCTAGCCTAGAAACAATACCAAGAGATCAAAATACTATGATTCCACAACATTGACCCTTATCCAGTGACTGGCAAAATATTTCAATGTGAGACAACTCCCAAATATGAATATTTAATCTACTATATCGTTACCAAAATCATGTCCTTCATTTGCTCTCTTAGTTTAACTGTAGAGTTTGATAGCTACAATGGCAGTCATTTTTCTTTTATTCTTTATACCTAAGACAACAGGGCTTTGTTTAATCAAAATTGAAAAGGAGTCCTAAATTAAATTTGGCATGATAAGGGTTTAAAACATCCACATGAACATAAGTAGAGACAGGCATGTAGCCAGGATTGTGTCATGGGGGGGGTTTGGTGTCTGGGGCTCAACATGAGGGAAAGGTCTTAAGATAGAGTGAAAAAAATGCTTAACCACTGGGGGTTCTCACCCCAAACCCCCCTCCCCCACCCCCCACTGAGCAGAGAACTATCCATAACAAAAGGTTACGCTACCATCATTTCACTATTTTTATTCAGGTTTTAATACACATCTCTTCCCGTAATCATTATAAATCCTATTTGGCACATGGACATCTACACTCACCACTGACATTTTTAGTAAGTAATGTTTAACTATAAAGGGATCCATGATTATGTATTTTGTTTTTGCTTTTAAACTTCGATTCGTATTTCCCTGCTTTTGTGGTCTTCCACAATTCATACACCTCACTTTTTTCATGACCAATAACATTTAGGTAAAGCCTTTTATCATTACTATTGTCTTTTTCTATGTTTATTTCAAAATATTTTGAGCACTTCAGAACTTTATCTCTGCTGTTGTTGCAGACCATTACTTTCTTTTTTAGTAACTCCTTTTCACTGCAAAAATATAATTCTCCTAACATTTCAAATAAATATCTTTCTAATATATACACCCTAGAGAAACTGAAAGCTCTTTTGCTTTAAGCATATCAGCAAAGTGAAATCCAACTGAGTGACAGCATTTTAAATTTGGAGCGTAAGAAAATATTTGACACTTTTCTCACAGTTTATTAGAGCTAATCACCTATCTGTATTGATAAAAGAAGAATTTAAAGAGCAAATCACACTGGAACAGGAAATGATATGTCTTGCTTTACAAGCCTCATTCAGGGAGGAGGGAAGGAGTTTATAGCTCCCTATAAAATGTTCAATGACTTACACATGTTGAAGTAAGCATTTTTTGCTCCCTACCCTAAGCCATCTCACCCATTTGTCTATCTACCATACCTTTCTTTTTTTTCCTCCTTTGACAAGAAATATATAAATTCTCCTAACAGTTTAAATAAATGGTTTTTCTCATCTTTACTCCAGGGAAAATAAAAGCTACCTTGCTTTAAATATGTCAGCAAAATTGGATCTAACTAAGTGAAGGCACTTTCAAATTGCAGCAAATATTGAACATGTTTCCCAAAACTTATAGAGCTTATCAGTATCAACAAAAAGATTTTGGAAACAAATAACACTGGAACAGGAAATGACATGTTCCTCTTTAGAAACCATTTTGTGGCAGGACAACAATTGCAGTATAATATTCCAAATTGCGAATGAATCAAAACATATTTTAGCAAATTTTTTGCCTTTCCCCCAGACCATCTCATCCCTTTGCAGAGCTGCATGGCTCCTAGCTGTGGTTATTAGTTAAATGGAGTTTAACCACCAAGTTTCCAACAAATTGGCTTAAGTTGAGCCGGCCACAGCCTTTGTTCCAATTGTGGCTCACTGTCTTGTTTTCCCTACTCCACTGTTTATTGCTGAGCACCAAGCACAAATGGCAGTAGGTTCCATTTTTAGAGTCTTTGGTATAACCCCCCCAGGCCTTGAACTCCTGACCTCCTGCAGAGCAGATGCTCAAACCACTTGACCGTGCAGTCAGCTCTTACCTGTAACCGTGACACATAGGACACACCAAAATTTGGGATCTGTTCTGATATAGTAGGACTCTGGGGGGTTGATGAAAACTCCTCGTGGTATAGATTAAGTGCAGCTGCTTCACTGTTTGGTCGCATCAAAGGAGAAGACGGAATCTTACAAAGTTAAAAAGAAAGATAAATGTTGTAAGTTTTGTCATTTTCAGGTTTCATTTTATATGACTGGAAAGATGGCAGGAAACAATGGATGATAATGACAAAAAAAAGAGCAAAACTGACCAAAATTAATATTGTCTCAAGTAGAGAGAAAAGAGAGACTAGATGATCTTGTTGGAATGCACAAATGAGTGATAAATATTAAGGCAACATGGTTTTTTCTCTATTAATTTCACTGTTACAATGGTTGTGTTTATATTACCAAGGGAGAAATTGTCTACAGAAGAGAAGATAAACCAGGAACAAAACTGCAGAGTCCTTGGACAGGCAAGCAGGAAGGAGGACCCCTCCAGGTGACCTCTGGCAGAGGTCACCTGGAGCCACAGTACTCCTAAAGCTTGCGAGGGACTTATTGCAGGTAAGTGGGGATTACAAAGCGTAAATAAGAGGTAAGGAGAGGTAACATAGACTGATATTGCTGTGTCTATTGAATCTGCACATCCAGACAGGAAAATGACTTCTGTTCAAAAAATAATTCCATAACGTGATCTAAGTTACGATATTTAAATTTTGCAGTTAAGCGGTTATTACCTCTGACGTCACTGCCATACTGCCGGATATATCCACACAAAATATGATGACTGTGTCGTCTCCACTTTCTGACCCAGGAGATAGGACGTAAGTCAAATCTTCTTGAGTTGGCACGTCAGAATGAGAGAGTATGTTATTTAAATCACAATACTCACATTGCCAAACCTGTGAAATACAGAAAGAAAAATTGAAAAGAAAGGAACTTCTAAGTACTCAAAATATAATAATTTTCCCTTCTTGTAGAATGATGAAAGATTACAGCACAACAAGAATGAATATACAGTATTATTTAAAATTTAAGAACTAATTAAGAACCTGAAAAAGAAATCATCTTTTACTAGTTGACACATACAGCATAACTGATGTGTGTTGTTAAATCTCATCCAAGGCATTATTTGCTTAACCCTACAAATGGTGTAGTGTTATGCTGAATCTCCATTAAAGGTATACAAACAATGCAAAAGTATCGAATTCCAAGGACAAACAGGACATTAAATCTGCAATAATATGCCCACGGTACAAAACTCTTTGGCTTTGTTTTGCTGCTAGAATTGAATAGGACTTTTTAGCCAATGTTACCCTAGAAAAAGGCTTTTTACCAAGTGAAGCTTATCTCTATAATTGCATCAGTTACTCCCTTTTACAAAAAAAATCGTTTTATTGACCAAACAGCCTTTAAAAGGGTTCAAACTCCTTTAACTTTATGGATCTCAAGACACCTGAACAGGAAGTTCTCTGATAAGATTCTGGATTAAGATGAGTCAACTAGAGAGAGCTAAAACGTGCTATTCGTTTCTAGCGTCATGTTGAAAAGAGGAGATATTTAAAAAAATATATTCTTTGTCATGAGTTATCCTAAATGAGGAATGGGGTATGCGTTACAGTTTGGAGGGCATGGCCTAGAAGGTTTTTATTCCTTTCAAACCCGACCCTAACAAAAAGCAATCAGAATATGCTGTAAGTACTTTTATGATGATCAACTTTTCCCTTAATTGATCAATTCAAATATACTACTTATACCAGAATAACCCCTTCAAAAGCTATTTTGCAATACTACTTACATAGGATAGCATTTACTGAAAAAAAAAAAAACAAACAAAAACAAATGTGAAAAAATAAAATCAGAAAAATCTTACTACTCCTCTATCGTCCTCTATAACATTACTGATATTCGACAGCATTGCTGAACACCTTTCACAAATGATTGGTTTGCCCTGCTGAACTTGAGATGGCTTTGCCAGAGCATCAAATTTGACTGCCACAATGTTGGTATCAGCCCTACGAACCTTTTTGCTCTCTTAACAAAGAAAAGATAAACCGAAAGAAGAAGGGTCATCTATAGAATCTATGCTGCGAAAGTAGTTGTTACTAACATGTGACATGATAACGGGTTAGTTTGTTAGAAGAAGCTTTACAACTCAGTTTCTGACCAATAGTCTCAAGTTGGGCTGCTGAAGTGATGATGGGAAGCAAACCCATATCAGACTTGTAATTTCTTGGTAACTGTTTAAGCCATGAAAATACAATACTTTTGTTGCTGAATCATGCCATTTAATATGTAAAATGCTCCAAATCCTACGTTTAAGACATGTACCATGCAAAACCTAAAGGCCGCAGTTGTCTCAGCCAAGCTTTGTGACTACACACATCATTATAGCAGGATTAAGCGAGGGGCATATTTAGGATGAAATTTGTGGGTGGGGTATGGGGGCATAGGTTAGGTTAAATGGAGTTTTATGGCCCAGTTTACAACCAATTAGTTTAAGACGAGCCAGCCATTTCCAAGTTATGGCTCACTGGCTGCTTTTTTTCCCTTCTCCATTGCCCTTGCTGAGCACCAAGTGCAATGGCAGTAGGTTCTGTTTTTGAATTTTTTGGTCTGACTTGGGGCATAGGAAACAAAAGCATCATTGATGCCATAGATCAACTACTATTTCCTTTTAATACATACAACTCCTGTTTTGAAGGATCAGAACCAAGGAACTGTAGGAAATCCAGATCCAGTGTTCATGTCAATGATCAAAGTACTTCAAATTTGAGTTGCCCAGCTTGAGATACCTTGCTATAATGATAACAATATTGCACACAATTTCTGCTGACAAATATGAAGTGATATTACACCCCATACTGTCAGTCTTATCAAAAATGATAATTATGGAAATATCATACAAAACTTAAGTCTAATAGAAAAGCAATACTGTGTGTGTCCCATGTCTAATCCTTTGTGACTTCAAATGACATTTCATATCAGTGCAATGTACAGCTCATCCACTGTGTAGTGGCCAACATTGATATAATTCTGACACAACTCCTTATAGGTACACCCTTTTGCCTGATTAGTGTTTGATTCCTCTAACAACCTTTGTCCTTTTAAAAGGAACACTTCCATATACATGATATGTTTTAACTTAGACATGTTTAAAATGTTTTAAGACTTACCTTTTCGTAATCCCACATAGTCATAATCACTGGCCAATTGTTCCTGAGAAGACTTCCTCATTGGAGGAAGAGGAGGGGGTTGCTGTTCAGTCCCTGATCCCTCTGTATACCACAAGGAAATTAAAATAAAAATCAATGACAAAAATTCAAAACATATATGTCATTTTATAAAGTTTTTATAAAAGGTAAGATCTACAAATTCTCATGATTATGAAGCAATGAATTGCATTGCTCCTGTTCTAATTTCTTGTTCTTAGCACTTAGCAAGAGTCAGTAGGTTCTGCTTTTAAAATGTTTCATATAAACATGAAAAGGTTTTGATCTTGGGCTCCCCTTCCATCTTGCTCAAGAGGTATAAGCTAAATCTGTGTTAAAAGGCAGGAGTTCAAACCATATAGGCTATCTAATGTCCATAGTAATCCCATGTGGGTTTTGAGTTACCAATAGGAATATATTTTGAAGGCTTGCAAAGGACTTAAAGTTGAACCTGAAAGTCCAGAAAAACGGCCAGTTTTTTGGTCTCACGCTGAACACATGGCTATGAGTACCGGACTTCTGTTTGCTACATGGTCTTGTTTCGAGGTGTGCACCCTCCATCGCAAAAAGACAGTTTCTGAAATGGTTTTGCACATTTGCACATGGTGAATGTTTTACAAGGAAATGACAACACAGATATTGAATCCAAAATCAAAGTGAGAGCAGGTTACATCTTTTAGTACAGGTATAAACTATGAGAGAAATCAAGTAATGTAGACTTACAGACTCATCACAGACAAAATGCTGGGGTTAACTTACTAGGGATGGACATGATGATGACTGGGGTCATAAGTTAGTTAGATGGAGTTTTACAATCCAGTTTTCAACCAACTCATTCAAGTTGAGCCAGCCACGGCCCTTCTTCCACTTGAAGCTCACTGGTTTGTTTTCCCTACTCCATTGCTTATGCTGAGCACCAAGCACAATGGCAGTAGGTTCTGTTTCTAAAGTCTTTGGTATGACCCTTCCAGGACTGGGACTCCAAACCTCTCAACAAGTTTGATGTTCTAACCACTTCACCATGCAGTTGGTCTGGTTGGGGATATAAAGGGACAAGATGATGGTGGTTGAGCAGTTACTGGAAATTATTCAGGGTCAGGGGTCACAAATCCTACAGAAATCCAGGATTCAAATGGTAACATATACACGTAAACAGAAGGTAAGAGAGGAGAGAAGTTGATTGAACTTCACTCCCTTTTCTTCTTGTAAGTTATCCACCCCTCCCCCTTATGAACCCATTCCTTACTACCCTTGTAATCTCCAGAATATGTCTAACAACTGCAAAGAATTGTGAAAAAGGTGTGAAGTACCTCCAAGGGCAGCATAAACCGGTGGGATTGCAGTGTAATGCTGGCTTTTCTTTGTCTTCCAAGGCACTTTAACTTTCTTTTTTGTCTTTTTTGGCATATTTGGATTGTCATAGTAGGCATCCCCATCTGTAGAACAAAATGTTAGAAACTTATTTGAATATAAGAAGCAGGGGCAAAAGAATGAAACAAGACTCTCTTAACAGTTGGAGAAGGAATCTCCACTGTTCCACTTTAGGAGCATGTGGAAAAGACAGCAGTAAGCATAATCAGAGGAGACTAACCACTTTGGCTGGATGATAGGATGATGTATACACATAGAAGAGACTGCAGCATAAAAAAAATGAAGAGAGAAATAAAGCAGTGGCCCTCCCCCCTTCCACCTCAACCCCATCAAAATTCCACCACAATATCCACACTTACTGCAAGTGCTGCTATGATTGAGCTTCAGTAAAAAAGCTTTTATATTTCATTTATTCACCATAGAATGTTTTTTGAGCATGTAAAAGCATTACACATTAACTTCAAGGAGAGTTTCACACCTTCAGGTCTACAGAGCTTGCTCCAAGTTCCTGTGGAGTCCTTTTTATAATGATTTCAGAGTACAGCATCTTTCAAAATAATTATACTGAAAGAGACTCTAAAAAAATGCTAAGGGCACTGAAAAGCACATTCTGGTGACAGGGTTTAGTAAAAAAAAATTCCAGACGATGTCCACCAAACCCTGTACCAATTCCCTTTTTCCTAACTCAAGATATCTCACTTTAAAGTGGAAGTTTAAGCATAAATTTAATTTTCATATGTGAAAGAGGAACCAAATCTACACAGGGTGGTGAAATTTTCATTCAAATGGGACATGTATGTCCCAAGATATCAGAAAATGAAGTCACTAAATTTGTGTTCCAAAGTGGGCATGAAGGCAGCAGAGATTATATATCACTTGCTCACATTGACAAGGAATACTTTGCTGCCTACGTTTTTTCTTTTTCACTGTTGTGTTGACTTTGAAGTTAATAGGAATGGGACCTCCCTGTGGGGAATGCAAAGTTTGTAAAGTTCTCATGCCACTTATGCAATCATGTTCTGTTAATACAAGACTTTTGAGGAGAAAATTGGCTGTAAGGTATAAAGAAAAACACCAGACTGTCCATTAATGTAAGGATATGATGTCATATGTGCTTGCTTCGAGTTCACTTTTTGTTGCAAATTTGACAACTTTAATACCTGCAGGTATTTTGAGAAGCACAGATCAGTTTTTAATGCAAATTTCACCAAAATGCTTAGAATGATTACCCCTACAGCATATCAAAACTTGATGTGACCTAAAGATGGTTATTTTTGCTAACATTACCTCCACTTTCCATTGAAGTCACAGAATGTCATGTAATCTGTGCCTCAGATTCCTTTTTTTTTTTTTCGAACGTCCTGTTTGCCCCTGAAATTTGACTCTGTTGGAATTTTTGAAGTAAACCTTTTCCTGAAAATCTACTTTTCAGCATACAGTATGTACAGCAGGGTATAACAAACAAAGTAGCTAAATATTCCTTGCAGCAGGATGCAGTTTCAAATTAAACGTGCCACACATTTCAAGTCAATGAATTTTGTCTTTAGCAAATTTCTTCAATTCATTAAATTTCCTATGGTGAGTTCATCCAGAGAATTGAACTTAAGTCAATGCCTGAAAATTGACCTGACTTGTGTTGAGAAAAAATTTAGGGGAGGAGGTGGTCTCACTTTGACTTATTCTTCTATTTGAGTGGTACCTACAGCAATGGTGCATTATTTGACCTAAATTGACCTCGTTAACAGCAAAGCAAAGAGAGCAGTTTATTCATCTTTTGGCTATGGACCAAAATAGTTGACTTAAAGGGCCAATCCTCTCACCCCAAATTCTTGTATGGGGTTACCAAAATTCTCATTTGGCTCAGCTCTTTGACTGACAGCTAATTCAAACAATGCAGAGTACCAAAGCTTATATTACACAGCATGAACTGTACTAAGAGGGTTTTGATTATGCACGTTGAGCTTTTAATACTCACTCTGAAGC